>OY998139.1:2279494-2879494 GCA_963921915.1 Hyposoter dolosus
GGACTCGAAGAAAGGAGGGACATGGGTAGGCGACTCTGCTACTACATTACAGGGTTACTCTGTTAAGGGTTCACATGCATGCAGATTTCATTTGAATGGAGTCTCGAGTGCGACTCGGGTCACTCTTCTCGGGTCATTCATATTCGATTACCATCGCGGATAGCCTGCGTTATGATGTTCGAAAGAGACTGCTGTGTACAAGGCTAGAGTGAGCAGAGTCTCGCTGGATGCATGGGAGAGGCGAGGAAAAAAGGATACGAGAATATAAAGATAGTAGCAAAAGAGGAAGGTGCGAGTATGCCATGCCCCAGAAGAAAGAAAGGCTTGCGAGAGAGCCCGATGAAGAAGAGATGTACTAACCTGTCCTATGTGTCTTGCTAGCAGAGCCTAAGAGGTGCGCTTCCGTCAGCATCAACGGATTCATTAGAGGACAATAGAATGATGAGAGAGGAAAAATTTGCTGGGCGCACACAAGCGCAGAGGCTAGTGCTCATTCTTCGTGTAACAGAGCTACCCGTTGTATCAAGCGCATACCTGCTGCATGCGTGTCCCGGAGATGCTATTCACCATGCAGCAGAGAAAAGACTCAGCTGAGAGAAGCTCCGGACGCGGACACACTGCTGTTAAAAGGCATAACGCGGCGAGCTTGAAACGATCAAGATCTGAGAAAGAATAAATGGAACAATGGACGTTGAGTGTATAAAAATAACGAGACGCGAACGAAATGTCACTTTTGGAAGGATCGAGTCAGTGTAGTCCTTTTAAATTATTGTGACTTTCTTTTACAATGAAATTCTTCTGATTGCGTCAACGTTCGCGTTAGGGTTTTGAAGTAGTGGACCTCTGGCACTTGCATCTGACGAAAGAGATCATTTTGCCAAAACGCGACCGAGCTGCTTTTTCGCATGTGATGATGAAATAAATTAACCCTCCGTGGTGACCGGGGGTCAAAATGACTCCAGGCGCGACTTTTAGCTAGAAGTACTAAAAGTTGTTGGCGCCCGAGACGGTTGGCATCCTTTCAAACGGTGCTTTGGGGTGCCCGAAGTATTTTTTTTTGTTTTTACACATCACCACCTTGCTGATTTTTTTCGCCATTTTAAAAATTGGATAAAATATTTTTGGCATGATAACCTCATTCCAAAAGGTTCAAACTAATGTCCTGAATTTTTATGCGTCGTTCGGAACGATACTGGCAACGCGGCAAGCGTTTAAATATGGTTGGGGTCATTCCGACCCCAGCGCGCTATTTCTAGAACGTATAACCACCGAGAGTTAAAACTCGAAGTGTGGAAAAAGTTGAAAGCACTGGTAAAATATGTTACTTTTGTTAAGTCTGTAATTATATTATTTCTGTACGGAGGTGGCATCTTGCCTTGAATTCTTTATGATCTCGCGATGGTGAGGAGCATGCAGGGGATGGTACAGATGAAGGTAAAACGAGCAGGATACGCGGTAGTCGATCTCGGAGTAGTAATCGCACGATCTATAAGTAACGATCTCTCGGACGAGGATCGCGGCGAGCATGCGCGCGTTAGATGGAAGACTCGGAAGAAGCACATGAAAAACGATAGCAGAAGGATCCGAAGCAGATTGGTTTAATTTGTTGGAGGAGCGGGAAAAATGTTAATGCTCGTCGTGCGATCGTAATTCAAGCGGCGGCCAGTCTTGGGGGAGGATTCCCTCGAGCCAGCTTTGGCCTGCTGCTCTCTTTCCTTTATTCATTCCGTCCGAACTCGTCTTTTTCCTCGACTCGTTCGTCCAGCACATCCAGCAGCGTGTGCATCGTGTCTTGCTTCCTTGTATAGAGCGAGGAGAGTCGTACACAGTGGCTCTTATCTGCGGTTTTATGTTCGGCTTTCCGTTTTAGCCACGCCGATTCCTCGCGCCGATCTCTCCGCGTCCAAGCCGCCGTAGTGAAAGAGCATAAGAAAGGAGAGGGAACTCGGGAGAGACGGAGAAAGGAGAGTAGGATGTCTGGATGAGAAGAAAAGTGTGCAGAAAGCTCTTGGAAGGATGAGGAAGCAGGCGACGACGCGTTGAGCCGCGAAGAAACCTGCGTAGCCACGCAACCGGAGCTCGACGGGATCTCAGCAGTCCCATCGTCTCCGCTCCGTTGTCCTCTTTGTCGTCGTCGTTGTCGTCGTCAGGCCTCTCTGGCGTGTCCTCGCTACTACCACGCAGCATCTCTTCTCTTAAACTATTTGCATCTTGCTCTCTGGTTGCTTTTAACTTTTACGAAAGCCCGACAGGGCGACAGGTTTATTCGCGTTCCGCTTGCCACCTCGTACCTTCGGATTTGCATGGTCACTGGTAGCAAGAAGAAAAGGACCAAAAAGATAACGAAGAAGAGACCCGGAGTGTTGAAACACGCGATCGTCCACGAGACGCCAAAGCGGCTTCTCCGCGCCTGGTCCTTTCCAGTCCGAAGGCAAAAAGTTATTGCTGTTTGTACCGCATAAGCTTCGATAAATGTAAAAGTCGGAAAAAACAACATCCCAGTGAAAAACGAGCTAAGCGAAGAGTCCGATTCGCCATGCTCTTCTTTTAAAATCCACGCACCTGCGTCGCTACTTTTATTTGCTAATTAAACTGCTATTCCGTCGTCTCGGTTAATCGAGTAGCCTGGACCAAGCAAACAACGTGAGAAATATTTCCGTATCCTCAGCACCACTTCCTAGTGCCAGTCAATGATATCGAGACACTTGTTACGCCTTTCTCTCACGAGCTCTTCGCAATGCTGCATGCTTTGCCCCGATGTGACGATTCACACGCTTCCCTGAGCTGTGGGAACCGCTTCGGTTCCTCGCACCCATTCCCCCGCTACTTCATTCAGCCCAATTGTGGAAAAGCGCCCAAACAACCAAGGGTAGCCACGCAGCCTGCCCCCCCCTGAACAGGACACGCAGAGAGCATCATTACTCGTCGTTTCGACGAGGTTCGAGTCCGGGAAAAAAGTCGTCCCTCCTGCCCGGTCGATGTTTTCCTTCCGCAAACAAACTGGAAACGATTGCTTAATGGTCGGTCACTTGTTCTTCGTTTTCCCATCGGAAAACCCCTCCATTCTCGACCATCGATAAGCATTCTCTAATAAAATGAAATAATCAAGCAGAAAATAAAATAATAAACACGAGAAGAAATCTACAGTTCCGTTGGAATTTTTAATTCGTGTTGGTGTCACCTTATGAAGATGGATCGTTAAGGGTGCGCGTGGAAAAATTGAAAGGATTTTCTGACCACTCTCCGTTTCCCGCAAAGAGATCCGTCTGTGTTTGCCTTGCACATCGTTTTACGAGTGCTCTTCGGTGGCTGTGAGTTCTATACAACTTTTCCATTCCTCCTACACACTCTCTGTTTTCCCTTTCGTTTCTTACCGCAGAACTTTTCGTCTCGACTCCATTCATAAAGTCAGACAAATATTGTGGTTAGACAATCGTTTTACAACGTCGTGAATAACGCCGCTATTAAAGGGGATCCTCATTGCTGTATATCATCCCTCTGCTGAGGAAACGATCCTATTTGTTTGATTTTTTCTTCACGACTCACTTCCTTCTGGGGTCTGCTGAAGTTCAGGCTCTCGCGAGGTCCCTCTTTTTTTCATACTCTTTACACATCCATTGTTCATAATTCTGCCTTATCTGCGTATTTCCCACTTTCTGAGATGACATATTTGCTTTACAGTAGTTTTATGCTATTGACAGAGTAGACGATGTGTACCCTTTTAAATGTAAGGGTTCATCGTTGCTGGATCTTGGAGAATACTCGATCCCTCGGGCACACAGTTCCACGCGACGCCAGTGAAGCTCGTCTTTCCTCTGATCGTTCTGCAGCAGCAGCAGCAGCAGCAGCAGGAGCGACGGAACCCCGACGAGGACGAGACCGCATCTGTCACTGCGGAAACGGCTGCACCCGCGGCTTCCGTTCTACGGTGTCGGATTACCTCCCTAGCCGGGGTTAATACACTCGACATCCACCAGTCTCCCTTCCCTTCACTTTTTTCGTGCTGGCTGTCCTGACATTCCACTGGTCCTACCGTATACGAAACCAGGATCTTGTGACCCTGGCCACACTCACTAATACCCAACGACCGCGGCTACTCTGATTCAGACATCAAGTGGAAGCGTTGTGCAATCTCTACGTAATAACTCGACGATACGGAAACAGGTGCACCTGTCAATGCAGGCAGTTTTCAAGTTAATAGTCTTCCAAAACGGACTGTGACCTCTGGATGCCACTTCTGGTTGGATTTCGAAACTGTCTTGAACAATGGTAAATGAGGATAATAATGAGATCAATTAATCCTAGAACGGTAACCTGGGGTCAAAAACGACCCCATACGACTTTATATCCCGCGCCGTTTCTCCCTTCGTTCTTCCGATTTTTATCGTTTTACCGCATTTTTGACTGAATTTTTTACTTCAAGCAAAATTCCCCAGGCTCACGGGATCCTGCATTAAAAAACGAAAAGAATGAACCCAAGTTGAACCCTTTTCGTTAAATTTTACCGGAGATATGAATTTTTGGAAATCGGGGTCATATATGACCCCGGGTTACCGGAATGGGTGGAAAAAAAAAGGTTACCGTTCTAGGGTTAAGACGACGTACCTTTGAAAATTGAAACATCGGACCTGCCACACAATGAGGTACCCCTTCAGTAATTTCCATGGAAACTTCATTACCATCTGGATTAATCTCAGAAAATGCTCCAAAAGATTCCGCCTCTGTACAAAATTTATGAGGTGGGAGAATATCGAGTATAACGTCAACATCGAATTAATTGCTAAGTATGAAAGAAAACTTACCGAATGATTCGACGAGCCTTGCGCTCGATAGGACTCTCCTGGTCGTTGTCGTCGTCAGACAACCGCCGCCACGGTTGCGACGTCAAGGCAAAGAGGTCATCCTAGGGTCACGTAGTAGAACGCGAACATAGGCACAAGGCAAATGGCGCGCACGCTCACTCAGGACTTTCCGCACCGCTGGTGGTCTCTGTCCTGCTTATACCTTTGCGTCTGTGTGTGTTTAACGGCGCATGGAGAACCGATCATTTGAAAGAGACACACGCGAGACAGGCTGCGTTCTCTCAAATCATCCGCAGTTATAGATCTATTATTTCTACCATCCTCTCAGCGGCTAACAACGAAAAACTCCCCACTGACGCCTTGACCAGTGTTTAAGCCTGCTCTTCAAGGTTTCCATTCTTTTTTTTCCCAAATATAATTTAAGGGTGTTTCGAGCTTAAGTTCTCGGCAAATGACTTCGTGGAATCTAGTCCTGTAGTGATCTGGGAACATTGAACTATTTGCTCCAGTGTTGACCCGTAGACACCACACTACCTCTGGGCTAACGTACTCACCACATGGGTAAAAATTAGCACTTCGAGTTTTCAAGACGTCTTGCCTCATCGACATTTGTACGAATTGAAACCGCGTGGGGTACTTTTTAGGGGTAGCGAATTCTGGGCTATCGATTACGATGAATGGAAAATGAAAAAATACGAGTAATTTTACAAAAAATGGTCAAATTAACAAAAGAAATTTAGAAAATCTTGACGCCTGAAGTTTTTGTGCGTGCAAATTTGCACCCGTATGGTGGCTGCGGGTATTTTTTGTCCGATTAAAAAATTCGGGCGACCGTTTAAATATTCTTTTTTAAACTTTGCAACTAGGCAACTTGGTGGCTCATCAATTGTTATTGGAAACAAGTATTGATAGCTTCTGGATTTTGTTTCGACATTTCAAAGGTATCGTTAAATACCTGGATATCAAGAATTCAGACGAAATCAAATTTTGGCCAAGATACTGATTTAAATTTCTTGATCACTGTGTTTATTCGAATGGTGTGGTTTATGATGTTGGAACATACCATTTGTACGTATTGACAGTTTACAGTTTGCTTATCGTATAAAATACCAGAATGGTCCGTGCATCCTGATGGCGAAGAATTTTCAAGGATATCGTTAAGTGTGTTTGCTGACACAAACGCGTTTCTGAAATGTACACACGAAACATTGGCTGCTGAGAAAGGTTGCTGGTGTAGCACGCTGCCGTAGAGCGATTCTTCGGAGAGATCAGAATGCATCAGAGCCGATAAGGATGGTCGAACGTTGACAAAGGATCCTATCTGTAATCGGTCCGGAACGCAATGCATACCGCATACTGAACCACAGCATGCATAAATGTATTGGTCGTCGATTTCGACGGGGATCTTTTCTTTCTTTCCTCTTGCAATACCTACCGATTTCTGGAGAATCTTGACATTAAACTCAGGTCCATGACACATCGAAGAGAACGGACAATGACAATATGACGAGAAAGTAATTCCTTTCACGATAATTCTCCGTCTGTCGTTTCTTACTTTTTGAATCTTTGCATACAAAAAAAATGGTTCCATGAAAATTGACGATTCTCACTGGAGTCCAAGGAATTGATGGATAACGAAATCGAACATTCATCACAAAAATTGACAACTGTCAAAATGTTTAATCAAAAATTTTTCACTCAGTTTTGCTGCATAATTTTAATTTTGTGCGCATTAACGATATTCTAAAATTCGAAAAATGATTCCTTGAGAATGGAATAAAATGAAATATTATAATAATGGTCACGTAGAAGGCGAGCTGAATCTTGTTGTTAATTTGAAGCTATGATTAGAGCAATTTTCTTTCCATGATAAACTTTTTTCATCGTAGTACCTTAATGAGGAATCTGGACGGAGTTATATCTGACAATTGTTATTGTAACGTTTTTCAACTGATTTATATGTCTACAATAAAATGCAATAATTAATCTGTGGTCGTACATTTGTTTATAAAAGAATATTGTGACATTTCAATTTTTTTAAAAAGAATAACGAGCTTTTCGGGACGATAATGTTCAAATGACATTGTGACAAATGTCGAATACAAAGAAATTGTTCATTAAACCTAGGGAATACAGAAGTATATCTATCTCAAATTTGTAGCATATGAAAGACGTCGTTTGCTCGATATACAAAAAAAATGGAGATTACTAAAGTCAATCAATATATACGCATTTACATTTACATATCTCAACGATGATGTTTGCAATTGGTCCTTAGTCAAATGTCCCAAAATGCTTCTCTGTACAAGGCCTGGGCTCTCGAAGTATTGCGTGAGAATTTTTTACAAAGAGTCGGCGATACTATAAATATTGCACAACGAAGAGTCGAAGAAACTACGCAATATTAAAAGAAACGCATACGCCCTGCTAGCAAACGGCTCATGAGCGATTAATTATTCGTTCGTTCCCCAATTGCTTCTCTCCCCAGATCGGAAAATCGAAGGATTTTTCTAAAAGTAGGATTAATCCAAAATTTGCTCATTACAATATTTATTTCACACTTTTAAAAGTCATATAGAGAGTGAGCTGTTTGCACAGGAATGATGATCTTTTTCTAAACTATGTTTTGACTCATTTTTCGGTAATAGTCACGCAAGAACTTTCACTCGGTAGATTTTAATTGAAAAATGTGAAAAGGGGAAGTTTTCGCAGTTTTTTAGATTTCCTGTATCTCAATATACTGTACCAAATAATTTCGGCGAAGAAAACGATGAGAGATAACGAGTAGCCGACAATGGCAATTGTTATCAACTGTCGAAGCAGTGCGTCGTCCGATTTTTTGGGATTGTCGTGTGTACGAAATGTCTCTTTGTATAATGTCAATAGATCGGACACTTTCTTAGAGATTATAATCCGGCACTGTGTGATCGCAGGATAATTTGATCCAGGCTCGGACGATACGGTAATCCCTTGCCCACTGGGAAAGCGAGGTTTTCGTTCCAGAAGCAAGGTTTAGCGAGTTTCATGAAAGGGTGTCGCCGTCGTCAGAATATTGTGCGATGGCTGCTATTCCATTATTTTTCAATTCAAAGCAAGTGAAACCTTTGAACTTTGACAGAACTGATTCCAGTATAGCGCTGAGACAGGTGCGGGAATCGATAAACGTACCGACGTCTTTCCCCAAATTTTTCAACGGACCGGTGAACAGGCTTGACGCTTTTGCCATTGCGGTGTGATGTATTATGGGCATCAATCCCGAGTTGTCAAGATCCTCCATCGTTCCGAATGGGACTTCACAACCTTCTATCCGTAACATGACATCCGTAATGCAGGCCAAAGTGAACGATGAATACATTGCGAATACGGCGAGCAGACAAGCGAACATGATACGTTCCGCGTTGTCACGGAGTTGTTGGGCGACCAAAACGCCGAAGAGAACTCGGCCGATGTTGAACGTTTGCCAGGAATATGATTTGAAACGGAGCCACCGCATGATTATCGAAAATATAAAAATGATGAAGAAACTCATATCAAGATGTAAGCCAAAAAGAAATCAATCGGCATTTTCATTTTCGTATCCGGCAAAATCGGCACGAGAGCGCATAATAACTAACTCGATGGTGGTGAAATCAAAAATTTTTCTTTTGGTCCACAACAATTCTTCGACCCGACCACTTGGTTTCTGACCAAATAACATTATCAGGTATTTCGGGCTGTAGTGATAAGAAGACATTTTCGTTACTGTATCAACAAAGTTCTCTACCATTGGAATCGGTAAACTATCGCGGGACTCCATAAGTACGAGAAACAAAGTTGCCGAAGTGTCTATCGGTGTTCTTCCTTCAATCCTTTCGTCGGGCACTGAATTTACCGGGAGTTCGAAATGACCACTGAAGTCAATTCTCATCATAGGCAAATTCTGCATCAACTCGATGAACAGTTTGTCTATCAAGCCATTTTAAAACCATTCGTCGTCGGTCATTCTTGTCATTAACGTCACTTGTTTAAAAACAAAATTCTCGACGATACACTTCATCACGTCATCGATCCACTCAGTGGAGTCGACGAAATTTCGAGATAACCCGGAAAACAAAAGTACACAATGTATCCAGAAGAGATACATTTTTTCACTCGTTTTTTCACCTTCTGTCCTCACGACGTCGTTCACTTGATTGCAAGTTCGATCGCATACACTCTGCGATTGCTTTAAAACTACACTAATCGATATTTTCCCACACGCGAACAGTCCCGACGTGCCATTGGTTCTGCAGCTGCGTCACAATCATCTAAAGTGTTTTTCAATCATTCCAATAGCGAGGAAATACGTGGAATTCAATTCGTAACGATTTTTCCATCGTAAAGGTAACCATGTGGTTATTTTATTTTCCATTTCTCATTGATCGCGTCGACAATGTTTCTGGGTCATTTATTTTTTTTTTTTTAAATTCTCAAAAAGACACGTTTTGAAGTCTGTTTTTGTAATAAAACTTCTTAATGAACGGTGAGGACAATGCATTGAAAAATAAGGCTTGTTTCATCAAATTCAAATGACGCTGAGTGCGATTCAATAAATCATCCGGTTGAAAGTGAATTTCTCGCTTTTGTTTTCTCGTACGTAATAAGGAGTGTATCTCCGAATGTTTTGTAATGAAAAAAGGGTTGGTAAGTGAGCACACAATGGTATTTACGGCGATAAGGTTTCTTTATGTTTGGCAACATGTTCCGTCAGCTTGACTGTGCGATTTAAATATACACGGCGGGTGCATCGTTGCACACGTATTTGGCGAAACGTATATGCAAATGCTCCGAACGGAGACTTTTGTAAATATTTTCCAACGAGATGATGAACGCCGAATTAAATGAGCATTAATTATCGGGAGGTCCGCGCTCGTCGCGTGGGCGTGATTCATGGCACGGAAAGAAGGCCTCGGGCTTCTTCAGCCTTCCGCGACTACGCGTACATAATTCTCTTTTTCATTCCCTGGCTCACCTTTTCTTTACTCTGCTGTTTTTTTCTCTCTCAAGTGCATCCGGATGCGGTCAGTCATATTTCTCGCATGGGCTCGTATATTTGTCGTGTTTTTGTTTTTTAATGTTGTTATGCGAATCAAAATTGACAATAGCGAATGAGAGTCGAAAAATGAATAAGAGATTTCTAACGCGATGATTTCGCTCTGATCAGCGTAACGTTACTCGCAGATTGATTCAATTTTTAAAAGCGGTCACTGCACGATGCTGGAAAGATTGATCAGGGCCCAACTCGAGAAAATTCTATCCTTTCCCTCGAGCGTCGTCCAGCGGAGATGAAAGTTGTGTATCTTTGGTCTCTATGTGCAATATCTGCAACGCAAATTCGCTGTGACGGGTGGCGTCTCTTGTGTCTTAACGTTTGTCATTTTCCTTACATTTTTTTTAAGCCTATTTTATTATTTTTATGCTCTCTCCCTCTCTCTCTCTCTCTCTCTCTCTCTGGGTCTCTCTCTCCCTCATCGTTGATCGTACGTGTGTAGGTTTTTATTTGGTTGTTTTGTTTGGCTGAAGAGCTGCATGGACTTCCCGGCGAGTCGAGAAGCCGCACTCCCCGTGGATTGTCCGGCTTGTCAGCAGGCCCGTGCACTCTCTCCCGAGCGCACAAGCACACACGGCAGTGGCTCGTTCGCTAACGTGAAGCTACGTGATCAGGCCACACGTGACTGCGGCCCATCCCATGATCCTGCTGTTGCTCTCCTCCTCCGCCGCTCCTCGTGATCCTGTTCCTTTCCTCTTTTCCTCTCGCTCGGGTTCTCCCTCTTATTGCGGCTGTTCCGCACTGCACAGCTCACCTAGCCAGCGGGGCACCTGAATGATTTGCGTCCTAATCGGCCAGCGAACTCTCGCCATCCCTCGTGTGCAACCGAGACGCGATCGCTTGCGCGCCGTCGCGTCTCGATCTCTCCGACAACGCCGAGCGCCGTTGTCGCGTACTCGCTTGGCGCCCTGGTGCACCTCAGGATCGTTTAAAAGAGAAACAAGAAAAAACAAAAAACAACGACAAAGAATACAAGAGAAAACAAAAAGGAAAGAACGAGATGGAAGACTCTCTCGATAGATCGCGTGCATGAACGACTCACGTGACTTTGAGAACCAGGATGACTACACCGGCGACAAAAACACAGAGATGCTGTTGGCGTGCGATTAAATCACTTGACACGCGGCTGGGTATTCGGACCCCGCATCAGCTATCGATGTTTTTACACATGCCTTCACCACCAAACCTTCCGCCATTTTTATCACAATTTCGGCGCATGCAAGTTTAACTATAAAACCTCTTGTCGCTAGAACTTTTTGACACGGTTGTTCCTGGAACGGTAATCTTTTTTTTTACTGGAACAGGCCAACGAAAGGGAATAAATTCACTAGTCCGAAGAGAATGAACATGCAGCGTCAAAAATAGCCAATGGAGAATGTAGCTCGGACAATTTTACATTGTAAAATCGATTTTGATAGTTAGACGTTACACCATTATGCAGCTTCTACAGCCATCATCGCTTTGATGAAGCTGAAGCCACATTTGCACCAAAATTCAATTACTCCTGAAATTTTGACATAAAAAATGTCCAAGCCACTGGTCCAATGCATCTTCCTGGCATCGTCAACACCAGGATAAATTTGATGTTTTAAGAGCATTACCGTTTTTCCACGGCAACAACACTATTGCTGACTCCGTAAGCTCGAATGGCAGTTCTCCGTGATTATTTAACCCTAGAAAGGCAACCTTATTTTTTTTTACCTATTCCGGTAACCTGGAGTCACAAATGACCGCGAATTTGAAAAATTCATATCTCCGGTAAAATGTAACGAAAAAGGTTCAACTTGGGCTCATTTTTTTCGTCTTTTAATGCAGGATCACGTGAGCCGGGGGCAATTTTGCTTCAAGTAAAAAAATTAGTCAAAATTGCGGTAAAATGATAGAAACCGGATAACGAAGGGAGAATGGTCGCGGGATTTGAAGCTGCCTGGGGTCGTTGTCATTGACCTGCGTTTAATCTTCAATCTTCCGTCATGATCCTTGGCCCGATTCACTTAGCCCGTTACTCACGTGTGTCGTTTGTAAAAATTTTCGTTTCAAATGTTCTTATTCGTTCAACTGTGTCGTGCGGCGAACTCGCCTTCGTACTTATCGTACTGCTGCATGGGCCAGGAGATCACTGCTTCGGGAGACCACGTGGAAACTCCGAATGAAGAAAACAACCAGGTGATTGCTGTCTGGATCGCGTTACCCGAGAAATTCCTCGTGGGGGGTTCCTTCAAGCTTCTCCAAAGCTACATGATACGAAAAAGTGAGTGAGAGACTCGGTTGCACCGTATACGGACAGTTCTGACGACGCAGACGGCAGTTGGACTTGGTCGGAGTTGGTCGAATCGCATTTGGTGCTGAACGAGCCATCAGGATCAAATTGCGTCTCGGTCGCACTCACGTGACTCCGCACACAGCCAGAGAGACCTCTCTCCTTCTGGTTTTGTCCCGGACTAACGCAGCACCACCCACTCTGACGTAACTGCTCGTAGAAAAGGAAGAGGGGCGAGCGCTCGCGAGACCATGCAGCCGTGCTCATTTGCATCGAATATATCGCTGCATTTTCCAGAGCAGAAAGCTGCGTTAGAACACATTCGGCCAGCATCTCCTCTGGTTCGCTGCTGCCACTGCACATGCCATCAGGAGACACGGACGTGACCAGGATAGTCCATCGTCCTGAAGAATAGCATTGTATGTACACCATGTCCGGAAAGCATCTCCTTAAAAATCTGCCTTGCCCTTCCCAGGCCGTATCGGCTGAACTCGAACTCGAGCAAATTTCCTTGCCATGAAGTTTGGCGTTTTTTTAAAACTCTTTGCCACTTGGACGGAGTTTATATCAAATGGTAATCCAGTGGGTTATGATCACGCTCCGGGGGACTCTCGGTGTCTCGATCTTTCGACTCGTTTCTTTCTTTACGAGCAGTTTTACGACGCGGGGTGTATTTCGAATACGCGTGCGCTTCCAAGAGCGCGTTCCATCTCGCGGAGAAGGCGACTGAAATACGAGAAAAGGGAATGAGGAAAAAAAAGGCATAGAGCTGAACAAGAACGTATATTTACTGTATATGAGGAGCCAGCGTGAGGGGAGGTCGATGCACAGGTGGTTAAGGTGGCTGGTGTGAAATGTAGCTGCTGCATACAGTGCCAACCACGAATATATCGAGGGTATGTAAATATAAGACATAGAGGGTGAGCCATCTTGAAAGAGGGAGTATCTTCGTCTGAAGTTGATTTTTTATGATATTTCTCTGCCAGGCGATAAATGATCAAAGTGGAAATCAGTTCTGCCCTCAACAACTCTAACCCGTGAAAAAAATGACGAAAGGCCCAACCATGGTTGAGTACCTCCACAAATGTACTCAACCGTTGGCCTATTATCGGAAAGAGTGCTGGATTTACATTGGGTAAGAGTCGAAATGATAACTTCGGTCCAACGGTGGCTTTCAACGTTGGCCCAGAGTTTCATTCAACACTCGCCCAGTATCGCCCCCAATGGCAAGCACCGATTAATTATTTAATTGTATTTTTATTAAATAATCATTATTTCTCCGTAAAATAAGATTATTTATTGTAAAAATATTGCAGCATATTAGGAAAATAAAAAAAAAAACAGATTTAACAATTCATTAGAGATTAATATTTTCTGCCGGAGGAGGGATTCGAACTGCCTACCTATGACTTTCCTACCTAACACCTAACTTACTAACCCGGGACGCTAACCACTACACTACGAACTACGTTGTAACTTCAAGATTGAATTCTTCATATAAGCTGCATAATGCCGAGCACGAAAATGAAATAGTTCATTGCGATACAAACGTGTATCATATTATTTCTATGTATATACATAATTTTAATACACAATAAATAATAATAAATTGATAATAATAATAAATTATTAATAATAAATAATTTGTACATACAAAATTTGATCACGCAATCTAAAATTATTTTATCATTAATTAATCTTATTAATTATTAAAATTGTGTATATACATGAAAATAATATGATACAAATTTTTATCGCAATGAACGTTTTTATTTAATTTATTTTCGTGCTCGGTATTCTGCAACCTATATAAAGAACCTTGAAGTTACAATGTGGTTGGCAGTGTATAGTGGTTAGCGGCCCAGGGCAGTGCATTTGAGGAATAAAAATTGCGATTTCAGTATAACGTTTAAAAATTCTGAATTTTGTCAAGACTTGAGATATTTGTAAAAAAATATCGTAAGTCCAAGACCGGGTGAGCGTCGGTTGGAAGGCCGAATGCCAACGGTCACCTGTTTACGAGTTACCAACACTGGCATAAGATTGGCAATGATTGGCGTGCCCATAGTGCATTTGAGCATAGGCTCAGCACAGGCAAACAGCATCGGCTCGGCGTCTGGGCCAACGCTGATCACCAATCGTTGGTTGCCGTTCATCGGCCAAAGCTGAGCTGATCGTCGGATGCCAACGCAATGTGGGCATCGGCTGACGATCGGCGAATATGTTGGCCCAAGATCGGGCTTAGGAATGGGTTCGAACCGTCGTTTGCTATTACCGCGCCGAGCTTCGGCCGTATAGTGAGCATCGGCTATTTTTTCACGGGAATCTCCCGCTTATCTCTGGAATCTTTGAAAACACCCCAGCAGCCAGACGCATCAACTTGGGACCGTTGACCTTGGAGTTTGGTAGCGAATCCAAGGTCCTGGATATCGATCGATGGATCCAAGGACACCCTGTATGTGGGCACATACTTTGCAGGGGATAATAAAGAGTCAAAGGCTCGCGTGCGCAGGGCGAACTCGACGAGAGGAGGCTTCTTCTCGTGCTCGCGTACATATGTAGACATCAGAATCCAGCACGTGGCTGCGAAGGACTATTCCTGGCAGGAATTCTTTTTCCGGAAGGCTGTACACCACGCGATCGAGGCTGCTCGTGGCCGCGCGGCGGATAAATAGATAAATTCGCAATGTTCTGCGCAGGAATGAGTCGAGGAGATGGTTCTTTTGAGTGACTTCCCGTCGCAGTCATCGAAACTGCGTCACGCAAAACTGACGGACCTTGCTCAGGTGACCAGCCGAATCGGAACGACTTTTTTATCAAGTCTCTCGATTTTTCCTTATCCACTGGATGCTGGGCGAGTGGGAGGCCGAAGGAACGCCAGGGAAAAACGCCTTTGGTCCAAAGATCCTGGGGACGCGTGGATGGAAGTAAAAAAAAAAAAATGTGAACCACCGGGAATCTCATGGCTGCGTGAATAATAAAACAAGGTACGGGAAAGATAGCAATGCGGTAGGATCGCGCGCCACGAACCTCATCCATATATCTCGGAGGAAACAAGGTCTTTCCGTCTCAGTCTCAGACTCTTTTCTGTCCTGCTTCTATCGGTCGACTGTTTTATCCGGTGGATATATACTTTCGCTCTGAAGCACCAATGAAAAATCGGATTATTATCCCGTAGCCGGAGCTTTAACGTCGCAGAGGGCATATCCAGTTTATGTCCGCGGGAGATGCGTCGCGAAATTACTCTCGCGCACTCCGCGGGACACTTTTTTGTTACTTGTATTTTTTAACGAGCCCCCTCCGCCGTTGGCTCGTCACAATGTCGAATTTTTTATCCGCTGGAGAGATAATAAGCGTTTATAATTTATGTACCAATGACCTTCGCGTTGACCCGTGTGTACGCTTACCTGCGGTAAACGATGTTCATTTTTATAAGAGAGCGGATTACGCAGCGTGGGTGGACTTTCTTTCGCGAGTGCGCCCGGTACTTTTTACTTGTCGCTTTTAAGCTTCGGGAGAAATCTTTTTGTCGTTGCGATTAATGATGCTCATCGTTATGATCATCAGTTGCACGCGCGGCTCGTCAACTTTCATCCAAAGTTCGGAACCTGCTTCTTTTTTTTTCGTTATTGATACTTTGACGCTCATTTCTTTCGCCGATGAAAAACTCCACACGAAGATCGTGGATAACTGCTGAAAAGTGTAGCGAACGACTAGCAGGCCGAGAGCTGGCCAACGCGGCTGAGCATTACATCGCTCCCAAGTAACGGTGTTGCATGGGCACCCACATGGAGCATTAGCCTATTACCACCCAGGATGTCTCGTGTTCGGTGCATCGGTGCATCGATCTCATCTCGCGCGCGCGCGCGCACGCGCGGTCCATCGCAGTCTCTCTTTCATAGAATCATCTCAGGCTCTCAACATTCCCTCTCGGCGCACATTGAAGTCTTATTTATTGTTCAAGAGAGAGCCTTCCAAGAGGTGCATCTCACCGGAGCTCCTTACTCTTCGCACACGTTGATCTGACATGCCCTCGTATCGTATTAAAGGAGATACATATGTGTGCAAACTCTTTCCTCGCTCGATTATCTCTTCGAGTTATTATAGGATGAAAAGAGTCCGAGGCGCTCGCCGTTCGCTCCAAGGATTCTTCTTTCTATCGTTATTTCTCTTCTCATTTTTTTTTCTGTTTTTCTTTCCTTTCGCGTATCGTCCCGTTTCTCTTGCTCTCGAGCGGCCAGCTCGCCAGATCCGAATATGTCTGTATAGTTGTGGTCGCTCAGCCGGGGGAGCAGAAAGAAAATCCAGCGGGGGGATCGCGGATGAGATGCACTCGTCGAGAGTTCTGCAAACTCAGCGGTGAAAGGTCGCACAGAGTTGCCGATAAGGGTCACACACACATAGAGACCGAAACCTCCATAAAATCTATACTGCTCGATGCATGGATATTGAATGCTCGCTCTGTAAATGTTTCCTCTGCTTGCTACGGCCTCAACGAGGTCCAGATATCGAGCCTTGCATATTTCAGATAAGAGCAGCCATCCTCGGTTCCCGCTGCACTTGCATCTTTAAATATCGCGTCTGTGTCCGCCAGTGGTGTGTGTGTGGGTGCCATTTTTTCTTATGGCATCTTCTGCGGAGTCTACCACGTCATTGTGGATTCGCGTTACGTCCTTCGCGCTTCCCGATCGAACCCTCGTGATTTCACAACTTTTTTCCTCTGACGAACGATAAATGTGTATCGTCGAGCCTAATATCCGATCGACAATGATCCATAACAATCCTTCTTGTACCGTTCGATGGGCACCATTTACCTCCCTAGCTCCATTGTAAATATTCACCTAATATCCATTCATAATTCACCACAGTTCATACGCATCAAATGTTGAAAAAATAAACGAAAACAGATCAAATAGACCGAAACGCAACGATGAGAAAGAAAATACAAACCAACGTACAAAAAACACATTTTCCTATAACCATTATTGTTTACAGAGCCTAGGGGCAAATCAATTAGGCATATAAGAAAGCATATGTAAATGAAAACAATAAAAACACTTGAAACTTGAAAAGCTCCCTAGCTCTTTATGTCCAACGAGCTTGAGACCTTTTTCTTTTAACGACATTGAAACTCCAACTGGCTGTTTTCATCAACAATCTTTTCACACACAGATAAAAACGTTGCATTTCTTTTGACATGGACGAACGCCATTTTTGGCTGGAAACGTGTTCGACGTCTCGACATCGAAACCAACGGTTTTCTTTTTTCTCTTTTTTTTTTAGAGCCCATCTGATAATATTTTTTTTTCTTGCTTTTGGTATAAAAAAAAACAAGTGAAGATCCGAGAGGTAACGAGAGATTTTGAGGCGGCATAGAAAAATGGAAAGTACCGGATGGTCCCGTTGCTCGGAACTTGGATCTCTCGGCGGATCAGCGCGAAAAATATATGGTCGTCGCCACATCGTCATCGGGAAAGTAAACTCTCTCGTATTGGCTGAACAAGATAGAGGATAGATACGAGCGGTGAGCGCCGTCGCCTCGTATTATGCAAAACGTCACGGTTACCAGCCGACTGGGGCCTCCTATAATGCTCTCTTATGCTGGCGCGGAATATATAACGTTTTCATATCGTCTATATATATATATATATATATATATATATATAGAGACATGTCAACATGGTGACCGCAGCACAAGCGAGTAGCCTCGATTCGATCGTCGCGAAAGAGAGAAAGAGCGCGACCACCTCGGAACATATCTGTGTGGCGTCTCGCCGGTGTCTATAATTACGTGTATTGCGATAGGACGTGAGAACGACATCGAGGAACACGTCATTAGGTATATATGACAGAGATTCAAATGTCCTAATAGCTCATCGGCATTTTAAATAGCGAGTAGGAACAGAGTGAGAAAAAAATGTCTCATTACATGTTCAAATGTCAGTGATTAACCAGCCGAGTAATTGATGAATCCATGGGTGTATGGCAAAAGGTTCGGGCAAGAGGTCATTTCGATGAGGAATTGGCAGGGCCTAGTTGTAAAATAAACGAGCTTCATCAGCGATTATTTCATCGACTTGGGTCCAAGAGATCCGTGACAGCAGATCTCGTCGATTGATTATTCGAGGATCCTTGAGGATGTTATCAACGAGGATCCGAGGCCAAGAAATATGATGGAAATTATTAGCTCAATATCCTGCAAAATTATTGTTTGACTACTTATTTGTTCATTTATTGATTATGTAAGGATCGCCCTCGGAATGCAATTTGGACGGGACAGGGCAACCCCTTAAAAATTGAACGAATTATTGGACTCGGTGGTGTTTCTATATTTTCTGACGATTTTTCAAATATGATGGTGCCATGCAGAGCTCCTGTTTACTGGTCACTTCTCTGCGACGGTCAGTACAACTCGAGCGAATCCTAACTCAACCGGATCGGTGGTATAGCTATGTGCGTGTAGCCGGTACACAAGAGAGATAAATTTAGCAAGTGAGTAGTGTGGTCGAGCGCATCACCATATAGGAGAATAATGCGACATTTTTTTATTTCCTTCTTTGCCCTTTATTCACATTTCTTCTTCCTCTTCTTCTTGTTCTTCTTCCGGTGTCCGATACCGCGGGGCAATGCTACGTTGAAGCTGCGAGGATGTTGAGAAAAAGGAACGAGATGACATGCAACTGTTGCGGCCTTACGACGATGATATTCCGTACATGGAACCTTCTAAACGTTCTCGTTCTTAACGTCTTTCAAGCCTGTCCTACAAGCGCATCGGTACGTGCGTTTTAGTCTCCAAACCCGTAGCTTATCTCCAAGATGGCCGCATTCTGCGCACTCCCTTAGAGAATACCTAAGGGGACCTTTATCAACGCAGTCCTATTCTCTTTGGATATGGGCTATAGAGATATGAGTCACATTAGTGTGGGCAGGATAAGCCAGCTGGCTCAAACGAATTTTAACCCTAGAACGGTAACTTGGGGTCAAAAATGACCCCAAGCGACTGTAAATCTCGCACCCTTTCTCCATTTTTATCGTTTTACCGCATTTTTTACCAACTTTTTAACTTGAAGCAAATATCAGTGCCCCAGGCTCCAGGATCCTGCATTAAAAAACGAAAAGAATGAGCCCAAGTTGAAACCTTTTCGTTACATTTTACCGGAGATGTGAATTTTTCAAAATTGAGGTCATTTATGACCCCAGGCTAGCGGAATAGTAGGAAAAGAATAAGGTTACGTTTCTAGGGTTAATAAATAATCACGAAGAAGTGCCATTGGAGCTTACGGAGTCAGCAATAATGTTGCTGCAGTGGAAAAACCGCACTGCCCTTAAAACTACAAATTTGTCGTGTTGTTGACGACGTCAGGAAGAATTTGTTGGCACAGGCAGGCGGGAGTGACCCGAATCGTGAGAGATGGATCGTTGGACCAGTGGATTGGACATTTTTTATGTTAAAATGTCAGAAGGAATTGAATTTTGGTCCAAATGTGGCCTCAGCTTGATCGAAGCGACGTTGGCTGTGGAATCTGCATAATGGTGTAACGTCCAACTATCAAAGTGGATTTTACAATGTAGAATTGTCCGAGCTGCGTTATCCATTGACTATTTTTGACGCTGCATGTGTTACCGGTTCCCCTTATTCTCTTCGGACTTGTGAATTTATTCTCTTTCGTTGGCTGATCTGCCATTTTCTCCTGTGGGGAAGAAACCTCTCTGCAGTTATGATCGTCGAACATGGCCAACACGAGGAGAACGACCATTGTTCAGTAAAGGCTGAGGAGCGAGAGAAGGAGAACATGGCCGAGAAGTCCGCACAGGCTCTATGCACTGTTAGCTTCTCATCTCGTTATATGAGTGCCCACTGCTCGGATATACTCCTGAACCAATCTGGTGTGGAACCAAGTGGCTAACACACGCTTCGCAGGATATGTGCCCTCGAAGAGATAAACCAGCAGCATTATAGGGGAACGTTATTTTCGTCTCTCTCTCTCTCTCTCTCTCTCTCTCTGTCCCTCGTTCTCTAGTTTCTGATAGCGCGGTACAGGGCAAACGCCAAGCGAGAACTTGGGAGATAGCCCATACAGGTCCAGAAGAGCATCTAATGGGGCGAAAATCGCATATCGTTAGGAGGATACAGTCCAGGACAAAACAATCCCTCGTTCGTGTGAGTCTGGATCTATGGGAACCCCATAAACACCACCATAGACTACCATGAACCCGGATATTTTGACAGGGATGTCGATTGTCATGCATGCACTTGCAGAATGTCTTCCACTTGTTTTCGGTTCCGTTCTTCCTGTTCCTGGAGAAAAGGCACGCATTGCATTTCCTCGGTGACGATATGGGCTCCACTACCTTCTCGTTTATTTTCCTCCCGGCGATACTCATACCCGCTGCGCACCGACTAAACGAGAGACGAAAAAGAGGACTCGAATGCATGCGCACGCATTTACGAGCGTCTGCGCAACAACGAGAAGAAAGAGCTCGCGCGTGCGCGTCAAGAAGACAGTGTGTAAACGACAGAGAGAGAGAGAGAGAGAGAGAGAGAGAGAGGCTGGAGAGAGATGGCAACACATGCGCCGTAGATCGACGCAGAGCAGCAAAAACTTTCGCCCTTGGCTCTCTCGCGCGCGTACTCTTACTCTTCTCGTTGCTCTTATTTAAACAACATACCGAACTCGTTCGCTGGCTGTGCTGAATCTCGTCGGCCGCAACACTCCGGATCTCTCAAGACTCCCCCGCCTCCCACCATACCTGCCAACTTGGCAAGACCGTCTCCCGTACACACGTATCAACATTCTCACCTTCCTTTCCTCATCCTTGTGGAAGACTGTACTCGCGGCATTCCCTCGTATACTGGCGAATATCGCGAATAATCCGCTATGACTTTCACACAAATAACTCATTTGCTTTGGTCACTAAAAAAACCTGAAAATTTTTCAAATTCTCATTTTTTTCTCGTTTCGATTTTCCTTCCACAAAAATCTCAATCTCTCGGTCACTTCCATTGTAATTCCGTAACGTATTAATCGCACAGACATTTTTTCATACATTCTGTCAATTATTCACGCTATTAATTATCGTTTTCCATGTTTTATAGATTCGCGTGATATCGAAACATCGCGCATCGTCATATATAATCCACGAGAATTTCCGGAGCTCGCGTATATCAATGCGGGCAAAGAAGAATCTCACCCGTGGCGACAAACGGTGGCTCTCTTTTTCTCCTTCGAGGATTAAATACGTGATGTGTCCTGTGAGGGAAGAGATCGCTCGGCTTGTACACCAGAAAACCGAGTCTATGTCTCGGCCTCCCTCTCAGATCTCTTCTCGTTCTCAACGATAAACGAGATTAGCGCATTTACGACTAACACGGATGTCGATTTATATGTACACATATTTAACTAACAAACAAAAAATCACATACATTTATACATACGAGTCACCCTCGTGGACATTTCTCACGGCTCTAATTACCTGCCAGCATGTGGGCCTCTCTCGTGGGGATCGCACACTCGCCGTACGTGTATTAGCATGTGCCGATTCCCAACCGATCGGCGGCGGTATGTAAGACGTGCAAGAAACTAAATAAATAAAATTTAAAAAAACACATTCACCAGTCACGAGTACGTGCACCTTGTTGAGGAAGCAAAAATCCTACTGAATAAATAAATAAATAAATAAACAAATGTCAACGGGAAATGGAATATTGTGAATATCTCTCGACGAGCTGTTTCCATCGGGTCGCGGGAACGTATTCGTCGTGTTTATTAAAACTTTATCGCTCAGGTAAAAAGGAGTGTATCCAAATTCCCAGATGGAAAATCGCCTTAATGTCTGCCTTCGATTTTATACCCAATTATAATTTTGCTTGGGCATATGGCGATTTACACTCGCTGGCGATTTATTCAGGACCAGGTCCCAATGAACGGAAATAAAATACGTCAACGTACAGTGTGATCTGCACTCCGAATTAGCAGAATTTGTATTTTTTCTTTAAAAAGAAATTGGCGACAAAAAATCGTGTCCTACTTATTCGCTTTGACCGTCGAGTTAGCAGGAGGAGATTGAAAAAAGGCAATCGGGCGGTTGGTGCGATACACCTGTGCACCTGCATTTTCAACGATGGAAAATATTACAGTTAAGGATTTACGATAACACGCCATCTCTGGTTGAGGCTATCGCGTCGCTTTTATCTTGGACTAACTAAGCGAATACAATTCGTAGGTTGAAATTGATTCCGGGAATGAGATAAAGATAAATAGAAGGGCGCGCGTAGAGCGATCCAGCCCGAATCCAGCAGCAACGTTGGCGAAGAGCTACCAGTTATTGTAATGCGAGCAGCCTCTAAAGTCTCGTTTCACTTCCTCGATGTGGGTAACGAAGTTTCTCCACGCTTTAGGGCTTGTTGACCCTCGGTGCATGCCTCTACGTTAAACCGAACAAAACCGACTCAAGTATAAGCCGAGGATTTTCATGAAAGCAGAGGACGACCAGGAACAAACGAGCCATATTGTGCTAACAGCGAATAACTCGTGGAATTTAACGATCTAGGAACGTCGTGATCTTCCAATGATATCCAACGATAGCTAATGAGAATATCTTTCGAAAAATAACAATAATCAAGTGATTTAATGTTTTAAATAAAGCCAAGGCGAGCTGGTGCATAACGACGATTCTTTCGGGTCAAAGGCTCCCCTCCATTTGCCCTTCTCGAGTGTCTCACCCACTTGGCTCTAAAACGGTAACCCAGAGTCAAAAACGACCCCGGATGACTTTAAATCCCACGCCCGTTCTCCCTTCGTTCTCTCGTTTTTTATCGTTTTACCGAATTTTTTAATAATTTTTTTACTTCAAGCAAAACTGCTGCCCCAGGTTCACGTGATCCTGCATTAAAAAACGAAAAGAATGAGTGCAAGTAGAAGCCTTTTCGTTAAATTTTACCGGAGATATGGATTTTTCAAAATTGGAGTCATTTTTGACCCCAAGTCGCCGGAATAGGTAAAAACAAAAATAATGTTACCGTTCTGGGGTTAACCTGCAAACACAAAATGGGCAAATTTGCACTTCGAGTTTTCAAAACATTCTGTCTCATCGACATTTGTACGGATTGAAAACGCGTGGGGTACTTTTTAGGGGTAGCTTGGGCTATCGATTGCAATCATTAGAAAATGGAAAAAACGAGTTATTTTACAAAAAATTGTGAAATTAACAATAGCAATTTTGAAAATCTCTCTGTCTGAAGTTTTCGTGGGTGCAAATTTGCACCTATGTGGTGTCTACGGGTTAAAAATGATTAAAAATGGCGCAATATGGTCGCTCGCGCTCTAGTCATTATCTTTGCCATTAAAATAGCCGATAACAAAGTGAGTGCGGCTGACAACTGGATAACGCTGCCAATAAGTCTTCTCACCCTGTTGAGAAAAACATTGACTGTGTTACACCACGTGTGGCAAAAGACAATCGCGATGAATGCCCCGATCGATCATAGTCAAACGAACGTAATAATGTCTTAACCACACAATACGTCGGGGCCGAGTGTTAAATAATACAAAAAGGGAATAGCGCGTATAACGCGTGTCTTCATTAAGTTTATCCGCGTTGCATTATACGTCGTGAAGAAATGAATTACAAAAAAAAAAAAAAAACAAAAACATTCCGATTTATAATTTGCACAATGTGCCCGCGGGCTTTTAAGGATCAACGCAGAGGTTAAATAACGAATGAGAGCGAGGGAGGCTCGTCGGGGAAAGGATTGTTAATACGTGTTACATCGGATGACTAATTCACGTTGCGATAACCCACCTTCGCGCTAATTAATCCTCGCGTTATTAGGCTCGACCTTATCGCTCGCTATATGCCGCGCTCGCCGTTCTATTGTGCAATCGGGGCAACTGCTAACGTTTTATGTTATAATTACTTAGAGACTGTTCGACGAAAACAACGAACTCGTGAAAACTGGAAACGGCGCTTTGGATATTTCGCTATACAAGTCGAAAAAATCGGAACGTTCGTCATTTTTATAATTTTTTATTCTCGGAACTCCAGAGTTCACGCCCAGTAAAATGTTGACATCGAAGAATTAAGGGGGGCAAATGCGACAAAGGAAAACGGAGAATTTTACAATCCCGCGAGCATCAGATTCGTCGACTACGTTTTTTTTTTTTTTTTTTTTTTTTTTTTTACATTTCATATGCATTCGCGATTGTGTATAAATGTTTAAAAGCCTTTTTACTGGCCCGGAGCAGAGTCAGTCGAGAATATGCGAAAGAGGCGTGTCAACCTGCCAAATATTATGGAAATTTATTCATCCGAGGCACTCGCGTAATGGATTCCCGGCGTGCCCGGTGCCGGAGGAATCACCGCTCGCTCATGTACACAGGCTAAATGCGAAGCTGCCAGATTCGTTGGGTACTTACCCTTTACGGAGAGGAAATGAAAGAGCGAAGTGTCTGATTCGGCCATCACGAAATGAACGCGAAACAACAGATACAAAAGCAAAGCCCAAACCAGTCAAAATGACTTGAGAAAAGTGCAAATTAAATTCGAAAAAATTCAATCATTTTTTCAAAGATTTTTTCACGATTTTTTTTCTGGTTCAATTTAACCCAGAAAAAACATGAATTTTCGTGAAAAAAAATGATAATTTTTACAATTTTCAATATTTTTCGTAATTATTGCCGTTTGGTTGGCGCGAACCGCAAGTTTTAATGGCGGAAAATGATTTGTACCTGGAGCTAAGCTCGAAGGAAGTGCAAAGTGAGCAGAAAATTAATTCCGATCATTTTTTTTTTTTACTCACGATTCCGCGTGACGCTCGAAAGAGCACCGGATCTCCTCGCGTCACTCTCTTCTCATTTCTCGTTCCCTTGGTCAGCCTCTCGCTCTCTCGGTCCTTCGGATTCTCGCTCGTTCTTCCTACTCCTTAATACAATATTTCGCACTTGTTTCATCGCGTCTCCGTGCTCTCTCCCCCTCAGGAATCCTGTGTAAGCCACACCATCACACACTCGCATGTCAGACATGACAGTGTCACGTCGCCTGGAGGCAAAAATCCTCATAAAACGAGACACGCTTTGCCCCGCGAGAGATGGAAAGCAAAGAGAATAAGAATTCAAAGAAAGCAGCGGATAAGAGCAAAAAACGAGGAAGATGGAACTCTGTGGGAAGAGGCTAAGTGGATAAGGTGCTAAGTGTAGCCCGAGGTCCGAGTATTTCCATTAATATTAATAAAAATATAAAAATAATGGGTGCTAAAATAAAAACTCCATTTCTCTGGAGACTGACAGCGTCGAATTCAGTTAAAAATCGGCAAAAATTTAACTCACGATGCCCTTAATGTCTCGATTATGGTACAGCTCGTTTGTGTAACTTGATGAACAATTTTCTTTGTCAACATTTATTAAACAATGCGCAAGTGACTAAATTTTTTTGAAAAAAGTTTTTTATTCAAAAAAACAAATTTGTCAGATGGACCAAACGACCATTTCTGATTCCGGAATCAAGAAAAGTCGTTAATTATTGAGTTTCCAAAATAAAATGACAATCAAAAAAATTTATATCGACTAAAATGATTAAAATTCTGGACATACGAAAAGACAAAGAATTTGGAGCAGATTATTATTTCTTATGGCATATTCGACTGAACTCTGGAGGAGAGTTTGGAGTCTGGCCGAATAACCGCGTGGCCCTTTCGAAAGGCCCCTGGGGCCAGAGTTTACGGGACTACTGCTCCATGGGGTTACCCGCACGAAAATGAACTAAAACCCCGTTATTATATGATTGGCCAGGCGCGAACTCTGGCTTCCTCGTTTGCTTTGGCTGCCTTTTATTTTTTCTCGAACCTTTGCTCGAGTGCTTATTAGCTCTTTGACTCAGAGATACACACAAGCCACTGGCCTCGTGCGATGCACAGACGAAATGAGACGTGCCAGAGACTTTCGTATTAATTAGCTATAACCATAAGTGCTTGCGCGTGTGTGTGTGCGTGTGTGTGTGTGTGTGTTTGTGTGAGGAAGAGAATGATGCCAAACTCAGGACGAGTTTAATTGGAGATAATCTGCAACGAGTGTGTGCCACAGGTGGCAATCTCTCGATCAATTAAGCACGTGTATAATTATAAAGGTGACACAATATTGCTTAGGCTCCTTCATCGAAAGATTAAGGGATAAAAAGAGAAATGAATTAAAAACAAGAACGCGAATGGAATTATTTAGAAATGAGTTTAATTAAAAATTGAATGAAAAGATTTTGACGGTGTGTGCGGTGTGCAATGTCTTGCATGGAATAATAACCACGAGAGCTCGCTCAGAAAAGAAGGTTTTCGAATGTCGAGGCCAAGTGTCAACATCGAGTGGGCTGCTGCGTAAATTTCTATAATAATAGAAAAAAAAGGAATATTTTTGTTTTCGCATTTAAATAAAAATCGTTGAAAGAGCAATTTTGGTAATTTGAGGCGCTCCTTTCTTGCTGGTTCGGCCTACGATATCAACAGTAATGTCCTATGAAATGTGAGTATTTTCATGCCCATGTCGAGCATTTGGAAACTGGATTATTGGGAGTACGCGAAAAGCGTGTTTGGAATGGTAATCGAGAGGCTACAAAGTTGCTCGAGACTGAGGATTATCGTCGAGGATAGAATAGCAAATATATTGAGAGAGAATGGAAAGAGTGACGGGGTATCCTGTAAATTTCTCGTTTATGCGTCACGGGAAAGGATAGAGAAACGATAAAAAGAAAGGAGAGTGAGGCAGAGATAAATAAGTGGGAGTTGGAGGAGGCTGCTTAGGTATGTGGAACGAAAGAGGCTTGTATGGGCCAGCAGCTCGCTCTGTCACCTGTTCCATCGTCGTCTTCGTTCACTCTATCTTTCTCGCTCTTTCTTCATCATTGGCCAAGTGAATAAAGAACGAAGGAGACACCCACGGTTATATTCCTTTCTCTCAATATATACACGTAAGCGTGCAATAAATGATTGGCTGTCAAACAGAAAGGCGCAACTCGAAGAATTTTATTTGAAAAATCACTCGAGCTCGAGGCTTTTCGTTCGTCATAGTATTCGATGCAAGAAAAGATACACGGTAATCTGGTTCTTGTTATCTTATTCTCTATGCAAGAGTACGTTATACGTGAGCGGACATACGGGTCGGCAGGTGCGTAAACGCGCGTAATTCTATTGGCTTCTTCCTTTTTTTTTTTTCTATCTGCATTTTCCTTTTTTTCGTTCATCTTCTCTCTACTGCTTCGAGATCAACTCGCAGTCTTTTTACTGCTCTCGAATAATAAAATCAAACGATTATACCGATCGGTACATAATTTGTCTATTTATTGTGCTAATACACGGAAAAGCAAATTTTGTTGAAAAAGATCGATATTTTGTGTTCCATACGTTTGACTAAACGTTTTTTTTTTTTTTTTTTTGGATAATCCCAAAAATTGTGTCATTTGCAGCAAGAAATATTTTAGAAAGTCTCTTCGGAAGCTAATTTTTGTCGTTCCATTCGTAAATTTTGCTGACCATTCCGTTAGAAACCAAATAT
The DNA here is from genome assembly GCA_963921915.1 of Hyposoter dolosus. Lineage (NCBI taxonomy): Eukaryota > Metazoa > Arthropoda > Insecta > Hymenoptera > Ichneumonidae > Hyposoter > Hyposoter dolosus. Next base: position 2,307,161 of record OY998139.1, read on the forward strand.
ACTGCAAAAATAACGAAAATTTTAAAATTATCCAAAAATATTTAATTTACCGTATTCAACGAAATATCGACGATTTTTAACAAAATTTCATTTCCAGTGTAATTGCTCTGTACTTTGCGCCTTTTCATTCCACCTTTTTCGAAACGACCAGCGATTATTTTTCTCAAAAATGTCTCGGTTATTTTTGAAAGGCTGTACTCAGTGAAAAATTGGCCTGTCGAGATGAATAAAAAAGCATTTTGAAGCTTCGGGTCTCTACTCTTGAGATCCCGCTGAAAATTTTTATTTTTGGTCCACGATCGTTGAAGAATCTGGCAAAATATCGTAATGACAGAAAATGACAGATTTTTTTTTTTGCTTCAAAATGTTTCACTGACTCGGGAAATTTTTTATCGGTCGAATTAATGAAAGTTCCGGGTAGCTTGCTCCTCAAGCTTCAATTTGATTTTTTTTAAGCCTCCGTACGACTTTTGGTTGCCGAGATATCGGAGGTTGAATAAAAAATGACACTTTTGTCTTCCGGCACCGATAACTCGGCGAGGAATCGTCGTACCGTAAATCCAGGGGCGGTTTTGAAATGGTGAATAAATTTTCTGTAAGAAAGCTCGGACCTAAGACCGTAGCTAAGACCGGAGCTAAGACCGTACGGATGATGGAAAATCACGTAATCAAAATATTCCGGGGATCATCAATTGGTGAAGATTGATTATAATTAATGTGTATACGTGAAATGTATTGAGCACATTGAACGAGGACCTTAATTCGTCCGCATAAAGAACCTTGAACGAATGTATATATTTCCTAGTTATTTATGTGTCCGGAGTGTTTTTTTCTTCGTCATCACTCGCCTCGATCCTTTGAATCTTGACGAGAGACAAGAAAAGAGGCTCTTCTCTGTATTGTACGTCGAAGCGCGTGGCAAATCGATAATCGTCCGGGGCTCGCGAAAAGATCTCTTCGCGCGAGTACCGAACGATTCGGTTCTTCAATATTATGTATGGCGAAGCAGAGATTCTGCGTGCTGGTCTCGCGATGTAAAGCTCCACGAACGTGTATCGCGCGGCTGCATTGAACCGACTAATATCCGCGTGGTTCTTCGCGGATCGATCCGCTTTATCGAATTATCGTTTTACGCCCATTCCTCCTCGCGGACGTTGCACTTTTTAGTTTCGAGAATATATACTTCCTATATTTTCTGACTGAGAAGAGACTTTGTTTGGGGTCAATTTGACCCCAAAGTAAAAATCAATTCAATTCACGTGAAAGCTGCGTTTTTTAAAAACTTTAAACAAACAGAGGGAAACTAACAATTTGCTGCTGTTGAGTTTCGATGAAAAATTCCGGGTTTCGATGAAAAATTCCGGCGAAAGGACTCGATAAACTTTATGGAGCTGAAAAAAAAATCACAAGCCCTTGATGGCACACGGAATAATTGAAAAAATTGAAGCCTCTCGGAATAAAATGCCATGATGGAGAGGGAAAAGTAAAAAAGAAAATATCGGGAAGGTGGAAGAAGAAGACGCGGAGAAGAACTGGTAGGAAACGGGTGTGGGTGCACATCGGGGTCAATGGAGTTCAGCTCTGGACCACGGCGTTTCGCCTCCGGACCCGTCGTCCCGGAATCGCTCTCCTCTCTTTCTCTCGCTTTCTTTCTCTTTCTCTCCCACGCTTTAAAATACATATGCGCAGGGATAAGTCTGAACCTGTGACTGCTTTGCATTCGCAACTCGTCTCTTTTCTATCTCGCTTCCACGTATTCTTTCTCGTATTTAGCCATTTGCAAACGATCGCCCGGTCCTGACCTCGTGTCGACGAGATGCGGTTCAACAAAATTCCATCGCAACTCGTCGTTTTTCTTTCTTTTTAAAATTTTCAATTATTCTTTTAACTAACCATGCATGCCCTTGGTTTGACCTGCGCTTGATTAACTAAATATAATATGCTGCAAAAATGCGCGATTCTCATATATTATCCCGCTGTTGACACACTGGGTCTATTTGACCCGGAGCCTCATTTCATTCGCCCGTCATTGGCAGCCCTCTGGTTGGTTAACAAAATGTGATGCTACCAAAATGCTCGATTATCACATTTTAGCCCTCTATTGACACACTGGGTCTGTTTGACCCAGAGCCTCATTTCATTAGCCCGTCATCGGAGCCCTCTGGTTGATTAACAAAAAAATGTAATGCCGCCAAAATGCTCGATTCTCACATTTCACCCCTCTATTGACACACCGGGTCTATTTGACCCGGAGCTTCATTTCATTCGTCCGTCATCGGCAGCCGTCTGTTCTACTTTTATTCAAGAAAATATCCGGCATTTACACGATGCACAATCAATTGGACGAGAGAACGAATGAATTTGTGACTCTTCGTCGCGACTTCCAACTTGCGATAGATTCGATTGGAACTTTTGGCCTCGAAGATGAGCGAACGTTAGATTTAGATCGTTGACAATGTCGAGGTCTGAGCTTAATATCGAACGAATCGAAAGACGCGTGTGTGTGTGTGTGTGTGTGTGTGTGTGTATTGAGACCCGCGGCTATATGCGAAACAGGTGAGGCACCTGCTTCTTCGTGCGCTCACAACCTGTGCGCGATCAGCAGCAGCAGCAGGAGGAACAACATCGCGAAGAGGAAAGAGAAGAGCCGGCGGGCGACCAGCACGTTGCTTTGGCTTCTTTCGTTCTCTCTCGCCCTCGATCCTTCCTCCCTATTCCTCTCTCTATCTCTCTCTCTCTTTTTCTTCAAGCAGGTGTATTCCGCAATGTAGACCCGCCGCTGTATGCTAATTGGGCCAGACTTAGCGCTTTCTCTCTCTCTCTCTCTCTCTCACGAGAGTGCTTTCTCCTTCTCTCAGGTTCCTCTTGGCCCAGCCGCGATTTAACGAGCATCCGTAGCCAACAGAAAAGTCTCTCTTTCCCACAGCTTCACTCTTGATTTTCCTACTCCCACGCACTCCAAAACTCCACGAAAATTTTGAGTCGATTTTTCGAGACTGTTGAATTCTGAACGCAAAATCTTTTCTGCATTTGGATTCGAAGTTTTGTACAAAAAAAAAAAAAAAACAGCAGTTTCGATAGGCCCATTCTTTCCGTCACTCATCGCAGATTGTTTCTTGACTTTTTTATCGACTGAAATCGCTGATGAAACCCCATAACGTAATACCAAAAGAATAATAAAAAATAACTTCGAGATTTCATCTCGAAATCTCATTTTTCCATGGACCAGTTGTTTAAAATCGATGAAAAAAGAAATAAAGACATTGCAACGCTCTCGAATGTTCCAAGTCAAAGAAGATTCATGATCGAGCATTTAAATGCCTTTGTCGTATTCCTTCCGAACGATTATTTCGCCTTGAAACTCTCTCGATGAATGGATAAAAAAGATATATAAAAAATATTTCCCTCTGAGTTTGTATCTCAATTCTTAGCTGATTTCAATTGTATTATGTATAATAATACGGATGTTTCAAATATCGGAGTCAAGGTCTTGGCAAATAACAGACGTAATAACAATCGTATGATGTATAATCGAAAAAAAAGCTATTTTAGTGATTACATCTATCATATTGTTTGCAAGAAACAAATCAGTCGGTTGCAAACGCATTCAGGTCTCTCCTTGCTCCGGCCATTCAATCTCACTTTCTCTTTAGCCAACTTACATATATATATAGACGTCAAAAAATGTAATATCTGCTACACAAATTTATTCATAAATTATTTGGAAAATTAATTTTATAACAAAATTTTATAAAGTATTCAATAATTTATAATAATAATATTTTTTTATTTCATAATTTTCATAACAATATATTTATAATAATGGATTTACAATAATTATTAATGATAAAAAAAAATTATTTTATAATAGTTTTTATAATATTGATATTTTTTTTTATTTTACAATTTTTATAATAAAATCTTTGTAATAATTTATAAAGTATAAAATGCATTCACAGATTTATTTATAAATAAATAAATCAATTTTATTTACTCGTTTCTTTCCGGCCTAAAAAAATGGCGAATGCTGAGACTCAAACATTTATAAATTCGTGGATTACAGAAATGTAACCCTCCCTTAAAGAACGATATGTCACGTGTCTTGAATAAATCGAAGGGGCTTCATCGATCCGTGGACGTACAGGTGTACGTCCGCGTGAAAGGTTTCGCGAAATGTCCTTTTTCGTTAATCTCTGGTGTTTTTTTTTTTTTTTTCTATTTTTAGTTGCCTCGCCTTTTTCTCGAAAGGTGAAACTTGCCAAATCTGGCGACAGTCCTGTTTCAGGTGGAAAGACACGAGCCTCCGTTCGCAAAGGTGGAGAGGGAGAGAGATTCGACAAATGACCTTATAGGGCGTTATCCTGGGTCCTGCGGGGATCGAGTCTCGACTGTGTTATGTGTATAAGAATCGAAAGGACCATCCGCAGAGAACCACGCAGGCAAAAAACATCATGAAATTTCCATATGGGTCAATTTGACCCGAAACAGTTATCTGGCAGTGATTATTTCTTTCCTGAAATACTTAGCAAAATGCAAATTGCACGAGGAATCTTAAAATATTTTTTTTCAACAATAAAATCAATATTTTCTCAATTTTAATGATGCACGTTCATTAGCGAATGTTCACAGCACACCCCTGACTATTTTTTCGAAAAGAACGAATGGGCTCCTGATGACTGACGTGCCAATAACGCTCCGGGTCAAATTCACCCCTGAACCGATAAAAATTAATCCCCAAATGTTAATTCTCGTGCCGCGGTAATATTTCGATGAAATTTTCGGTGTTCGTTATTAAGCATTTGGACACCTTATATAAAGGTACGAGTGGTATGCGTACGTTGAGGAACGATGCCATCGATAAGAAACGAGAACTTTGGAAAGTCGAGATCGTCCGCGAAGGTTTCTATCTTTCTCTTTCTGTCTCGTTCTTCTCTCTCGCTCTCTATTTTTTGTTTCTCATTTCACCAGAGGCTTTTGTACGTCCGAAGTGCGGGCGTATCGAAATCGATCGTATCTTGGCGATCGAGACTTCTTGATCGAGCAGGCCCGAGGATAATCCGCAGCGAAGAACAAAGAGAGAAATAGAAAATAGAAACGCAGCAGAGAGAGAGAGAGAGAGCGAGGGAAAAAATGTTAAGGGCGAGAGATTTCGCAAGCGAGGCTCACCGGGGGGCGCATGCAATAAGTAGCGAAGAACGAATAAAGAGAATAAAGATAAAGAAGAAACTCAAAAATGTGAGGCCAGTGGCGACGCGGAGCAGGAGAGCCTCGGAGAAGAACGTTGTGCGAGAAAGCAAGCTGCCTATCGGCGAACTTCCACCGCAGTGCCTATTAATTAGTAGTTAATTATCGACTCGCCACTAGGCATAAGTGTCGATATGTAACCTTAACTCTTCCTTTCCTTTCGTTTCTCCTCTTTATTCTCTATTTTCTGAAACATGGCGCCACATATGTTCTTGTATATAAGAATTCCACTGGATGCAGCCCCCTTTTAAGGTCTCTAACGATAAATCACTGACTTACACTTATCGCTTTGGGAATCAGATAAAAATCGTACTTTTGAATGCTCGCCTTCATCCTCGCTCCTCATAGCTCGACGGTATAAATTTTAATCCTTTTTCACAGTTTATCTTTGAGGGATTTAAATCGATGAGTATTGTGAAGAAAAAAATGCATTAGGGTGATGCCAGCGGCCCTTGATAAACTTTTGAAAATATTGTAAAAATCTTTTGGAGGAGACTACTACCTTGAATCCATCAAATTCATTCAAAGTTTTCACTCAATTAAGAATGTTGAGTAACTATGAAATTTGTTAATGTTAATTGTTCAATAAATAGCTTCTTAATCGTCGTGAAATTTGTACACGACCTGCTGAATACTTCATGTAACAACATGCCAAATTTTAAGAGTTCTATCATCATTACTTTAATCTTCTTAAGGGTTGACATAAAAAATGATAAGAAATTCTGAAAATTTAGTATTTTTTTGCATGCAGTATTTAAGAGGTCGTGTCAAAATTTCACGACGATTAGAAAGCTCGTTATTTATAAATTAACATTTTGTTAAGAACAATTTTTTAAATAAATACAAAAAATATGTATCGATAAACTTAGTTTTGTTTCTGTGCCTTTCAGTATATCATGGATATTTAAAAATAGAGACGTCAGAAAAAAACTTGTTGCAAAGTTATATCAATTTTTATAAGACTACATTGAATTTGTTGATCTTAATTGTTCAATAACGAGCTTTTCCCAATCGTCGTGAAATTTTGACACGGCCTCTTATACAAAAACATACCAAATTTTTCAAATTTTCTTATAATTTACGATTTGGGACTCAATAAACTCAATTCAATTAATTACTACAGTATCATTTAATTAGCTTGTTTACCGATAACAAATTTTCCAAATATTATATTTCAAAGAAATAATCCCATAATCTAAAAAAAAACTACCCCCTTAAGGACCGATTTTGTTACGATAATTTAACATATTACGTCTTCGTGTTCCAGAATCTTTGAATCTAATGGGCAATCAAATGTGATTATTAACTCTTGAGTAATTATGCAATAGTTAATTATGAAGAATATAAGTTCCATGATTCCGGATCCCAATAATGTCGTAACCATGATTATGGTCAGTAATTATTCCGTTTAATTTTTGTTTTCTTATCGTCACATTAAAAATCTTGATTACGTTGCAACTCTCACTTGGTAATTAATGACGTGGACTTTTCATGATTTTCGATTGTTAATTAAAATAATCCTTCCCGTTTACTGACATAACGAGCGTCCAATATTTCTCAATTTTAAGTAATTATCTTCGGTAATTACGAGCTTGACTGATTTCTATAAAGGAATCGTGTGTAACCGCGAGGAATTCTCAAGATCTGGTTACTGGGTCGCATGCTCGGCTAAACGGTGGCGAAAGGAATCGAAGGAATTCCCTGTGGCATCTCGCTGCGCATATTTTCCTTGTGTATTTCCAGGCCCCCTTTAAACTCCTCCCAATAATTTAGCATGTGCTTTGGAATTCCATGGAGTTTGTGACTATACTCGCTGCGCGCGGACTCGAGATTGAGAATGAAAAGGTCGTAACCTCAGTGCACCGCGAATCACGTTCGTTTTTGAGCTAAGCCTTTCTACGAATTTACTGCGCGAGCTCTTTTCACTTTTCACTCTCGATCTCGTCGATTCTATTCTCCAGATCGATCCTAAAAACGACGTTTGGCACTCAAACGTAAAATAATGAACAAATCACTGTCTCCGGCGAGTTATTTTCCAATGAAAATAATTTTTAACGTTCTAGTAATAACGCGCTGGTCACAGGGGGTCGAAAAGACCCCAGCCGCGTTTAAACGCTTGCTGCGTTGCCAGTATCGTTCCTAACGACACATAAAAATTCAGGATATTAGTTCGAACCTTTCCAGATAAGAATGTCGAGGAAAAAAATTTTTATTCATATTTCAAAATGGCGAAAAAAAATCAGCGACGAAGCAAAAAGTGTAAAAAAAAAAAAAAAAAAAAAAAATCGAACACCCAAAGCACCGTTGGAGAGGAAGCCAACCGTCTCCAGCGCCAATGACTTTAAGTAATTCTAGCTCAGAGTTGCACTTGGGGTCATTCTGACCCCTGATGACCGTGGAGGGTTAAGAAGCCCTTAAAAAGTGACGCTAATTGTTTTTGAACAACGAATACAAAAAACATTTCCTTCTCGTATCAGAATCGTAGCTGTAAAATGTATAATCTCGTCGCGTATAAACAATTTCGAGAATAAATGAAATGGAAGAATGAAAAAAAAAGGTCTCGATTGTATTTAAAATAAGACAAGGGTCGGTGCAAGTTGGTGCATGCACCTTCCAGCTCTTTATAGCAAATCCCCGTCGTTCCAGTTATCTCCGGACATTTATTCTGTGCAAGGCTCTCGAGAAATCTCTCACCTCTGGAAATTCAGAGGAATGCGTTGTCGTAAGTAGACAGAAAGAGATAGGGAAACAGTGCCTTCCGCAGAGCGGAGGACGCGCATCTCGTGTATTTCTCATTTATTTTCTTATTTGCTCTGGCTGTTGCCGCGCGCGGCATTTGATGCCCCAGGAACGCATTCATTTTCTTAGCTGTCGCATTATAACGATATATGCGAGAAAAAACAGGCGCGAGCTATTCGAGCGAAGGGTTAGAGATGCATAGCACCTCGAAACAGTTTTAGCGCTAATCTACCTCGCGCAAGAACGCCCTCTCGTGTCGCGATTGCGAGACAACTCCCCTCGACTCTTTTCTTCCACATAAACAGCCATAGCATAGAAAGAAAAGAAAAACTGCTAGCGTGCGATCCTGGGTGAGTGCCAATGCAACACACAGCGACAATTTACCACTGGAATTCGTCCTGGCTATGTAGGTAGACGTTTTATTTTCTCCTTACAGAGTGATACGTCGAATCTCGGACGGAAACATCACGCACACGCGAGACGAAAGCACGAGACCCGTGTTTCTTGAATAAACCGTGACTCTTTCTCCATATTATGCGCCATTTTGTCCTGTTCTCGTCGTCGTCCGTAAGCGAAAGATTTTGTTTGTTTTTTTTTTGTTTCAATGACAAAATGTAAATTGTTTTTTTTTTTGCAGAGTTTTTCGGAGAGAATCGTATGAACAAAACTAGAAAGTAAAGAGGAAGTACAGACTTAAACACAATATTTTAGAAAATTTGCAAAAATCGAAGCGGGTAGACGATTTTTCGAAAAACTCAGATTTTCGTAAAATTCGAAAAATCATAAAATTTAAACCGTTCAACCGATATTTCCCAAATTCAATACCAACCTTCCTATTATAATACTCTATTCATAAAAAAAAAAAATCAGTAATGAATCTTCAAATTTGCGGAAGTTAGAGCGGTGGGAGACTTTTTTTGAAAATTTAAAAATACCGTAGAATTTGTATTTTTTTAGAAATTCCAGCAAAATTCTCAGAGAATTAAGAACTTGTAGAGATTAACATCTGTGCGAAATAGGAGCCCTGTAGCTCAAACCGTTCTCGAGTCATGAACGTTTGAATTTTACAGTGCCATAACATACACACACACACACACACACACACACATCCGGACATTTTTTTTAGATATGATTTTTCGATGTTTTGGAAGCACGTTGACATTGAAAAGTGAAAAAAAAATTTTCACCGTCACATATAGCTTCCTCCATGAGGAACCAAAAAATGAGGATTTTCATGGCTCGACACTCTGTTGGACAAATTGACGACAAGTCGTGGGGCTGGAAATTGTGTCCCTCTCGTCGTAGCAGCAGGATTTGACGTCTAGCGAGAAAGTAGTGACTTGGTTGCCGCATAAAACGACAAAAAAGACAGATGCATCGAAGAACACAATGGCAAACGTTGCGAACGTTAAGGTTGGCGCAGCAGATCGGAGCTTGTGATTCGGGCGGAAAGGTGCGAGCTTTCGATCCAGAAACGGCAATTATCCCAGGCGAAATAGAGGACAACGCGAGAGAGCAAAAGAGGGACCAGAAAAAAAAGGTCGTATAGGCGAGGCGCCAAAGTCGTGAGTCCGTCGCTTATAAGTGATTCCGATAACCTCTCAATCGGGGCTCATTCCTGCTACGTTTTTTCTTCTTTTCTTCGCTCTAATGTCTTTCTGGTCCCGTTGGGATGCTGTGAGAGCGCGGTAACCGCGAACAACAGAAAATTTCATATCGCCTAGGAGATTTGTAGGCGGGACACGAGACAGACACCTGAGGCTAAAAAAAAAATCATTACGGAGCACAAGGAAGGTGAATAACAGACAAAACGTATGCAGCACGTACTGCTATCACTCTCAGTATCTGAAGTGAAGAACTTTGCTGTAATAATTAACAGTCTGATCCCTTAAGGATGTCGAGTCCCAAATCGCAAATGATATGAAAATTCTGAAAATTTGGTATGTTTTTGTATGAAGTATGAAGAGGTTGTGTAAAAATTCCACGACGATTAGGAAGCTCGTTATTGAACAATTAACAATAATAAATTAATCTTAACTTTGCAATAAGTTTTTTTTTTGATCTCTTCATTTTTTAATATCTACAATATACTGAAAGCAACGAAAAAAAAACCAAGTTTATTGATAAATACTTTTTGTATTCGTTTAAAAAAATTGTTCCTAACAAAATATTGATTTTTTAATAACGAGCTTTCCTAATCGTCGTAAAAATTTTACACGACTTCTTAAATACTTCGTACAAATACTAAATCTTTAGAATTTTCTTATCATTTTTTATTTCAAGCCTTAAGGAGGTTAAAGCAATGATGATAGAATTCTTAAAATTTGGTATGTTTTTACATGAAGTATTCAGGAGGTCGTGTACAAATAATTTCACGACGATTAAGAAGCTATTTATTGAACGATTAACATTGACAAGTTTCATAGGTACTCAATATTCTTAAAAACATGGAAAGTGTGAAAAATACGTGAAAATTACGTAGGAGCCCCGATCAGAGGAACGCGTCGATGGTACAGAGTCCTTAATCAGCCCGTAGGCAATGTAGTACGATCCCCGTTGGACCAATTCGTCGATGGAATCGTTGTTTTCAAGAAAAATTCAATAAGCAGAGATTGGGGACGAAATAATTGAGTGACGATGAAATTTCTACAGGTTGAAATCGAATGTGGTTGGCAAGAGACTGCGTCTTTGTATGATTCTCTCATAAAGGGTCTGAGAGAATGAATAATTCTGCGAGAATTGAATAACGAGAAGCAAATTCACTTGAGATTCGTTCGAACAAGGATATGGAAAATATTTCACCATTTATATCGTACTAAAGCCGTTACAAAGAGAATACAAGTGGCTTTTCGACGTGGAGGAAAAAGGAGAAAGAAAGAGAGTCAGGGAGAGAGAGAAAGTGAGAGATTTGTGGGTGCCTGATTGAAATAAACTGCTCGTACGGACAGGCGTGACGACGGTGGCTCTCTGGGCCCTCAGCGAGAGCTATCCCCGTCCTCCACTCCCTTTATCTCCTCATACACACCGAGCCATACATAATCACGGCTGAACTTCCTCGCATTCTTGCGAGGCACGAAAACGTGAATAAGAAAGGAAAATAAAAAGAAAAAAAAAAAAAAGAAAAAAAGAAAACGAAACCCCACCCTCTGGTTGGGTCGTATCGATTTCCGTCGGGCGAGAGAATTCGCGAGAGGTGGCAGAGACACACCGGGGGCAAGCGAGGCGTATATTCGGGGTCCGATGGTCATCGCTCGTGCCACGAACGAGCCCAGCAGCACCGCGAGCGGGAGAAACAGTTTCGAAAAAACGCCTTACGTTCGCACGTGTTGGTGCAAAAGCCTGTCAACGCTCGTTCGCGCGAACGGTAGGCGAGAGTGGAAAGAGAATTCGCGAGATATCGTACGTACCGCAAGAAAGTTAAAAAATGCCCGTACATCCCATAGTTATTTCTCGCTATTTTTTTTTTCTCCTTTTAACTTATTCGTTTGCTGCCTTTATCTGTTTTTTTCGCTCTTTTTACAAGTTTCTTGGGCGAGTAGCATTCGCGAGAATGGCGAAGCGAAAAAGCAAAAAAAATGCTTCGCGAAATAAGAAAACAGCCGAGGAAAAGAATAAAGCGGACAAGAAAGAGAGGGAGAGAGAGAGAGAGAGAGAGAGAGAGAGAGAGAGAGGTGGATGTTGCGATGAGCGGGAAAGAAGACCCGAGAAAGGGCTGCGAGGTGCGAGCGCGTGAAACTCCTATGGACCCCATTGCCATAAAGAATCGCCCGCAGCTCATAAAGTAGCGTTAGATTTTTATCTCCGTATCTTTCGTGCGAGAAAGAAAGGTAGAGAGGTACTGGACTGAGCTCTCGAAAGAATCCCTCCGCGAAACGCGAATGCCGAACGACTCAACAACCCGATGTATATCCTGGAACTTACGCATATTTTAAAGCCACTCGTCGTGTGCTCATAGCCGACGAAACATGCGCAGCATCGAGGCACGCGTCCTCCTTTGCCTTCGAACTTACTCAAGATATTGCCAATCAACATCTCCTCGCCATAATCCCCAAAGAACAGAGTCCAAATCCGCGATGAGAATTCTTCAAATTAGTACAAAATTTTGATAAACACGAAAAATTAGTGCCATCGAGAAAATTGGTTCCAAAAATTGACGCGATAATTGGTCTGGGATTTAGTTTCCTTGGTTTTTGACATCCAACGAGAGCGATATATGCCACATTGAAAACAAAATTCTGTTGAAAAAGTTCGATATTTTGTTCGATACGTTCGAACAAACGTTTTTTTGAATAATACAGCAAAAAATCTTGTAGAAAGTTTCTTCCCTCACAGACTATTCCGTTAGAAACCAAAAACATACTGGGAAAATAACGAAAATTTTGAAATTATCGAAAAATATTTAGTTTACCGTGTTCAACAAAATATATCGACGATTTTTAACAAAATTTCATTTCCATCGCACGTGCATTTGAAACGTTGCAAATGAACATGATTCTACTCAAGAGCAACCAGTAGGTAGATATAGCGGATTCTGGATACAGATTCCTACTACCGACACTTACCGACTCTACAGTCGAGACACGAACCCCCTTCTAGAACCTTCCAGAACCTTCTAGAACCTTCCAGAACCTTCTAGAACGTTCTCGAAGGTTCGATGATGACGTCATCGTGATGACACGTGTGACGAGGGGGGGTGAGAGGGGGGGTATTTTTTCGTCACTGACCTTGATGATGTCAGTGACCGTGTTGAGGAGGGGTATTTTTTTCATGACTGACCTCGATGCGTTATGAGGAGGAGGGTGAGGGGAGGGTATTTTTTTCAGGAATTGCGACGTTACGAGGCAGAGGGGTGAGAGGAGGGTATTTTTTCATGACTGACCTCGATACGTTTTACGAGGTAGGGAGTGAGGGTATTTTTTTCTTTTTCTAGGAACGATGATGACGTTGAATTTGCAAGGTCGGTCATGAGGAGGAGGAGGAGGTCTTTCCAGAATGTTTGTCGCTGATGATGACGTAACGGGGGGTCGAAGAATTCGTGTGCGATCCTTCTAGAAGGATCTCACGATGAAAATATTTGCTGTTGCACGTAGGGGATCTGATATCGCGATGCCCGATAGGGAGATGTTGGGTATCAGGTGTTAGACCTTGGAAGCGAATGTTCTAGAGCGATCAAGGTTATTCACATGATTTTTATTGTGCAGTAGGGTGTTGGGGGGGTTATAGGCTAAGTATAAAAGAAAAATTTTAGTAGAATAACAGTCAGTCGAAATCATGGATAAACTAACAGCGGATCAGTTGATGCAATTGTGCTGTTTGCCACCATACTTCTGCTGCTACGAAGATGTCGTAGCTAAGCATTTCGGTGGTGATCCACCAGATTGTATCTACGATTTCATCGATGACATAGAAACGTTTCAAACAAATGTGAAAAAAGTTGATTGTGGACAAGATGAGACGGATAGCAACAATCAACCACTTCTGTGCGCACAGTGCAAAAAATCACATGAAATAATTAAGATTATTGATAAACACGTTCAATGTTTCAATGATGATACTGTTAAATTGATTATGCAATTATTCAAACTGAAATGTAAAATTGAGGCATGCGTCTCTTCAGAGGAAGAACTCTCGAATGTAATATATTCTGTTCAAAATTTGCGTAATCATGTGAAGAATTTGGAAGAGTTTATAGAGATAATACAAATACCTAATGCTAAGGAATAATGTAAACATCAAGTTGAAAAATATTTTTCCAAATAAATTTTATTCATTTAAAACACCTTACACCAGCAAGCTTTCATACATTGAATATGCATGTGATGCACGTACAAAAAAAATTATTCTTTTTCATAGGGTTCAAGTATCCATTTTTTTAGATATTGAACATTTCGTTTAGCACAACTAAGAGAATTTTTGTGATGCGGACATCCAGAATCTTCTTTTTTTCTCAGCTTTCGCAGTGAAGGACAATCCAACATTTCAAGATTGACAATGCGTTCAGATCCTTCCATCAAAAAGTTTGTCAACCATTCTTTCTTCTCTGAACCCTTCACGTAGATAGTTTTAGCATTATGCAAAATGCTTCTGATGATTCCAGTGGCAGCAAAGTAGGGTACAGAACCAAGGTGCCAAGGTATTCCATGGAAATTGCGTGTCAGCCATGCATTTATACATTTGTATTTTGCTGGCAACTCATACCACGGACAAGGTGCTTCGAACAGCAATGTCAATGGTGTGGAATCGGTTAAGGAAATAACTGAAAATTCCTTAAGCACAAATTCGTTGATGGGTTTCCGGAAACCCTGTAGATCAACAACGTACTCCATGTCTTGAACACGACTGGTCAGAGTAGCATTGAACAATATCTTTATAACATCCCCCCCCCCACCATAAACAGAGAAGCGATTTTTTTTATTTTCATATTAATTTCTTAACATTTCCGCTGATTGGATTGTATTCTATTATACGATCGTGTATTATTAAGCAATAAGCTGAGGTTTGAGGTGGAAAAGGAGTTGTTGACTCAAATTCTAATCGAATGTCAACCGGTCCTGATTTCAACGACTCATTCTGTTTTGAACAATCGATAACAATTAGTGGTGCATACTTTATAAAGTCAGATTTGCTCATGAACGGTTCGGGATCCGTTCCATAGTAGAAACCCTGAAAGTTTGTGTACATATCGTAGAGTAGAGCATACTGATTGCGGCCAATGTCAAGATTTAAATTCCCATAGGGATAACTCTGTGAGTTGAGAAAGAGTTTGACGTCTCTGATGTTACAATGATCAAAATGACTCGCATTGTTAGTTGTAATATTTTTTCGTGCTGTCTGGAATCCAACAACGATATAACGAGGCTTTTCGAGTTGCGTAGAGGTTTTTACAACCCACACATGTTTTGTGGTCGCAGGTAGTAATGGGTACTCGTACAATTCCCATGCGCGAAAACCAATGGGAATGGGAGTATCTTTGGCGATGTAGGTTAAGAGTTGAATTTTTCGATGATCAGCAACTTTGACGTAC
Organism: Hyposoter dolosus; assembly: GCA_963921915.1. Taxonomy (NCBI): domain Eukaryota; kingdom Metazoa; phylum Arthropoda; class Insecta; order Hymenoptera; family Ichneumonidae; genus Hyposoter; species Hyposoter dolosus. The sequence continues at coordinate 2,322,168 of OY998139.1, forward strand.
GGTATCATCCATTCGATCTTTGAAAGAGCAATTTTAAATTGCTCCGCTGCAGCATCCCCAATTGTTTGTATAACAGCATTTGTATCGGTGTTTGCACGAGTCAAAATCAACTCATGCTTAGCATTGACAACAATTTTGCGATAATCCTCAGCAAAGCCGAGCAGCATACTCAAAGGTATGGAGATGTCAAAGTAACCATTGCCATCGGTTATCGATGTTTCTTCATCATTCACCCAGCCAGCATTTTCCATAACAGATTTATGATTAGGATTCTGAGAAATGTAATTTTTCATAAGAGTCGTGAGACCGACATTTTTACTTCGATCGATCTCAACAGCATTCAGCTCATATCGAATTTCCTCAAATAAATGACAAATAGCATTGTTGACTAATTTCGTTGCAGTAACGAGCGATTGTCCATCAGCTTTAGTTAATCTACCCGATATATGTAACGAGCTTTTGGATGGTAGTAAACATAAATCCTGATGCTGAACAGCGATACGAATCTCATCGTTGTTGTTGAAAGTTGCTGATGCGAATGGTTGGTGGCCATGAACCTCATAATGCGCGATAGACTCATCGAGGATGATTGACTTTTGTATTCTCAAGATTTCCTCCATGGTACGAAGCAAAAAATTGTAACACAACAAAAACTTATTTTCACTTTACTCGCGGCTTCAGACCCAGGCTCTTTAGATAACGAATGTTTTGTGGTGTTAGCTCCTTGAGAGGTGCTTGACGACTGTTTTGATCTGAACATGGCTGTTCGATTTTATAACTTCTTCTTGTTTCAAAAACAATACCCATTTTTATGATTTCACATGCAGTCTAATCGTAATCACTTCACCTCTAAAATTTACCAATTCTCCGTCCTGATCTACGAGTTTTAGCTGGAGATTATGTATGGACTGTACGGTGATAGGAAGGTAAGTGATATGAGATGGTACTTCAACGATCTTATATCCTGGTGGGACAACAGGGAAAAATTCGTGAATAGTATGTACTGGTTGTCCGTTGATATACGCCCCTGCTGTTATGTTACACTCAACTCGCAGTGAATTGATTTTGAGAATGGCGACTGGTAAGTCAGATGTATGGGTAATATTGGCTTGAAGAACGCGCGGTGTGAACCCTAGAAATCGTCCAATAGAATCGTTCGGTTCAAAATTTATAGGACGATTGCACTTGAGTTCGCTACATAAAGTGTTATTATTAGGCCTTAGCCGAATGATGATGTCTCGATCATGGAGCGCTTCTTGCAGATAATTTTCAATATCTTCAATTTCGTAGCTTCCTGTAGGTATTGTGATAATCTCTTTATCGATATAGAACTTGTTATTCCCCACGTCGATATTGGGAATAGAATTGAAGGTCAACAGCTCAACGAGACCGAGAGCATAATTTTTAAATGGTGACAATTCAATGGGAGGAAAATAATTAGCCTCGAGTATCGATGATGTGCCTGATAGTGTTAGCGTGAACGAATCACCCATCGTGTCTAATGCTTAACTGATACACTAAATCATGTGAGACATTGTTTTATAGTTCTCCGTTTAGAAACTTGAGACACAAGTGTCCACATATTACTGTGTCATAATCTTGATACTGTTTATGATTATAATTTACAATGCTACCAACACCGAGATATTTCATCAGGTCAAGCGGTGGTTGTAGGTTGCCGAAACTGTCGAAATAAATTACTCGATTTCTTTCTTTCTTATATGCAACCCAATGCGTGCCGGGACCTTCTTTATCGTCCAGGTTCACGATAGCCGATTCATATTTTCGAGGTCCACCTTTGGGCATAGCGTTTCTCATAAAAACACCACGAAAATGTAATATTTTCATGTCTTTGGCGAACTTTGATAAATCGTAATCGGTGAGTGCTCGATGTGGTAGCCTTATCCGTTTTTTAAACGGAGACCCATACCATTCTTGTAGGGTTTGAGATACAGTCCTTTACCGAGAGCAATTGTTTCCATTGCATTATTGTGACGTTTACTCTCATCGAGAGCTCGTTTCGCAGAATTGGCATCATTCACAGCTTTAGCAATGCCTGCGGCCCCACCAGCAAGAGCTCCAGTTGCACTCAGTCCGGCAAAAATCGGTATGAGAAAGGGTAAAAAACCGCCAATTTTAGCAGGTACAGGCAGAATCCTTGGTGACTGAATATTCTTTTTACCACCAGCATTCTTTACAGCTGCACGGGCACCTTTTAGAGCCGAATCCACTGCATTTGCACCCGGAAGCATCGAAGCTTTTGCCGCCTTAATAATGTGTTTGAGTGACACTTTCTTCTTCTTCAACTTCTTCTTGATGCCCATACCGAGTTTATTTTTAGCCTTCATGGTATTCGCAACAGCCCACGCCGTTGCTTTTTCACCAAGACTAGCGTCTCTCGCTAGAACACGGTTCCACGCTTTCTCCGCGAGGATTCTATCTGCTGCGTGTCGAGCAGTGAGGTTATCACGATTTTTTGAATATGCGATATCGTGCTCTTTGCACGCAGCGTCAAGCGCATTAATTCCAGGATCACCTCGTGCAAGTCTTTTTGTTAGTTTCGTACCAGGACCGCAATATTGATATCCCGGTACGTGTAGTTCGATGGGAAGTTTGTTGATAAGATCGTTTACGAATCCTTCACCACGCTTATGTGTGATCATATCGTACTGACGAATCGTTCAGAACTGAACAACATTATCTTCAAATATTCTATTTATAGCCTATTTCTTTTTATCACCTACAAAGCCGTATCGTCCAGGATCTACTTTTCCGGAAAATGATTGACTTCCCTCAATCTTTGCCCTGGAAGAGGTTTCAGAAGGAGGAGAGCGTCGATGCATTTCTTCCGCAAATTTTTGTAAACTTTTGCTGATCGGATTGGATGAATCTCTTGAATTATTCATGTTGAACCTACTCATAGAAAGTACACAGTGATACTGAAAAGAAATCTCAATGCAAACTGTATTTATTCACTCCTTTATAAAGGTAACATTCATACATTTGATGTCAGTTACTCTCAAGATGAGGTTCAACGATCAATCAACTAAACTACCTATGCAGAATTTTGACAAGCTTGTGCAACAGAACGTGCGTGAAAGACGTCACGGAGAATTATTGCCGAGCAGTGTACGTGCAGTATTTTGCGGTCCTTCAAATTGTGGAAAGACCAATGCTCTCCTCACTCTCATTACACATCCCAATGGTTTAAGATTTGAGAATGTTTACGTATACTCAAAATCGTTGAATCAACCAAAATACAGATTTCTCAAAAGTTTACTTGAAACTGTTAGGGGAGTAGGATACTTCCCTTTCACAGACCACGAGCAAGTGATTAAACCAGAGGATACTAAACCAAACTCTATCATGATTTTCGATGATGTTGCTTGTGAAAAACAACATAATATGCGAGCCTTTTTCTGTATGGGACGACACAAGGCCGTTGACTGTTTCTATCTCTGTCAAACGTATGCGCGTATTCCTAAACATCTTGTCCGAGATAATACTAACTTACTGGTACTCTTTCGTCAGGATGAAATGAATTTGAAGCATATTTATGATGACCATGTTAATACTGACATGACATATGTACAATTCAAGGATCTATGTTCGGTTTGCTGGAATGAAAGTAAATATGGATTTGTTGTGATAGACAAAGACAGAGCGTTAAATGATGGTCGATACAGGAAAGGTTTTGATTGCTTTATAAAATTACAATCTCCACCAACATGAGCACAGTTGTCCTGTTAACTTTATGGTGTCAATATGCACAGTGCTAAGCTTGATAAAGAGAAAAACGTATTGCGTCAAATCGCAAGCGCGAGCAATGCGATTCGACGAAAACATAAAATATTAAAAATGGGAAAAATTACAACTGAGAAGGAACTGAGTGAAGTCTTCAAACCAGTGGTAGCACCGTTGCAAAAGTTAGTCGATCAGTCAACAAAGTTGGAAAAAATCAAGGAAGAAAAGCTGAAACAAGAAGCGCAGGATGAGCCTAACTTGGAAGAGGTTGATCCAGCTGTGAAGGAGGAGGGAGATTTTGACAACTCTTTCCTCACCGCACATGATGAAAATGATGACTATCAATTACAAGTATCTGATTCATCATCCGACAAGGATTCATCTGTTATGCAAGACGAAACATCACATCCACAAGTGTCCTCCGGTGAGCCACTTGTCCAGCAGTATCTACGAATGTTTGAAACGAGTGAACAAAAACAGCTGGATGACTCGTATGGTGTTCGAAAACTTAGAGGAGGTGTTCTAATGATCGGTGACTCACCTGTAACTTTTGACAACGAGGTCATGACCGTTAAAAATAAGTCTTTTGAACTATCTCCTGGTTTGCTCGAATTGATATTCAAAAAAGCGCCAAACAGAGAGATCGTAACTGCATCAGATATGGACAAATATTGTGCGATCATTACCAGGACGCATGCGCATCGAAAGTATTATAAGCCCAACGAACCCATTCGCACAAAAGGCATTAAATATAAAAATATTATTGCCAATATGCCTTTATCACCGAAACAAAAAATCGGAAAATCTTTACCGCGCTATATGATTGCAAAGAAAGATAGAACAATCGATTATGTTCATTGGGATGACCCTAATGAGCTTGTCAGTAGATTGCGTCTTCTTCTTGCATCACAATCTGCTGGTAACACAAGTCATACAAACGAAATTATTTCTATTATTGAAGAGTTGCGTGAAGCTGAAATTATTTATTAGACAGTTCGCACTACTGAGATTCATTTAAACCATGAGCGTTGACGTGTTTGGACGACAATTATCAAAGAAAAGTGGAAGTGGTCTTCCAGGAAGCCGCGGTCCTCCCGGTGACGGGTTTAAAATTACCGCTGATGGTCAATATGATATAGATAATAGAAGATTGTGCAATGTTGCTGCACCCATCGCGCAAGATGATGCTGTATCTATGAGAGTGATGCAGAGTGCTCTGCAAGAAGAAGTTAGACATGTATATGCCGCAACCACTTCTCTGCGAGATAATATGCACGATCATGAAATCATGTTTCAAGGTCTCGAGACACGATTTAAGGATAATATTAAACGTCAGCATATCGATAGTGGGACCATACAAGATCTCGTTACACGCAACTCGCATCTCATTGCTCATCTGGAAGAGAGACTAAGAACAACTGAGAATGTTAGTTCCAGTGATGAGAGTAGCCTGATGATTCATAGCCTTGAATCCCGTCTCAAAGACAGCATAAAAGATCTTGAATCTGCAACCGAAGCTCAACAAGCATTGATCCTTCGAAATTCTCAAATAATATCCGAACTGAATGATCGACTCGTCGCTTTAGAACATGGAGAAAGCAACGATAGCGAAAGAGCTTCATAGGCCTGCGAGAAAAAATTATCTACGCCGTCATGTCGTAATGCGTGGTATAGATGAGACTTGGCAGGCTGATCTTGTTGACATGTTAGCGTACACTCAATTTAATAATGGTTACAAGTATCTACTGACAATCATAGATATTTTTTCAAAATATGCTTGGGTCGTGGCAACCAAATCAAAAAGTGGTAAGGATGTGACTAATGCTATGAACTCTGTACTGACAAAGGGTCGTGTACCGAAGAAATTGCATGTTGATCGTGGCAAAGAGTTTTATAATAATGAAATGAAAGCTCTCCTTCAACGTCATGGAATCACCATGTACTCAACTTTCAGTAACATGAAAGCATCGATATGTGAGCGTTTTAACCGTACACTCAAGGGTAAAATGTGGAAACAATTTACTCTACGAGGATCGTACAAGTGGATCGACATTGTAGACGATTTGGTACTAGCTTACAATAATACTAAACATCGTACGATTGGAATGAAACCAAATGATGTCACTGTTCAAAATGAAAAAAGTCTTTTGTTGCATGTATATGGAAAACTTCAAAGTAATCGAACGAAAAAAATTAAATTTAAAGTTGGTGATAAAGTGCGAATCAGCAAATACAAGCACGTTTTCGAAAAAGGTTATACGCCAAATTGGACAACAGAAATATTTACCATCAGTCAAGTTGTCAATACCAAACCTGTAACGTACAAGCTCAAGGATTACCAGGATAAACCGATCGAAGGTGGCTTTTATCAGGAGGAACTCAGCATGGTCAAATATCCGAATGTTTACCTTGTAGAAAAAGTTGTGCGGAAACGTGGAAATAAATTGCTTGTTAAATGGTTAGGTTTTGATGACTCTCATAATAGTTGGATTAATGAATCTGATGTATAATTTTTTTATACTAATTTATACGTTCCATAACAGTGTCGAGGAGAAGATGAATTGAAAAAAAGCATTATCTTTTTGTAAAACAATCAGCATACATATGTTGGATAAATTTGTATATACGGTCTTTGAAATAAAATAACAACGATGTATTGAAAAACTTTTTATTTCGTCGTGTACACATACGGCGTTCACTCATTCATTTACACAACCTATAGCCCCATGGAAGCGTGTCCATCTTATCAGGAAATATGATCCGCTTAGTATCTTGCCAGCTCAAGGCTATTTTATTTTGCTTCACGGTGTGAACCTGATGTTTTGTACTCTGAATTAAATTTTGACTTTTCACAAGATTTTTGTGTTGTAAAGCACAATCAAGGTAATCATCAAATGTAATTCTTTTGAGAGTGGACCTTTTGACTCCTTTAGCTCGTTTTTTTTCCTGATCATCACCTAAAATTTTAAACGAATACAATTTTGCTCTTAAACCTATGAACTCTGTCATGATTTTCCCATTATTTTCATCTTTCATCAAACCTATAACTTTTTTATTCACTCGAGGCATTTTGTATACATTATCTGGCGGGTAGTCAGATGTATCGAATTTATCCAAATCTTTCTTCATAGCCTCATATATATCTATACCAGTGAAATGGTATAACAGACTGTCTGTATCGGTATACATTAACTTGGCATGTTCTCCGAATCGATCTTTTATATAATTATAATGAAAGTCATAAATATAACTTTTAGCAAGGTCTAGGATTGAGAATCCAACATACATTGGTTTATTAAACTTAATTTTCGTACTACGGAGTTCAATTATTACCATATCTTTATCAAAAATGGTACAGCTATGAAAATTCGGTCTTGCTATAAGTGATCTTGCTCCATAGCGTCCATCCCATTTGGTAATTAGTTTAACATCTCTGTATTTCCTCACGTTTTCCAAAGTTTTACCAAAAACTGCGTTATTCATGAGTTTGTAAAAGTTTTTTTCAAAATCATTCGTGGATTTTTTTCTCAAATCCGTGTTCAAATCTATATATTTTCGAAGCCATGGCGCCTGCTTAAATTTCAATATTCGATGAATTTTTTTCAACTTCATGCCCAAGCTCAGATATTGCTTCAAGACTTTGTAATGAATGATATATTTTTCCTTTGAAAATAAGGTAGTTGTTAATTTCGATATCTTGGATCCTTGTGGTGTGAAATGCTCTGGGCCCAACGGCAGGTCTTTGTGGATTTCTTGCAGTTCCTGTGGGTATATTAGGTCTACTTCCAATATATAACCAGTAGGTGAATCGTCTGGAACACTAAATACGTCAACGTCTGATACCCATTCAAAACCGGCATAGGGTAAACACTGACTCATAGCTGCTCCATACAAGTTATTTACGTCATAATACATAAGATGAGATGTTTCTTGACTGGGATCGTACGCTGCTCCCATATACTTATTATTCGCTTTAGCGTATCTGTTTGAACATTGAGCTACGCCGCCTCGAATGCCCCTTTCCAAAAACAATAACATATCGATGTCAACAAGCAGTTCAAGCGTTACACCGGTACATTTTAGCATCGCATCAAACGCAAGGCCTGGCGCTGTATAATAGTGTAGAGGATCTAAACTATATGTATTCAAACAATTACGTCTGAAATTCTCGAAAATATCAGCTAAAAGCAGAACATCGGTTTGTAAATACAAGTCAGAGTATTGACCCAAGGTTTTTAAATCAAACTCTTGCCAAACATTACATGCATGTAAATAGTCTTCCTCTGAAATGTTCTCATCATTTAATTGAGAATAAAATTGTTCTCTCGAAGGTAGTTGCTTTTCATCGAGTTTTTCCCAACTATCAACATAATCATATGGGAATACACCTTTTCTGGTTAATAATGAAAATTCTTCAGTACTATTACAATGTTCTCGTGTGATTGATTTTTCATCATCGCTCAGATACGAGGCTAACATTTCAATACTGCTTGACATGAATCTGAACGAATCGATGAATCGAAAACTCATTTTTGTCTTTGCAACATTTTTCGTAAAAGATATATATTTCTCTTTATTCATTGGTAAAAGTTTAACAGCACCCTCAAAGGATGTTGCTAAAGCTTTTACTAAAAAATGAGAATCATATCCTGATAAATTATGGAATATAACGGGAATAAATTGTGCATCTTTGTAATTCAGATTGCAACCTTCATGTGCAGCACCACGAAATTTCCCTGTGAAATGACAATGATCACGGTGCTTGACATCGTCTGAAGTGAATAATCTTTCACAAACATGACAAATTTTTGCGGTATCGAATGATTCTTTCTGTTCGTCACTCAACATTTCCATCGGTACAACAGACTCAAAGTAGGGTTTTAAATCTCGTGCCATTTGGTTCAATTCATTCGTGAACCATTCTACACAGTCTGGTCCACGATAGGTTCTCAATTTAGAAATAGATCCGTCAAAGGCACATTTCAAATAATAAGCTATACTATAAGGAATATGCTTCTGATACAGTGTTCTATCACCCGACTCGGAAATGTTGCTGACAGGCTCCAAGAGACATTCAAGGTCAGCGTAAAGACAGAATGGAACACTTTCTTTACGTTTAAAATTTTGGAAGGAAAAAAATTTATCTTTTTCTTCTGGCATTATAACTTTGCATTGATTCAATTTTTCACAGTATATTCTATGTTTCTGCAAGCAAGCGTGTGTGTGGAAGTGGTTTAAACACCTGTCGCACAACCAGGTATAGCCCTTATGCTTTGAAATTTGTGAACTCAACAATCGTGATAAACTACGGATCCATGCGAAATGATAAATAGTATTTTCAGTGTCATCTGATCCAGTTTCAAACATAAGCAAGTGGATGGTAGGCTTATCTGATTTATGTTTACTCAAATGAATCGGTACAATTTCACAACTAGCCTTATTCTGAAAATTTTCGATTCCATAAACGTTAATTGCTAAGTTATTCATTTCTTCAAATTTCGAAATATCTTTCAGAGTAATCGGGAAATTGATACCGTCGTATTTCAACACTGTACCGAAATTCGGATAGGAACTCGTTACGCTCACGTTATTGTTCGCTGGAAATAGCGCTGCTGTAACAGACCACAAGAAACAGTATGGATCATTGTTCTTAATGTTTACTACTGCCTTCTTATCTCTAATGAATGTTGGTAGCGGACTGTAAGTTGATAGACCGCCTTGTAGCGGCACATATCTGTTTATGTTTACAGATAAATTTATGATTTCAATCAACGTCCAGCCAGAGTCTTTTTCTTGGAAGTCTTCAATCTTTGCTGCTAATTTCTCGTTCACGTGCTCGGTGAACCACTGTCTCAAATTCGTTGCCGGTAGAACTGCTTCATTTTTCGTGTTGAAAAACTTCATCTCTTCGACTATTTCACCGTTTTTCAAGCAATTGAATTTACAAGACAAAACTGTGTTCACTTTTACACTTCCTTCTTTTCGTAAAAGATTTTTCAATCGGTTGGAAACAAGTTCTTTTGCATCATCAAGAAAATTTTGTAATTCTTTATGTTGTATATTCACTACAACTCCTGTCCTTATTCTCCGTTTGAAGGCTGAATCCAAATCTTCCCATCGTACTCTATCGCTCCGTCGTTGTTTTTTCACACCTTCCCCTCTCTTTCTCAACAGTTCGATCCGTGTCCTCAACGACTTCAAGATTCCTACAGTGGTTAAAATTCTGGTTTTTTCTCCAACAGTAGAGGCTGTTTTTAAAAGTTTGTTCAAAAGTCTAATATTTCGTGTGCCAAGTTTTTTCCACTTAACAACATTACTGGTTGATATCTTATTTTCAACCATTATTTTATAAGCAGCTTCCATGATGCGGATCAGCTTAAGACATTTCTCTGAATCCATTCTGATTTCTCACTGAACACTAACCACAACAATAATAATTGGAAGGCCAAGTTCGACTGATGCTTTGACGATGCTTCTGCATCAATTTATAGAGACGTGGTGTGAAAAAAATTCTATAAACATTCCAATGTTTTTGTCAGCTCGCTATTGAACGTGTTTATCAATAATCTTAATTATTTCATGTGATTTTTTGCACTGTGCGCACAGAAGTGGTTGATTGTTGCTATCCGTCTCATCTTGTCCACAATCAACTTCTTTCACATTTGTTTGAAACGTTTCTATGTCATCGATGAAATCGTAGATACAATCTGGTGGATCACCACCGAAATGCTTAGCTACGACATCTTCGTAGCAGCAGAAGTATGGTGGCAAACAGCACAATTGCATCAACTGATCCGCTGTTAGTTTATCCATGATTTCGACTGACTGTTATTCTACTAAAATTTTTCTTTTATACTTAGCCTATAACCCCCCCAACACCCTACTGCACAATAAAAATCATGTGAATAACCTTGATCGCTCTAGAACATTCGCTTCCAAGGTCTAACACCTGATACCCAACATCTCCCTATCGGGCATCGCGATATCAGATCCCCTACGTGCAACAGCAAATATTTTCATCGTGAGATCCTTCTAGAAGGATCGCACACGAATTCTTCGACCCCCCGTTACGTCATCATCAGCGACAAACATTCTGGAAAGACCTCCTCCTCCTCCTCATGACCGACCTTGCAAATTCAACGTCATCATCGTTCCTAGAAAAAGAAAAAAATACCCTCACTCCCTACCTCGTAAAACGTATCGAGGTCAGTCATGAAAAAATACCCTCCTCTCACCCCTCTGCCTCGTAACGTCGCAATTCCTGAAAAAAATACCCTCCCCTCACCCTCCTCCTCATAACGCATCGAGGTCAGTCATGAAAAAAATACCCCTCCTCAACACGGTCACTGACATCATCAAGGTCAGTGACGAAAAAATACCCCCCTCTCACCCCCCTCGTCACACGTGTCATCACGATGACGTCATCATCGAACCTTCGAGAACGTTCTAGAAGGTTCTGGAAGGTTCTAGAAGGTTCTGGAAGGTTCTAGAAGGTTCTGGAAGGGGGTTCGTGTCTCGACTGTAGAGTCGGTAAGTGTCGGTAGTAGGAATCTGTATCCAGAATCCGCTATATCTACCTACTGCAACCTGCCGATATGCATGAAAAGTCATAAAAATCAGGAGCTTATGGTAGTCACGTAAAAAAGGACGTACCGCAATGAGGCTTGGAGAAGAGCAAGCTGCACAAAAAGAGACGATGAGGAGAAGAGTCTCTCGTTCCTGATTCATAAAAGCAAAGAACAAGTTGCACTCGCAGTTCCGTGGCAGGATCGTGTTGTATAGCAGCAGCGGTTGGGCAGTGAATTCAGTAACGAATTTCTCCATTCTGCAGTCGAGTGGCTGCGGGGCGATGAGGTTCCTCGTGGCACGATGAGGTCGAGCAACAAAGTTCCAGCGGCTTTAATGCTCCAGAGAGTTTTGTGTACGTGTGCACTGGGAGCGTGATGCTAACGGGGGGCTTCGTTGTGTCGGCGGCATAGTGTACGCAAAGACAATGAGTTTGCCGCCAAACGGAGGAGCAGGCATACGAAGACATAGAGCAACCGCTACCCATGGGCCATACCAAGACACAGCCATGCACGACGGTCCTCGCATGGATGCGGAAGGTTCTCTTTGCCCAGGGAAATGAGCGTGGCGAGGGCAGAGTGGGGCACACATGAATCGGCGGGTTCTTTTTACGCAACGAAATGCCTCGAGAGGGAACAATGTCTCGAAAAACCATAAGATAAAGCAGCTCCAGCTCCCGTGGTCTTGGCAGTCAGCATCTTTCTGTTCCATTTATTTCTCCGAGTTAGCGAACCAACCCCCAGCATCACGAGTAATTACTACACTGTGAAATTTTTGGGGTTATTCAAAAAAACGTTTAGTCGAACGTATCCAACGAAATATCGATTTTTTCCAACGAAATTTTCTTCTGCAGCGAGTGACCCGGGCAGGACATCCGGTTGGAGGATTTCGAGGGCCCAAAATTAAATTTCGTTACATTTTTAGTTCGACTTGGAAGCAATAATGATTGTTTAACCTCTAAAAGTTCTTCGTACGTGGTGCGAAAACATTTCGAGCAAATTCGAGGAAAAAAAGGATTTTGCTGGCTCGAAAATGAGACTTTTTCTCTATACTGCTTATTGTATTCTCGCTCCGAAGGAGGGATTTAGTGAATTAACATAAATTCTGTAACTTTATAATCTCTGTGTGGAGCTTGAGAGGCTCGCACCGCGATATTATCGGTCCAGACATACCGGGACTAAGTAAACCACGAAGTAGAAAGACAGGGAGAAAGAATGAGAGAGAAGGAACGAAAGAGGCGATCTCGCGAGGCTTATGCAGTCGGCAAACGAGCGAAGCGTGCGCTTCACGGCAGGTGTTGGTATGCGAAATTATCACGTTAAGAGCCACGAGAAAGCCGGCATTTTTCATCGTTTAGTACGTCAGTCCTCTGGGCATTACATGCCCATAATCTCGATTAGCGTTCAGTTTAATCTATCTCGTTGGTAATTTTATAGCAACTAATGATAAATTATTAAGAAGCCAGGAGGAGTAAGCAAAATGAAAGAGAAATCAAGGTTTCGTTGAAAAAGTAACACACATTTCGATGGCAAAGAATATCCAGGACGAAGGAAATCGTCGAGGATTTCTTCGAGCAGAGTACGACATTATCGCATTGTAGGAAAACGTCCCTTATTCCCTCGGCGAGCCCGAAAAAACCTAATCCCAAATTGAAAGAGTGAAAAGTACAATGAAGAAGAAAAAACTTGTGTATATACAGAGTTTGGTTATGAAAAATCGTTCCCATCGGCAGGATCAACAGGTAGGTATTCAGTTTCCATTGAGCTCGGAACACAAACGCATTTACGAGCGACAGGTAGAGCGAAAAATTTGAGTTTGTGTCACGTTAGTGGCAAGTTGTAGCCTCAAAGGAAAACGAGGGTTGAATAGTGGTGGATATACGCGGAGGATAATAGAATATACAGCAGGTACAGGTATCCTATTATGACGAAGAGGTTCTGCAGTGAGAATAAGCGGAGAGAGCCCGGGAGAGAGGAAGGATACCGGCGACTGGCACGAAAATAGATTAATGTATGCAAAAATGAGCCGAGGGGTCGAGAGGAAAAGAGGAGACCTCGAAGGGATACTTTTTCCCACCGGAACAAGTGAGCCGGGCGAGAGGTAGCTGTACCCAACGATGGGGGCATCACCGACGATCAAACGCGCTCAAGGGGCAAAAAAAGGTAAATCTCTGAGATGAGCGGCTATAAGGTTCTCGAGTTTCACCTGTGCCCGAGAATCTCTCGCGCATCGTTCATACGTATGATGCATATTAGTCTACAGGGTGGGGTCAAAATCTTCACCACTTTACGATAGTTTCGATCTTGTTAACACACGGCGGGCGTAATATTTCTAACGAGATTTTTGTATGAATCGAGCCAATTATTCGTGAAAAATTTTCAGGGGGAAGAAAAATGGAATCTTCGAAAATATTTTTTTCTTTAAAATTTTTTAAAATTATTTTATCGTTCATTTATTTATTATATTTCTTTTTAATTTTTTTATTTGATTTTTTTTTTATTATTTCATTGTTATTGTATTTATTATATTTATTTTTTATTTATTTTTTTCAATTTTTTTATTATTTTGTAAAATTTTATTTTATGACATTTTTTATTTTTCCCATGAACTGAAAAATGGGAGACAGCAAAATGTGCACGGAATTCGTGATATGGGATTCACCACGTTTTTGGGTCGATGGCGTTTGAAACTTTTTTGAGGCAAGCTTCGCAATGATAAAACTGGCAAACAGCTGATTTCTCATTTTGTCGCCTCTATCCGACGGTTTTTCATAGCAAAGTTATTGAAAACATTGTTTATTAATAAATAATCGTGCTATCGTCGTCAAAACTGAGTTTTCCAACTCCAGATGTTCGCTAATTTCAGAATTTTGAAAATTTTTCAATTCCTCCACGTATTTCCGCAATTAACTTTTGCTATTCTGAAAAATCGAAGATGACAAGAGATTGAGGCTTTAAGAATGAAAAAATAAAGTTTAACTCGTTTGAATAAAATTGCAGAGACCGCGAAAAATATAATTTTTGACACTCAATGAACTTCTTCCAAATCGTGTGACGTTCGCTGACATTTAGCGTGACAAGAATTATTGCTTCACCCTGTATGCATCTGTATGTAGTTATACCAACGTATTCATATTTTTTTTTTTTTTTTAATACCGCGCTCGCGCCGACTATATCCTGCCCTCCTGTATCCACGAATACATGCATATGGTGATGGGTGCATGTGTATACATGGGAACATCCTGACGGGCCCTGCTGGTGGACTGGTGCACGCTGGACCGATCCTTTCCCACAGGAGGACGAGAGAACCGGGCGTCTGCTTTGAATCCTTCGGGGGTTGTTTTTTTTTGTTTGTTTTTTTTCTTCGATTTCCTGCTGCTCCTGACCCAATATTATCAAATCGATCTTTCGAAATGGATCTGCCACTTTCGGGACACTCGATGGTGAGAAGTTTCTTTGATACTTATTTGGAGCCTCTTGGCTGAGCTATCGGCTGATTATTTCGTTACTCGCTACAACTCTGGAAATTTTCATCGTTAGTTTTCGAAACACGAGCGATTAAGGAGATTGGCTACACACAACAATGTTGCCATGTTAAAAGCATAAGAAAATTCGTAATGATTATAATTTAATGAAATTTGGTGAGTTATATTCTTTAGTATTAAATATGAATACAAACATTTTTCATGATTTTTTTTCTACATAGTTTTCGAGTAATTGAGTTTACATGCATAAGCATAGGATTCAGATATATATAGGTATACTTTTTGCATATTGTAAACTCCAATTATTCGACACCTATGTAGACGAAAAATTTGAAAAAAATGGTGTCATCGTATATTTGATGCTAACGAATGTTATCACGAAATTTGATTAAATTCTTATCATATTGTCGTATGTAGCCAATCTCCTTAAAATCGATGCGATTTTTATAAAAGAATCGAAAAAGAAATGTTAAAAAAACGCGGTATCGTTTTTAGGAATCTCAACATTTTTTCTCGGCTTCTTGGGCGGGACGCCATTTGCAAATATATAGATTTTCACTCGTTTGGAATTGCATTAGTTTATCGATATCTCCGGGCCGTCGAAGCCAGTGGGACCGACACGAGAAGAGACGAAAGCAGGAGAGAGAGAGAGAGAGAGAGAGGAGCGTGACTATTATATGCAGAGCTCATCGTTCTCCCTCCCCTTGGAAGCTGAACTGCGCGAGCGCGATAGATCTCGTTTGCCCGAGAGAGAATCGCTTTCTCGTAACCTCGTGAGAACTTTGCGGAGGTGCTCGAGCATGTGGCGATATCTGAAGCGCGCGCGGTACCGTGTGCGGCAGCTCGCACATAGTGCTTTCCGCTTGCTTCGTGTGCGCCTTGTCTCCTGGTGCAACGAGCATTTAAACCGCGAATGCACTTTCAGGGTGCCGGTGCGCAACGACGAGGCGGCGATATGCCGACAGACGAGGACTTTCCTCGACGTGATACTTAAACGGGAAAAGAAGATAAAAAATGATGGTGGAGTCGCGATCGAGAACGGAAAACGTGGGGCTCTGGCGCGAGGAAATGAAATTGTTGCGCGATCCCATCGAAAACATATACTGTACACAGCTATATATATCCATGTTTTGTGTTTCTTTATTTTTATCTTTAGACATTCGGCATCCGATCACGACGAATAATTATCGACGTTGGTGGTCTTTGAATCTTGACTCTTCTAGGCGTGGATTAACTGCACATGCACCATATGAATGACCCCGCAGAAAATTTCTCTCCCTCTCCAGATATTATCGCTAATTCGCTTGAGCAACGGATAGTCGATACAAATTTCATTCAGTGTATTTAAGAGACTCGAGTTCTTTTTAACATCGAGAACCAACGATACTGTGAATGCTTGAGAAAAAAAAAAAAAAAAACAGAGACGATACTTCGGAACCTTTGTCAAAGGAACACACTAGAAAAAGCTAAGTGTATACGGTCTGTTGGATGAACGAATCGGGGCTGAAAGAATAACACTCATGGTTGGAAAATAAATTTGGTCGATTCGTTAAAATAAAAATGGAGAAAAACGTTTTTTTGTGCAACTTTGAATCAAGAAGTACGATATTATTTTTGCTGCACTCGAAATTTGCATTTCTGCATAGATTCAAACGTTGCACATGCTTCATGTTTGGTATATGTTAAAAGATAGAGAGGATAAGAGAGGGAACTTGTCGAATGTGCCATTTGATAAATTATTGCCTCGATTAATCGGGGGGGGGGGGGGGGGGGGACGTAAATGACAAAAAAATATCATTGAATATAAGAAAACGAATACGAGTTGCATCAGCTGCACCGGGAATGTAAATTCTATCTAGGGATCTTTTTCCTATTAAGGCCTCGTAAAGCCTGTGCCACATTTTTATGGGCACTCGCAGACATACATATAAACGTAAGTACATATTATGTCTTTCATGTCTTTCTTAAATAGAGATCTAAGATCTGAGTAATCTATTAAAATGTATCCAGTTGCATTCACTCTGTTGCATATTCCAACGTATGGGAGCAGCAGACGATCGTAATAACATTGACACGCTCGTTTCAATTCGATCGAACAAACTTGCTGAATTGTCGAACGATCCGCCATTGGAATATTTTATAAAATCCTAGAGTGATTTTTTCCGAAATTTCGTTGATTTTTTATTAAATTTTCATCAGCAAAGAATTTCTATACCGAATAAAATTATTTTATTTATCATTAATAATTTATTTATTTATTCAATTGAATATTTTTATAACAATTTAATAATAATGATAATAATAAAATTATTATTATTATTATTTATTAATAATTCGTTATTAAAAGATTTAAATGCCAGAATTTAAGTTTGGTTGAAACACTGGTTCATTTTGACCCTGGCCGAATTCCGGAAAAACTGCTGGTTTATTAATTTAATTATTAATAAATTCTCACTGCAAAGCCAAAAGTAAGGATTTTCGTTTTTTTTCACTGGAAATCGTGGTTTTTTCGATTATAACGAACTTGTGGTTTTAATAAAATGTGTAGCAAAACTATGATAAATAATTTGTTGTGGTCGATTTCACAAAATCGTTTTTTTCGGCATATTCACCGCACCCACACACCAATGGCTCGTGGTGAATTTTTATTCGATGGGTTTCTAATCTTAACGACCGCGATTGCAAGAATATGGCAGAGAATAAGGAGTGCAAGTATCGATGGCAGCGATCGCGATTTAGCCATCGGCGAAACTTCTCGTATGGGGAAATTTTCAATGGGGAAATAATAAAAACGCACACGTATATTTTCTACACTTTGGGCTCTAATCTAAATCTATATCTCGACCGTCCTCTCGAACAGAAACTTTGTGCTTGTATTCGTGTGGCACCTTTTTCTCTTAAGGAGGCTGCTCGTCGACTGATTAGCCAGTCATCCAAGATCTCTCAAAATCTATATACACGTGAAATACATCGCGTTGTCTTTGCGGCTGTTTCTCACGTGGGAAAGTGGCAAAGATCTCGATGTCGAGTTTCCAATGTACGAACGCTCGGGGCGACAGGTGAAAGGGCAACATTTTTTAATTACTTTTCTTATCCTCTCGATAAATTACCGAAGAAATGCTCGAGCTTTGTGCAGTTGTAAACTGTATTTTGTTTTTTTTTTTTTTTTTTTTTTTTACTGAAAGAAAAAAAGAAAACGGGAAAACTATTCCGACGTTAAAAAACAACAAAAATTCCAAAGTTTCCGAACGATGGAACGAACCCTTAACCCACATTCTTCAAAAAGTGATAAAAATCACTTGGAAATAAGGATTAATGAGCGAGAAGACAATTGTAGGAGGCGATTGACCCATTTTCTCACAAAATTAAAAAATTTAATTTTGGTTGAAACACTGGGTCATTTTGACCCTGGCCGAATTCCGGAAAAACTGCTGGTTGGGCGGATGAACAGGGCTTCGGGTCAAATTGACCCAGTCCGTCTCAATACCGTGGCCAAATTCGAGCGTGTCAACCAAGGGGGTAGAAAGATTTTTTTTTTTTTTACCAAATCGTCAGGGGGTCACTAAAAATGACTGAATCGTTAATGGAATAAATGAGATTCGATATAATTGCAAGAAATATAATTGAGACCTGCATCGGTTCGAAGAAAGGAAGGTTTGGGGAACTTATGAGAAAAGTGACGTAGCAAGGTTTGCTCGGTTTCGGACAGGTGCTCCACAGACTCATGGGACCCCATGGGAGTTACAGGGGTCCCTGAGCGACTGTGGTACGAGAACGAAACGAGAGGAAGGGGGAGAAGGCTGAGAAAATCTGGCAATGGACCACCTTGCGGTCACTTTTGGATGCTATGGGAAACACTCAACCCCCCTAGAATGCACAGTTCATTGTGAGATTTCTACCACTATATATAAATGACTAAAGAGAAGAAATATTTTTCAATGGCTCAAGAATTCCAGTGCGAAATTCTCGAAA
This sequence comes from Hyposoter dolosus, assembly GCA_963921915.1. Taxonomy (NCBI): domain Eukaryota; kingdom Metazoa; phylum Arthropoda; class Insecta; order Hymenoptera; family Ichneumonidae; genus Hyposoter; species Hyposoter dolosus. The sequence goes on from OY998139.1 coordinate 2,340,934, forward strand.
GAAGAATCCTCGGCGACATTTACTTCCGCTCGACATAACAAGAGACGAACGAGTGAGACTTTTCCGTAAAGCGTCACCAATGCGGGAAATAAATATTCGAAGCATTTTTTCCTTTTTTTTTTCGTGGAAATGGACGAAGGAGATTTTTCCCACAGGAAAAATACGAACGCTACAAAGTAGCGATCAGCACAGTGCAAAATCATTTATTTTTGATAAACGAAACATAAATGTTATAAACAGATTTATTAAATTTTCAATCATCGCGAAAGCACCTCGAATAACTGAGGAAAATTCTTCTGCATCGACCAAATCAAACGTTGTATTTTTTTCTCGATCTACTTCGAAATAATAAAAATCAAGTGTAACCAGTTGAGGGATAACGACGTAATACCTATAATTCAGTTAATAAAAATCGATAAGAAATTAATGCGTCAGGGTCGATTTGACTAATTGAAAATGAAAATTTGTTATTTGGCATCATGGAGTATCCTGCACGTACAATATAGACAGAAATGTGAATACAGATATTGTGCTGGGCATATCGAAGCCATGAAGTTAATCTGCTCGTTGTCGTTCACCTGATCCTCGTATCTTGTTCGACGAGCCGAGGAAGAAAGAGATGGTGAAAAGAGGCCCAGGGAGAGTCTTAATATAATAATATACGCTCGGCGATTATGGCAGGACGTGATTATACAGCGGGCAAAAAAGGTAACAAGGTAATGCAGCGAAGGTTTTTTTCATACTGATACCAAAAAAAAATAGAGGAGGGGAAGAATTTTCAAGCTAATAAGCGAGAGGCTGAAAAATTCGTCAACTTACACGATGATAAATGAATAAACGCTCGGTTCCGATCCTGGGTCAAATAGACCCATGTTACGTGGAGAACAGATTGCCACGAACTGATGATATTCAATAACTTTATTTGATTTTCGATCTAAATCGATTGAGCACTGTATTAAAAAAAAAAAAAAAAATTCACCTTTCTCACCGTTCTTGAAACTAAATAATAAAAAAAATTGTAACCTATTGGACGAGTTAATAATAATCGGTTCGTAATATCTCTAAAACCGTTGCCTCATTACATTATTATATTATTCTCCAAATATATATCGTATCGATCAATGCCTGCTTATATAATAATATAGCAATGTGAATAAATAAAAATGACGAGGATAAAATGATAATGTATATTACGTAATTGTCTTCGTCTCTCCGTTATTCGAGTTTGGATAAAATCGAATTGGCTTATAGTTTATCTCGTGGTTTGACTGTGGTTGACGACGTGATCGAAGGAAGTCGCTTTCGCACGACCGCACTCGGTGAACTCCATATAAAATATATGCACGTATATTTATATGTGCTCTCAGCGATTCGGAGAGTCGACTATCCTCGTTTTCTGCTTATGGTGAGTGCTTACCATGTGTATATAGGACAGAAACTGCTTATAAAGTAGTATAAAGCCCAGCCACCTGCGAATCTATTGCGATCCCATAGAAAATACTCGAGTATGGGTTATTTCGAATCAACTAACTTTCAAAAAGGATCCTGGATCCAATGAAGAGAATGGAAACATCATCCGAATTAAAACGATGAAATAAAAAACGGAAATAATACCCGGAAGTATCGTCCCTGAAAGTAAAAAGTTCACACAAGATTCTCAGGATAATTATTTGTACAAAATTCGGAACAAAAAAAAAAAAGAAAAATAATTAACGTTTGCCTTGCCATACAGTGCGGGCTACTTTATTTTTAATTATTCGAATAATTGATTCATAAATACTATTTCAAATTTTCCAACCAATTTATCGATAAATTGTCGAATGAATGTATAATTAATTCAAAATATTCATAAACACTATGCAGCCCCTGCGAAATTGACGATCTATTGAAGAAACGAGCGATCCATATTTCATAATTATTTTCGATCGAAATAAACGAGATTTTAAATGTTTCGTTTAAAGTTGGAAATCAAGGAGTCGAACGTCTCGAAGGTGCAGCGTGGAAATACCTGTGTAAGAATTTCTACACACATTCGTTCATACATTTTTATAAAAATGTATACATTCATACAAAGTAAAAACAGAGTAAATAATACTTACGAGCTCACGACGAATAAATATGGCGGATAATGACATAAGTGTACGTTGAGGTACACCGACGAAAGGTGAAATCGAGTAGAAGAAGAATAAAAAGGACGAGAGACGAAGGGATCATTCTCAACGGTAGGGCACGAGCGGGATGAGAGGGGGGGGGGGGGGGAGAAGGAAACTGACTAAGGGGCTCGATGAAAGAAAACTAGCTGAGAAATAATGAGTCGAGAAGAAGTGAGAGGAAAGAAGTTGGTCCGAAGGATCAGTCACCGCTTTGCCATCCCCTTTTGCGGTCCTGTGATGTTCCCTCATGTAAATGGAACCTGCGCAGACAATTCCCACGGAAGCGGAAAAGCGTCCCTCTGAGAAAGTGAGTATTTAGTTCCTCATGGAAAAGGCAAATCAATTGAATACACGAGACGAGGTAATATTTGTTTGGAAATGTATAGGTTCGATTGAGGTGAAGTGAAGTACTGGGTCAAAATGACCCAGAACGTCTACCAACGTCTACGAATTTTGTTTAATTAATATAAAAGAAAACTGCGTACCTTTCGATTTTCTAAAATAGTTTTCGATGCAGGCGCAGCCTCCTGAATTCTTGCGACGCAGATAAGAAACGCTTGTGCTGTCCAACAAAATATCAAATTCTCACAATAATTTTGCTAAAGGGTAAGCACACGCGATTATAAATAAAACGAGTAGGACTCGAAGTTGCAACGTCGTTGGCAGAGTCATCGTAACGACGATCTAACGCACTCCCAATGGAAATTCAGCCATACATGTACGTGTCCGTTACGATCGTCACGTCCGTAGCCACCTAATAAAATCTGAATACCCAGACGACCAGCAAACACCAACAGCAGAGTCTGTCGTGAATTTATCTTCACTCTGAGGCTGTATATATTGACTGATCTTCCGCTTATATGTATATATATATGTATTACAGTACATAACCGAACGCCAAGACAATCGTCGATGATTGCAGTTAACCACCTCTTGCACCTCCTCCCACGCACGTCGTCGATACATACATAGTTGCATTATACCCTCGATTTTTCTTTTTGTTTTTTTTTCGAGCTTCTATCACTTCAATGTCCAAGATGTAATACATCTCTTTATCTTTGTACAAACATCTCCGTCGCCATTGTTATTGTTGGTTTATTTTGTTTTCCGGCTACGAAGAAGATTTTTCGAGAGCTCAAAGACTTTACATCGAGAAACAGATTTTGCACGGAGAGAAGCAAAACTTTCGAGTTGAAATGAATTTTTCTTCGAAATATTCAAGATTCTATTTTTTTTCGTAGAAATCCACTTTGTGCAAGAGAATATTTGCTTTTTTTTTTGTTCGTTTTGAATTGAATGGGAAAATAGAATGGAATTTTTTTGCTGAGAAAAAAATGAAGAGCGGAGGAGAGACAGAAGGGAAATGAAGATTAAAGAAGAAACGATGATTAATAGTGTGGCCCGATGCCTCGTCCATAATATTACAAGGTCATCGACCGTATGTTGAGAGAAGAATATATCTCACGTGTGCCCGCGAGGACCACAGACTGCGAGGGAGAGCTTGTTACTCTTTTTTACACCCTCCGTGGCTTCCGGTCTTCGTGGCGAGGTGAAAGAGGACGAGTAAGAAAAAAGTATATGTGGAGCCGGAACACACGGGGCACCGGAAGCGTTTAGGCCACGTCACGCTTGTTTTAATTACGGCCACCAGTAGATACAGGATGGGAGCAAAAAAGGAGAGTCCTTTGATCACAAAAAATATACATCCGACCGATCTATACATCAAATTTTGTATAAAAAAAACACCTTAATGAAAAAGCTTTTTCATATAACACACATAAATGTCTTTGTGAGTGTTTCTGGCATTGTCATTATTATGAATTGGGCCGGTGAGAATCGACGCCCGGCAGCATCACAAGTGAATTAATTTTTTGGATTAACTTTATCGTCCACCGACCATTCGCTTCCTTCTCCAAACCGATTACTAACGATTCTTAGTGCACGACCTCGGAAACAGATCGAGACTAAGTTCGAAGAAGAAAAACATCGTAGCAGGCGATGTAAGAAGATTATATTTGACTTAATGAGTTCCGAAGCAGACTGCTGCCAACGACAACGAGACACAGTCACATTCGCACAATATATTTATACATTGAAAACTTAATAATTTAAATTATTGTCGCGAAACTATTTTTAAATATATAATGACACAACAGCTCCTTTTATTTTATATGGGGAGTAAATTTTGATTTAAACATATGGATGCATACCTGGAGATTGCATGGAAAGAAGAATTAACAGGTAGCCTCGTGGATCATTGTAATACGATTGTGCTGCCTCGTGTCAGAGGAAAGAAGTGTTATTCACCATTTATATGGTCATGTATAGTAATATATTGTTACATTTGTTTTGGTGAGGCGAGAATGGCGAACACCTGATAACACCTGGCACGGGCACACCCACTAGAAAGCTGTGCCTTAAATGTACGTCTATACATATAATTGTTATATATGCGAGACTCGCGCAGTGGGTGCATAACTGTGGATCGTTTATTTTGCTGCAACTTTCTGGTCGCGTTTCTTTGGGTCTTAACGCGCGATTATCACTGCGCAAATTGTTCCTTTACTGTTTCTTATTCGGTTTTAAATGAAGTTTACATAATTAGCTGACATTTAATGTCAGGAGTCTATTTGAAACTGAAAGTAACTTATTTGTATTGGATTGTCGGAAATTCAATTTTAGCGCGCAAACGAATTAAACGATCGAAAATATTTTTTTTTAAAAACAACTTTTTCATGTGTGTGCATTTCCAGTTATTATATTATTACAAAAGTTTCTTTCCTATGTGAACGGAAACGGCTTGTAGACTTTGAACTCTGGCCATTTGTTAGCATCGATTTTTAAGCATACAAGGTGACGACGACGCATAAAAAAAATAGTTTTGACCCGCGGTTACTTGAAAGCTATTTTGAAAACGCAACTTTTATGAGAAAACGGTTCACATAATCATGGTGAATGAAAACAATTGTGTTTCGCGTCGTTCGTAGCAACGGTGAAGGTCAAATAATGGCGCAGTTGCTGGCGACTTGGAAATTACTCGTCCATATACCGCATACGTCGTTTGTCGAGATGGTTTAGGAAATTTCCACGCGGTGATAGTAAAACGGAAAATGTGTGTGGAAAAATACCCACTGAGGTAATTTTGTAAGTTAAAAGTTGTGTGTCGTGTAGCTTAGCAACGCGGTGAAGGTCAAAAAGAAACCCTTCATTTTCGCTTATGGACAGACATTTAAAAAAGTGAACTTATAGCTTTCACGAAATCGATTAGCGAAAAACATCGTTACTGAACGTTCAGTCGAGAAAATGAAGTCGTTCCGAACGAATGATCGTGCAACAATGAACGTTGTTGTCTATGGTGTTCTCTTGTTTTTTGGGTTTGCGCAAAACCCGGTGCATTGTACAGCCTGGGTGGACGATATGACGAAATACGTGAGTGAAAGTTCGGAGTTCAAACAAGTGCGGATCATAACGCAACTGGATGAAAACGAATGGTTCGATAGTCCAGTGATCGATGAATTGTTTGAAAAGTTAATCCAGACTGCGCCTACGCTGACAATCAATTTTGATAAAAAATTCCAACTTCCAGCACAGTGAATACTCGACGACACTTCCGCGACTTTTTTTCTTCTCGTGATCGAATCACGCAATGGATTGCCGACTAATACGACCAAAAGATGTCTCTATGCTATGGCGAAAATGGCGACAAATCACTACGATCCAAAATACCTGATTGCATCGTTCGTACAAACGCCAAGTCGTAATATCGAGGAATTGTTGCAGTACGCATGGAAGCAGCAAAAAATGCTCCAAATAACCATAGCCGAATTGGTCGAACCGAAAGTAGCCAGAACTTCGATCCTTGTTAAACGGCCGGTCATTTTGCCGACGACGTATCAGCTGAATCCCTTCAAGAAAGAATTGACGCACAAAAATTGGACTGTTGACGTGAAATCCTTGTACCTGGACAAAGTCAAGAATATGTGGGGTTATCCTCTTAAAACGAGCAAACCAACATCCACAAAGTCCACTGCATTCAGAAAAACTAACGATTTGGTTATGGATATTATTATGCAACAGCTCAATTGTTCTAATGAAAGAGGCTTACCGTCACCACATCTTGATTATTTTTTGGAGACGTCTAACGTGAATATTATCTTCGAATCCATCATAAACAATGCGGATGTCATACTCGATCTATATCAGCCTTATGACGCTTTCACCGTGGACTTGAAAAAAACCACGATAGTAATAATGGATAAATCTTATTTCCTCGTGCCGATTTTTTCGAAATCGGAAACTTTCATGTCAACGAATTTCCTGTGGGCTTGTGGGCTGAGTTTTGGGATTGTTATTGTTTTCTGGACTTTCACGCGTCTGCTTGGATTTGATTCCAACTCCTGGGGAATTTTCAACATCGTATGGTTACTTTTTGGGTTCTCAGTCGAACATCAACCTCGCGGGAACGTCGAACGTATCGTCTTCGCCAGTTTACTCACCATTTTTGCCTTCTATTCATCCACACTTTATTCCTCGCTCACCGAGATAACGATGCAACGAACGAGTGAAACCAAATTCGAAACTTTGGATGATCTATTCGATTCCCAATTACGATTCAAAGTGCCTTTTGATGACTTCTCAAGAGTACGCAACGTTTTCGTTCAGGCCTCGGGAAACCGATCTACCGTAATTGACGGCATCTCGGCACATGATGGTATGCAGATGTGTGCTCGTCATATCCAAAACTGGAAAAATATAACTTGCTTGGTAGGCAAAATGTTTGCTGATCTATACATTTCAACGTTCGTGCAAGAAGGACGTCCTACAATGAAGATTGCAGAACCCGCAATGTGGACGGAAATGTACTCTTTTCCAGTAACTATCAGGTCACCGTATCTCCCGAATCTCGATAAAGTCATCATGAGATTGCAGAGCATCGGTCTCGTCCAAAAAATGTATTACGATCAAATGAAATCCCAAAAAATAAACGACGACCTTCCGGTAGATCCAACAGACGTGGACACGTTGTTCAAACATCTCATGTACTTTGCGACCTTCGGTTATTCACTATCATTTGTCATTTTGATCATTGAAATCATCTACCACCGTATTTCAATGCATAGAAAATCGAAAAGGCTTGCCGGACTCTTTCCCATTCGAAATAAAATTCGTCCGAAAAAGGACGAGTTTTCCGTTCTGACCGACGTGAAAAATATCTATAAAGCGTTCTGTAAAAAATAGAGTTTTAAATCTTGTTTGTTCTTCGACTAAACCACAGAGTTGAATCAATAGATTTTTGTGACAAAGTTGTATTCGCAAAACAGTGATGTTGATTTTTTTTTTTTTTTGTTTGATTGATGAATGAAAATTAAAATATCGATTGTTAACAAGAATGGATTTTTAGAGACTCGGGCGAGTCTCGGGACAAAAGTACATTTGACGGCTTCGTCTCTTGTCCCGACACTCACTCGAGTATATTATCTCTGAATAAAGCAAATTCAGTGTTTTGGGGTGAATTATTTTTTTCAATTACGGAGCCCAAAAGAAATGTGATGATCTAGCAATTGAACTGGAAACTGATAACGCGGTGCTCCCTCGATCGAGCCTCAAAAAAAATCAGAACGATCGATTCCGTAGTTGCTAAGAAAAAAACTTTGCACGCGCAAAATTAAAGTTTGAAATCTTGTTTGTTTTTCAATTAAACCACAGGGTTGTATCAATAGATTGTTGTGATAATGTTGTATTTGCAAAACAGTGATGTCGATGTTTTTCTTGATTGTCGAATGAAAATTAATGGAACGAATCAGAGATTGTTAAACGAAATAGATTTACGATATTGTGTGAAAATTAATTTGTCGTATTAGCCCTTCGTTCTCACTCTTGAGCTTGGCTATACAGTCTCGAGGCCAGTATTCTGCGGGTCGAAATGACCCATATCAGTTTCTCAACAAATCGTTAAAATCTTGAAAATGTTAAAAACCACAAAATTTGTATGATCTGAATAAATTGCAACTCTTGTTTGAAACAACGAAAAATAATAAATGTTAAGAAACCTTTGTGAAAAAAATGGAGTTGTTCTTGTTGATGAATTCTTTATCGATTTCCTTCTCTTCCGTATAAATAAGATGCTGCAATCTCTTATTTAAACTGATGTTGCAAATGGATATTCCATGAACTGCCGTTAAAAAAATAAACTACAAAGTGCCTAATTTATGCAAAATACAAGCAGGGCGTAATTATTTTTTCTATGGTAAACTTTTGAGGGGGTTTCTCTACTCGATCAATTGTATCGATAGATTTACCAGTAACGCAAGTAGTGGTGAACGGTTTTTCGCGAACGCCTTGCTATACATAAACGACAGTATTAATTCCTTTGTAGATGAAATTCCTTGTTCAAATTCCTTATGAAATAAAATTGTCATGTAATTTCCATGAGAAAGTATAAACATGAATATGTGGGAAATAAATGCGTATAGAATGTTGTTTGAATCAGTGTAGGGAGAAGGCGACCCCGTTCGCGTTGGGGTCTCCATTTTAACATATGAAAAACGTATGCGAGAGGAGAGCAAAAGAGACGTCGACGACGATGACGAGGATGAATGAATGCCGCGTGCCTTTGTCAGAATTGCCACTTTTTTCATCCTCGTCTTCTCCATTTTCATTTCAACTCGTTTTATCTTTTTTAGTGTCTATCCCACTTCTGTCGCCCTTTAGCGACAGGTTCACGAGCTATCACGAGTTAGTGTGGGTGCATTTTGAGGGTCACGCCCGAGATGTGCTGCGAGGCTCACCGGAATATATGAATCTTTTATTGAGTATCCTTGTATCTCCTTCCTGTTCTGTCGAGAGATTTTTTTATCTCGATTCACCCATTTGCTACGGTATTTTTTTTTTTTTTTTTTTTTTTTTTTTATTCTCCAAAGAATACAACGATTTGAATAGGTCAGGGGACGAGAGAATACGAAAAAAATGAATCGTCACGAGAGAATCGTCGTTCGATTTTTTCTTTTGCTTTTTTCTCACGCTTCAGAAAACCGAACGACGAAAATCTTCGTACGTGTTCCTCAAGCTATAGAAGACATAACAAATTTTTGCAATTAAGTTTTTCCTAATTATGCTCTTTCCAAGAAACACTCGGTCACCTGGTTCTTTGTAAATTCGTTGAAACTGCCACGAGTTGAAATATTTTCATTTTTTTAACAGTTTTCTTCATAATTCACAATTTTGGTCCATGTTCGAAGGCTCTGAGATCGAGACTCTCATTGATCGAGACAACTGCACGCGAGGAATAAACGGTCTTATCTTGATCGAGTGGCAGCAGGTCTTTAAATTCGTTTTAGGCCAGCAGCCAACGTTTTTCCACCCTTAATGCGGGCTCATTATTGCTGGTACGTATAACTGTGCGAGGAAAGAGAGAGGGAAGCTGACTGGAGGGCTCCGAGACTTCGATCACGCAGTGGGGTGCTTTTTCAAAATTTTTTTTCACTCTTTTACTCTTTCTTTGGTGCAAAGTGTACTCGCGGTTTATTTGGAGGGTTGAGATCGCGAAACGTGATCGGAACCTTCAAAAGCAGGGGGCTACGAATTGTGCATACAAGTCCATGTGCATGTGTGTCTGTATATGTACGAGAGACGTTGAGACCGTACGTGACGTAGTTGAAAAAAACCATGATCAAGTGGTCTTACTATGAAAATATTTCAATGACGAAAATAAAAGAGAAAGGAAGAGAGAAAAAGTATAAGTGAAACGTCAACGGTCTCGTAATTGGTACACTCCACAGGGAAGAATCTCTAGATGGGCAAATGAGCGTTTCACGACCACCTGGTCCAGCAGCTACTGACGATCTTATCGATAAAATTTCTATGACATGTGCACTCGATGAATTGAATTTAGACAATTCATTAAAAAATCGTAATTAATCAACGATAATTTGAATATTATAGAAATTATGTTGATTATGACTGAAACGAATGCGGGAAGCTTTTGGAAATAGATTCGACAGGATGAGTTATACTTGAGTGTCGATCGTACTGATATTTCAATTTTAAGATTCTCGTCCTGGACTCTGACACATTTGTTTATTCAAGTATCGACTTGATGGATTAATAATTTTGTTTGTCTGGTGTATTGTATGGACCCTTTTTGACTATACTTGAAAAATCAACCCTCCCTTTTGTCGAAGGAAAGAAAAAAAAAGTCTGTGGAGACACGATAAGCATCTTCTTAACGGTCCTGAATCCATACAGAGGTGCCATTGAGGAGAACGAATTTATTATTTTCTCGTTTCTTCTCGAGGACAATGCGATTCTGAGTGGCGAAAGAGTCGCGAGACGGTGCCACGGGGGGTAGCGCTGGTCGCTCGTGTGAAAAGTATATGCGTGCTCTTGTACATCACGAATCGAACGCATGCAATTAAATCGGGTTCCCACAGTCGAACTCTAACATCAAGACGAGTCTCCTTCGATTTGGTCGCATGATGAAATTATTCAGGCAGTGAAACTGACGAAAAAATCGAAAGTTTGTGGCTTTTTTTAAATAACAATATAACAATATAACATTTTAGCGATAGATTGACTCCTTAAAGATGTTGAGTACCTATGAGACTTGTTAATTTTAATTGTTCAATAAATAGCTTCTTAATCGTCGGGAAATTTGTACACGACCTCCTGAATACTACATGTAAAAACATACCCAATTTTGAGAATTCTATCGTCATTACTTTAACCACCTTCAGGGTTGAAATAAAAAATGATAAGAAAATTCTGAAAATTTAGTATGTTTTTGTATCAAGTATTTAATAGGTCATGTAGAAAAATTCACGACGATTAGGAAGCTCGTTATTAAAAAATTAACATTTTGTTGAGAACCATTTTTTAAACAAATACAAAAAATATCTATCAATAAACTTGGTTTTGTTTCCGTTGCTTTCAGTATATTGTAAATATTAAAAAATTGAGAGGTCAAAAAAAAAACTTTTCGCAAAGTTGTACCACTTTCCATGAGACTACATTTGTCTACATTTAATTTATTGATGTTAATAGTTTATTAACGAGCTTCTTAATGGTCGTGAAATTTTGACATACAAAAACGTACCAAATTTTCAAAATTTTCTTATCATTTGCGATTTGGGACTCAACATCCATAATAAACTGTAGATAAATATTGGGGAACGCTGCTGTTTTACAGAAATATTCTTTAAAATAAGAAACAATAGTATGATGACGAAGGAAATTTGTGCAGAATGAACTTTGACACGCACTCATCAATTACTAATACTGGCTCAACAAACTCGGTTAAATATAATTTTGGTGTCAAATGGTTCGTGGAGGATCGCGAGAAAAGAAAGAAAATGCCGGAGCCTCCAACTGGTTGGAGAAATTTAATTCTGATGAGCGTAATGTTACCACACCTCGGTTCACTCTGCACGAGACAACTTTGCCATTTGTTGAAGCCTTCGGCTGGGTTTGTATACGTACGGATTTCCATAAATGGTACAATTGTAGTAAACACGAACAAGTGTGCAGAGCTCGAACGTTGATGACTGTAAACAACGTGAAATGTATTTTTCCACGAAGTGTGAAAACGTTGCGCCGAGGAATAAACGTTCCTTGCCAATCTCGAGCTCTTCAAGGTGTGCATGCATTTCTCGGTTCACTCCTGCTCTCGAGGGCGGCTCTCGCCCGGGTCAAATGTCCGCGGTCCTAACCGGGGGCTTTTCTACTCTCTCTCCCGCTGGAAGAGCCGAAGCCCATTTCAAGGGCCGTTCTCGTCGGACGTAATGGCGACTGTTAGACGAGTTTACCGTGGCTGAGAAGCCTCAGGGATACACCGAGCTCGGTCTCGTTCTCCACGAGAGGTGTGAATCTACGATCAAGCCACAGAGCAGTCGGGAGGTCTCGTGGATACAGTGATTGGCCAGTTGGGAAACATTTCATGAATCTGTACGAAAAAGATCAAAAATAATGAATCTTTGAATTTTCTTCAACTAAAGGCAAGAGATTTGGGTCTGAAAACCGCGAAGATCGATTATTTTGATCACAGAATAACGTTAATTACTGTTCGTTAATTAAAATTCATTCCTATCGTCTGTAGCAATTGATGTTGAACATTTTTTTTACGAGAAGTAGAAAACTACTCGATCTACTTGAGATTGGGAATTCTGGATTGAAACTCGTAATTAAAAACGAGTGCTTGGCATTTATTTAGCGGAAAGTTTCACAATTTTTCTTTCTCACAGAGGAAGCTATGTGACGGTGAATATTTTTTTTTTCCAGTTTTCACTGTCTACGTGTGCTTAAAATGTCCCAAAACATCGAAAAATCACATCTAGAAAAAATGTCCGAATGTGTGCGTGTGCACTGTAAAATTGAAACCTTCATAACTCGAGAACGGTTTGAGCTACAGGGCTCCCGTTTCGCACAAATGTTAATCTATACAAACTCATCATTCTCTGAGAATTTTGTTGGAATTGCTAAAAAAATACGAATCTTACGGCATTTTTAAATTAAAAAAAAAGGGTGCGTCACCGCTCTAACTTCCGCAAATTTTAAGATTTATTACTCTTTTTTTTTATAAATAGAGTATCATAATATGATGGTTGGTATTGAATTTGGAGAATATCGGTTGAACGGTTTGAATTTGATGATTTTTCGAATCTTACGAAAATCTAAGTTTTTTGAAAAATCGTTCAACCGCTCTAATTTCTGCACATTTTGTAAAATATTGTGTATAAATCTGTATAATTCCTCTTTTTATGATTTTTGAGATACGTTGCAAATGTGACGATTATTCTTGTGTTGATTTTTGATTTCATGGGCTAAAAATGGCCAAGCACTGTACAACGCAGACCTCCGACAAGTTTTCTTGCTTAGTTTTCAATTTTTACCCTCCTCGTCGGTTCGGCGTGCGACTCCCTCTGCTTTCCCTGTACTTCTCGACACCTCGCGGCTTTTCTCTCACACTTAACCCGTAAACCGCAGATCTCCTCGCTTCCCGACCGTTATAGACGCGATCCGCAAGAGCCTGGGAATTTTCTTAATTCTTCCATCTATCAGCTACTATTTTTTGCACCATGTACAACTTTATTTTGTTTACTTTCATAAACGCCGGATATGCTATTAATTTGTCGAGTTTTTTGAGGCTCGCGATTCTTGGCCGAGAGAGACCGCTGAATCGATTTTCCAATCTTTTCATCGCGAACAAATACAATTTTTTTCGACGAAAAATTTAAAGAAGATTGGAAGGAAAAACGAATTATTCTTCGATTCGAAGGAGATTGTAAAAAATTGAGGATAATTATGGCAAATGAAATCGAAAGAATTGTGTAGGAGCGTTCGTTGCAAACACTCAAAGCTACTGTACGAATATCGAGAAAATGAAAAGAATCGAGAGATTGCAACACTGGAAATTAAATTTTGTTAAAAATCGTCGATATTTTATTGAACACGGTAAACTAAATATTTTTGGATAATTTCAAAATTTTCGTTATTTTAGCAGTATATTTGGTTTCTAACGGAATAGTCAGCGAAATTTACGATTAAGATACTTTTTACAAGATTTCTTGCTGTAATGACAGAATTTTTGGGGGTTATTCAAAAAAACGTTTAGTCGAACGTATCCAACAAAATATCGATTTTTTTCAACAATATTTTGTTTTCCGTGAAGAATTTCAAGGTAAGGTTGCAAAGTGAAAAACTGCAGAAACCAGTCGAAAATGATTTCGAACTTTAAAAGGGAATGCAGGTAATGCAATAAGGATGCAGGTCCGTTGAGTGCGCATGTAAGTAATAAGCTGATGAACCGAATTAACAGAATAGCGCATCGGTGCTCCTGTACGCGATATATATCGAGATGGAAAATATATTTCACTGCAGGTACGGGACTTATGACCTCGCGCAGATGAGGTGGCTGAGTCCCGGCCTGTAATCTTGTGTAACAGGGGGCACCGAGAGCCTCTCTCTCTCTCTCTCTCTCTCTCTCTCTCTCTCTCTCGCACTCTCTCTCCCTGGGCTGCCTCTGTTTCTCTATCTATTTATCCAAAGCAACTTCCTTTCCGAACTAAAATGCTTCTGGTAATTTCGCAAGCCAGTAAAATTCGAGGGATTCCTCGGGATCATAATTTCTGCTGAATATTTATTTTTAACGGGTGCATCAATTTGTTCAGAGTTACTAAACAGTTATGGGAGCCATGACTCCCGCAAATATGGAAACTCGAAACCAAAACTCTGCTGTCGAAACGACGAGGATCAAAATTTGGATGATTATCAATCGACTGGAGTGTGGCTGCGTCGATTATGTCGAATTTCCAAATATTTATAAATCGTAAGTTCTAACCTTTGCGGTTCATACACGTTTTGGTAATATTTTTCGAAAAGCAATTATCTTGAGAACTCCGCGATGAAAAAGTTTGTAATTACTCGTCAATTTGATCGAATCGATGGAAAGAAAAAAAAAAGACAGAAAAAAAAGACTCGCGGACGTCAACTCTGGCGAAAACCGTTAATTCTTGGTTCGAAGGATTTGCCAATATCGCGAGGATTTCGAGCGGCTGCAAGAGGCGGGAGGGCATGGCCAGATGGACGGGACGTCAAGTACATTTACACATACACACACACACACACACACACACACACACACACACACATATATATATTTATACGTTGCACCGCCGGTCGCGAACAATTACAAGAAGGCAAGCTCTCGCGGTAGTCGTTAGCCTATGCCCCGGCGTTACTATGCATTCCGTCACACCTGACTGGTTGGCCGATGTTGCAGAGTGCGCGAGACACAGAACCCTACGAAGAGCGCAAAGAACGGAGAGCGAGAGTGAGGAGCTGCGGCTATGGAGTCTCGTTCATGGAGACTAACGATCTCTTGGGCGAAATGTAAGTACATAGCCGATGTCTTATTATTCTGACGATCATCGGTAGATTCGTTTCGTAAAAGCTGCATCAAGCATCTCCCCATGTACATATATACCAGAAGACTGAGTGAACCGCGAAGCCTATACGAGATATTACGAGACAAACATAGAAAAAAATGATGGAAAATGAATGTTCTGTTATTATGACGGAATAAAAACTGCCTCAAAAGTTGCTCGATGTTGAGCAGAAACCTTGCATAACCGCAATTATTTATCTCACTTGACTCGCAATTTTGCAGCGTTCCGATTATCGAATCAGTCCGAAAAAAATGCTTTCGAAAGATGGAAAAATCGCCTGGAATCTCCCAGCGAATCGACAGCATGCAATTCGATTGTTATGGGACAATGAAAAAAAAAAAAAAAAGGTTACGAAATTACTTTGGACTCTCGCGTCCTTGCGGATGAGGAGAATTTCAGTCTGAAATTCTCAAGAACAGGGTTGAATTTTTGAGTGAATAAAAAGTCTCGCGGGGGAGGCTTTATGCAAAGCCAATATGGCGGGCGTGTCCGAGATGATTGAGCGAAGTGGCATGAGCGCAGGCCTCCCGGGCCGACCTCGTATTTCATATTCATAGAATTGCCTGGGAACCACGACGCCGTGCAAGGCATCTCGGCTTCTCGGTGGATTATCCTCTAGTCAAATGGAAAAATCCAGACTGGGACAACATCACCCTCACCGCCATATAACGTACGAACATCTTCGGGGCATTTATAAAAGCAGTAACTCAAAATGTAAATAATGAGGAAGTAATAAGAAAGTTGGCAACTTCAAATCGAGGCGAAATGTTTGAAAAAGCATGTACAATCCCTTCAGTTCCAATTGAGAATTTAAATTTTCGTCACAGTTTGAACTTCGCTCGCCATAGACCCCGATTTTTCCGCATAAAAAAAATCCCTCGTAACTTTCTATCGCTAAAAAAGAAAAGTCTCAAAATGTAAAAAAAAAGACAAAGTACAGACTTCTACACAATATCTTAGAAAATTTGTAAAAATTAAAGCGGTTAGACGATTTTTCGAAAAACTCAGATTTTCGTAAAATTCGCAAAATGAATTTAAAAAAATGATATTTCCCAAATTCAATACCAACTTTTCTATTAAGATACTCGATCTATGAAAAAAAAAATTAATAATAAATCTTAAAATTTGCGGAAGTTAGAGCGGTGATGCACCCTTTTTTTGAAAATTTAAAAATGCCGTAAAATTCGTATTTTTTTTAGCAATTCCGACAAAATTTTCAGAGACTGATGAGTTTGTATAGATTAACATTTGTGCGAAACGGGAGCCCTGTAGCTCAAACCGTTCTCGAGTTATGAAGGTTTCAATTATTTTACAGTGCACACACACATTCGGACATTTTTTCTAGTTTTAAGCACATCGACATTGAAAATTGGAAAAAAAAAAAAATTTCACCGTCACATAGCTTATTCTGTGAGGAAGCGAAATTCTGAAAATTGTGACGCATCGAAATTCTCGTGTTTGTTGAACTTTGAAGCTCGCCAATTTTTGTATAGTTTTCTCATTCGATAGTAAAGAATAAAAAATATTATCGGTGGATATTTTGGTTGGAGAAATCGTGCAGATTATTAAAAAAGATGTTTCGTGCATCAGAAGGTAATAAAATGCATTGTACGTGTGCATCATCTCCTTGTTACCGCGACGTGGCGGCGTCTGGTGTCTTTTCAACTGCGCCGCCCTGGAGCTGACCCATACGAGAGTGGACACGGGCACATAGCGAGAGCTGCGAAACAAAGAGTGCGATCGGGCGACTGCTCGGCGTTGCTAATCCCCCCGGTTGAGCCCTTTTCATCGGCACTGACCCACGGGAACATACACATAGCGGATAATAGCTGGCACGTATTAGTTACCGTATAGCTCAAAGCGAGCTCGGGCCGCGACGCTGTAAGTGGCCAAGCACGTCGTGATGCAAAACCGTGCGCCCCGGCAGCCACCGCGATGGGAAAGTGCATTCGGTCACTCGCGCGCTCTGCTGGTGAATCTTTCTCCTCTCTCGTCTCTTCGTCTCTCTCATTCATTCTCTTCATTCTTTTTCCTTACTTTTGTCTCTACAATATTTATCTACTAAAGAATCGCGTGAGTTTTTGGACTAGGAAATTTCCCAGAACCATTGAAAACGCGCGATACGGTTTTCCGAAAAGTAAACGCAATTGCGAGGCCTTGAGGCTTCTCTGCGTCACTATAGATTCTCATTTGCATGATGTAGAGACTCGCTAGAGTCTCGGGACATTTGACAGGGTCGTCTACTGGCCCGAGAGTCAGCCGAGAATATTATCTCTGACTAAAGCAAATTCGGTGGCGAGGATAAGCATTTTCTTTAATTACGGAGCCCAGGAGTAATGTCATGATCTGAAAATTGAACTGGAAACTAATTACGTTGGTCGCCGTCGATTGAGCCACGAATCGTCACGATTGATGCCGTAATTGCTGAGAAAAAACTTCGCACAGGTAAAATTATGCACAAAGTGCAGTGTGTGTGTGCGTGAATGTATATGCGCGCTGACGACACAATCAACTTTCGATCTTCCATTTTTTTATCTTGAGACTCGGTAGAGTCTCGGCAAAAGTCAATATTCTACTTTACCAATATTGACGTTTTAATTTAGTCAAAAGATTTATAAAACAAATGTACTTGTCTGGGCTTTTTCCCCGTGAAGGGGATTTGCCATGATATATAATATCAAAGAAAGCTTTTGTATTAGCTTTCAGGTCATTTTTTCGTTGTGGCTCGTGTAGAAACGTCGAGAGAATCGATTATGTTGAAAGTATCGAATACAATAAAAATATAACGCGTCAGGCGAGCGGGGGTTGGATTTGTAAATATTTTTAAGTCCATAGACACGTTTTGGTTGGTTTACTCGCAAGTTATTGATGTTTTACAGTCGATTGGTGAACATCGGAGGTAAGAAAAGAATGTACGTGCGATTCTCTCTCTTGGGATTTAAGTTACCACGGTGATTTGTATGAAATTCGATCCGAAGGAGCGACCCACGCGATAAAACGTACAGAGAGAGGGTGTTCTCCTATCTCTTCTTTTCTTCATTCTCGCTGCTATCTTTATCACATTTGAATGCTCTTTTGCTCCTCTTGTTTTAATCGAGCAGGCTTCTCTTTTCGTTCTCCGGTATCTCTCAAGCTGTAACGATCTTCTCGAGCAACTGCGAGCAGCAGCGTCGAAGACCAGTTCGACAGCTCTATTTATTTCTGTAATTTACGCTATTCATCCACCAAGCGGTGGAGAGGAAATACCAGTCCAGTGTGTTCCCGGTTCTTCTTTTTTTTCTCGTTTTCTTTTTCACTCCCATGGCCGGGTGCGAGACAGTACGAACGATATTCGAGAACCGGTAGATGCGGACACAATTCAGTGTCGATAGATTCAACGCGCACAAACTTGAACGCAATTGCAACGAAATATTTGAATACGAGTTCGCAGAGGCGAGTAAACTGCGATAGCCATTTTTTTACTTGCAAAATTAAATTCGCCTCTCGCTTGGCGCTGTTAATTTCTCTTCATTCTTAGTCTGTCGGACCGACGATCTTTGTGACTCTGTAACCGCGTGAAAAATGCATCTGTGAAGGTTTAATTGTAGTGAAATCGATACGCCAGATTCCGAGCAATCGGCAGGGATGATCGGTGAATGCAAAAAATGGCAAGGTTCATGGCTGGGAGGGTTATTAAAAAAAAAAGAAATTGCAGTCTCGCTGTGGATCCACTGGACCAGGCAGCGATCAGCTAGGGTCATAAATCATGTTTTGTACTTACTGTGGGGTTCCTTACTTCCACGGATAATCACGGAACCTTCGCCAGGAACCGAATGAAAGAGTCAATGAATTGTTAGGAATTAGTAAATTTTGGTGATGCGGTTTCGCGATAATGTTCAGTGTTATTGTCTCCGCTTGGTTGCTATGATATTTCGATGATGATTCGTTAAGTCTGGTGGGCAGCTAAAAATGTAATATTTCGTGATAAATTCACGAGCTCTCGCGGTTCGAACAGACGAAAGTCGTAACCGTAACGAAAACAGAGCAGTAAATATCCCGGACGGACAATGTTGTGAATTACAGAGGTTTACCTCAACCCCCACCCTCCGTGGCCCATAAACGGTTTGGTTTTATGTTGGCAGTGGCGAGAAACCGACCGCCACACAGGATGAAACTCTTTCTTCCTTTTCTTTTCGCTCCTCGGGAGTTAGCGCGTGCTATTCGCTCTCGATGCGCGCTTAATATATATATAGTATATATATCATTCGTATATATATTGCGCGTCAGCAGAGGCTTTTGCCGAGGACCACCGTGACCACCAAGTCACGCGATATTCTCGCCGCACTCGCTTTCCTTCTCTCTCGCTCTTTTTCTCTTTCTTTATCAATCTTTCACCTCCCGTTTTACCCTACGACCTGAAGAGATAGTGTGGATAAATATTCCATGACTCGCAAACGGACTGTTGCCATGGAATTGCCTTCGCACTTCGATTATCAAAAAAAAAACAACCTGCCAAATTGCTGTGCCGAATATTTTCGGTATCATTAGTTTTTTCTTTGTTACTGATACTTTTTTTTATGAATTATTATTATTTCTGTAATTATTATGGTTTATCTGAGGCTTCTGACGATCGATCTCATCTCGAGCCTTTCCTATAGTCTCTTATATTAAATCTCCGATTAATATACATCGATAAACGAATAAATGGAGCGTGCAAAGTGCATCAAGGATGCACTTGCTCTCGCACAACGATATCGTTTGGAAAGAGAAGAGAGAGCAAGCGCGTAAATGTCTGTGTGTGTGTGAGAGAGAGAGAGAGAGAGAGAGGAGAAACAAGAGCGGAGACTTCGCGCTAGTTTCCAGTTTGCTATGTCGTTTTGTTAGATTTTATTTATACCCAGGGGGCCGATCGATCGCTCGATTGATCCCGTAATTTATGCTCTCTGCCGTAACGCTGCCAGAGAAAGAATGAAACAGAGAATGTGCAGCAGTGTCGGGTGTGTCTGAGCCCATTCGGAATAGATGCGATAAGTCACCTGTCCAGCTTAATTCTCACAGGCTCTTTCCTTCCGCTTTCGTAAGCTCGATCAAGTGCTCATTTTTTAAACTTTATCATGACAATGTCAATAAAATCAAACTCCATTTATCCGGGCTCGGTAACAACCGCTTAAAAACAAACAAAAAAAATGTTTAGGAACGAAATATGTTTAGGAACTTAAAATCGTGCAATTTCCTTCATGAAGACAACTGCCACACAAATTTGTATTCCGAAATTCGTCCACAGAATAATTCTCAATTTGGCAAATATATTTTTAAATAAACAAATTGATTTTTTTCTGAAGCTAATTTTGAATTGTGTTTTTTAATGACCCGAATATTGGACGGCGGAATATATATCGATACGCAGTATTGAATAGAATCTCGAGGATGAACTGGTGGACCGATTACAAGAGCTTTCGTGATCGCGCCAAGTCTCGGGAAGATATTTGCGCGTCGCCAAGGATTCATCGTTTACATCTCATTCTCGTTTTCACTCTCGGACTATCTTTCGTAGCTCTGTTCACGATGTTACTATTAAGAGCTACATTTGCATGTAGCTGAGCCTCAGAAAAAAAGGGACTAGTGAAAGATAAGATGCGACTCTGATAAGTGGAGCCAGTTGG
This sequence comes from Hyposoter dolosus, assembly GCA_963921915.1. Lineage (NCBI taxonomy): Eukaryota > Metazoa > Arthropoda > Insecta > Hymenoptera > Ichneumonidae > Hyposoter > Hyposoter dolosus. The sequence goes on from OY998139.1 coordinate 2,361,667, forward strand.
CATTTTTGAATTATTGTTCAAAGCATTAAATCGAAAGGTACGCTCTCACGCGCTTATTATAGTTAACCAGGACGAGTTTAACGAGACCGGTAATCAGTTCGATTGCTCTGCCAACTATCGATAAACACTCGTTTTCTTAATGGGGTTCCTGCAGGCGCGAATGTCAAGAGACAAAAGGACACGTTAAGCGACACGATGGACACTTAATTCCAAATGTAATAAAAAAAAAATCGTGTGATCAATTTTGTAACCTGTGTTCCTCGTAAGCGAGATTCGATTAGAGCATTTTTTTATGGTGAGAAAGGAGGAGAAACCATGTAATTACGGAGAGGCCACGTGTTCTTGAAACAACTTCTTAAGTGCCTCGCCAATGTTTGTCCATTTACGTGGAGTTTACTTACAAATTAACTGAGAGGCCAGCACCGAGGGTAAGATTATGTTGGCCATGATGACGACCACCGCGTCATGCCTGCGTGCGCGTGCGTGCGTTCGGGCACGCGTGGACGGCGTGTGTCACCTGTCTGTCACGGTCTTGTGAACTTTACTCGCAATATATAGGTACGTCGTGAAAACGAGGAACGTTCTCCATGCATCCCCAACGGTGCACCCTCCATGGAGACATGGCCGAGTGACCCCCGAGGACCTGCTGTTTCTTCCAAAATTCAAATCAATTTTTTCTTTCCGTCTTTGGAGTCTTAGGAAGTCTTTAAAGAACACGAAATTCCCTTTTATTTTGAAAACCCTTTACACAAGTGCTCGATTCGAGCCTGGGTCAAATTGACCCCAAAGTAACAACAAGACAAAAAGGTTCAAATTTAATTAATTTTTGTCGCAAAAGTAGTTGAGCTTCGGAGGTTCAACTCTCGTACCAGTTTTATAAGTAGATTTTTTTTTTAAGAGCTCATTAGGTTCGCAAAGGATAAAAATATCATCAACGACATGTTTTTATTTTGGAACAAATTCAGATTTTTTTCCATTGATACACCTTCACACGAACGAATACACTTATTCCCAAAATTAGTTTCATAATTATAAATCATGGCTGAATCCACTCTTCGGGGAAAAAAGGGTTGACGAGTACATTCGTTAAGCCGAGACCAACCCACGGTTAGTTGCGAATCGGTTTGAAAAATTTTTTCTATTTTTTTGTTTTTATTTTAACATGAAACAATTTCAAGGTATATTTTAATTTTTCACAGCCTTTTGTTATTTCTAATTTATTACATAATTTGTCGAAACGACCATTACCATGCGAGATTACTTAACTAGCCGTGCCTGCGGACTTCGCCCCGCAGCACACCTAATTGGCGCTAAAGGAAACAGCTAGCTATGAAAAGTTGAACATTTTTTTTTCAAAATCTTCAAATTTTGATTTTACGGAAATCGTTATAACATTTTTTTTTTTTCACAAACTGGCACTCCAGCTGCTACTCATTATCTTCGTTTCCGAATTATCTTTAAATTGGTAATTAGCATTTTTTTAATTATTATTAATTTTTAGTTAGTTATGATCTTGCGGTTCGGGTTCCCAAACAAAAAATAAATTATCACAATGCAATACAGACCAGAACCTATTTTGATTCATGAGCTTCATTCCGGCGAAAGATTCAACGAGATTGGTTTCTTACGTTCAAAGAGCACAAACACAATTTTGTAGTAGTTTTCTTTATATATATAGAGATTATGATGTTCGTTATAAATGTGCTTTCATAATATGTCAATAACAGTGATAACATGAAACAATTCTTTTTTTATTGTGGGCGCAGAGATTCTTTCGTTGGGTCTTTCTCTTCTTCCAGGGCCTGGTGCTAATTGATGGTGTTACTCCTTAAAACGAATTTGTTCTCAACACTAGAATGGTTGGTTGATACGAGTCGTTCGTTTACTCTATTTGATGATGTTGCACGTACGACGGCCCCGGAAAGAAAGAGCAAGAGTGACGATGAGATCTGCTCACGTTGTTACATCGATCGATATGATCCAGAGTTGACGCCTCTCGATCATTTTTGAGGGAAACATGGACCGCCGCCGCAAAGAGCTCGCGAGTTCCAACTCGACAAATATATTTCGATGAACGCTGTTGTTACAGGTTGGTGTAGTAAAATATTGATTTTCGCATCTGCATTGTTTTCCTATTCGATCGCACGTCTGCACTGTTTTATAACTTTTCGCTTTCTAGACAATGGACCAGCTAATCAGAAACACGATGGGCGACAAGTAAGCTTTCATTGTGCATGACAAATATGGACACATCGAATCTTTTAATGTATTCGCGCTTTTTGCATAATCTTTACCTGTGCAAAGTTTTTTCCTTAGCAACTACGGAATCGATCGTTCTGATTTTTTTTTAGGCTCGATCGAGGGAGCACCGCGTTATCAGTTTCCAGTTCAATTGCTAGATCATCACATTTCTTTTGGGCTCCGTAATTGAAAAAAATGATTCGCCCCAAAACACCGAATTTGCTTTATTCAGAGATAATATACTCGAGTGAGTGTCGGGACAAGAGACGGAGCCGTCAAATGTACTTTTGTCCCGAGACTCGCCCCAGTCTCTAAAAATCCATTCTTGTTAACAATCGATATTTTAATTGTCATTCATCAATCAAAAAAAAAAAAAATCAACATCACTGTTTTGCGAATACAACTTTGTCACAAAAATCTATTGATTCAACTCTGTGGTTTAGTCTAAGAACAAACAAGATTTAAAACTCTATTTTTTACAGAACGCTTTATAGATATTTTTCACGTCGGTTAGAACGGAAAACTCGTCCTTTTTCGGACGAATTTTATTTCGAATGGGAAAGAGTCCGGCAAGCCTTTTCGATTTTCTATGCATTGAAATACGGTGGTAGATGATTTCAATGATCAAAATGACAAATGATAGTGAATAACCGAAGGCCGCAAAGTACATGAGATGTTTGAACAACGTATCCACGTCTGTTGGATCTACCGGAAGGTCGTCGTTTATTTTTTGGGATTTCATTTGATCGTAATACATTTTTTGGATGAGACCGATGCTCTGCAATCTCATGATGACTTTATCGAGATTCGGGAGATACGGTGACCTGATAGTTACTGGAAAAGAGTACATTTCCGTCCACATTGCGGGTTCTGCAATCTTCATTGTAGGACGTCCTTCTTGCACGAACGTTGAAATGTATAGATTGTAACGTGGTGGAATCCACGTTACGAGGACGATTCGAACTAAGTGTAGCAGCGGCCTGGGTAGCTCAGTTGGGAGAGCACTCGACCGGCAATCGAGAGGTCCCGGGTTCGATCCCCGGTCCAGTCCCTGCCGCATTTTTTCGAATCGTCCTCTTTAAACAAAAACCCCAGATCACAAAGTGGCAAAACCAACGTGGGGCCACCGCCGGTGAATAGCTACCAGCGATCATTTCATCATGGCTGCCGTGGAGAGACACGAACCTTACCTGAGACCCCTACCCCAATTCGAGCTAGCCCTTCCCATTTTTTCGGTCCATCAGACAACCCCAGTCTGAACTCCCTCTCAGTACCCCTTTCAGTACCCCTTTCAGTTCCCCTTAAGTTCCCCAAAAAGTAATAGTTCGATCCGCCAGGGCCGGATCAAACTCTGGTAAGGGGGTTTGTAACGTGGTGGAATCCACGTTACGAGGACGATTCGAACTAAGTGTAGCAGCGGCCTGGGTAGCTCAGTTGGGAGAGCACTCGACCGGCAATCGAGAGGTCCCGGGTTCGATCCCCGGTCCAGTCCCTGCCGCATTTTTTCGAATCGTCCTCTTTAAAAGAAAAACCCCAGATCACAAGATCAGCAAACATTTTGCCTACCAAGCAAGTCATATTTTTCCAGTCTTGCATATTACGAACACACGTCTCCATATCTATGGTGTTAACAATTTTGGTAGATCGGTTTCCCAACTCCTGAGCAAACACGTCGTGTACTCTTGAGAAGTCATCAACTGGCACATTGAGTCTTAATTGGGACTCGATTAGATCATCCATGGTTTCAAATTTGGTTTCACTCGTTCGTTGCATGGTTACTTCAGTGAGCGAGGTATAAAGTGTGGACGAATAGAAGGCAAAAATGGTGAGTAAATTGGCGAAGACGATACGTTCGACGTTCCCGCGAGGTTGGTGATCGACTGAGAACCCAAAAAGTATCCATACGATGTTGAAAATTCCCCAGGAGTTGGAATCAAATCCAAGCAGACGCGTGAAAGTCCAGAAAACAATAACAATCACAAAACTCAGCCCACAAGCCCACAGGAAATTCGTCGATATGAAAGATTCCGATTTCGAAAAAATCGGCACGAGGAAATAAGATTTATCCATTATTACTGTCGTAGTTTTTTTCAAGTTCATGAGAACCTCGTCATGAAGCCGATATATAGATCGAGCACGATATCCACCTCGTTTACGAATAATTCGGACCAAACATTTATTTCGGAGCTGAACAAAAGCCAAGGCAAAAATGACGGGGAAGTCTTTTCATTAGAACAATTGAGCTGTTGCATCAAAATATCCATAACCAGATAGTTAGCTTTCTTGAATTCAAAGGAATTTGTGAATACTGGTGTGCTCGTTCGAAGAGGATAACCCCACATATTCTTGACTTTGTCCGGGTACAAGGTTTTCACGTCAGCAGTCCAATTTTTGTGCGTCAATTCTTTCTTGAAGGGATTCAGCTGATACGTCGTCGGCAAAATGACCGGCCGTTCAACATGGATCGAAGTTCTGGCCACTTTCGGTTCGACCAATTCGGCTATGGTTATTTGGAGCATTTTTAGCTGCTCCCATGCGTATTGCAACAATTCCTCGATATTACGACTTGGCGTTTGAACGAACGATGCAATCAGGTATTTTGGATCGTAGTGCTTTGTCGCCATTTTCGCCATAGCTTCGAGACATTTTTTGGTCGTATAAGTCGGCAATCCATTGCGTGATTCGATCACGAGAAGAAAAAAAGTTGCGGAAGTGTCGTCGAGTATTGACTGTGCCGGAAGTTGGAAATTTTTATCAAAATTGATTGTCAGCGTGGGCACAGTCTGGATTAACTTTTCGAACAATTCATCGATCACTGGACTATCGAACCATTCGTTTTCATCCAGTTGCGTTATGATCCGCACTTGTTTGAACTCCGAACTTTCACTCACGTATTTCGTCATATCGTCCACCCAGGCTGTACAATGCACCGAGTTTTGCGCAAACCCAAAAAACAAGAGAACACCATAGACAACAACGTTCATTGTTGCACGATTCGTTCGGAACGACTGCTTCATTTTCTCGACTGAACGTTCAGTAACGATGTTTTTCGCTAATCGATTTCGTGAAAGCTATAAGTTCACTTTTTTTAATGTCTGTCCATAGGCGAAAATGAAGGGTTTCTTTTCGACCTTCACCGCGTTGCTAAGCTGCACGACACACAACTTTTAACTTACAAAATTGCCTCAGTGGGTATTTTTTCATTCGCATTTTCCGTTTTACTATCATCGCGTGGAAATTCTCTAATCCATCTCAACAAACGACGTATATGCGGTATATGGACGAGTAATTTCCAAGTCGCCAGTTACTGCGCCATTTTTTGACCTTCACCGTTGCTATGAACGACGCAAAACACAATTGTTTTTATTCACTATGATTAGTGAACCCGTTTCTCATAAAAGTCGTGTTTTCAAAATAGGTTCGAAGTAACCGGGGCACAACTTAATTTTTATGTGTTGGCGTCACCTTGTATGCTTAAAAATCGATGCTGACAAACGACCAGAGTGCAATGTCGATAAGCTGTTTCCGGTAGTTAAGGAGAAAAACTTTCACACAATTCAGAATTCTTTTTATTTTTTAGACTAATAATTGGAGTTCTAACCGTTGTTCTCTTTATCCAGCAGTTGCTGGTCTCAGCAACGGTACATTTATAAATCAGCTCGCAGCTTTCAGTTTTCCGTTTCGCATCGCTCGGTGCTGTACTCATCTGAGTAATAACACGTCGTTATGGCGAGGAACCTGTCACGAGCCACCACCTGCAGGATGATAACAAAGTAAGTACCAAAAGTCTTGAGCAGCATGTGGACACTTTTTTTTTAGTGACTCCGAAGCAGGTACATGTGGGGTATATAAGCAACAGGGGAGTTTATCATCGAAGCGTGTCTCCTCGGCACATGGCGCTGCTCGCCAACGGCACCACCGATGGTCGGAGCATGGACTCCCGGAGAAGCTCGAGGTGGCGCGAACCATCTTGGCGGAACGAAGCACGCGTACGACCACGAAATATGTGCGGCAAGTGTTGCTATCACCTTTTCCTTCTCTCTTCTCTGTCTTCGTATCTTCTCCTGCAATTGCCTTTCCTGCTGGAGGTCCCATAAAAACTCCTCCGGAGAGCCTCGCACCCTCCGGGGATAATCACGCAAGCATGAATCCGCCACGAAGCAAAAGAGACCACTCGGTCGAGCACCTGCAACCCCCAAGACGGTGAGGGTTGTTTCACGTATTTACGAAACATATTCGCCGATGTGAACCAACGGTGCGTGATTCCGTGACACATATGGCCAGCCAAAGTTACCTCACTTTTGCTTATACTCGCCCACCTCATTTTACAGTTCCTTAAAAATTCCTCCGGTCAATTAATCCTTTTTTTTTAAATATATGCATATTTTTTTTTTCAATTTCGTACCGTTGGATTATGCATCATCATTTTTTCTCGGAATACCGCGAAAAAAACGTGATTGCTTTTATTTTTTGATCAGTGAAAAACGAAACGAAGGAAAACTTGAGGAAAATGAAAAATCGATCACTGAAGACCCGAGGGTTCGAACATGAAAAACTTTTGTCTGTTTATTGTTTTTTTTTTCTTCTAATTTACACGAGCCAATATCGAAAAACGTCCCTAGCAACGTCGTGAAGTAGGCAACGAAAGCATATCATTCAAATGCGGAAATGGAAAACATTTAGGCACCAGGTTGTCCGAGGTTCCCCGAGAACGAATCCTATTTGTGGATCGTGTTCGTCAATCAGTCAAGAAAAAGGGTAGTGTTCAGTCCTTTCGTGCTTTCTTCGTCTATTTCCTCCCCCCCCCCCCTTTCTTTTTCTCTCTCCAACTCTCTCTCTCGCTCTTTACGTACTTACATCGTGGGCGCCACGGAGTGTTGGCACGCGTATGCACCAGCAGGTGCATCTATATGCATCGCGGCTCCGCATACTGCACTTTACTAGCTCGTGCCACTGACTCTTACGTACCCGCACGATTTCAAAGATAAACGTGTGTGGTGGCTTGCATAATTATTTCCCTCCAACTTACATCTGTACTATTATTATTGTTATTATTATTATAAATATTATTATATTTAGGACTCTGAATATTTGTATTATTTTTTTTGTGCTTATGGCGTTTTTTTTACATTTTCTTTCGATCAATTGAAATTTTTCGGCTGAAAATCTATGCAGTTAACGATAGTAAATTTTTTCGAACGTGATGGACCGTGAGTTTGATTGAGAATGCAGGTTTTTCTTTCGAATCGTATTTATTTGTAACCAAAGACGGAAACAACGACTTTGACTTTAACGTAACAGAAAAAAAATGGATTTCAACGAATCTCATCCTTAAGGTATTATTATCAGGGAGCGACTTTATTTAGGGTTCTTTCGAAATTTTGTATACACGTTCTTGGCACCAAAACAAGTTTTCTTCTATGAAGAAAAATTTTCTGACGTTCAGAATTTGAGACATTTAATTTTCAATTTTTTAATTAATTTTATTAATTTATTAATAAATTTAGTTTTTTATTAAAAGAAACGCGACTTTACACGCGTTTAGATGGGAAAAATAAAAAATTGGAAATTAAATATCTCGAATTCTAAACGTCACAAAACGTTTCTTCATAGAAGAAAACTGTTGGTTTTGGTACCAAGAACGTGTTTATACAAAATTTTGAAAAATCCCTAAATAAAGACGTTTTGTGATCGTAATACGTTATAAGTTTGCGAAGAATGAAACTTTTTTTAAGCACGCTACAGAATATAATATCGATCGAAATTTCAGAGTAATTCGTGATGAGAAAATTCCAAAAAGATTGTCCCCTTCGGTAAAAATTTTCTGAATTAATTGAACCAATAAATAATAATTGTCTCGGCTTTCATGGAGTTGGAGCTTTTTTCTCTGGTTACTCGATAATTGTTTGCTGAGCACTCCAAAGTCTCGATCATCAAGGCATTGATCATACAATTACGCGCAATGCCACGCGACGTCAAAATTATCCCATTAGCGAGTGCACACCGTGGCTCCCTGAAAAAACGATTCTCCTGATGAAAACGAAGCACAAGATGACGCGGGTCGCGTGGCGCACACGCGACTACCCTGACGTCCGTACGCGACAACTTCCGTTACCAGGCTCGACCGGAAGTTACCTCCCTTCCAACTTTAGCGGTGTAACTATTCTCACTCCGAACACACAAAACACTCGCGTACTACTAGTCCTCCAGCTGGCGTACAAATCATCCAGGCGATTAAAATATTCACTAGTTTTTCTACTTCAACTACGAAATCGACGTAAATATTTGTGTGGTCGAATTACAATGAAAATTTTTCAAAAAAACGATTAGGCAAAAGCGTTGACAGTGCTGGGGAATATTTCTAAGGCACCCAGGAATTACACCGGGTCAAAATGACCCAGAGTGTCAATTCTACGTTATTTCTAACGTTAGCGTTACAAAAAAACTTTATTTCAATTCCGAATGATCTCGTCAAGCTTTTTCATTAATAAATCGTAACTGGAAATTGCTGGAAATGAAAAAACTCGAAATAAGGTCGAAAAGTAATTTTCGAAGATCGTCATTCGTCGCTGATATTTTCTCCCTCGATTTTAAGGGACAAATCAGCGTTTCGTTCGAATGTAAAAATCATGATGACGTGTGAAGTGAATTTAACGACTCGAAGAAAAAATCAAATTCCGTCATCTCCGGACGCGCGCGGAGCGAGTGATTGACGGGGGTTGCCCAGACTTTTGGCGTTAGAGGAACGCGAGCGTTAAATCCAGCGTGAGATTGGGATGCAAATGCATTCGGATGCCAGTTCGTGGATATGTGGCATCAGACTTTAAAGGACGCAAGGATTCAAGGAACGTCCGTATGTGTTTATAGTTAAAAATAAAAAAAAAGGATAAAACGTGAGTGGCAACGCGAGTGTCCTGGAGCAGGGCATCCAGTAAAGTCGTGATTACTCCTCTGGCAATTCGTGCAATTAACATTTGTATAATGTCTCCATCTTTGCCATTACTACTTACTCTCCCTCAGCATTTTTCCCTCTCCCTCTCTCTCTCTCTCTCTCTCCCTTTTCTCTTTTTCTCATTCTTGGCAATCTCTCGAACGTGAAAGTTATTTAGCTTCGAGGTGATTTTACTTGAGAGTTCGCGAGTATCTCACGATTCCGGAGATCGTTATGTTCAGAATTGAACGTTTTATTGATATTAATTTAATGGCCATTTAAAAGAGAGTTTTCAGTGCAGCGAGGACAGAGGCAAATTGTCACGTTCGGTTTTATCCACTGGCTCCCACTTTGTATTCTTCAAACGCTTTTGGTTCCTCGTCTAGTGCGATTGATTGAAACAAATTGTAAATTAATTCGAATCACACGAAGAGTAAAAGTTTGTCAAAACTGCCAAATAAGTTTTGACAGCTGTTTGCAAAGCTAATTATTCACGAAAGACTCGATCATGGCAATTGGAATAAGTTCTGACAGTAAAGTGTCTGGGAATTATAAAAAATCGAGTGTTTACGTTCATTTGAATGGGACATGTGGATTGTTAAGGATAAATTACCACGCGGCAAACAACGCCAGCTTCGTCGAGCTCGCAGATATCGTATTTGAATAGAAACGTGTGGGCGCCACTATCGCCAACGTGGAACGTTCTGCCACGAAGTTGAGCAGTGATTTCCATCTGAAATACGTCGCTCGCTACCACCTCGCTTATCAATCCGATCCATTTGGCATTCGTCAGGTCTGCACACACACACACACACGAGAGAGAGAGAGAGAGAGCGAGAGTAAGAAAGAAAACGTTCCGGATAAAAGCCACTTTTCTCATCCAGTGATTAAACAAATCAGGCAAACCCTCACCTTCGTGGGAGGATCTATCGATAGTTACGTCTCGAGTAGCTACCATGTTCTCCGGCTTTCTCAGATAGTAGCAGTTGTTCGCTGTAAATACTACTTCACGATTTCCACTCCCGAGTTTCACCTGAAAAAACATCTCATAGAATGTTATTTTCATTTTTTTTTCTCTCGACAAAAGAATATTCATGTTTACTCATTTTTACTCATTCTCTTTCGCTCCCTCTTCGCTTCGATTAATAAATCATTTTCGCGATGCGAAAAAAAAGCTTCAAACAAGTTTTTACTGGAATGCCGTTTGAAGATCTCTCGCAGTCGGTCCAACACTTTTTATCAGAAATTTATCGGAATGTCGCGACCAGAATTTCGATATTTTTTTTTTTACTTTTTTGTTTTGTTTTTTAATTTTTCCCTAAAAAGTCCCTTTAAGATGATGGACCAGTCGCTATCTCGCAACAGGAGTGTGAGAGAGATAGCTGCAATTTTCGAAATTGAATATTTCCAACACGGTTTTACCAACAAAAAGACGCCCCTGTCAGCGAATTTTCGCCATCGTCCTGCGCACGCTGAAAGAGCCTTTTTTTGATTAGTCAAACGACATCGAAGAATTTTGATTTCGAAAATTCGAGTCGACTGCTCCATCATCTTAAGGAGGTTGGCTACACACAACAATGTTGCCATGTTAAAAGCACAGGAAAATTCGAAATGATTAGAATTTAATGAAATTTGGTGAGTATATTCTTTAGTATATTGAATACCAAAATCTTCAATATTATATTTCTCTGAATTGGCTGAACGGATTCTGTACTACCGAGGACCATTCGGAAGATAAAAAATCATAGAAAAATCAATTCTAACATGAAATTTTTCTGTCGCCCCCTTTTTCCGTAAAAACGATTTAAAGTTTCTGTGACGTCATAAAACGCCTATTTTACTGTATATAAGAGTGCGGCCGGCTCGCGCTACGCTTTTTTTTAATACTTGGCGTCGAGCCGCTACCGCGTCTCTTGATGAATATAAAAAATTTTTGAGATTTTTCTTCTACATAGTTTTCGAGTAATTCAACATGAGAGTTTACATGCAAAAGCATAAGATTCGGATATATATAGGTATATCTTTTGCATATTGTAAGTTCCAATTATTCGACAATTATGTAGACGAAAAATTTGAAAAAAAATGGTGTCTTCGTATTTGATGCTAAAGACTGTCATCACCAAATTTTATTAAATTCTTATCATATTGTCGTATGTAGCCAAACTTCTTAATAAATGAATGCGTGAATACCTTGAGATTTGGATCTTCCGACGAAGCTTTGATTGCGGGAAATTCACCCTCGTACCATCGGGGATCCGTCGATGGTTTAAGCACGAATTTACCGATCGGCCCAATCAGTTTAAACTGCGTGTTTGAGCCGAAACAACCTGCCTGAAGAATCATGACACCGTTGAAGAAGTATTTTTTTCCTTTGTCTTGTGAGAAAATCAGTGACTAGCGGATTATTTTTCGAGAGTATGAAGACGAGATTGTGGAAAAAAGTCCAGCGTTTGGATTTAAAAAATCACGCGAACGAGCTCGTAAATTTAGTTATTTTGATAAATAAGAAAAATTTTAGACACGAGCAGAGATCGTCACCTCGGTCGTGACTGGCACGAAAACGTGACCAATTCTGTAAGCGTTGGCTTCGAGGAGATAAGGCACCGGCAGAAATTCCGGTCCACCGAATCGCGATGCAACATGCTGTCCTATCAACTTCCACGAGTCGATGAGGCTGCAACTCTTCGATATATGAGGACATCGATTTTTAACAATAATCAACGAATCTTTACTCATTACAAATAATAAACTAAAATTCCTTAATTATTACGGAAGAAATAACATGACCGGAATATTTGAGGTTAATTTTGCATTTCTCTTAAACTTGACATTCGCTTGGATTATTCATTCATTTGTTCTTCTGGCACATTTTTCAATTTTTGACATTTTGGCTTTTGGAGATTTAGACTATCACAATTTTTCTAACGAGCCCGAATTTTTACAATTATTTTTGGAAAGAAAGAAATTTTCATTATTTATAAAACATGAAGATGTTTTATTAACAACAGGAACCTCCATCTGGTGGAACGATTTTGAGCTCGGTGTGGAGGGGGAAAGCGTTAAGTATCGATCCTAAAAATGGCATTTATCGAATCTTGAAGGAAGGAAAAAAATCAAGGCTCGGTAATACATTGAGACTGGTTCGATGAGATATTACGAGGAAAGAGCTGTGCGGTCCGGAAATATAAACGATCGAGATGAGGTGAGGGAGAGCAACAGAAACGAGAGAGACGAGGAGAGAGAGAGAGAGAGAGAGAGAAACCATTCGTAATCATTAACGCCATAGTACTGTCGGCACGACTGACTCACTATGTCACTCACACGAGTCTGCGTTACAAATATAAATTCATGAATTTGTGGTCGTATATAGGTTCAAGTTTTGGGCTTTGACAAATGGATAATTTGATCGAACACTCTCATCATTTTTCGTCGAGCTTTTCTTGCAGCAAACAAAAAACCTGGCAAATCCCCTTCACGACGAAAAAGCCCGGACAAGTACATTTGTTTTATAAATCTTTTGGCTAAAATTAAAACGTCAATGTTGGTAAAGTAGAATATTGACTTTGGCCGAGACTCGACCGAGTGACAAGATAAAAAAGAGGAAAACTGAAAGTTGACAGGCCAACTTCACGGCGATAATAGAAACTCGTCGCTTCGGTCAACGAACATCGACTTTCATGAAAATCAGTCTTGATGGGCATCAAGAGCCTTTTGATGGTGTCTTCAGCGCGCATATACATACACGCACACACACACTGCGCTTTTTGCATAATTTTACCGGTGCGGAGTTTTTTCTCAGCAATTACGGCATCAATCGTGATGATTTATGGCTCAATCGACGGGAACCAACGTAATTAGTTTCCAGTTCAATTTTCAGATCATGACATTACTCCTGGACTCCGTTATTAAAGAAAATGTTTATCCCTACCAACGAATTTGCTTTTTTCAGAGATAATATATACTCGGCCGAGTCACGAGCCAACAGATGACGCTGGCAAATGTATTTGTCCCGAGAGACTCTACCGAGTCTCTAGATATCGGTGAAACAATTTTCAAAAGGTGTTGTAAATTTGATGAAACGCTGAGGCTTATTTTTCAATGCGTTGTCGTCCCCATTAGTTAAGAAGTTTCACCAGGAAAACAGACTTATTCAAAACGTGTTTTTTCGACAATTACAAAAAAAAGAAACTAAAAATAAACGACCCAGAAAGATTGTCGACGCGATCAATGAGAAATGGAAAATGAAATAACAACATGGTTACCTTGACGATAGAAAAATCATTACGGATTGAACTCCACGTGTTCCTTCGCTATTGGAATTATTGAAAAACATTTAGTAAGATTACGACGCAGCTGCAGAACCAATGGCAGGTCGAAACTTTTCGCGTGTGGAAAAATATCGATTAGTGTAGTTTTAAAGCAAACGAAGAGTGTCTGAAAAAGGCTCGCGATCGAACTTGCAATCGAGTGAACGATGTCGTCGAGGACAGAAGGTGAAAAAATGTATCTTGTCTGGATATATTGTGTATTTTTGTTTTCCGGGTCATCCCGGAATTTCGTCCACTCCACCGAGTGGATCGATGACGTGATAAAGTCTATAGTCGAGGATTTTTATTTTAAACAAGTGACATTATTGACGAGAATGACCGACGAGGAATGGTTTGAAAATCGGTTGATAGACGAACTGCTCATCAAGTTGATGCAGAATTTGCCTATGATGAGAATTAACTTCAGTGAGGATTTCGAACTGCCGGTAAATTCAGTGCCCGACGAAAGGATCGAAGGAAGAACACCGATAGACACTTCGGCAACTTTGTTTCTCGTATTTATGGAGTCCCGCGATAGTTTGCCGATTCCAATGGCAAAGAACTTTGTTGATGCGGTAGTGAAAATGTCTTCTTATCACTACAGCCCGAAATGTCTGATAATGTTCTTCGGTCAGAAACCAAGTGGTCGTGTCGAGGAATTGTTGGAGTACGCGTGGACCAAGAGAAAAATTCTTGATTTAACCATCATCGAGTTGGTTGAACCAAAAATAACTGGAAAACGACGATCTTGATGCCACCATCTCGCTCCTCACCAATCACTCATTAGCTCGATCCGTTCAAGAAGGAATGCACTCACCGAGTAGGGACTGTTGGCACGTACACTCTGCTTCCCAAAAAACTTACTAACATGATGGGTCACCCTTTAATAATTCACGCGGAGCCAGAGACTCTTAAATATGAGAATGATATTCATACATACATGCTCAATGTGTTTGTGAAGAAACTTAATTGCTCTGTGGAGAATGCGCCGATGGGCTCCGTGTTATTTTCGGATATTTGGAGCTCCTTGTATACTGAGATCGAATGAAGTAACATGGATCGTTTGCCTTCTCTGTTTCCTCATGTATTGGTCGATTGGAATGATACACTACGGACGACGCCAATAATCCACGATGAATTCTGCGCTCTCGTGGCGATTTTGCCGGATTCGAAAATGAAAATGCCGATTGATTTCTTTTTGGCTTACATCGTGAGTTTCGCCATCATTCTTATATTTTGGATAATCATGCGGTGGCTTCGTTTCAAATCATATTCCTGGCAAACGTTCAACATCGACCGTCTTCTCTTCGGCGTTTCGGTTGCCCAACAACCCCGTGGCAACGTTGAACGTATCATGTCCGCTTGTCCGCTCGCCATATTCGCAATGTATTCATCATCCATTTTGGTCTGCATTACGGATGTCACGTTACGGATAGAGGGTGAAGTCCCATTCGAGACGATGGAGGATCTTGACAACTCGGGATTAACGCCCATGATACATGAAACCGCAATGGCCAAGGCGTCAAGCTTGTTCACCGGTTCATTGAAACACTTGGGGAAAGACGTCGATACGTTTATCAATTCCCGCAGCTGCCTCAACCGTATAGCGGAATCAGTTCTGTCAAAGTTCGGAGGTTGCATGTGCTTCGATTTGAAAAATAATGGAATAGTAGCCATCGCACAATATTCTGACGACGGACGCCCTATCATGAAACTCGCTAAACCTTGCTTCTGGAACGAAAACCTCGCTTTCCCATAGTGGGCCGTATCGTCCAAGTCTGCATCGAATTATCCTGCGATCACACAGTGGCGGATTAATCTCTAAGAAAGTGTCCGATCTATTGACATTATACTAAGAGACATTTCGTACACACGACAATCCCAAACAATCGGACGACGTACGGCTTCGACATTTGATAACAATTGCCATTGTCGGCTACTCGTTATCTCTCATCGTTTTCTTCGCCGAACTTATTTGGTACAGTATATTGATGTACAGGAAAGCTAAAAAACTACGAAAAATCCTCCTTTTCCCATTTGTCAATTAAAATCTACCGAGTGAAATTTTTTGCGTGACTATACTATCGGAAAATGAGTCAAAACATATTTAAAAAAAAAGAATATTATTCCTGGGCAAATAGTTAACTCTCCAGATGACTTTTAAAAGTGTGGAATAAATATTGCAATGAGAAAATTTTGGATCAACCCTACTTCTGGAAAAATCTCTCGATTTCCCGATCTGGGGAGAGAAGCAATTCGGGAGCGAACGAATAATTAATAACTCATCGGCCATTTACTAGCAGGACGTACACCTTTCTCTCAATATTTCGTAATTCCTTTGACTCTTCGTTGTGCAATATTTGTAATATCGTCGACTCTTTGTAAACATTTCTCACACAATACTTCGAGAGCCCAGGCCTTGCGCAGAGAAACGTTTTCGGACATTCGACTAAGGACCAATTGCAAACATCGTCGTTGAGATATCTAAATGTAAATGCGTAAATTTTGATTGACTTTAGTAATTTCCATTTTTTTTTTCTTATATCGAGCAAACGACGTCTTTCATATCCTATAAATTTGAGATAGATATTTTTATGTATTTTCTACTTTAATGAACAATTTCTTTGTGTTCGAAATTTATCACAATGTTATTTGAATATTATCGTCCCGAAAAGCTCGTTATTCTTCAAAGAAAAATCAAAATGTCACAACATTCTTTTATAAATAAATGTACGACCACAGATTAATTATTATATTTTATTGTAGACATATAAATCAGTAGAAAAACATTTTATTGTCAGATGTAAATCCGTCAAGATTAAGGTTCTACAATGAAAAAACTTTGATATTGAAAGAAAATTTCTGTGTAATTATAGCTTCAAATTAACAACGAGATTTTGCTCGGACTTCTATGTGATAATTATTACCATGACAAATCCCCTTCACGGAGAAAAAACCTGGACATTTGTTGATCACACGTCTGCATTGTTTTCTAACTCAGTTCCAGAAAATCATCAAAATTTTTGTCCCCACCACTGCGAATCGTTTTACTACAAGAAAGTATAAACTCGGGAAGTGTTCTGTCGCGGGACAGCTCTGTGGACTAGTCAACAGAGCTGTCCCGCGACAGAGCTGTCAAATGTATACTCGTCCCGAGACTCTACCGAGTCTCTCGATTATAAAGATTTTAATCGAAAATGTTGTTTTTGTTTTCGAATCAAAAAATATTGTCATCGATTCGTTGAAAATAAGATTTAAAAAATATTTATGGCGAGAATCGATTGTTTATTGTAAACTTAATTCAATAAGTTTGTTGGTTACCGTTCCTTGAGCATTTTCACCACAAAATTACATCGTCCGAAGCGTCATGTTGCAATTCCCTTTGGTGGGTCGCAACGATAATGAATAAATTCAATTTTATCGGCGAGCATCTTCGAACTGAAAAAAATAAAACGAAAACCCGCATAGGGGCACATCCCGATGGGAAGAGGATTTCGAGAAGGTGAGAGACGAGACATATATTGTTAAGCCGATAGGATCGGGCTCGCTCCTTCCGGAACTGAGATATGCATTTACGACGTGGCAGTAACAAAGTTAATGTCCCAGATCGTAAAATGTCTGTTAGGCTCTCCGAAATGTTGGTGCGTCAACAAAATCCTCCGCCCAAGAGTCCTCGAAGAATATTTTGCAAATTTTACAAAATTTCGAAAAACAAAAAAAAGAGCCTGTCGATTTTTCAAACTTTATTCCAATTTCCACACTTCAAAAACATTCACGCGGAATTTGTCAATTAAATTAAATTTTTGTTTTATTCAATTGACACTTTTTCAAGGTTCTCCACTTTGTCGAATAAACGAGAAGACGATAATATTTACGGAAACATGTGAATGCGGGATGAATGGGTTTTTCGGTACGCACAGGTGACACGTAGATCGGAAAATTCGATAACGAAGAGTCATATGGTGAAGCAGAACGAGAGTGACACACCGGTCGTCAAGCGGAGGCTGCTGTTTAGGGTTAATTTTAATAAAAATTACAAAGACGCGTGCTGAGCCGTGAAATAAGACAATAAATAAAATAAATATTCGATGCGGGTAAGAATTAGAGGAGGACGCGTTTATCCAACTTTGATGCAGGTGAAAAAGAACATCGTCGTTAATTCTCAACAACCAGCACCTTGCTACAAAGCACGAGCAAGGTGCTTTGAGTCGTTATGACGAGCAGCGACTGTATTAAGGTAGAAAACCGTTTGACTCTGAGGTCCAATGCTTCGTAAAGTCCAAATAGTCAACCGTGGCTTGTCGTGAACAAAGTTTCGCCGCTGCCTTGACAAACCGGGTCAATTTGACCCTGTCGATACTAAATCAGAAAAAATTCAAATTTCAATTCATAAAATATCATTCAAACCGCTTAATTGTTCAAAAAAAAAGTCTCGAAAACTTTAACTGTTGCAAAAACTGAAAATTTTATAAAAAATTCGTTATTCGCATGTCGTCAATTCGTTTTGTCTGCACTCGAGACTTTAATTAGATTGAAATGATTTTTGACACTATGAAATTTTGGAAAAACCATGAAAGCAGAGATAAAAAAATGGAGTTGGGATCGAAGACAAAGTTGGAGAAGTGAAAATATTGTGCAATGGTAAAATCTATCCTCTTATCAAACACGTGTTGAGACGTAATTTGTTCGATGAAGTTCGTGCAAGAAACACGAACAACACGCCGAGATGCTGTCCATCTCTACCAATCTTAGACTCTCTCTCCCTCTCATCGTTCTTTCACCCACGAACGATTTAATTTGGTTCGCCCTCAGTGCAAAACATTTGCTCTTGCGTGTTTCCTTGGACGCTCCTATCCTTTTCCACGTCCCTTCGCGGTTTCTTCTTCGTTAGGTTGTTCCTTTTTCCTGCGAAAACGAATTGAACGAGGACAAAGCACAGCGATGTCCACGTACACGTACGAGAGATATGCACAGGACGTTCTCAACGAAATCATATTTTTGACGGTGAAAATTTCATCCTTGTTTCCAATTTTCTAAATTTTCCTCATTCAAGGGAACACATTGACGAGGGACTTGGCAAATTTTCAAAATCTGTCTAATTTTCTTCAGATTCTTTGGAGCAAAGATTTTCTTTTTTATTCGTTTTGTATTTGTCCAAATAATCAGCCGAATAAACCGAATTGGAATTTGCAGTCCCTGGCAATTGTCATCGAGAGAATCGACCAAAAATGCACCCCTTTTGTCGAGCGTCAGTTTACTCGACATCTCGAGTTTGGAAAAAAGATAAAAACGTGGAGAATGATTCGGTGATTTGAAGTGAAAAAGCCTGTACGTAACATATATCGTGGACGTTGTTCCTCTCGTTATGTATGTACGTATGTGATGTTCGTGTTTGCCTCGCAAGAAGAAAATTAGCATACGAGGTTGGAATCGAACGAGGTATACCCGATGTCTCCATCGCTCGTGAAATGGATACTGCCCGCGAACTGCAAACCTCGAGACCTCTCTTTTTCTTCCTCCCTCTTTTTCCTTTCTCTCTTTCTCCCTCTTTTTCTTCCCCTTTCAAGGATTGCTTTATGCCTGGGCGAGAGAACTTATGGGGCACACGCTCGTACCTCAATCCCCGTCCACTTTCCAAGACTCTCTTCTCTTCCTCTTCTCGCTCATCCATTTTGCAAACAGTCCTAACAGCGGCCTCTCAATCCGGGAGGTTTCAGAACTCCTGCGAGACGATCTTCGAGCCGACAACTCTTCGCGAACCTTTTTCTATCAAAATTCCATTAAAAACGCGTCTCTCATTACCGAGAACAAAAAAAAACGTTCGATTTTTCCACGAGGAAGGAATTTTTTAAATCCATTAGCCAAATGATAATTAGGACTCGATGCAAAATGTTGGAATAGTTCTCGAGTGACTAGAAATTTATTTCGACTTGAAATTTCGTTCAAAAATAAAATTCATTAAATACAAATGATCGCAAACTTTGAACTCGATGTAAAAAGCTTTTATTCTCTTTTTTACCTGAAATACTTTCTTTTTTTTTACGAATTTGTTTCTATTAGATTTCACGTCCATTAAAACTTGTTTCTTTTTGGTGTTGGGTCATTATGACGCCTTTGTGGTCAAAGCAGTTGAGACTTAATTATCAGTGCTAAGTCATTGCATTCGTGACTCTCGCTCTCTCTCTCGATTCTAGTAACAAATATGTTTTTTTCTACGAGAGGAAAAAAAAAGCTGGAAAGTGAGAGTCGAACGCCCGAAGATGTGTTTGAGGAATTCGAGTAAAAAAATACTCACCCGTAGATCGAAGCTCCGAGAATATCGAATAATATTACTATTTGATGAGAAAGACTACGAGAGTGCATACATCGGTGGTGCATTTACCTCGAGGATACTCCAGGTGTGTATTACAAGCGAAGAAATATAAATATATGTTGATTATAAATTGAGAAAGAGTTGGCTGCGTTTTTCCCTCGAGGGGATCCACGGGAAAGACGATCTTGTCCAACTCTAATTGAACTAAGATCTACGAGCCAAACTCAGCGCGCAAAGAATAAAAAAAAAAAAAAAAAAAAAAACGCGGATACCTTTCCGAAGCATGTCCAGCCTTTCCACAATTTATATATTTTTCATTTTTCCAAGTAACAGAAAACAATTGACAGAAAAATTGAGCAGATTTGATTTTCACTTCGAAAATAAGCGAAAATAATTTTTCACATTGGTTTTTTATTCTACCAACTGGAATTTCGATTCCACATTTTTTCGCTTATTATGAATGAAATATTAAATTTTATAATTCAAATAATCTACAATGTGTGGTGAACGTTATGTAATACATACCGCATCGTCCGTGCCTTCCTGGTATATCTCTGGCGCAGACTCAAATCCCACCCACCATCGGAAAGTCCAATTAGAGTCGACTACCCATCCGCGATAATTGGCGAACACTCGGCTGTGAACGTAACTCAATCGGTAGCGTGTCCGAGCTCCTTTTGGCTCCTTACTCGTCTTATTCATTTCCTATAATGTTAATGATTCTTTTTGCAAAGAAATTCTCAATCCCACACACACACACGCACACACATACACATGGTTTCTAGTGTAAAAACTGGTCGAGGTTTTATTGGACAAAGTATGAATAATAAAAAAAGAATTATTGTGTGATTATGATTAAACTAGCAAAATTTTGCTCCATTAATTGAAATATTTTGATTGTAATTAAAATTCGTTGTTGGGTCCGGATTGGAACAGGAAATACAGAAATGAAAATTGTTTCGGTTTTGTGAATCAGCCCGTACGCACAAATACGTCTCAACTGTCGTAAGATGAGTCGCGAGTCGGTTACCACATAAATCCAATGTGTGCGCAGGGTATCGTCCTCAAGAGAGAGAGAGCGAGAGAGAGAGAGGGAATGTACATAAAGAGTGGAAGAAAAAAAATCACAAATGGTGAGCAAACAGGCAGAACGCTTCGCGAGGGATAATTAGGAACTTGTAACGCCCCCGCTGCTGGCTCGAAATATAGCACGTCGTATCGCACTATAAAATGTAAACTACAACGCAGTAAAATAGCTAGAAGCTAGAGTTTAGTTTTGGACGCCATAAACTAAAAGGATTAATATGAAATTGGCGAGGAAGGACTTTGTAGAACAAGGGAAGCACCTTAAAGACTCAAATGTGTGGAAAATTCTGTTTTAATTGACACTCGGAATTCCGTTTCTTCAAAGTTTCGATTTTGAACAGCTCCTTCATTTTCGTGGGTCCAGAGGCTCTCTATAAATCTGGAAAAATAAAGAGGAAGTACAGACTTATACACAATATTTTACAAAATTTACAGAAATTAGAGCGGGTGGACGATTTTTCAAAAAACTCAGATTTTCGTAAAATTCGAAAAATCATAAAATTCAAACCGTTCAACCGATGTTCGACAAATTCAATATACCAACCTTCCTATTATGATACTCTATTTATAAAAAAAAAAGAGTAATAAATCTTGATATTTGCGGAAGTTAGAGCATCGACACCCTTTTTTTGAAAATTTCAAAATGCCGTAGAATTCGTATTTTTCTAGCAATTCCAACAAAATTTTCAGAGAATGAAGAGCTCGTATAGATTTACATCTGTGCAAAGCGAGAGCTCTGTAGCTCAAACCGTTCTCGAGTTATGAAGGTTTCAATTTTACAGTGCCATAACATACACACACACACATCCTGACATTTTTTCTAGATATGATTTTTCGATGTTTTGGGACATTTTAAGCACATTGACATTGAAAACTAGAAAAAAAAAAATTTCACCGTCACATAGCTTCCTCTATGAGGAAGCAAAATCGCTTTTTCTTTCACTATGTCAAAGCCCTAAAAAGATTGGAAATCCGTAAAAATATTTCAATTATTTGTGCCTCAATACACGCTCACAACCCCCCGCCCTCTCTCTCTCTCTCTCTCTCTCTCTCTCTCTTCGACTTTCTCGACACTTTATTTCATTATTTATTAAGTCACGTAAGCTGTAAAATCGTCGAGTGTATTTATTACTTTGTTGTAAAGTATGTTTCGTAAGTGTGTGTATGTCCTTTGTAACATGAGGGAGCAGGGTGGTTAAGGAAGAGTCATTTCTCTCTCGGGCGCAAATTACCAAGATCCTCGGTGCGGCGTATATAAATATATTTTTTAGACATGAGGGAAGGAATAAAGAAAGCGAAAAAAAATTATTGCAAGGCCATGTGGGCTCGCGGGGGACGCTAATAATTTAGACCACACGTTGGGCCACGCGGACTCTCGCGTTAATTGGCTCAGGGATTTCCTTAAGTATCAAGCCCCGCGAAACGTACACTGCATTTATATTTCTTGTGCTCTCCTCGACTTTTGCTTTCGGTAACTAAACTTCCGTACTCTGTGATTTAAAACTGAGCCTCCCAGTTGTTTTTTTTTTTTTTTTTTTCTTCAAAGACACATTGGGAGAATTCTAAAGGTCCATAAAAACATTCAAAATTTTCACTATACTTTTCGATTTATCAATTAAGATTTTTGTTATTCTTTTTATTATTTTTATTGTTTATAATATTATTAAATTTTTTTCGTGCGAAGTGCGAGAGCAAAGAGAGGGAGGAACGAGTGTGTAAAAGGCTCTGGAAAAGTTGAGACGTATATGGGATTAGGATGCAGATAAGATGCGTGCGTTGCTCGGGTTTTTGCTCGCTAACTCCTGCCCTTGGCGTTGGTACGACCGCGCAGACTGAATTATCGATATTGGCAGAGATTTTATGGCTGCGATGAGGAAAAAGGGATAGCGAAGCGACGTTTCTTTCGTTATTTTTCAGTTGCGTAGAGATCGCGGTCCAAAATTCATCTACGATCGTATTTTCCGTATCGATTCGTAATTTTTAGTTTTTTTTTTTTTTTTCACATTTAGCCGCCATTTTGCAGGCTTAAGGACGTTACATGCAAAATTTTCTATCGATAGAATTCCTTTAAATTTGCACACACACAAGGAGATTGCTCGCGCAATATCAAGAGGTTTCACCATGTAGAAGTCGTGATATTTATTTTTAAAAATGACTATTTTCAGTAGTTTCAAGAGCGTGTGTTAAAAGTTGCAATTTTCAACATTAAATATTTCGATTTCTAAATGGTGAAGCCTCTCAAAACTTTGCATACACTTTCATGTTTTTCTTTATTGAAATTTTGTTTGTTATATAACAAATACAGATTACCTCGGAGTATGTTGTTCTTTAGACAATTTGTAACAACTTTTTTTGATAAACTTAAGCTCGCAAACCAGCATTTTGTATGCGTAAGAAAAACTGAAAACAAAAATTTAGATTCGACCGTCGCCATACTTAATTTTGTACTTTTTTTTTTGTTTTTTGGAAACGTAGCCGAAATGTCAATTATTATCGGAGAAGATCGAAAAGTTTACGGGGACGCGGGACCGATTGGAAAGAAGAAGGTCTGCAAAGAAAAAGGAAGAAATACAAAAAAAAGAAAGGGATGATGGGCACAAAAGTTGGTACACCGCCTTAAGGCGGGGTCCTGTCTCCTCAAAAGTTTAATGCCTTTCGTGGTTTTACGTTCGCAAGCGCCTACTTCTCGTAAGAGGATACTCTGTAACGGTGACTCGACCTACTCGAGACAAAGCCAAGGCGAAAGATAAAGACACACAGAACAGAACAAGAGAGCGGAGGAGAGACCGGAAGTGAGGGCGCGTGCGAGCGATTGCCATGCAAGCAGAAGGAGGAGAAGGACGAATGAGCTCGCGCGAGTGATCGATCGAATGGAGAGGACTTCATTCCCCGCGCGCGCGCGATTCTTATTCGTTGGTCGTAAACCGATTCTTGCTTCGGACACACTCTTCCGCCTATCCTTTTCGTATCCTTCACGGACACGTTTTTTATGAAGAATCCTTCTCACGAGAATTCTCAAGGATTTTCATTTCACTCAGAATATTTTGTCGTTGACAAATTTCTGCAAAAAATTTGATAGCCATTGACAATTTTCGGTCCTCGAATTCAAGGCAAAGGCACGTCTGAAAAATCCTTTAAAATACTAGGAGATCGCGATATTTTTCGGAGCGAATTTGTCGTGAGAAAATGAATTTTTCAAACAAGTTTCAAAACTCCGAGATTTGTGAATTTTTTCGAAATAATTTTCTGGATTCACGATGTTTTGAGGTGGCTGGAGAATTGATACACTGGAAATAAAATTTTGTTGAAAAACGTCGATATTTTGTTGAACACGGTAAACTAAACATTTTTGGATAATTCCAAATTTTCGTAATTTTTCGCAAAGTTTACCATTGGCATGACAAATATTTTGCTTTCCTAAAATATTTCTGGCTGCAATAATGACAACATTTTTGGGATTACATCGATGGAATATCGATGTTTTTCAACAAAATTTTATTTTCAGTGTAACGTTGAAAGGGAAGGTTGGCCAGGCCTCGCGAGGATGTATGAAAAACATAAGATTTCGATGGAATCGGTGAGAATCGAAATTGCGATAAAATAAAATTTGAAGCGGAGATCTCATGGGTAAAGCGAATCCGCTCGCGAATCGCTCGAACCGCTTTTTCTTTCTTTGGTGTCCCTGCTGGGGTTCTTTGAGACCGATTTATTTAGCGGTTCGGATAACGTACAAGTACGAGAGAGCGGAGCGGACTGTTGGACAAAAAGAAATCGGTATAGATCGATTCTGGATAATCCGCGAGATCGGGGTAAGATCGTATTGCACAAGAAAGAGGAAATATGTGAAGCGATCGACGAGGAGTCTGAGTTACTCCCGGATCTGCTAGTTAAGGTTTGCTCGTGGAAATGCTTCGAGGGAGAATATTTCTTGTTGGACCATTTGTGCAAATCGGTTAATTCCGCAATCGATTAGCAGCCGCATTAGCGTTTGGATTTAAAATCGATCGAGAAAAAAGCGATCGACGTAAATAGTTTTTTTTTTTTTTGCTCCGACGATGACGAGCCCGGGGAGCAAAATCTCTGAAAGTAACCGCGCCTGACAGCAGCAGCGAAGGCGAACGACGAGATTTTCCTTGTCGATTGGGACGTGCGGATGCGCGCGAACGCGATGGCAGGAGAGCGATCGCGATCTTGTGAGCGATCCAGCATGCGTCTATGCGCGTGTGCATATTTCTCGGGAACGTTTTTTTCTAGACGCACGAGAGAACGAAAAAGTGATGCTTTTTTATTAGTCGAAAAAAAAAATGAAAAAATGAGGAGCGGGGATGAGGAAGAATGAAGGAAACATTGGCAAGCAGGGAGGAAAAAGGGAAAGAGGGAAAGAGGGAGGGAGAAGGGAGATGGGGTTTTATAAGTAATGCGCCTCAGCACGTGGCCTCGATGGGTTCCAACCTCCTCAGCTTGTCAAACCTGTTTCCCATCCGTTCCATGACTCTTGCTTCGCCAATACGTTCCTATAGATATATATATATTAACACATTTTAATGCATATATGTGCATACGCGAGCTTTGGCTTCTGCCGTTAAAAGTTGATGCGAGGATCTCTTGTGCGGGTGCACCCAAAATTACCGTCGCCTCGCACACGCGATTCTGCGCGACGATCCAATCTGGACATCAAGAAAAACTCTTTCGATCGATTTAACTGGATTTTTTGCGAGACATTTAAAAAATGGGGGAACAATGTATGGAGCAATCCTTATTATTTTAATTGTTTCAAGATATTGAGTCTTAAATCGCAAATGATAAGAAAATTGGGAAAATTTGGTATGTTTTTGTATATGAAGTATTTAAGAGATCGTGTGAAAAATTCACCACACCATTAGGCAGCTCGTTATTGAACAATTAACATTAATAAATTAAATGTAGTCAAATGGAGTTTTATGAAAACTGGTACAACTTTGCGAAAAGTTTTTTTTTTTGACGTCAGAATTTTTAATATGTACAATATACTAAAAGCAACGAAACAAAACCAAGTTTATTAATAAATTTTTTTTGTCTTTGTTTAAAAAATTGTTCTTGACAAAATGTTGATTTTTTGATAACGAGCTTTCTAATCGTCGTGAAATTTTGACACGACCTCTTAAATACTTTATACAAAAACTTAGTAAATTTTCCGAATTATCTTATCATTTTTTATTTCAACCCTTGATAAGGTGGTTAAGGACGTTGTACGGCGACGGTCAAGTCTAAATATTTGTTTTCAGTTTTTCTTACATACAAAATGGTTTCCGAGCCTAAGTTCATTAGAAAAAGTTTTTACAAATTGACTAAAGAATAACACACTCCGAGGTAATCTGTATTTGTTATATAATAAACAAAATTTTGAAAAAATTTGACGACCGATTTTTTTTGAAAAACTCAATAAAGCTTTTTCGATGTTACATAAAAGTGTATGCAAAGTTTTGAGAGGCTTCACCATTTAGAAATCGAAATATTTTATGTTGAAAATTGCAACTTTTAACACACGCTCTTATGAGAAACTACTGAAAATGGTGATTTTTATAAATAAATATCTCGACTTCCACATGGTGAAACCTCTTAGTGTGGTGCAAATTTAAAAGAATTCTATCGGTAGAAAATTTTGCATAAAATAATTAAAATTTGGCATGTTTTTACATGAAGTATTCACGAGATCGTGTACAAATTTCACGACGATTGATAAGCTATTTATTGAACAATTAAGATTAATAAATTTCATAGGTACTCAACAAAATCTACTGTTCTTTAGCTCGTTGCGGAAATGTCGACAGAGCAACGAGTTGCTGTGTACCAAAAAGCCCCTGAAACATTGTAACTTTGTATTGGACAATTTTTAAAAAAACACAGCTAAATGGCACGAGAAAAATAATCAATTAGTCAAAGTGTAATGAGGCTCGTTTGTTTTGAAGGATGAAAATGTTTGTTTATTGCTCGTTCGGGTGGTGGTATCAAAAGGATATTATTCAAGATCATTTAATCCCGAAACGATGGTGTACGGTTATTTTTAAATTTCGACTGTCACAACAAGTAACACGAGCCAAATGTTCCCGTGACCTCTTCTCATGCGGCATTGTGCCGTTTTCTTCTTCTTATTCGGCTTCTCGTTCCTCGGGTTCGCGAAGCACACACACAGAACAGAAATGAGTCGGAGAGCCTTAATCCGCGTACGACCGGCCCAAAGACACGTTTCGCTTATTTTTCTTCGTTCTCTTTTTTTTTTTGTAAGCGCAGTGAGTTATGGACATCGGCAAAAAGGGCCATCGGAATATTATCAGGAAGATTGGAGTCGATAACGGTGATCGTTTCGCCCGCAGGTGGGCCTTTCGGGTTGCAGCCTTTCGTGTTTTTCGTCGTCAAATAAAATGGCGTGGGTGATGAGCCTGCAGCGTGCATAACGTGTTCGGATGGGATGGAACAAAACAAAATGTGAACGAGTTGACGAAGACGCGAAGGCTGGAGCAAAGAAGGAATGAGAAACGTACAAATTGACAGCTGGAGACGAAACCGTGAAACGGAGAAAAATTGAAAGAAAATATTTTAAAAAATCACTCTGGATCTCTGAGACCCGAGTAACCGTGCATTCTCGAAACGTATGCAGAAACTTGCCACTGCTCAAACAAAAATCTACGTGCATTGCGTTTTACACAAAATTAAAGTCCTTGTGGGTCAGATTGACCCCCCGGATTAATTTTAATGCAAATGCTCATTTTTTTTCTATAAATTCTCTCCGCAACCCTCTGCTCCGTCACCAATTCGCAGATATACGCTCAAGATAGATTTAACCTTTCGGGTCAAATTGACCCCAAGTTCTCTGTGTCATAAAATTCTTCATTTTTCTTACAAACGCTGGAGTTGTCCTGGATTCCTACGCTGCTCTCTCTCTCTCTCTCTCTCTCTCTCTCCGCGCAGTATCGGTATTTCGTGATGAAGGAATTTCAAGTATTTGCTCAGAACGAGGGAATCAGAGGCTCTCAGTTTTCACGTGGCTACCTACTATTCATAAATACACCAGCGCGGTGGTTATATCGAGATATTGCTTGTTAGAGAATAGTCGAGAGGTGGAGTACGCTTATCCCGCCTCGGGCTTACCAGTGAGAACCGAAAGATTATGTGTACACAAGAGTTGAGACTCGTAACCCGAGTTGCTTTGTATATATACATAACGTGTGTATGCGAATTTCGTTGGCTCGGAGAATCGAGCATGGTGTATCATTATTCGGTATGACCCCACCCGGGGGCTGATCTTTTCGAAACTGGAGCAGCCAACATTTCACATGTGAAAGGATCACTCTTTCCATCTCCCTCTTTTTATATTCTTTACACCGAGTCACTACCGTTCCTGTTGGCTTCTTGCGTCACAGTACAATTATTGTCATAATTTACGAGCTCTTCGATCTTTCGCGCTGCTGACGGACAATATTTTGGCTTCGGCTCCCCCGCCGCCTCCGCGTGCATGGCTTCCTGCATCCAGTGCTCTGGCATCTTGTCAGACCAAACTCAAAGCTATATATCGCTTTGTCTCTTTCTCCGTCAGTCACGAACTCTTGAAACTTTCTTCGCAACTGAATTGTCAAACGACAAAAAAGACCTTTTTTCTAGGTACCTCATCCGCACTGAAAACAAAATTTTGTCGAAAAAGATCGATATTTAGTTGGATACGTTCGACTAAACGTTTTTTTTTTTCAATAATTCCGAAAATCGTGTCGTTACAGCAAGAAATCTTGTAGAAAGTCTCTTCGTAAGCAAATTTTAGATCGTTCCAATCGTAAATTTCGCTGACTGTTCCGTTAGAAACCAAATACACTGCCAAAATAACGGAAATTTTGAAATTATCCAAAAATATTTAATTTACCGTGTTCAACAAAATATGGACGATTTTTAACAAAATTTCATTTCCAGTGCGCAATTCAGCGTTTCGTCGTATTTTCCAAAATTCAAATAATCGTCAATTCAATCTGTTTCTTTACCCCTAGAACGGTAACCGTATTTTTTTCACCTATTCCGGTAACCTGGAGTCATAAATGACGCCAATTTTCAAAAATTCATATCTCCGGCAAAATTTAACGAAAAGGGTTAAACTTGGGCTCATTCTCTTCGTTTTTTAATGCAGGATCGCATGAGCCTTGGGCAACTTTGCTTCAAATAAAAAAATTAATCAAAAATACGGTAAAAGGATAAAAAACGAGAGAACGAAGGGAGAAAGGCTGCGGGATTTAAAGTCGTTTTTGAAAATAATAAGTTAAAGCAATTAATAAACAGAGCATTTGTTTGCAAAGTTTCTCGAAATGTGAATCGCTCGTGCTGCTGGAAATGAGCGGAAAAATAAGCCGCGCAAACCTTATTTGGCTAAAGAGCTGTGAGAAAGACTTCCGCATCACGTGTTTTACTTCAGACCTAATGGAGCACACCGAAAAATTTGATTTTCCCACATACGTATACACGGAGGATATTGTGGAGAGAGGCTGTAAGTTTATCCACTGGTAAGAATACTTGCACTGCTGTTCGCTTTCTTTTTGCCTTACAGTTGGAAAAGAAAAGACAAAGTTGAATGAAAAAATAAAAATAAAAGCACGATCGCACGCCTCTCTGAGTCGAGAACTATGCCGCTCCGCGCGCGCGGTCTTTCGCTTTTGCTTGTAACTATTCGCGCCAACGAGAGAGGAGGCCTCTCTGCTCGCGGTGCCACAATTTATTCGCCTATTCTCTCCGCTACCTGTTCTTCTTCCAAGACCCCCTTTATTTTTCCACCACCCTTGAGCAGCGTAAGTGTTTGCCTCGTATAATTCTTCGATTATAAGCAAGCTCACCTGAGATACTTAACCGAACACGTTACGCTTTTTTTTCCCAGCGAAAATGGGCTTCGCCGAGTTCCTGCACTGCGTTATTACCCTATAAATCGATTCGACGATAAATACATGCTATTTTATGGCTTTGTGTCTTATATCAATGTAGAATACAGTATTTAGTGCAAATGTAAATAAACTTTAACCACATCGTATAAATTCTATCCATTCGAAAATTTATCCAAACTAGATCGCTCACTGAACGCTTCCAGCCTCCAAACTTTCGTCTAGAAAAACGATTCGCAATTTTTAACACAACGATACTTTCAATTTATTTCTTACTTTTCTTTCCTTCCCCTAAAAAACTACTGTTTTGCGTATTTCTTCATTTTCGTTCTTAGAAATTTTGGCCAATTTTTATTTGGGGCTTTAGGCCCAAAATTCACGCGATTGTCCCTTGATTTTTATTTGTTCGATTTTTCCTGCTAAACTTTTCGATCAAATTGTTAAATATTCGAAATCGTGAAAAAAAAAATTAAAATTAAAATAAAAAAAATTAAATCCATTGAATTCTTAAAATAATTAAAAAAAGAAAAACGAAAAAAAAAAAGAAAGAGAATTGAAAAAAGAATCGTGGAAGGAATGACTTGAAAGTGGTTTTTAAATTAATGAAATTCTTGAGAATTAAAAAAAAAAAAAAAACATTGAAACAAATTTTGTCTCAAATCGAAGAGAATTTAAAAAAATAAAAAAATAAAACACAACATTTGGAAAAATGATTTAAACGCGAGCAGAATTGTTGGCTGAATAGATTTGTGTAAAACACGTTTTGAAAGAGACTTTACCGGTTGAAAGATAAACCTAATGATTTCGTACAGACCTCGTTTCAATGTTCGACTGGTTAGCTAATTTCGTAAACGATTAAGAATCGACCCACATCGTTACTTCACGATGTGTTTCACTCTATTAATGTGATTGTCTATTTATATATGATCCACAACACGAAATTGTAACATATCGGTGTGTGTGTAGGAGACTATAGATCGGCAATCGATGGATACAAACGTCGAATCGATGAATGTCGAATGATAGAGAGATCGAAATGATTCGAGAAAGACTCGTGCTCGTTGTAGTTGCTCTCGAGTTACGATTTCTAAAACTCATTTCATTTGAAATGATCGTGCAGTTAAATTTTTGTCAAATTTTCATTATTTTTGACTGGGGAATATTTTTTAGGAAACTTTACGTAAATTCTGTGAAAAAACATGGCAAATTTTTTGAATGACTCAATCGTTGATGCGAAATGATGGAAATTTAATCGTCAAGAGTCAAGATTTCTAGTCGACAACATTTTTTTTCAAAATGTGTGCGAAACTCACTTGGCGAGGAAAAAAAATCAACAATCTTGATGAAAAGAAATTTTGAAATTTTTTCGATTTTTTTTTTTTTCTAAAAATCGATCGCAAATGATTTTTTTTTTTTTTCATTAAAATTTTTTAGTATCGTTGGATTTTTTAATTTGAAATGGTGCAACATCGATCGATGTGTGATCGAATAGCCTGTACACTCAAGAGGCCAATTTATCGAGAGCTCGTTTGCGATCTCACTCGCTCTCTCTCTCTCTCTCTCTCTGTCTTGCTGGGTTTGTGCGCGTGCAGATTAATTTAACTCATTGCCCTATTAGGAACTCAGCAAGCTCCTCTAGCTCTGGGGGCGCCACTGCCATTTTTTAATGACTCTTAATTTACAAGCGCCATTGTAATTAGGACTGTCTGGCAAAATGTCGTTCTTTTGAGGACAGAATTAAATCGTTCGACAATTGCGGAACATGTTACGATCTATTTGTTAACCGTTGGGGTACTTTCGAGGCTTGTTATTGGCCAACGTCTGACAAAGGTACTTGATCCACGAGAAAAACGACAACCTTCATAAATTTCTTTGGCCAAGTCATTAATTTCATTAGGGACCAAAAAATCGTGCTCAATTTAAAAAATTACGTTCGCTCAATTCCGGAGTTAAAATTTTTTTTTTTTTATTCGTCTTCCGAAATGTTGAATTCGCAGTGAAGTTTTGGAAAAATATCAAAAAAATTCTTCCATACTTCTTTCATTCTTTCTTTCACTTGCAAGATTTTTAACTCGCCAGCTTGGCTAACATACTCACATCATGGGTGCAAATTTGGTCTTTGAGTTTTCAAAACGTTCTGTCTCGTCGAATTTTGTACGGATTGGAAACTTTTGGGGTACTTTTTAGGGGTAGCAAATTCCGGGCTATCGATTACGATAGTTATAAAATCAAAAAATGCAAGATTTTTTACAAAAAAATGGTAAAATTCACAAAAGAAATTTTGAAAATATGTTTTTTGTTTGTTTTAACGCCATTTCAATACTAATTAAGGTATTGACATTTAATTTGCGCAGAATTGAAGATAACGAGTCATATTTTACGAAAAAAAATAATCCAGAATGATAATGAGATTGATCGTCATTATGATCATGATTCCATTGAATTATTTCGATAAAATAATTGATGTTCCGAGTTTTAATGATGCACACATATCAAGGAATGTTTGAGATGTTGGATCCTGATGGAAATATTTAGTGTTTACTTGACATCGTTATTTTGACGTTTTAATTTTGACCGAAAAATGATTCTTCGAGGGTGGCACGTCAGAGAACGCGAGCATCTGTCCGAACCAACAATTTTTCTCCCAAAGGACTCGAAAGGAAAAGTTTATAGGAAAAGTGTGCCAAGAACACGAGTTTTCGAGAGTTTTTACCTCGTGCACGCGCTTTATCTATTTTCGAAACCGAAAATCAACTGCACGCACACGTGCCACGAGGTCCCTTAAATTCCCCCATTCTCCGACACCCTCTCTCTTTCGTTTCCCTCTGAAAAAATCATTGGGGTGTCTGCATCTGTCCTCCACAGTTCTGAGGTCCTGTCTATTCATGGAAACAACTCGTTTCATTACTTCGCCCTTCTATTTTCTATCTACAGAGAATGTAAACAATTTTCTTTTTTTTTTCCTTTTCCATTCGTATTACGATATGCACGTGATGCTCTGCTCAACGCATACTGCGTTGTAGACAGAAGATTGTGGACTTTGAATTATGAACGTGAAACGAACCGCAAGATTTCGTTTTATTTTTTTTTTATAATATTTGATAAATTAATTCCAAATTTGTCTGATTACACCATGAGCGCCCATCATGTGCATGGCTGTCAATTTGTTATTCGTCAACTTTGCCTCGGAATAATTTGGAAAATGAAGAATCGAATGAGAATGCAGAGAAAGTCTATGTTTCGGCGTTAGATTCGGCCGGAGTTGCGCCGACGGGCCATAAAAAGTGTGACCAGCGCCAAGAGAATAAAGTCCATATGGAAAGAAAAGATCGCGAGCCGAATGCGCAGCAACAGCAGCAGCAGCGAGAGGTGATTTACGAGCATGGATGAATCATGCGAGCCCAAGCATGAAAGTCATGTGTGAGTGTATATAGAAAAAAAAAAGGAAAAATAAAAAAGTGGCCACCACCATGGACAGCGCCCGTGTGTCGATGCCAGGAGATTACGAAGATTCGTGGTTGATATGGAGCTAGTGTGTGTAGGTGTATGTGGGTGCCCAGCACCTCGCAACAAAACCATGAAGGCTCGTGCGATTGGGAGACGCAATTTTTTCTTTATTTTCTCTTTCTTTTATCTCGAACGTTGTAAGGAGTGAAAGCCAACGAAGTTTGGTGGTTAGAGCGACGCGTGAAAGCCAGCACTCGCGGGTATGATGACGCGGGTATTGGCCACCTTTTGACCACCGAATCAAAAATTGTAATTTTCGTCGATCGCGAGCTGACCTTCCGACCACCGTACATCGTCGATCCTTCCTCCAGAATTGCCAGTATTCCGATCTATCATGTCAAACGATTAAAAATAATTAATCATCCAACACTTTTACTCGCAGCGACGCGCGATTGTGCAACGGAGAAATTCAGAGTCGGAAAACGTAACAATAAGTGATTTCGTAAAGAATACATTTGAATATATTTTGCGACCTAACGACTCGTGCGTGTGTGTGCGGGATTATTAAATTACCATCGATCATTTATCATCATTTACACGATCCATTTGAAACTTAAAAAAATTTAAATTCGGAGACTTCTACAAAGTCTCTGAGGCCCTAAACAATGTCCTGAAGATTTTGACCCACGATTAACCCTTCGAGTCCATACTGGGTGTCGTCCTGACCCCTAAAATTTTCCGTCACCGTTTGTTTTGCATTTGAGATATAGTATACGGTCGGTTTTGGAATTACCGTTTAAAATTAAATCAAATTTGGTATAACAGTGGATCATGATTAGAAAAAGATCCAGTCAAATTTTCAAGAGGCTACAGCCTAGAGAACCAGAAAAAATTTAACATATTAGTTTATGATAAATGTCAGTTTTCATTGCATTTTACGATGAATTCTTATCAATTCGATGTTAAGGAGGTTGGCTACACACAACAATGTTGCCATGTTAAAAGCATAAGAAAATTTGAAATGATTAGAATTTAATGAAATTTCGTGAGTATATTCTTTAGTATTAATTATTAATATACAAATTTTTTAAGATTTTTCTTCTACATAGTTTTCGAGTAATTGAACACTAGAGTTTACATGCATAAGCATAGGATTCATATATATATAGGTATATCTTTTGCATATTGTAAACTCCAATTATTCGACAACTATGTAGACGAAAAATTTGGAAGAAATTGTGCCATCGTATTTGATGCTAAAGAATGCTATCACCAAATTTTATTAAATTCTTATCATATTGTCGTACGTAGCCAACCTCCTTAAATTCATGAAATAACCAGTTCGAATATCTTTTTCCTGGCTTTCCGTAGCCTCTTGAAAATTCGACTGGATCTTTTTCTTATCATAATCTACTACTGTACCAAATTTGATTAAATTCTGAATTAACCGTAATCCTAAAACCAACAGTACTACCTTAATGCCAATATTTTGGCATTAAATTTTCGTTTACGTCAAAAAATGAATTTAGAAAAATAAAAACAAAAAAATGGATATTCACCGGAATACAACGATTTGGAAAATGCTTTGGGTCAGATTGACCCAAGATGCACTCGTAGGAGGAGCGCACTCGAGGGGTTAACTTTTTTGTTAATAATGAATTCTTTTTTCAAAATCATTTTTCTTCATTTTTCTCGGCCCTTTATCTCAATTCGTTCGATCGAAAGTTTTCGGTTCGAGTCCTATCCCCTCGCGGCGGCACCTGGCGTCAAGTCCTCGAATCTCGTCTGCTCTTTTCTCTCTTAGCAGAGAGCCAAAGAGGGTTCACGATCCTTCCGGGTATCAGGAGCTCTCCCCGGACCCAGTAAGCAGCAGGGACAGAAAGACACTGCGGCATATGCATGTGAGAGGAGGGCAACCGCACGCATACGGTCATCCTCGCTGGTCGTTGCCGTCTCGCGGAGATAAACTCTCCCCCGCACACTCTGCTGGTTGCAGTTCTTGCGGCGCACGGGATGGACGCGCGAGCAGTGTGTGGCATAGCCGGTATGTTAATCGAGAGTTCGATGCTACGCCATAGAGGTAAATTCGTTGGAAAAATAAAAAAAAAATGGAGAGGAGAAAAAATTGAAAAATCAAAAACGATACGAAAATGCACGTGATCGCAAAACAATTGGATTTTTTCAATTCAAATTCGCACAAGATCGTCGTCTCGACTAATTATTAAATAATCCACGTCACACTTTCGCTTTGGAATTGGCATTCAAAAAATATTTTTTCCCTCGTACTCTCGCATGCCGAAGAATCCAGCACAAATGAGTACGCGATGTTACGTTGCTGGAAGAATTGGAGGCGCGAATCTCAGGGCATGTCGCGTGCCCACGCTTGGGATTCCGGATCCACTACATCACCCCGTTGTTCACCGCCTCCGAATGATATTGTTGTCCCGAAATACTTGTCTCCCCCCGAAAAACGTGGCAAAGTCCGAGAATAACGAGGACCCGTATAAAAATCCCAAAGTTCCGCAGTGGCGTGCCGCGGCCAACGATTCGGGCATATGCCAGAGAAATAAAAATCGAAATTTTTTTTCCCACCACCGCGAATCGCTTTACTATGAGAAAGTATAGACTCGGCGAGCGCTCGGGACAAGCAGACGACGCACAGCTGTTTTCAAATGTACTTGTCGCGAGACTCTGCCGAATCTCTTGATATCAAAAGTACATGAAATTATTGCCAAAGAATAACTAACACTTGGTCCGTAAACCTGGTCATTCGTGTCCGCGCAAATATACGACGGATTGGTCCGTTTGTTGGATCAAACATGGATGAACATTTTTTTTTCTACAATTTTATAATTGCAACAAGTTGAAGATTGCGAACTTCCATTTTTTCAGAATTTTTGGAATGTAATAACAGGCTGAACGTTGTGTCCAGGTTTACGGACGAATTGTACGGAAAAAACGTTTATAGACAAAGTGATCTACTGCAAAATTGTGTTTGTGCCCTTTTCACGCAAACACTACTGGACGATTTTGATGAATCTTTGGCAGGAACGAAGCGCATGAATCAGAAAAGGTTTTAGCCTGCAAAAAATGACATTTTCGTCATATTTTCTACTTTTGAAGTTCACGAGCAACGAAAAAATGATAGTAAATAAAAATTCACTGGTTACCAATCCAAAGATGATTCGAATACGAAGATTTTTCGTAAAATCAAAGTTTCGAAGATTTTGAATGAAAAATTTTAACTTTTCACTCCCAAGCACGGTTAGTACGGAAATAAAGCTTTCTTGAAAAGCTTTAAAAATCGTAATGAACTAACCGAAAGTCAACGTTTGATCGTTAGCGTCGCAGATTCACTGAGCCATACTCGCCTCGAAAATAAATAATTACCGAAATAATTGTAATCCATTCGCGATATGAGAAAATGGGAAAGATTGCTTCCCGCACAAGGATGATGAGATGGACGGTCACCTCACCAAGTAATGACCTCATCAGAGGCCGCTCCGAACTTTGGTATTGACCGAGGCCAGCAGGCCGTTGATCAGGAAATTGAAATTTCAATAGTTTAATTCAATCTGTTGGCAAAATAAAATGTATTAATTGAAAAATGGCTCCAAAAGATATTTGGATTCGTGGACTGGTTGCCAAGTGTATGTTTTCTCGACGCCAATCTACAGTTACCGCTCTCGAAAGCTCCGCCATTGTGAACGTTTTCAATTTGTAATTATAATGCGGCAATTAGAGAATGCTGTCGTGATCCCGTCGTGGCAGCGATAGTGAGATCGATCCTTGGATACCGAAGGAAGGAGAGTCTCGATATGCGGAGCCCCTGGATATGGGTCCCTGCCCTGCTCCGGGATAGATAAAGATCTCATGGTCTTCGACATCGCTCCTGTGAATCGATCAACGCGCGGGATTGAGATCCAAGTTGGATCTAAAATGTTAAATGTTTGCTATCTTTTGACCTGCATCGTCTCGAGGGTCTTGGGAAACTGGAAAGATGATTCGTTTCGTTCTACCCATTTCGGTAAAAATTCTTACAAGAGTCGAAGCTCGCAAACGATTCTCTAAGAACGCGCATGTTTCGTTGTAGCAGTCATAACGTCATCATAATGTGTGTTTTACAGAACAAACAACGATTCCCCTCTGTTTTCGATCCTTAGTTTATTGGTAATGGTTGAATGCTAATCTCCATGAATTTCTAATCAATTCAAACTAATTAGTGCGACGTTTAACGCGAGACGTGCAAAGTCGCGATGTAACAAATGTACGCACGTCTCGATTTTTCTAATTTACGGTTTTTTTCCACAGTTTCGAGATAATTATAGAAATTTTGATATTGATACGTGTCTAAATTGTATTTGATCAAGTTTTTTTGCCTCAGAAAAGATCGTATGTTTTTAGTGCTTTTTTTAATATGATTGCTTAATTAAGTGGCTAATTATCGAAGGTAGCAACGTAATAGATTCGACTCTATGCCGACAGTTCGATCGAAAAATCATATATAAACAGGCGTGGCTGAAAGTGATAATAATCAATTGCAGCAAAGGATCACCATGAAGTTCATCTTGTCGTTCGTCGTTGCAGTGGCCATTTGTTGCCAATTTTCTGGAGTAGACGCTGAGGTGAGTAGAAATTTTTTTTTTTTTTTGTTTTCTAAGCGATAATTAATGAGATGTGAATGTTGTAAAATGAAAATTATTCCGAAACAGAGATACAAGTGCCCAGGAATCTCACCGGAAAAGTACTGCGATCTTCCGAGCTTTCGCTGCATCGTACGTTGCATAATTATTGCCCTCTCGACCACACGCGATTGACTATCCATGGAGCCCATCACGGACGTTTCTCGAATGACTATATTTCGAGAAATATGCACTTTTCTTGTCCGGACTGTCTTTGCAGACAATTAAGGAAAATTTCACGTCCAAGGGACGTTTTGCATGGGACGGAGTCAACGGAGTTCACAGAAAGCAAAATTTTGTTGGAAAAGATTGATATTTTGTTGGATACGTTCGACTAAACTTTTTTGTTAATAATCCCACAAATTAGTAATTGCAGCAACAAATATTCTAGAAAGTCTCTCCGGAAAGCAAATTTTTATTGTTCCGATCGTAAATTTTGCTGACGGTTCCGTTAGAAATCAAATATACTGCCAAAATTACGAAAATTTTGAAATTATCCGAAAATATTTGGTTCACCATGTTCAACAAAATATCGACGTTTTTCAACAAAAATTCACTTTCAGTGTTCGGGGTGACGAACCATCGAGAAATGTGTGGTTCAGATCCCCATGGGTTTTTATGGTCAGCCGTGTGCAGTCGATCGATCGATTACACGTTGAAAAATCTGCCAATCAACCATTAACCATTTCTTTTTGTTGACCCTCTTTTCAGGCATACTGCAACCAATTCTCGACCGAGGTGTGCAATTTATTTTCTTTTTGTTTGCTCCATCAGCGTCGAGTTTTTTTCTTACAAATTTGAATATTTCAGACTGAAGAACAACCGATGATATGTCCAGGAAGCAACCCTCCGGTATCGTGCGGAGGCAGAACCGGCAGAGTGTGCCTTGTACGTTGTAGTTACTCGCATTATGATTCCCTAACTATTTGACGTGTGGAAAAATCTTCCGATCAGCAATTAACGATTTTTTAAACTTGTTTCAGGATTATTGCGCGATAACTGTACCAACGGTGCGTATGATTCATTCTCATTTAATTTCTCGACAAGTGTGACGTGTTTTTTTCACAAATTCATCGATTTCAGTCTGAAGCGACGCCGCTGATATGCCCAGGGACCTCCATATCGTGTGGAAAAAGGGGCCCTATGTCCTGCAGGGTTCGTTACAACATTTACCGTCTCACCCATTCACTTTGTTAACAATGGTGGTCGTAAAATTACCATTTTTCAGAAAAAACCTCTGTTTTCGTAACAGCCTCGCAACCGGTTCCGCATTTCGCTCGTGGATATAAAACTTTTGCGCACTCTTCGTCTTTCCGACTTTGCGCCCTTCTCGCTAAACTCAATTGACCAAAAATCTCCCACATTCCCAGACGGATCGATATTACGTTAATAGGGGTTACGAAAATAGAGGTTTTGGTGAATAACGACGATCGGGAGTACCTTTTGATACGATACTGATAACAATTCGTTTGTTTGTTCAATCAGCAGATCATTTTACTATCTTTTATATTACTCTTCGTGTTTCAGAGTTATTGCAGACGACCGCAGAACCGCCCAAAAAGTGCTTAGGCTCGTGCGACTACTCCGCGTGCTTTGTCTTCAATTTTCGAGGTTCAGTGCCTTAGAATTAACCAATATAGCATTTCGTGCACTTGAGCATACACGGAGAGAAAATATTATCAAAAATGACGATGACATCATAGTTTCATGGTACCTTATCGTCCTTCTGAGACATTTTGGCAAATCAATCGTCATTTTTCATCTGAAATTGGATGAAAATGTCAAAATTTTGCGAAAAATTTTTAAGTTTCCGCTATTTTCCATACATAATGTGAGAGAAAAATTACTACCTCTTTGCTAAAATCCTTTAGAGGGGCGAACTATGGTGCCATATTAATTTTGAAAAAAAATTGCTCCTGCAGTTGAGAAATGACATAAAAGTGGAAGATCGGGCAGGTTTCGAATAAAAATTTGTGTTTTTCGATTATTGTAATTATAGATTCGGCGCTATACTTGATCGATGTACATCTGCGGGGTGCCAACTTCTAATCGTCGTCGATCTACCGTTGACGACACGTTCTCGCCATTCTAGAATGCGGCGAATGACCACATGGTGGAATAATTAACTCTATTTCATAAATTTTCTTGTTTCTCGATCGTGACTCGTTGTATTTTTTCCTTGAATAAAAAAATTTCAATTTTGATCAAAAACTGTACAAAATATCGTTGAATTTTCCACATTTATTATGAAAATCCGAAAAAGTTCGCAAGGCAGAGTGATATGAAAAAAATATCAACAACATTTTTGAAGAGGCTCAACGCAACATTTGGATCGAAAGCGCGAGCTCGTGATGTTCCTATGATCCAAAGATGATCGCGAAGAAGATGGCGCGTTTGAAAAAAATGGAAAATCTTGGAAACTGCGTATCAGAGCTCGGGACAGCTTTTTTAAAATATTTTTCGCTCGCGACACCGGGAATGAAGAGAAAAGATAAAGGAAGAGGAGAGCAGAAGAAAGAAATAATTCCACGAATATCGGGAAATGGATACTTAAATCGGAGGATGCATAAAGTATTCGGAAAAGAAGATTATAATATTTACTTTGGTTGAGTTAATTCTCGAGTGTATGGAAGGCGCATGGGTCGTATCAATGATAGGCGTGTACCATACTAGATTATAAAGGCTGGACGTTTAACGCGTAATGTGCATAACCCCTTAATACCCCCGGGATTCCAGGTGTTTTGTGCGGGGCAGCGAGCTCGAATTTCCTCACGTGAATGTAATGCCAAGCTTGGAATATTTAGCACCTAAAAGATGTTTGTACGTGTGAAATCCCGAGGGATATTTATCCCTCGTTTCTGGGGACGTAAACTCTAAGATGGTAAATAAATGTGAGCCCAGCGAGTGTCGGACGCTGACTCCTCGGATAATCCTCTGATTAAGCCACAGCGTGTGCGGAATGAGAAAAACGCGAAATCAGGCGTGTACACCAAAGACTTTTAACAAGGTTCACTCTGGCTCATGGTCTCCGCGAGGCCAAGGGACCCCATGCACCAAGTGCCAGCAGAGAGGATATCTTTTCTCTCGGTTGGAAGGAGCGTAAAACCACTAAACGCGCGTGGAATACGACAACGAGGATGTTAAGCAGCTCGGTTAAGATTATCACATGCGGGAGAGCTTTTTCCCTCGAGTTTCTCGAGTCATCATATCGTTGAATGTGTGCTTTTGACTCTGTGGGATAAATAAAAAGGCAACGCCGGGAGACCGAGGGAGAGGGGGCTGGAGAGCGAGAAAGCAACATTTTTCAAGAGCCACCTTAACAAACTTGTGCTCTGTCAAGTACAAGGACTTTACGATGCTCCGCAGAGCAAAGGGCTTAACCTTGACCGCTGTCTTATCTGGCATGTGTATGTAAATTTCTGTAAAAACGATAACGCTGCATGGGTTTGCGTTGATGGCACGATTGATCTTCCGTTATAAAAATATTTCGACACAAATTTCTGGATAGATCGAGAGTGGCCATGGGGGTTCGCGAATGGGGTCAAAATTACCGGAAATTGAATATTTTAGAGTTTTGCAAGGTTCGCGTGATCGGGAGTCCTTCAGGTGCAGAACGGCATCATCGAGAATGGAAGACGTTCGATGATCGTTTGGATCGGATGGACATAAAAGACTTTTCTTCCACTTTATTATTTTCCACGTGTTCCTGCACAAGTGCTTTTTTCAATATTCATCAATTCATGGTACAGCGTCACGAGCAAAATGCTACGTGCGTGCTTCGGAGACGAAGGAACTTCTCTCTGCTGTTTAAGAATCGAAAAATGTAGTTCACGAGGCCTGGCCATAGAGTCATAAGAATTGAATCGTTAAGAGAGAGAGAGAGAGACGAGGGTGTTCGAACATGTGGACTCTCGTGTGTGGCAGAATCGCGGGGCTGGGGTTGAGGGCACGCAACAGTGAGTTTATGTAAAACGGCATTCCACGCTCGTGTGTCTACTCAATCCTTATCTAAAGCAGTTATATAAAGTCGTTGGGAGTCGCGCCTCCTTCAGAAGGTAATGCACACGCCGCTCGCTCGTCCCTTCTCCATACGTGCCTACACACCATAATATTGCCTAGACTCTGGGCCTATATACCATAGAGACTTCACTTGTATCCTTCGCTTCTTCTTGTTTCTCCTTCTGTACCCCTTATACTCACATTTACCAAGCTGTACTCGTTTCTCTCCGAGTCTATCAGCGATCGTCTCGTCCCTTCTTCGCCTTTGCTTCTTTCTCCCCCTTATTCGCAAATATATCCTCAATCTCTTTGCCTGGCGCTACGTGCCCTCAGAGCTACTATTTTTCCCTTTGCTTCGTCCTCCTACAGTGGAAAACCGTTTAAGCTGAAACTTTCTTACTCGGACTAATTGCGATTCGATTTAATTGAAATTTTGAACGGTTGGCGATTCGAGACGAACCCATAGCAGAGATTCTATTGCTTTTTCCAACATTAAGGATGTTGAGTACCTATGAAATTTGTTAATGTTAAATGTTCAATAAATAGCTTTTTTATTGTCGTGAAATTTGTACACGACCTCGCGAATACTTCACGTAAAAACATACCAAATTTTAATAATTCTTTCGTCATTACTTTAACCACCTTAAGGCTTGAAATAAAAAGTGATGAGAAAATTCTGAAAATTTTGTATGTTTTTGTATGAAGTATTTGAGAGGTCGTGTCAAAATTTCACATTTTTGTTAAGAACAATTTTTTGAACAAATACAAAGAATATTTATAAATAAACTTTGTTTTGTTTCCGTTGCTTTCAGTATATTGCAGATATTAAAAAATTAATTAATTTTAAATTAATTAAATTTAATTAATTAATGTTATCTGTTCAATAACGAGCTTCCTAATCGGCGTGAAATTTTTCCACGATCTCTCAAATACTTCATACAAAAGCAAAACCCTTAAATTCCTCCAGAATTCATAAACTTCCGATGGAAACGTCAAAGTCAATCTCGCTGGAATGTCAATGGGCAAACGACGCAGCAGACTTTCTTTTTTTGGATTTCATCCTCGTCGTTCAACTGCTCGGGGATTTGACTGTATATGCTTTTTTGTTTTTCGTTCGGAAAGTCTTCTTCCCATTCGCGATTTCTATTCCACATGATTCCACGGGCCTGCGTGTGTGCAACCGCAGGCCATTTCGTTCTGGGATTCACCATTCGTTTATTTAGTACGTCTTGCTTTATTCCAGCTCTCTCTTCCTTTCTCGTTTATCCTCTCTTGTACTTTTTGCCT
The DNA here is from genome assembly GCA_963921915.1 of Hyposoter dolosus. Classification (NCBI taxonomy): domain Eukaryota; kingdom Metazoa; phylum Arthropoda; class Insecta; order Hymenoptera; family Ichneumonidae; genus Hyposoter; species Hyposoter dolosus. The sequence continues at coordinate 2,404,848 of OY998139.1, forward strand.
GGCTTCGTTTCTTCGGCATGTTATCGAAACTTGGCGAAACGCTTATTATTCCTAGGCTAGACGCTCTTCTCCTTTTCCTTCTGGAGAGAACCAGGGGCGTGTAAAGCTTTGCAATCCGAATGAGGAGCTCATTTAAATGAGAAATTAAAAATTCGACCAGAAGTTTGTGTCCAAGGATTTCAATGAAATCCTGGAAACGGATGAACGTAATTTTTTAATGAAAATCCTAGAAATAAAAAATTGATATCGATCTTTACGATCGTTTCTCTCCGCCGAATGAGTCGAAAAAAAAATTTGACATAAATTGAACGTTTCGCTTTGTCCGTGTATTCGAAGCGGATAATAATGTTGGCGTGTAAACTCGCGCTCGAATGACCAAACCAGTACGTAATCAATGTGTATCGGTTGGAAAAGAAATTTGGTCGAGCCAGCAGGTCGAACATGATAATGGTTAAAATAAAAAATGCTCCGGCCACAAGAACAGAGGAGAGAGGCCGGAACGACTATTAAATTGTAGCGCGTGGCGCTCGAAATTTCAATATATCGTTTGATTTATACACGGAGGTATATTTCAAGCGCGCACGCGCGTTTATTGCACTGAATTATAGAACGATCTGAGCGTAATTTAATTCTCGTATGGGTCTATAAACTCATATGGTGCGAACGAGATTTTAATGAAACTGAAGAGAAGTTTTATTTAGCCAAAGGCGCTCCTGGGATGGAATATCGTAAGCGCAAAGCTCCGTGACCGGGTCCGTATGCACATGCGAATAATCGTTGGAGCTGGTGGACGAAAGGACGCAACTCTTGGAGAATCGACTGGTCGAAAAGACTCGAGGAACGCCCGTTTGTTCCCCAGCAATCCTTCCAACGTATCCATGACCATGGATCTCTCTTTCTTTAGCCGCAGAATGGCAAAAGAGTTTTAGCTTGTTCTCCGCAGCACACCGAGTACAACTCCCCGAGCTGCGACTTTAGTGGACGTCGTAAACCGGTATATATATCTTTTAACCACTCTCCTGCTCTCTCGGTACACCCACACGCTACCAAAGACAGCGAGATAGCTCATAAGCACACACGCCTCGGCGCGTTACTATCCTAGAGCAATCTGCCTATCAACGGCTCGAGCTGTGCTGCTCTGCTCGAGAAAAAAATCAAATGATTTTAAAAACTCTCTGCGCCAACACTTGTACGGCTTCTCGCGTGTGCGCGCCCCGAGCACGCGTGCTCTTCTTCGCGATTCGAACCTCTTTTTATTCCTCGACGAGCACGGAACTTATATTCGTATATTTATAACCTATTTACAGGTTCTTCGGTGTTAACCTTCCGGGATAATTAACTTCTACATTTTTCTTCGTCCCGCAACACAATTTTTTAAATTAAACTCGAACGTTGTTCATTTAGAGACTCGGTAGAGTCTCGGGACAAGTACATTTGACAGCTGCTGGCGCGAGACTCACTATTGGAAATAGGTTGTGAAATAATATTATAATACGCAGTGGATTAAGTATAATTAATCTCTTTATTATTAATGAATGCGCAAGCAAGGAACGTCTATACTGTTCAGAGATCTCGACGAGACTGGAAAAGGTCTAATAACGAAAAACCCTTGAAGAATAACGTAACCGTATGCAGAGAAAAAACTCTCAGTTCTGCTCTGTATATGATGACTGTTTACATCGACCCTTGCGTCGATTGGTTTTTGAATCATAAACTCATATTTATATAAAGTATTCTTAGGTCTAGAAGGCTGTATTATCCAACACTCACTCTGAATAATGCAAATTCGGTGGTGGGGATAAGCATTTTCTTTAATTACGGAGCCCAGGAGTAATGTCATGATCTGAAAATTGAACTGAAAACTAATTACGTTGGTCGTTACGATTGATGTCGTAATTGCTGAGAAAAAACTTCGCACAGGCAAAATTATGCAGAAAGTGCAGTGTGTGTTTATGTGCGTGTATGTATATGCGCGCTCGTCGCCACACCATCAAAGGACTCTGGATACCCATCGAGACCGATTTTCATGGAAGTCGATCTTCGATGACGGAAGCGACGAGTTTCTATTACCGCCGTGAAGTTAGCCGGTCAACTTTCGGTTTTCCACTTTTTTTCAATATCAATGTTCTACTTTACCAACATTGACGTTTTAATTTAGTTTTATAATTTTCCCAGAAGCAGGCAGGAGCGTTTTTGATATTTTGAAAACTTGATACAAAAGTTAAATAATTTGAGAACAGCAAAGAATAAGGAGAAATAATGAAAATCGAGCTTTCCGGAAACGGTAATTTTTCCCTCATAATCCGAGTCTCCTGCCGCAGCAATTCAAAAGGGATGAAGGCATTCAAGGCAGCAGGCGTTTGCTGAAAAATTAACGCCCTGCTCTTTGTCCGGGTGTGAATAAGGAAGAACTGTTACGTAAGTCGGTTTTCTTGACAGCGTTATTGTGATGCACTTTGTGAAGATGGCAAAGAGAAGAACCAACAGAGCTCCGAGGCTTTTTCCTCTTGGATGTCCTCCTGCCGTGCCACCTGTGTGTATGTAGTCGGAGAGGTCCATTTGTGTTTGCACCGGATGTCCTGCTATTGAACATTGTCCGTTTGGGTGGGCGGTTTTTGTGCCTCTCTCTGACAAACGAGACTTTAAATGGAATTTAGTTCGCAGGTTTGAGAAGGTTGCGAAGAGACTGACCAGCGTCAACGAGCGTTACATTGTACGTTGAACGAGAGCAAATACCTTTCGTGTGGATTCGCAGCGAGACTCGCTCGCGTCACGAAAGAGACTACAACTTTCTCAATACCGATTTTCCGTGAAATCTCTGTCGCGAAAACATTCGTGACATTCACACGATTCGCTTCACGTACACCAAATGATTCTGGCTGCGTGGGATTTTTTTTTTTGGAAAAGTAAAAAAATTCTTGAACTACGTGTCGTCTTGCGAAATGCAGATCCGGAAATGGAGCAGCACTGGATGATTTTAAAGTATTTTTTACTCATACATTTCCAGCATTTTTGACCAAATTGAATTTTTGACTTTTGGGATGCTGTATGATGATCCATTTCGATAATTAGCGCGGCCGAAAACTCGACAACTTGATCAACAGTCCAAAGGAATGTTGCAAACGAGTCGGAATTATTGCGATGAACTGGCCAACAAAGTCGACAGCGTTTCTCTACGAAATCGTTGGTGAACGACTCCGCAGTTGCCTAGTCTCGTGGACCGAACGTCTCAACGTGTGAATTGGTCATAAACGAAGGAGGTATTTGCCTTTTAACAAAAGTTTAACTAGCCGGCAGGAGCCAATGCTCGCTCGTGCCTTGGGCCAGTAATTAGGAAGCCAGACTGCATTTTAATGCAATTCGTTCTGCGCTAGAGGCAAGAATAAGCAGATCGAGTTCCGGGCGTGAACCGTCTGTCGCGGTTGCCGCAAAAGGAGAGGGCGTTCGAGAATTCGGCTATGACGAACATTCTTCGAGTTCCATATGCACCCCCGAACAATGGCCAACCGATGGTGGCGCGTGGTCGGTATTTCACGGTTTGCCCAATGAATTAGTCATTAATTAACGCCCGCATAATGCGCTGCTGCGGTCTAAACAGCAGAACATCCAAGAAGAATGTTTCGCCGTATTCCGCTTTCTTTTTCTCTGCGCTGTTGCAGCAGACCCCTGCTCTCTTAATTGATAAATAATCTGACTCTGCACGAAACGATTGTTTGAAAATAATTAATAAATAATAATTCCTTTGGCAATTTGTTGTATTTCGAATAATTTTTATCATGGCAATAATGTAGGATCCGATACAACAAATAGGAAAATCTTTTATCTAATACAACAAACTTTTGAACAAATTGCTTTTTTTCGTTTCTGTCTTTGGATTACGACCTTCTTCTTATCGATCGCCAAAAAAAACTGTCATTTTTTCCGACTTCTCTTTTCTCTCTCTTTCTTTTATTTTTTTAACTCTTACTTGCCACCATGGGATACAAACTACCTCAGACCTAATTGAATTTAATTTTTTACTATATAAAATAGACAATTTAAAAAAAAAAAAGCTTTCAATATGTTCTACAACAATTTTCGAGTCGAAATATTCAGTACAGTTCATTTTTTATAACAATTTTTGTCACTAGGGTGCAAATCTACCCCACGGTGGCAAGTGACGTAATTCTACAAAGGTGTGGCAAGTGAGGGTCAATATGAGACGCCTTTTCTATCGCTGTTTTCCGTGATTCGTATTTTTTTGTCATATTTCGTATTGCGTTACCACAATAATCATAATTAAAACATTTAGTTTTTTGTTTTTTTGTGATTGTGCGATAAAATTTTTTGAGTTTTTAGGGTTGAAAAACATGTATTTTCACAATCTCTACGTCTCTCGTATGAAACGTTTTTGTCTCACGTCCATACTTTTTGAAATAATCAAGAAAAACCACTAAAAAATCGAACAACTTAAAATTTTGATATCTCGAAAAATATCAACAATATCGAAAAATGTTATTCTTCATTTTCGATTTCTTTCGTCGAGATGCACAAGAATCAATCATCAAATCTTGGTGCCCCGAAAAACGTACTCGTGCCCGAATCATTTTTATCCTGGCGAACCCCACAAGGACCTCGCATTGCCAGGGTGGGGAAGACTGAAAGCTGCATTATAGCTTTTATATCGAGTATTAACTGCACATGACGGCGTGTTAGGAAGAGGGAGAAAGAATAGAGTATCGTGGGTGTGCCGCGGTGAAGGTAATGAATCGCAGAGACCAAAGCAGGAGAAGACCACATGGCGCGCGGGGAGTTTATTTTTCTGGAAACGTTTGCCCTCGCGACCAGGAGGCAATCGAACGCTGTAACTAATACACCCACTCGAGGATCCTTCTGCTCCTTCGAATCCCGTAATTTCCAACGTTAAACTTGTCAATAAGATTTTTGCAGTGATTCCTGTTGAGTGTATTTCCAATTTTTCCTCAAAATTATCATTTTTATTAAACTTTTCCAGGCCAGCCAATTTTCAGCATGTAAAAAAAAAATGCCACATTAGCATTTTTTTTTCTCTCCCTTCAAGCGACACAGTCACTGGAAAAATTTGTCCGGTCTGACCCGCTCTGCTGATGCTCGCAACCACATGAACTTGTTGGAGTTCGCTTTCCAATACTTTTGGCGCCGAGACACGCTGCCACGTCTCTCATACATTTATACAACGCGTGCGTCCACATATATAATTGTATTCCTGAACAGGATATGGAACCTGAGAAGTGGCAGCGGGCGTAACACGCTCCTGCTTTCGCTGGTGGAAAATAAGAGGATGCTGCGAAGAAGAACTCGAGTAGAAGACGTACGCGAGGCGTCGGCCACGAGCAGCACTTTCATGCAAGTTCCGTTTCTCCGTAACACACACTCTTTCACTTTTTCTTTCTGTCTTTCTCTGGCAACGCGCAAGATCACACGGATAAGAAGCTCGACACCGTGGGTGGCCATCCACCGCTCATATACATTCGTATCCCCATGTATCTCTTACACACCTTTCAAACACTCAAATCTTTAGCGAGATGGTTATGTACGCACGCCGCAGAGTAACGAGGAAAATAAGGAAGATCATCATATCCGAGGCGCGCGTAAGTGGGCAACGCTGCTCGTGCGATTACCAACTTTTTTTTCTCTGCTCAATCGATTATTGCAGGATGAGTGTTCCATTTGTATGCGAGAACCTGGGAGAGAATAAACAATCTCGCGAGATTTCTTTTTGAGGAATGGTTAACGAGAGGACCGAGTTAATAAGAGGCTGGAATGATCGCGTTTGATTCTCTATTTTTTTTACCCTGAATTCGACTCTTAGAAAATTACTGAATCGAAAATATCACTGTGGATAGAGTAATTGTAAAATTATAATGAATAAAATAAAAATAAAAAATAAATAAAATAAATAAAATAAATAAAATAAATAAAATAAATAAAATAAATAAAATAAATAAAATAAATAAAATAAATAAAATAAATAAAATAAATAAAATAAATAAAATAAATAAAATAAATAAAATAAATAAAATAAATAAAATAAATAAAATAAATAAAATAAATAAAATGAATAAAATAAATGAAATTAATGAAATTAACAAAATTAATAAAATTGATAGAATTAATAATGAAATAATAAAAATAAGATTATAATAATCATGCCACAAAAGATCAACAAATTACACGTATGAAGAGTTAAAGAAATAGGATTGTAAGTGAGATGAGAGAAAAATGATCGGAGACCCAAGATACCTGAGATTTGAGCAGGTTCAATAGCATTACCTGTCAGGCAATAGGCGTGTATAATTATGGAGGATTATTCTTGGGCACTCTAGGGTGCACCTGTAAAGATTTTCGAGTAGCAAGCCTCCCTCGGTGGCTTTCACTTTTCGTTATTCCTCGAATATTGCTGCTCTCGATTATTCCCATAAGAAGCTTCAGGTCTACTCTGCTGGTTTATTTCGTTGTATCCATCGATGAAATTCTTTCAAACGATATACATTCCTGACCAACGATTATTTCGACTAGCACCATTGAAAATTCTATGAAAAATATTGAAGAAAAACATTTTTAATTGTTGTTAAGCAATGGAAATATTTGTTGATGATTTTTTGAACGTTTGGCATGTTTGTCTTTGGAGAACTGGGCGCTGGAGGTTGAAAGGACACGAAACAAGTCTGAAGAAGGAACGAAATGGCCGAGGATTTTATAGAGAAGAGTGTCCGGTTCCCTTTGTGTCTGCTACCTGTCTTAAGACATCGTCTTCTCTTCAGCTCTTTCATTCTCTCTCGTTTTTTTCCCTTTTATTCATTCATTTTATTTCATCATTTTATTTTTCCCGGCATTTATCTTGCACGAGGACACAGAATAATCGTATTCGAAGCCCCGCGAGGAAAGGAGGGCTGCCGAGATCGACGTGCAGCAACGAGTGAAAAGAATAATGAGACGGTAAAAAATGCCGGGAGAGCGAGAGAGAAACGGAAATTTGTCTTTTTGTCCGATCATTTGATAGCGCAGCATTCCTAACCATTTGTCAGACATTTGATAGCTACACGTGGGAGACACGGAATTCTTCTTGCACCTCTTCCAAACATCACGTAATCGAAAGTTTTATGTATTTGCATAAATACGTACAGCACACAAACACGAATGTACATTTTTTTCTCTCCCTCCAGTTTCTTATTTTTCTCCGTTCCCCGGAGCTCGGAGACGTTCACTCTCGTCGAGGAGGAACTTTTGGAAAAGTCTCGTAATCAAGCGAATATTTGCGGCACTTGCGGAATTAATTGAAACGAGGCACACGCGGTCGACGAGAAATTCGTTCGCCGAAGTGACATGTGTCATGGGGGGTCGTTGATAGAAAGGCATAACGAGCCACGGTCAGCTTGTTATATATTTGTAGATTGCACGATAAGAAACATGCAGAGCTCGCTCTCAGCCTTTTGAAGCCGCGCAGCAACAGTCGCAGTCGCTTCATCGTGAATCGCGTTGCCCTCGAACAAACACACACACACACACACACCCGTTCATCGCTGACGACCTCATGGCATGTGGCCACGCGTTCATGATCCGATAAGCTACCGACCAATTGACTGCAATCATACCAGGGGTTAGGAAATTAACTTGGAAGCGGGCGCATTGATTCGTCAAAGCCTCGTCAGAGGTCGCCCAAGTTCCACCTCTCAAGATGGCTCACCCATAGGCTGCATGGGAAATTTCTCCCAAAGCTCCTTTTTCTCAATTTTCTTTTAATAAAAATAAAAATAAAGATTGCTCACCCAGTAATTCCAAACCTGCTCCAATCACATCGTTATTTTATCGGGATCTTGACACTTGGTGAGGGCTGCGACGAATCGAATGGAATTATTTGTATCTCATAAATAATCATCGCCTAATAATTGTCGCAATTGTTCGAGACACCACAAAGAATTCAAAAGAAATTTCTTCAAAATTTCGAGTTCTGATTCGTAATCAGGACGACGGGAGAAAAAACGTCTGGCTCGAAAAGCGAGAGCACGTGGTGCCTGTAGCCTGCAATTGACATTTTTATCTCTTCGATCTAGCACTTTTTTCTCTGTAACAAGGGATCGCGATTGAAAAGCAATGGTTGCGGTGATGAGGAGATTGTCTCCGATACAGGAAAAAAGGGTGCGATGATTTTCGTGGTAACGAGAGCCTGCGACTGACGTGTTTTTATCCAGCGGCGTAATCGCCCGCAAACGAAACGGTAGAAAAATTTGACGACTCATTCCTCGTTAGTTCTGATTGAATGAAAAATAAATTCGGCACTGAAAAAAAAAATAACGATTTTTTTGATGGAATTATCGAAATTTCATTTATCCGAAAACGTGATGAGGTTTCTGCGTTTTTTTTTTCAGTTTTCTCATTTTATTCCAATCAAAATCACATTTGATGGAATTAAAAGGTTCGTAATAAATATCAAATGCTCGTTTTTCATGCCGAACTGTATTTCCAAAGCCTCCACTTTCAATCCCCATAGAAATTACGCACTGGAATGAATCAGACAATTATTCAATTGCGTGCAACATGGACATCGTAATAAAAGTCTTTTCGCCCGACTGACTAACTGACTCTAGCGAGAGTTGGAATGAATTTATTTAATCAAGCCAATATGGCGTCCTTTTTGTATATTTATATCCACGTAATTTCATTCCAAACGGCTGCAGGTTTTTTTATATTCACAAATTAATCGCGCACCCATCGCTCTTCAAGCCCGTATCCGTGTACGTACGTATACGTTACACATTCCCCTGGTGTACGATGACACCAACAGCAGAGTCAGATGGCTGAAGGAATTGAGGCACGCGACATGCCGAGGCACGTGACGAGCTAAACAACTTTTTTATATTTTCTCTTGCCGTCGCCCTACACCGGACCCTTCGTCAAATGAATTTACTGTTCAAACTTAATTGACGCCAGAAAACCTTTCCAAATTTATTGTTTTGGAACGTTAACGATCACTGACTCGTGCGCGTGGTCGATCGTATACATTTTCGTACTCTATGCACCAACATTCCAATGACTTTGCCAATTTTTTGGCAAATTCGTTTCGTGTATTACGAAATGACAAAGAGAAAATTATATAAAAAATTGCTGTGTCATCGTAGTCCCCTGGGACCTTATCGTCCCTCTGAGAGATTTTAGCAAATACTTTTTTTGCTAACAATCCCACGATTGAAATTTTTCATGGACGGGTACATGAAGAAGAAAATATACAAAAAATTACTTTGACATGATAGTTTCCTGGAAGCTTATCGTCGCTCTGAGAAATTTTATCAAATCCATAGTTAATATTTCATCTGAAATTCCACGATATTGAAACTTTTAATGGACGGATACACGGAGAGAATCCTGGAACCTTATCGTCACTCTGAGAAATTTTACCAAATCCAGATTAATTTTTAATTTGAAATTGGGCGAAAAATGTCAAAATTTGTCGAAAAATGTCCAAGCTTTCGCTTTTTTCAATGGAATATGAATGAACAATTACTATTTCTTTGCTTTAATCCTTTAGTACCAAAAAGTCACACATTATTAAACGCACAGAAAATAATAGCAAAAATTAACATGACATCATAATTCCATGGTACCATATCCTTCCTCTGAGTGATTTTACAAAATACACAGTAATTTTTCATTTGAAATTAGGCAAAAAATGTAAAAATTTGTCAAAAAATGGCTGAGCCTCTGCTATTTTTTAATAAAATATGAATGAAAAGTTATTACGGCTTTGCTAATATCCCTTTTAGAAGGGCGAACTATGATGCCATCTCTCCGAGTGGCAGAAATTTTGAGAATTATCCGATTTCCTGAACTTTGAAAATGGCGGTCGTTCCAAACAGAACGAAAACGAATGGGCCTGCATTTTTCGGAGGTTTTTATTTTCAGGGAGCAGTTTAACTGGATTCGTGTGAAGTTTGAACGACCTGGAAAGTAAAGGAGCGCAGAGTAGTGATCGAGCCGAAATTCAAACGTCTTCGTTACATTTGAATAAAAGTATTTTCCTCGCATAAAAATTTTCGGAATTCTTTTGTTGCAGCGACGAGGCTTTGGAGAAATATTGTTGCATGTTGTCCCAACACGAGGTGAAACTGTTCTCAAACAAGTTGTCAAACGCAGCGTGTGTGAGTGAATAATGGAAGAGAAAAAAAAATCTCCCCCGTTGATGGAAAAAAGTTGCGTATTTCTTTGCCCATAAAAATGCTCGTTTCGGGATTCACAGATATTTGGATATGGATGGGCGAAAAGTTGGTCAGTAAAGACGAATTCTCAGAGCGAAAAAGAGGCACAAAAGCACCTTGCATTGTGGAGGGCTGTCAAAGCGCTCCACAGGTTCCCGGACTGATGGTAGGCTCGCCAAAACTTGTATTGGAATCGTAACGAGATTATTGTAGGCGTTGAGGCTACGGAGCAGAATAAGAGCCAGAAACCGATCGACAATAAAGATCCAACGACGAGATGATTTATCGGGATGGTCGGGAAAAAATTGAGCTCGTGAATCGAAACGCGACAATAAGCACTCCGGGACACTGCAATCTTTGCCTTGTTCGTCTTTCAAAACATTCAGATTCACACACCTATACACTCGGCTACACGAATATCCTGGTATCCAGTTGTTCGGACTCTGTTGCCTTTTCACGTCTCGAAGATGCAAGATTTCCTTTTTTCAACACATGCATCCGTCCAAGGACCGGAAGGTGGACGACAGGTACGCGAGACTCCAGAAAAAGTCTCAGGCAAACGCTGAGGCTTGGTAAAAAAAAAAAAAAGCCACGGGCTTCGATGTCATTCGACTAATTGAAACATGACATAAAAATCTTTCTTTTTCCTCGTTCCACGACCACAACCAAGGCTCGATTTAACCCTTACTTGCCACCTTGGGGTACAAAAGTCATTTTTCCACTTTTGTTGATTTTAGCATTTTTTTTTTAGTGTACTTAAATTTAATTTTTGGCTATGTAAAATAAACAATCTTTTAGAAAAAACTTTCGATATGTTCTACAACAATTTTCCAGTCGAAATATTCATTAGTTCATTTTTTATAACGATTTTTGTCACTGGGGTACAAATCTACCCCATGGTGGCAAGTAAGGGTTAACCCTAGAACGGTAACTTTATGTTTTTACCTATTCCGGTAACCTGGGGTCATAAATGACCACGATTTTAAAAAATCCATATCTTCGGTAAAATGCAACGAAAAGGGTTCGACTTGGGCTCATTCTTTTCGTTTTTTAATGCAGGATTGCGCGAGCTTGGGAAAATATTGCTTCAAGTAAAAAAATTAGTCAAAAATGCGGTAAAACGATAAAAAGCGAGAGAACGAAGGGCACAGGATTTTAAGTCGCCTGGGGTCGTTTTTGACCTTCGGTTTATCGTTCCAGGGTTAATTTGGAGAAATATTTCTTCTCGCTGTGAATATTTCCCTGCGAAAAAAAAATCCTAATTGGTGATCAAAATGGAAGGAAAAATTTATCCAGAATTTACGCAGAATAACTTTTGGACGTGGTTCGAATGTAATTCAAACTGCTGATAACTTTCCACCCTATCCGTCGGATCCTCCGAAGGGGCACAGCTTGCCTAATTAATTCAATGAGGGAATCAGCAGAGCGTCACAATTATTCCGTCGGACTTTTGGTTGTAAAGAGTGATGCATCCACCGCTGCTGCCCCTACGAAGCGTTTTAATGATGAGCAATCGCGTGCCCTCTCCCGCGGCTCGTGCCAGATGACTCTTGATGGTTATCTACCCTCTTTGCCACCAGCAGACGCGCCAGTGCACCCCCGTCGAAGCCTCAACGCCAGCACTTGCGAGAATGTCGTTTATGTTCCGTAGCTCGATGAGGACTGTCCACGTGCCACGCGCACCGATATTAAACGCTACATAAATATGTATAAGTGCACGAGTCCGGTGGATGAATGGAAGTTGACTGTTCGACGTAGAACACGGCACACATGTGCCTTTAACGGCGGCTCGTTAAAGCGTCCAGGCTCTGCAGCGTTTCCAATCGATTTCACGTTCCAACGTCAAAATCTTTTCCATCAGAAATATAAATTGCGATCTTTCTCTCATTTCCAAAACATTTTCCTCTTTTCGCAAGGACTGACCCTTCAACTGCCAAGTTCACGCAGTCACTCGCGTGATCTCTGGTGGTAAAAAAAATGTCGAAAGGTTGTGGCAAACAAATGAATCAACTTTTTTTCGAAAATTTTGTTTTTTAACACGTTTTATTTTGAAAAAATCATAAAAAATCTTTTTTTTTTTTTATTGGATTTGAACTTTCCGTTTTTTCATGATTTCAATCGAAAGGAATTCGATGCTCCATTTTTTAACACTTTGTCTGTATATAAAAGTCTTTTCCGCACCTTCCGTCTGTAAACCTGGACACACCATTCTGTCAGCCAGTTATTACATTCCAAGAATTCAGAAAAAATTCAGGCTACTGTTCGAAATCTTCAACTTGGAATTTCAATTATACAATTTTAGGAAAATCCATATTTTTCATCAATTTTTGATCCAATGAATGGACCGATCCGTCGTATTCGCCCGGACACGAATGACCCAGGTTTACAGACCAAGTGTTAATTGAAAGTTGAACCGAAACGTATCGGTTACTAAAAAAAAAAGTAAAAAAGATTTTGTTGTAGTTCTGCGGAAGAATCTCGATTCACGAAAGACTCAAAAACGCGCACGATATGTTGAGGTTGATGGAAAAAAGAGGAAACGTCGCAGATCGTGCATGTGTTTGGTCCGATTTGATTAACAACGATAACTCGAAGAGTGTAAGTACAGATTAGTACCGACAGGTCCGTTACCGCGCCTTGATCTTTTCCTGTTGATATTTCTTCAGGTGACTTTGCGCGGCGACCGCGGAGTGTCCTGCATTTTGTATAATAAGCCACACGCTCCGGAAGACTCCGTGGGCGTTTTGACGAGGATGTGTTCTGCGAGCTCGAACACGACATCAAAAGCTGAAACAGAAACATGGATATTGATGGCAGAACGAAAGAAAGCCAACAGGGAAAGATCGCAAAATATACATGCGTATTTGTACATGTGTTTGGGCTCTTTGAATTCGTACACGTCAAGTATCCATGCATGATATAAAGAGCGGCGAAAAAAGAGAAGAGAGAATAAAAGGATTGCTGCATGGTGGTGTCGGTATTATTGCAAACGTGCTGTGGGCCGTATAAATGCATGTGCAGCGCTTGCAAGACAGGTTGAGAGCATCGTTTTTCCTCGATGCATAATAGTGCGCATACGCGCATCGAAATCTACAGCCATGACCAAAAGTGTTGAGCCCATTTTTCTGATAAAAATCAATACTTGATTTGGAGTCATCAATAAAAGGGAACGTTTCGATGTAGCGTTAAGGGCGAGTGATCGAACTTCCAAATGGAACACATGCGCCATGGGTGTTGAGGGGCGTGGACGGTCGAGTGTCGACCAGCGAAACAATTGGACGGGGTCACGTCCAAGGATTGACGAAGAAGAACTAAATTTCGAATTGACGTCATCGATCCCAAGGGATCCTTCAAAAATACTTTTGGTCGAGGCTGTATACGAAGCAGAAGTTCGGCGAGATCGCGCGGTGTTGGTGAATGAACGAAAGCGAGACGCGATAAATCGATGAAAATTAAATCGAATCTATCGAAATGTCGATAAACGGAGAACAGAGAAATGCTCGTAATTATGTGTCTTGTATATAAATGCCCGGAGGATTGTTGGATGATTTTGCATAGAGGTTGCTCGAAAATGGAGATGCAAGTGAGAGAAAGAGAGATGCGAATAAATGAGAAGAGAGGAGAGAGACTGCCGGGGATGGTAAATGCAGTTCAAGAGAGCTCTATTCCCTGAGTACTCGAGAAAAAGTTTATATGATTGTGTTGACGTGCGTGTGTGTGTTGTGTATATAATATGGATACTTCATGGAGATAGCATATGTATATGGTTAAGAATATCGCGAAGGCGTGTAGTACGCGGTTGTCGAGTGCCCACGCTCGTTTATATGCACCATCTCGTCGGACGATTCCGTACAAGTTGTACGCGTATTGCTCACAATCTCCGGATACGTGTGTATAAAGAAAATTGCCTTAGCCCGATTTATGGATGGATTCCTTCTTCACCGCGGCGCAATAAGGCAAAGTGCACATAGAGAGGACTAAACGTCCGATGTTGGCGTATATTACGAACGTTATATCTCTTTCCTCTTGGTGGATAATTAGGTAAGTGAGTATAATATATCATAATTAAGATGTGATCCATTCTGGACAACTATTGTTAAACAAATTTGTACGTTGGTTACGAGATTATGGGAGTTGGGCCACGGTGAAACGTCAAACTCCGGAGCAGGCTTTGATTTAACTTTTAACAAGTCTTATTTCTTCCTCAGAGTTTCTTCGGTGCTGGATCAACGAATCAGCATTATGGGCATACAGATATTCTTGTCTAATCTCGTACTCTGACTGTCGAGGATTTGAGAACGAGACTCCTCGTAAATTTTGTCGTTATAGTCGAACTTTCAATGTTCTGGATGTTGCTGAAAAAAGAGCAACTTCCCGTGAACGTTCTGGTGTGCTGCTTTTCTGCTAGACATCTATGAGCCAAGCTGGACATGAAGGATGGGAGAAGGCAAAGCAGAATGCAGCCGTGAATACGTTTGTGTAAAGTTCCTCGTGTGACATTCTTCCAAATGAGATGATGCAAGGAGGAATGACTCGTGTGGTCCATTTCCAAGTGTAGTGATCAGCTTCAATGTCAGCCCGTGACGTACACCATGAGGGAATGAAGCATTCGGTTTCTCTCGTGTTGTTCAGTTTACAAATTAAACACCACACGACGAGCAGGTCATAGGACGACCGACTATCCGGAGGTAACTCATTGGCCAGGGTATGGTGAATTCCTATAGTGACCATCTCTGGACCGTTTGAGTTCCAAGAAGCTTGTGTGGCTGCATTGAAGAACGAAGAAGAGTTGCAGGGAGGGAAGGATCCAGAAGCGGACTGGTATCTCTTTGTTGAACTGTTGTCCGCATGGCGCACGTCCTATGAAACACCACCAAACGCGACACCACCAAGTATGCCACGATTTGAACAAAGAGTGAGAAGAAATACGAGACGGTGGTCAAAGAGAGGTGAAGAGAGTGAGACTGTATATCCAGTTGGAATCGCGTTCGGTAGGCACGAATGGCAGAGAGAGGAAGCATCAGCAAGATGGCTCCATGTATGTTCCAATGTGGCCGGGTCGCACCAAGCCCCAGTTAAGGTGCTCTCGTTTGTTCCTCGTTTCCAAGTTGCATATATGCCTCATGTACAAACTCAACACTATGGTCTCCCATGGAAGCTCCTGGCAAGGGGGCGAGCAACAGAGACCCTGAGCGAGTAGTGCAAAAGCAGCGAAAAGGACGAAGCATAAGCGAATGAGAAAGAAGCTACGAAGGATTTCTCGCACGTTAAGAGAGCTACGGAGCTCTCGTATCTACGATCGTTCCGTCCACCTGTGTTCCTCGTATTGTCAGGCGAGGAACAGGACGAAGGAAGAGGGAGCCAGTCATATAGCCAGGTGAGAAAGAGCAAGAGTACACGAGCTGAAAGGGGGCACCGAGTGAGCTCTACCTGGCCCGAGGAATCTCGTGAGAATTAACGATTCCGACCTCGGGGAGCTACAGCCTCGGAGCTTGCACGTCTACAGGAAAAAATCAAACATGAAAGAGCGATAGAAAAGTGCAACAGAAAAACAAAACGTCCGTTAGTCAGACGTCCCTTTTGCTCTAGGAGGTTGACAAACCTTTGGGATCACGTGATCCTTTCTCTGTGACCTTACGTACCCTCTACGCGAACTTGATGGGTTACTTTGGCTTTATGGACCAGCAGCTACAAAAAATGTAACGTTGGGCGGATAAGCGGCAGGATCCTTGATATCTACCTGGACGAATCTTGACTAAAATTTTTACCGGAACGCAACGGCGATCATGCTCCGATGGCAAGCCTAATCTTCCTGGTCAGTCTGCTGAGATCCCAGGGAGTCTTCCTTGGCATCAATGATTCCACAGAGCATGAAAGGTTGTTGGAACCATGGCGCATGTTTCCTTGGAAGTCCCTTGGAATCTCCAGTTTTCCTTGGACATTTCTTCGGCGATATGGTTACGAGAGTTCGAATCACCTGCCTGGTGGCTTGAAATAACGAGGCCTCAGGCTTGTCTTGATCGATTTTTCGTACCCTCTGTACGGTACTTGGCCGAGCATTCGTTTCAGCATGAGATTTCGTATCCCCGTCGAAACGAGCGCACCCATGCTCCCCCGCGACGCACACAGACGTTCATACAAAGCCCGTTAAAGCCGAGACTCTGTGAGCTCTACGGGTTGGGTGCGATATCATCGGCGAATGCAAAACAGAAGGAAACGAGTATAGTCGCTTTAGCTCGCTTGTTTCTTGGTCCATTGCTCATGTGGGAAGAAGAGAAGACGCTCAGATCCTATACGAAGAAAACACAGAAAGCCAATGCGAGGTAAAACGACGAGCTACGGCGGTATAACAAAATGTTACATTGGTACGTCGAGTCCGAGATATCGACGGACCTTTCGCGACGGGTTCCCCCGCTTAGAAGCCTCCTCCTTCTCCTCCTCGTATTATCATGTACTATATTACATTTATAGTCCATGGCAAAATACTCGTTGGTAAGCCTGAGTACGTAGCCTCCCCGCAGGGGTTCACCTCTATCGAAGTAGCTTAGTGTGCTTCCGATCGATCTGCGATAGCGTTCAGTGACTTCTGTTGCGCTTCTGGGCCAGGAAGCAGTAGTGAAGCTTGAAATTTATGACCATAAAGAGTATAGCCCTGCACGTGGCTCTGTGGCATTTCACTTTGACTATGGAGACGCTTTGATTGTCCGAATCGTTGACTACGGATGAGGGTGCTTGATGGTACCAATCCAACGGGGATGAAGAGATGATTGGCAGTCCACATATAGCCACCTGCCGTCTCCACGTAGACAAGAGAGTTGCTGGTGGCTGCTGCTTCATCGCCGCGTGTCGCTTATCGATTGTTCCGAACTCGTGGCCTCATCAGCAGAAAACAAAGCCAGGTTGAGACGCGATTCTGCGCCACCTGTGAACCTCTATTTTTGCATGCCCGGCGTGGGCGTTGAACAGGGAAAAATGCAGGCTTTCTTTGTTACTGGGAGTCACCGAGTCACAAGATTTTATTCTGTATGCGATATATCGCTGAAGCAATACAAGCCAGTACGTACAATGCTACATGAAGCTCGTGTGCCGTATGAGGTCCCCGTAGGCGGTTGCGGCCACGTCGTCCGAGCGCGAGTGTAGAGGACAGGGAGAGCTGTTACTGGGTGCGCGCGCGGCCACGGATGTTTTATCGTCCTCCGAATAATAATGCAAACGCCCGCTCGCGCGCTTCCATGAGACTCGAGCCAGTCTGTCGAGAGAGGGACACACCCCGACCGAATAAAAGCGTTGAGGACTCTGGCTACAATTATTAGGCGTATAACTACACAAGCAAAAAAAAACCATATAGCACAAATGATGAAACTGTAACCACGAACTCGGCATACAATTTCGAGGTCGAAACGTCCAACGCTCTTTCTTTTGACTGATTACTGGTTCGTCATCAGAAACTCCAAAAAATCAGTGCCAGATCAGGCATTCGAGATATTATTGGAGAAGCAGATCAGCTTTAATTTGGGTTCGTGCGAACCCAGTTATGGGGATCAGTGTCGAGGTTATGGTGGCCAGGACGAATAAATAAGAAAAATGAGAATTTGTTACAGAGTTTCCTACCGATTCGGATTCGAATTTTTCTCAAAATTCTCATAAACGGTTCGGACGTCATTCGTCTCGTATTCCATTAAGATCTGTCAACCTATTTCGTGGTTGAGGTGCATCCATAAAATAATAACTAATAATGAAATATGTTAGTAAATTGTAGAAATGTTTTGTTTTTTGTTCGTATTACGTTGTACGCACGTGCCGGGACGTATCATCATGTCAGGCGTCCATTTCTTCTTCCGCTTCTTCGTCCCGGCGTTATTTCGTTTCGTCGTTTTGTCATCAAGTTCTGCACCAGCTTGCTTTCTCTTGCTCTCTCTCTTTCTCTCTCTTCGTCTTTTTTTCTCTTGGAGTGGGTTCACCGAGCCTGCAATCGCCTTTATCCTCATTCCCCGAGCGATATCACTCCATCATTCCCTCTTTTCTCTCTCTGGCTTTGCTCTTTGATACGAATTTTTCGTTTTACTTTATTTTTAGTCGAGGCGCGACGACGACGACGACGACGACGACGACGAGTCGCTCGTGCCGTGCTGGCCATGACGGCACTCCTATATGTTTTATATACGAAGGATGTCCGCTTGCCTGCTTGGACTGCTCCGCGCCTCTTCTTCCTCCCTCTTCATCGTCTTCTGAGAGACCGAAGCTACGAGCTCGCTATATATAGTTGGACTATCAACAATGACAGTGAAACGATCTCCTTCTCTTTCTCCCTGCTCTCTCACTCTCTCTCGCTCTTGATGTTCCTGCTTCGCCGCTGAGTGCACCTCACTAAATATTCAGCGACCTCCTCGAGCGCGATAAATGTTGCCGATCGTGTATTATATATACGCGAGGTCACGCGCCGTTGTCCTGCTTTTCCTCTTCCTCTCTTTCTCTCACCCCCTCGTTCTCTTGATACGGTGAGCAAACCAAACTCCGTGACGATTACATTCGAGCACGACTTCCGCTCGACGAATCCCGAGATGCCTCGCTTCTGGTATACACTCCGCATTCGATATACACACACACACACACTCTGTAAATCTATATGTTTATATTTGTACACGGTAAACGATGCCATTTTCATGTGGTCCCTCAAATAACTTGCAGGTTCGCTACTTGTGACGCCGTCAGCCAAGTGTTTCCACCGGAAATGAACATTCTGGCGACGCGACGACATCACTTGATATTAAAAACGCTTATCGACTCATGTACCGCGCCCAGCAACGACAGCCACTTCGCACAGCAGTCAGGAGAGTTCGGACTTAATTTCAAAATCCAAAAATCCATTGTACTGGCGACCGGAACCACGTTGGGTCTTTATCGACGCACCACGAACACCGCAAATCTGTACTTGGAAATTAAGGATGATCGATGAATTTGAGTGGTTCAAGAAAAAGGGTTGAAATTTTTTGTAGGCGTAAACAAACATGTACTGAATCAATGTGCCGAATTTTGATATTATTTACCGTTTCGTTCGGCAGTAATTAATTATTGAATCTCCAGTGTTTTTGAACACTTATCCTCACCAGCATAGAATAGGCAAAAGTTTTTCATTTTTTTCAGCGGTTATTCCCAAGATTTCATCATGACGTCAGTTTTTCGACTTTCCCATTAAAAATCGATTGAGATATTCAAAAATAAATACACAACATAACCCATAATCGACCACGGCGTCGCAGCTGTTTCTTTCGTACATTGTCAAACGTCTTGTTTACAACGCTAATCAAAATTGACTTATTACTTATTAAACATATTTTTATCAATAAAAACATATGAAATTATCGATTCTTCACGGATTATATTTCTAAACGAGGCGAATTAGACCCGCCCTGCGCGCGCGTCGATTTTTGGCTAGCGTGATTTTCGAAAAAAAAAAAAATTTCAACATTCTGGGAAACAGCTGTCATTATGACATTTTCGGACATGCACGATAACTTCGGAGTTATATCTTGACTTGAACTTGGACACACAACGCGTGCTAGAAGCAACGTTATTGCGAACCAATCAGAATCACGGAAAAATGATGACAAAACTGCAATTTTATGCGTTACTCATGAACTTTATATAAGAGGAATAATAAATGACTATTTTGAATTGAGTTTTGTATTAGGAAAGGTTAGTCAAAAATAGTTCTTGTCAAGATCACGAAGCCGTTACCCATCATCCTTAAAAGTCACTAAGGAGTAATTTTATGCAAAGCGACATTTCTTCGTTGACAACGAATTGGTGGAAACAGAAACGGAAATCCTCGAGGTGCTGCGTTTTTATTCGACAGCGATCGAAGACGCCTCAGTCGGTCTTATCAGCTATGAAGCCGTAGGGAAGCAGCAGGTCCTTTCGCTCCTTAAGAAATTCTGTGATTCGTTGCCCCAAAGGATCGTTTTATCGGGACAACGAGTGTCTCGCGTGCATATTTGGATGGACGTGTGCGTGTGTGACGAGTCGAAAGGAAAAAAAAGTTGGCGATAATTGTGACGAGTAAGAAATAAGATTTAAAAAAAAGCTCTATATTTATACGAGTTCGTTTTCGTTGAAAGGCGAGCGCTCAGCACGGGGAATCTGTGGCGTCTGAAGCCTGGGCGAGGAACTCGACCATGTCGCGGCATCTTTGTCGGCTCGCCTGGTTCTTCATCATCTCGGCTGCCGATATCGGAGAAGCCAAAGGGAGCGAAAGAGAAAGACAGAACCGCAGGACTTCTCCGGAGTGAAAAGTAAAGTGAGGCGGTTTCCAGAGAGGCTGGAGCCATAGATATATATTTGTATTTGTATATTCTCATATAAATATATATATATATATACTCGCTATATACAAAGGTACGAATCTGAAAGGGAAAAATGGAGAAAAAAAGCATAATAATTTGAAATACGAAAGACGAAGAAAGACGAAATGATGAGCGTTGCCGAGGACATACGATGGACGAGCGAGATACGAAGAACCTGCTGATCCCTCTCCGAGCTTTATAATCGATGTGTATAGACGCCTTTCTTAGCCATATATAGCTGTATATTTTAGCTGTTACACACGATAGCAATATTGACTCTTTTGCCAGCGTAAATCGTCGATATATAGACGATAGGGATCATATATTAATTAGAACGAGACTGCAGGGGTATATAGGAAGAAAAATCGTATATATTTATATGTTCCGAGTGCGGTTATGTGGGTGGAAGAGAGAGTTCGAGTTATTGTTGCTTCTTGGCAAATTAATAGATCTTTCCGGGTATTAATCCAATGGGTACCTTTCCTCGATATTTTTAATATCATTTTTGACTAATTGAAGCTTCGTCGAGGTATCGGGAGTTATATTCGTCTTGGGCTTGTATATTAATTTCATATAAATGTGAAACTACTCTCTTTCTTTTGTCCTTTTTTTTGTATTCCTGCGAAATTCGCTCGCTGGGCTTTTCGAGCGAGTATCTTATCGCACACGGGACTCCGGAGCAACAGCGGCATTAATCTGCTCAGTGGGAGGATATACAGAAGCTTGCGTTCCGTGTATCGAATTTCAAGGTGCGCCTTTGTTCAGTGCTGCGCGCACGTATTGACTGATATCTCTGCTATTGTTGGGTGCCGGTTATACTCGAGTTTTTCTTTTATTATTTTTCACGAATTTATAGATCGACGATCGTTGATTTTATCGAAAAATTCAGTCCGGGTCAAATTGACCCAGTGTGTATACGACGGGCAAACTTGTGCCAAATTTCCTTCAATGATATCTCGATGCTTACCGATACGCAAATCACTCAATTACAAACGTCATTATCCACGAACACGCGCTCGAAATGTGTGCGAAATGAATGCGGTTTGAAAATTCAATGAATCCTCGCCCGTTTTTATTTTCTCGTAACTGGTTGCGGTCAGCTCGATACCAATGAACAGATTTTTTGTTTGTTTTACTATTTTATTTTTTGTTTATAACGCGGATCGATTTACCGCGACAATATAATTTGATCTAATGTTGTATATCGTGATTGCTGCGCCACATGCAGACGCTCTGGGGTGTATCGAGGTCCGCGAGCCCAAGGAGTAAGAGAGAGACCAAGGACCAGGATTAATAAGAACGTACTGGGTGGTTTATAGGCGAAATTCCCCGTGGACCCCGCTCGAATTTATCCACCGTTATCCACGAGGATCACGCGAACGAAGATCTCTGAGGATTTTTTTTTCTCCGCCACTCGTGACCGATGAGAAAAATTGAGTCGATCCTCTCGCGCGACTGTAATCTCTGCTTAGCTCGAGAAGCATTTTTTTTTTCTTGCTATTAATGGCTTTTTCAGTGAATATACTGGGCACAGTTAGCAGCAGGTTACAAATAAATATACATCATATTATTTAATACGGTGGGTACATGCGAAAGCGAATGCACGATGTACCTGTTGGCGTGATTGCGGCTGCTCAGCATTTCCAACACGATCGATCAGTGTACACGTGTTTATGTTTGTACCGATCGTTTAATGCTTCGTAGTTTTTTTTTTTTTTTTTTTTTCTCAACTAATCATTAACATTTCGTGATTACTTCGAATCGAAAGAAGCCGCAGAATCTTTATTGGCGCGCGACGGTCGAAAAGTCTTGGCATCCCGAAATTCTTCTTTTCGGGCTTTAAACGTTCGGCCATGCACTTCTTCGACGGCCTGATGACTTTTTGATCGGAAAATTTAACATTTCGAAGGTTCGACGAGAAAAAAAACTCGCTGAGTAAAAATTCGTGCTTGCAACGAGAGTGTAGATTTTCTCGCCTGATCCAGTGAATGATTACGTTGAATTCTTCAATTAATTTGCACGACGCTAAGTACTATTTTTAAAATCGAATCACCGCGGCTATTTACCACCTCTGAAGAAAAAGTTTGTCCCGTCCTCATTCCTCGTTCGTGATGGCAATGAGTGTCCGATCTTGTTACAAGCATGCTTTAATAAACTATGCACATAATTCTGTTTGAACGAGCTCGCCATTTGAGATAATGGGCATATAATCGTTATCAAAGTCGCGTTATACCAGCTCCTATATAACTGTTGTGGTACATCGCGGATAGTCGATTCGATAAAATTCATATTAAAATGTCCGGTTCCTTTGCACTTCTGTTGATCTGGTTTTCTCGTCCTTTGCGCCAGAGAGACGCACGCACACGCATATATACAGGGTGAAGAATTTAAACAAAATTGTCTATAAAGATTCACAAAGAAGCATTCGGGCTGTTGGATTTCCAGAGTTTTTCAAAAGGGAATTTTTCGTCGCTTTGGATTCATCGAAAAATCTCTGACTTATTTGCAGACGAGACTGCCAGGACAGTTCTCGAAATAGCGAAAGCCTTTTGGCATCATGTAAAAAGTGTTTCTTGCATTCGACAAAATTTCCTCCGGGTCTGACAGACCCAGTGTGTTTATTCGATAAATTTGACGAAATAGCGAAGCCTTTGATGTCATGTAAAAAGAATTTATCGCATTCAACAAAATTTGCTGCGGGTCTGACAGACCCAGTGTGTTTTTTTTTTCGATAAATTTGACGAAATCGCGAAGCCTTTGACGTCATGTAAAAAGAATTTATCGAATTCGACAAAATTGGCTCCGGGTCGGAGAGACCCAGTGTGTTTTAGTCGCGATTTTAATTTGACGATCGAAAGTGTTTTATTCGTGTAACGCGGAACACCCGCTATATGAGTATCTCGTTGGTATAGAAATACTCGGATTTATCGTACGTAATGTACGTACTGTGGTTGCAGACTAGGAAGTCTCCGAGAGATATCCGAAGAGATGCGAATGATTTTTTTGTCGTTGATAAATCATGAGGAGTTTTTCGCGAGCACAGAATTCTTCATTCTCGTTCAATCTTATTAAATTGATTAGTTTTGTTTTTGCACCCGTTATCCTTTGGTTCACACTTCCGTTCGCCACGATATTAACACGCGTTTTCTCCTTAAGATGCGTGTATTTCATGCCTCCTCATGCACTGGACCAGCTCGGAGATGAGGAGAAGAAAAAAATCGACATTAACTTTTTTCGCATACTCGCAGTTTGGTTTCTCGCGGTGAAACGGAAGGTAAATCCAGGGGATCGATTGAACGAATATGGTTTACTACTGGAATTAGATTCCTCGAGGATTGAACGTACGAATCCACGTGGCGCCAGTACTCCG
Source organism: Hyposoter dolosus (assembly GCA_963921915.1). Lineage (NCBI taxonomy): Eukaryota > Metazoa > Arthropoda > Insecta > Hymenoptera > Ichneumonidae > Hyposoter > Hyposoter dolosus. The sequence goes on from OY998139.1 coordinate 2,428,772, forward strand.
ATATCCCCAGCGTATATATTTTACCCCCTTGAGAGTTTTCACTCTCTTCGCGCGAGTGGTGCCGGTTTTACGCGATCGGTGCGACGATATCCTTCGGTGAGTACATACTTGTATATATTTGTATATGCTCGCTCATCTCTCCGTACAGTCTCTCGTGTTCTCGCTTATCAATGCATTCACGATTACCGGAATGCGAGCTCTTGATCCTCCAAAACATAAATCAGCTCGAGGCTCTTGCTCTTCATGCGCGCACTGCCTTTTTCTATCTCTTCTGCGTACGTGGACTCTCTCGTCACGAAAATAAAACACACACACACTAAAAAAAGGAACAGCGATGCTTTACGCTGCTCCCGTCCTTAAGAACGAAATTTATTCCACAATTCGCAGAACTCGATAAAATTTAGAGTTAATGTTCGAATTCATTGGAAAAATTGAGCATTTTTTACCTTTCGAGCAAACGTGGTCGGAATCGCGGCCCAATTTTTCGTTCTCTTTGCCGGATCTTTTGCGATACATTCCGAAGCTCAAGGATAAGGAAGCTGCTCATGAATATTCATCGTAGCCGCGTTGTTCGCGAGTGAGAATGGCAGAAAAGCGAGCAGGACACCTCAGGCCCTTGCTCGACCCTTCCACGTCTCCGCGATGTACTTGATATTTGTATTTTTTTATCAGCAGCCTGACGTATATCCTTGTTGATCGTAAGAGGGTTTGTTTCGCTGATTGTTGTCGAAACCGCGCGCGCGTTGACGAGGAGAGTGCAGCCTGCTTTCCTGCATGCACGCGTGATCGAAGCACCGCACACGCCCGGAGGCTTTCTCTTGAATATTCAACGTGCATCGCGATCCTCATCGATGAAACACACGTTCAAGTTGTTTAAATACATGAGATTTCAAGCTGACTCCTCGCCATGCGGCGCCTCTGTGGACTTCCTTCGATGTTCCATTATTTATTGATTAATTGATATCATCGATTTATTGCATCATTCATCACATTTCACAAGCTCGCTCGATTGAAAAGTCCCAAGCGATCTGCTGGCGTCTAATGATCCACAAAAACGTCCAAAATACAACGAAACTTGAGAAAAAACATGCTAACAATCCGCAAGAATTTTTAATCGTCATTGAAAAACTTTTAAAAAGTCTGAATTAAAAAGAAGAAAAATTAGAAATTTAGAAAATTTGGAAACTTACAAGTCGTGCCACGAAAATCCTGAATATTTCGAAGTTCATATTTCGACACGTTCGTAAGGCGCGCGAATCTATCAAAAACGTATGATTACGCGATTGGAATGATCGACGAAAAAAAAAATGGAAAATGGCGGGAAAAACTCAAAGAGCCCCCTGGAATGCCTCCCTCGCCGGAAGCGCCAACAAATTAATTCGTAAAGTTATCAGAGCCTGGCCGTCTTAGCAACTCGTCGTATTTGTACGTGGAGATTCTTGTCGCTATACGAATCCAGAGTCTCGAAGCTCTATCGTACAGGCAGGTCGAACAGTTGGTAGAACAAGAAAGAGAAAAGGAGAGTAAGAGTTACAGGAACGCAAGATAAATCGCGATACTCCAGATCGTCCAATACGCGTCCGGCATGTAGAGGGTGTCCGAGTGAGCGAAGGAAGAGTCAACCTCGTGAAATCCTCGTCCTAAGATTCTGAGTGAAAAATTCTCAATAGAAAAAGTTGGGAAAACACTTTAAGAAAAGAGAAGGAGGCTATGAGGTGGAACGCCATGAATGCATTTTCTTACGGAACACGAATGGTGCAGAGCAGACGAGATTGAAAATTCACGCCTCTGGCTGCTGGCTGGATTATCGATGGTCGTCGCTTCTTTCTCTCTCACAGATCGAAAAGAGACTGCGAAGCATTGCGAAGAATCGAGATGAAAAAATGAAGATTCTCCGGGGACTGCTTCAACGGGCCTGTTCAAATATTATCACAAGCTATACTTAGAGAATGCACCGAGATATAAATTATAATTCGCAAGCAGTGATAACAATGATTTTTAAATAAAACTCCGAGGTATATCGTCCTTTTGATCGGTAACCGCAATGAGCAGCTACTTTATCGTATTCGCCAAGTGTTGTGGTACTTGGAGGCAAAAGGTGTTGTGTGTGTGTGTGTGTGTGTGTACAGATGTGCCTTGAGCCTCGCATGAGTACATGTTTATAAATTCAAGACTATAAGTGCACGAGGTGCCATTGAAACGAGAGGGAGAGAAAAGAGAGAGAGAGAGAGAGAGTCCTCGTTGATCGTGTCTCGCACGTCCGCAAGAAGGATTGATTTATCACTTGCCACAAGACAGATTGCGACTCTCGCGGTAAGCGTTGGTATACTGAAACACCAAGCTGTGAGAAGAGTGAGAGTCTCTGTCGAGGCTTTCTCGAACAAACTCGAGATGGATATGCCAGACACATGTTTAGAAGGAAAAGCAAGTACGCGAGCTAGAGTTCGTATCGACTGGCTGGGATCACGAGTGCCATGACCCACATCACTTAACGCGTTGGATCGTTTGAATCAATGCCTTTCGTTAAGTATAATTATGCATCGAATTATCGAGGAGCAAATTGCTCGTTCCTCGTCGCATGGAATCTTTTTTTTTCGCATGCAAAGCTGAACTTTTATTCCGACTATTTCTTGTCCCTTCGTCGCATTCATTTTTGATTCCATCGACAAAGTTCCAAGTAATCCAACGAATTTTATAGCAATTCGAAGGATTTCGCTGCATCCATCGAGCTCCAAATCTCCCTGGAGCTTCTTCTTCAGTTATTAGCGAATCCGATGGCCAAGCATCGTTGCTCCTCGCACTGCGGTGCACGCTCGCGACGTCGCCCCACCGCGATGACCGACGAACGTGCCACCAAGTCCTCAACGCGACAACGACGACAACCACGAGAGGTGGTATTTGGATCCTTGTCGGGGATGACCACAGACCCGGGGATCATTATAGTGATTAATGCCGATGGAAAGCCGCGATAACGCTGATTTATCGATGTCACTACCTCGGACGTGCCTCCCTCCCTCCATCTCCTTCCAACTCATTCTTTCCTACTCGGTCGTAGGGATCGGAAGAGTGGTTCTTCCCGGCTTTCCCCACGACGAGAGATATAAATTGTGCAACCGTGGAGAGCCTGTACTCATTCGACCCTTCATGTATCTTATTGTTTATGCAGATAAATTATAAATGCACGGAAGCGTTTTTAGATTCCATTCTCAAAAGCCTGACTCACGAAATTAACGGAGTGAGCGTCGAATATGGACGGGCACCGCAGAGTGTGAAAATCGTCCAAACATGGAGAAAAAAAATAATATAAAAAATATTAAGATTAAGAAATTATAAGAGAAAATAATATAAAATTTTTCGTTCGTATTTTATGAAAAATAGTGGAAATTTTTTGCCAAATTTTGACATTTTTTGCCCAATTTACGATGAAAAATTACTATGGATTTGATAAAATTTCTCAGAGAGATGATGGTCCCAGGAATTATAATTTTCTCTCCGTGTCCATTAAAAATTTCAATCATCGGAATATGTTACCAAAAAATTACCGAATTTGTTTAGATAATTTTTTTCATTGATTCATTGACAGGCGATTCTCAGATATTTTTATCGATCCTAATAATACGAACCCCTCAATGCTCGGACAGGTGGATATGGATTCTGAATACGATATAATTTATTTATACGAGAAACCACTGATCGCGAGCCGGTGCACGTTATTAGAAATGTCTGTGCAGCGAAATCAAGAAGAAAATTGTGATAAAAATTGTTGCATTTGGCATGAGAAGACCCCTAGGAATGGTCCAATGTCAAGGTGAAGATTGCAGTAACGATAAAGAATTAAAAAATGTAATTCAGCCTTAAGCAGACATTCATCGAAATCTGTTACTTGCTTTATTACACTAGATTGACCGAGTGTGTTTATTATTATAGCGAACTCGTTACGTTTCCATTATTCATTCTCTATACGAAGCTTCAACATCGACTGACATTATTTGTTTACTCAAACCATATAGGTACGAATTTCTCTCCACTGTACAAATGACTCCTGCAAGATCATCGATCCCTCCAACAGGACAGATCGCTCTTTAGCAACACTAGACGATACATTTTGTAGATGTAACAGGGACAATAGAATCGAGAATAAGAAAAAGAACATAAAAAAATGTATAAAAAAACGTACAAATTCCGATGACTATATAGCGTACAGAAGTGCTTTACAAGGCGTGGGCTAATGTATTCTATTCGATTAAACAAACACGAGATCTCTTAGAATGTAAAAGTGGCGCTGGGTGTTGGTTCTCCGTGGCACGAGAGCGGAAGAGAATAGAATTGGTCAGGCGAACGGTAGTACATTGGAATCTTCATCTCGTGCCGACCTCCCATCTCGATCTCGTGCTCGCGCATCGCTGTAATAACCGAGAGAGACTCAATGGACCTGTGCACATCAGTTCATCATTATATTTTTATCCTTTTTTTATCCGACCTCGTACAGACGCGTATGATGTGTCATTTTTATACCGACATAAATATTCTTTCGAGAATAAAAAAGAAGGCAAATCATCGTGGAATACACGCCGAGTCAACTTAATGTGAGAAATCATTTGAATAAATAAACCTGTACGATTTAGAATTTTATTTCTTCGTCTTTGTGGCGCGTGGGTTACGATCGCTTTTTGAAAAATATCCAAGTCCGTGAGGATCTTGGAGTGGGAGATCGTTGGCTAACGGGGCGTGCCTCAGTGTCGAGTTATCAAACATTAAGTTTCCTACTGTACTTTTTCATGCCGCGGGGTTTTTATGTTTGGTCAAATTGACCCGGGCCACTTTGCGGGCCCATAACTTCCGGTAGGATTGATATTTTTCGAGACATTTTTTTTGAAAATAATCGTACAGGATCCGACTAAGAGAATGGTGCAAAATTCGATGTTGCCAAACCAATGGTTTGGTCGTAGTTGACGTTTGAAATAAAAACCGCAACTCCGTTTTCCTTGGGTCAAATTGACCCTAAGGTGACTCGATGTCATCGGAATCTCTCCATTTTCATTCAACGTCCTCAAAATCCTCGAATAAGTACATGAAACATTGACACACACTCGCGTGCATACATCGACAAGCATCGCATCATGAAAATCCGATTTCCGAGCTTGTCTCACAGATCCCAAGCTCCACTTTTACGATCGGATATAAAATTTTACCTCCGATATTTTCATTCACCTCCTGCTCACTGACATCCATACCATGCGCTCTTAAAATACTTCACAACCGTGAAACGACTGTTTAATCTTTTTCCAAGTCGCATTAATACGAAAACAGCTGATGCGCGTCTTATTTCGACAATTCCGGCCTGAATCTTCCAGAATTTCATGTACAAGTTATTTCCTTACGATTCAGCTTCCATTCCGGTCAGATGTCACAAAGAACCTTGATTAAGGAGATTGGATCACGACGATGCAATTTTGCCATGTTAAAAACACAAAAATTTCAAAAAAATAAGAATTTAATAAAATTTGGTAAATATATTCTTTAAATATATATCTGACAATAAAATTTTTTTTACATTTTTCCACCACGTAGTACACGAATAATTGAATACAAAAGTTGACGTGTATAAACATGGAGTTTTCATATATACAGGTATACATCTCGTGCATAAGAAGTTCGATTGAACTCTCAATTATTCGACAGCCATGTGGTTAAAAGTTTCGAGAAATTTTCGGTCTCCATACTTGATGCCAAAGAATGTTATCATTAAATTTTATCAAATTCTGATTATTTTGATTTCGTGATCCAACCTCCTTAACGTTTTCGGAAATTAGTCAGGGAGAGTTAAGATTTGCAGGTAACGAGAACATTTCCCGGAATGAAGAAATCATTTTTACGTATACGTACCGCGTGAATAAAATTTGGTGTTTCCGTGGGATGGAATCCAGTCAACGATTAAATTCGAACGGACGAAAACGTGTGATTCTCGATATTTTCCATGTTTCACACGACGAGCTCAATTCTTCGTCTCCTTTGCTGCGTTTTATTTTTTATTTTTTTATTATACTGCGAGTTTTTTTCGACGTACGATCCAAAAATTAGCATGTTCAAAAGTGGATGGTTTTGTGGGAACTTTAACAGGATATGCAAGGCAAAAAAACAGTTTTTTCGATATCTCACACCTTGGTACATAAATAAGTACATATATACACAAACGGTGTATGTTCATTGGTATATATTGGCATATATAACCCGAGTGAAGAGATTACGAGTCGCGAGCTCGCGCATAAGTAAGATCTCGGGATTTTATGTCGTTACCTCACACGAAGCTTCGATACACAGCGCGCGTGTCTTAGGCCGTCTCGTCGAGATAGGAGAGAGAATGAAAGGAAAAAAAAAAAAAAAACAGGAATAAAACGACAAAGATGAGTCCTGATTCCTGGCGGCGTCAAAGCCGTTAAAATCGCATGGTAAGAGCGGCGAGACGTTTGGAGCATGCTTGGAACTCGGAAGATGCAAGAACAGCACGAAATAAATATTTATTTATTTTTAATAATCATGCGGGAAATCGGCCGAAACGTGCTGGAACGAGAAAAATTATATTGTGCAGTTTTCAAACGTACTCCGTTCGTTACGTTCGATGAAAGAGAGAAAAGGAACGTTGGCAAAGAATTTAATAAGAAAATTTCCTAGAACTCGGTGTCTCCTGGGTCAAATTGACCCCGAGCTCTTTGGAGAGAGCATTTCGCTGTGGATTTAATTTTTTTTTAAATCAGAAGATTTTCTTATTAAATTCTTCGGTAACTCCGCAATTTCGTCATGGGTCAAATTGACCCCGAGCTCTTTGGAGAGAGCGTTTCGCTGTGGATTTAATTTTTTTTTAAATCAGAACATTTTCTTATTAAATTCTTCGGTAACTCGAGTTTCCTCATGGGTCAAATTGACCCCGGGCTCTTTAGAGAGCCTGGGGTTTAATTATTGATTGTTCAGGTTAATCCAGCGAAGAATCGCTGATGGGTGCATAGAAATGAGTTGAGCGGATGGCACGAAGGAAAACGCGATGAATCTGTGGGAGGAACGAGCGCGCATGTATATTCCAGTCGCGTGTACGATTAAGCGACTCTACTCACGAAACTCTTGGCCTTTCGTTTCTCATTGCGTTTGGCTCTCTTTTACGAGTTTTTTTTATTTTTCTACCGCGTCCCCGAGATGTGTGCCGAGACACCTGTAGATTATGGAACGCCCACTCGCGCTTTTTTCCATCTCGTTCGCGTCGCTCGAACTTTTCTATACTCGCATTTTATTATTTTTTGAGTCTGCGGTTTGCCTTCCTTTACAACAATAAGGTGACAGTATTTTGGGGCAGAAATAAAATGACGGAAATGATTTCGAATTGACAGAATTTCCTGACTCCGGAATTTCTAATGCGAAAGGTGCATTTTTTTAAATCTCCAAAGGATTCTCAATCACTGAAAAGCAAATTTTGTTGAAAAAGATCGATATCTTGTTCGATACGTTCGATCAAACGTTTTTTCGAATAATCCCAAAAATTGTGTCATTGCAGCAAGAAATATTTAAGAAAGTCTCTTCGAAAGCAAATTTTTGTCGTTCCACTCGTAAATTTCTTTGACAATTCCGTTATAAACCAAATATACAGCCAAAATAACGAAAATTTTGTAATTATCCAAAAATATTTAGTTTACCGAATTCAACAAAATATCGACGATTTTTAACAAAATTTAATTCCCACTGAAGGAAACCGAAACCGTTAATGCCACGAAGAGAGGCTAAAGAGGCACACACAGTGCAGATGCGGGCTGTCAAAATGCAGCTCCAACGGTAAAAGCAAGACGAAAATGTCGATTTACCATGAAAATAATAATTGACAGGGAATTAAGTGCGCGTGAAATTTTCCACTTAGCAAAGCATATAGTTAAGTATATATAATCGTAATGCAGATAAATTTGTGGTTGGCCGTGATAGCTCATTGCAGTCGCGAACTGACATACACGCGACTAGATGCATTAATAATAATATCCCGCGCTACCGTTGTCCGTTTGAGCGTATCAAAAGTATTGGCCTGCGCGTTAAGGAGCTGCAGCGTGATGATGGTGCGGCCAGATACTCAATAAAACGACTAGTTGGGGTTACAGCAGCGCGGTATATGTGGTTAATACCGAAGAAACTAGCAGTTGGGCGGGTTTTAACTTTCAGAAGCGAATAAGCGCGCTTTGCCTGCTGGCTAAGCGCAACCGAGAGCCCAGAGGCAAACGTATTTATAATTGCACTTTCTGTCCCGAGTCCGATAGCGGCACCATACAGAGAATTATATACAACGAAAGAGCCGAGGCTGGTTTAGTAAGGTGAGGAGAATGAACAACACTGAGCAGAAAGGGGAAAAGAGACACGCGAGAAATACACAGATATCGTACTACGTGAGTCAGCAATGCATGCAATCTTACTAGACTTTGGTTTACTGCATCAACCGGTAACATCCAACCGGTACACACGCGTGTCTTTCGTTTAACTCCAACAAGTCGCCCATTGTTTCTCTTATCCGCCAATAAAGAATCGAATTAATTTATATTTCATTCAAATTAAGGCAACGCGGCTTGACTCTATTTATCTGATACAAATACAGGTTTATTACCATTCAAACATATTTATTTTAATCCGAGTGTATCGAGACGGATATTTCATGGCAATAATACACTTCCGGTTGCTGCAATTGGGATTATTTCAAAAATTGTCAATATCGGCCATTGATGATCCGAAGTTGACGAAACTTTCGAAATTTTGGAGAAAGACTCGAAATTTGATGGAGGAATATGAGATTTTATTTTATGGTGAATCGAAGACGATTTTTTTGGTTAGACATCGAGGAAGGGTGGGGGAAGGTTATGGGAGACAGAAAAGGTGCATGGAGGCTTAACACGAATCCGGCATTCCGCTGCTAAGTGAATTCCGGCGTGTGCGTCTTTTCCGCGCGCGGCAAGGGTGTCGAAAAGTGTCTAAGGGTATATCACGAGGTTAAAAGAGTTGGAGCGCGAACGCACGTGTGCGGTTTTTGCTTTCCTGGGTCAAAGCAGAAACGACCGCGTGTGCAACATTTTTTCTTGCTTCTATTTATGCTGTTTTCTATTTTCTCTTTCATTACGTCGTGGAGGTGCCTGTGCAATATATTTATAGAGACGTACGTGAATATTTATACAGGGTGTCCAGAACGGTATATTGAATATTTCCATCCGGACTGCACCGCATGTATGCCTTCTCGGCGCGGAAATTCATACACCAGCTCGAGGAAACTGCGTGCGTGGCTCTCTGCCAATTCCCGGAGCACATGAAATTCTCTCGTCGAAAAGGAACGCAAAGGAATGAGGCAAAAGGGGCGAGAGAGAGAGAGAGAGAGAGGGAGGAAGGAAAGAAAATCGTTGGACGGTACAGCGAAGCCCACTTAGAGGATGACCGTTTGGGAGCCTAGAAGTATACAGCGAGAAGAGGATTAAAGGGTGCAAGGTGCAACCCTCGCAAAGATATGCATAAATGCTTGTGTATACTGGAAGAAACGATTTTCTTCGTTTATAGTTGAATCGAGGCTAATTTTATAATCGGGAGAAACGGTGTGTTTGTGAGAATGTAGTGTTCAATTATTTGGATACGCATACATATGTGTACGAATTTTATAATTTGACCGGGTCGTGTACACACTGGGGTCAATTTGACCCGAATTTTTTTTTTCACGTCAATCGTCTCTGCGATATGGTGGAAAATATTGAAAGGTGGAATATATGTTGTGATTTTTTTGGTGGCAAAATTTTTTTAATTATTTTTGGAAATTACTCGAAATTCTTTTCTTTCTTTGTTTTTGCTCCTGGCTTTTTGGGATTTGACGTTATCCAGTCTTGCTTCTATTTCCATTTTGTATTTTTCGAGACTCATTCTTTCCATGGAAAAATAGATGGCGATAATACCACTTTGCTTCGCTTCGGTCTCTCGTTTAATTCGCACCCACGCCACGATCATTAGCTTCTCGTGCGCCGTTCTCCACCTGGACCTGCCTCAACACCTCGCATTATGCGTTCTCGATCATGCGTTTTCTCAGCCGCGATTCGTGTTGCCATTTTTGTTGGACGTTTTTTCAAAGTCTCGTTCTTTCTGTGCCAGCAGCCTGGAGGCTCCAACTTCAGGTTTCTCTCTATTCGGTATCATGTCTCGGCAGCTTCGCGTGCTCGGGTGAGATTTTCTTATTTTTCAATCGATTTGCATCGTAAATAACGAAGATTCCCGGTAATTGTATTAGATGAGCGCCTGTCCCATTCCGCACGAGTATTTTCCTCCAGAAAAAGATGAGGAGGCGTGATGTGATCCTTGGAGAAAATACACTCATAGATCGCACGAAGGAATATCGAGAGACAGAGCGAGAAGGAAAAGATGAAACGAGTGGAGACTGCAACGTAAATCAAAGTATTTGCTCCATTTCCCGCTGAACTAATCAACCCTGACCGTCACAATTGTTTTTTGACGTAATTCAAAAATTGGCAAAAATAAGAAAAATTTTGAAAACATTCTCGAAAACTTCTAGAAAAACCAGTTTTTTTGACACCGATTTTTCATAGTTTCGTTTTCTTTCTTGAAAAGAGCGAAAAAAAATACACTGGTTCGGGTCAAATTGACCCCAAGCAGCAACCCAGGGTTACCTAGTCAATCGAGTTCTTCAATATTTCTTCTCGAAGTGATAATTTAAAAAAACTGAGACAAAAATGCATGATTTAAAAAAAAGCACTGTTCTCTTCTCACAAAAAGTTGAATAGCGACTTCACAAAAAGTTACCAAACAAACTAAGATCTACTGAAACATACATGGTCATGCAAGTACGCAGACGTTTGGAATATTTTACTCGAAAAAGTTGACAACTCCAATCCTCGCGAAATTCGGGCCTTCACAAAATGTTATCGAGGGACATCTCAACAAACGTTGTTCGAGACCCTCCATATTTTATGGGACATGGGAGCTCAGAAAATGTTGAAATATATTTCAACTGTCTATGTAACGTCTTACAAAAAACTATTCCATATGACTTATTTAAAGGAGAATTTTTCAGTATAGTGAAATTTGATTGAAAACAATTTGATAAAAGTTCAGCGTCGTGTAAATTTCGCGGCCCAAAAATGTTTAACTAAAGCTCTTTCATGAGTAAAAAATGGAATGGATCTCCAAAGTGCGTGAGTTTTTCGATTCGTGAATAGTCGCGATTGAAAGGGCAAAGAAAAATAGTAAAAAAACGTGAACCCATGGGAAGATTCAAATTGCTGTGGATAGTAAAAAATCAGTGAAATAATTTTCGAAAAGTGTTCGAAAGCACGGCGCTTGCTGTAAAAAGAGTCTAGCAGCGAGAAAAGACGTAAACGTAATTGTCTCGAGCTCTACCGCTACTCTAGATCCCAATATAGTTTTTGTTTTTATTGGAATTTGATAAAAAATCTTGTTACGGTGGCTCAGGATTGTATGGAAGTTTTCTTAAGGGGTACTTAATGCTCTTCTCGTGTCTGAAGAGCTTAAAAGGCAAAAGCGATCCATCTCCATTCTTCCCTTTCTCGCAGTCGTTGTCTATTCCACCAAGAGTTTATATCCGTGTTAATCGAAGCTGGAAAGTCGTAATTAAGGACCTGGCGCGTTGGTCGAAGTTGCAGGTGACGCCAAGTCGCGAGAGAATCAATAGTCCGAGAGCGTTTGTTACGAGACACATTTATTCAGTTTCTCTGGATGAGAAAGAGCTTCGCTATCGGTTTCCAAAGACTTTTTTTTATTGGAAACGAAGCGAAGAGACTCTGTTGATGGATTCACACGTTCAGGGAGATTGGAATTACGCCTTTTCGTTCGAAAACTATCGAGGCATCCGACCGAATGAGCCTTGCGATGAGGGAGTGCAAAAGAGCACCTTCGTGCAGTGACGCGCTGCATGGAATCCTTAAGTACCTGTTTATAATAAACTGTCGCAATTCCTCGTCTTATTTCTTTCACTCTTTCCCTCATCCTATGCGAGCAGGAGAAGCATCTTCCGCATTGAGTCTCTCTCGCGTCACGATCAAGCTCGATCCATTAATCAATGGCTGACATACATCCAAACGGCGATTCACCCACTAATGTTTCTTCGCAATGTGAAATGAGTCGTTGAACGGTATAGGGAAGAGATTAACGGATATGCCACCATACGATCGAAACGATTGAATCACAAAAAAAGTACAAAATCTTTCTGCCAAAATGCAAAAAATGAAAATTAAAATGTCGAATAATTAAAAGCTATTTGAGTTCTCCTCCTCCTCATGGCGTTCTCCATTTTTTTTTTAATTTGGCACCGCCACCAGATTTTTTCGCTCCATTATAATTTTTCGTACACCAAAATTAAAAGCTATTTAGGAGCTGATTATGTGCGCAAAAAAAAATTAGACATCGACTCCTTTTTAGTTAAAATGATGGCGTTCTCAAATTTTTTTAACGTTGGCGCTGCCACAACATTCTTTCGCTTTATTATAATTTTTCGAACACCCAAATTACGAGCTAATTTAAGAGCGGAATGAGTGCGCAAAAATACAGGAACTGCGGCCGTTGGTTTTAGCTGCTAAAAGTTTTTTTCTAAAATAAATCTGGAAAATCGATTTAGTCGCGAACTATTTAGAAGGAAATTGACTGAAGAATAGGAAATGAAAAGTGAGGGCGTCAGCACGATCGAAAACAGTCTGAGCCATGCATGCAAGTGTTTCGGCTCCTAGAGGATCGTTGCTCGGTGATCCAGGTAGTTCGATCCTCGCATTTATAAATCATAAATGCCAAAGAGTGCGCGGCGGTGTATTTCACGTCAGGGAATACCGTAATTTGTGCTCCGATTCCTTTTTCTTCCTGCGCAACTACGCCGCCGTGTTTGGTCCTCTCTTTTGTAACGGGATGCGAAACCGTCGCAGTGGCGACGCCGAACGTTCTTCCTGCGGCACGACGACGACGACGACGACGACGACGACGACGACGTTTCGGATGTCAGTGATATTTCGTGACTCTCACCAGTCCGGACACGACTATGGGAACCACGACCTCCGAACCGTGATATATTTATAAAATCCTATATATATATATATATATATTTATCTAAAGGATTTTCCATGTGAATTCGACATTCCCAAAAAGTCATTAATTAAAAAAAAAAAACAAACAAAAACGTATAATGAGCTCAAATAAGCTGAAGACATTGCCAAGACTTTGTCGGCTCGTAACTTCCAGTAGAATCGCAATTTTTCGAGACATTTTTTTTACAAACAATCGTACAACTCCCAACTTAACGAATGGTCCTTGAGTCGTGAATTACGAAGGATTTCTTCAAGGATAATCGACGCTTAAAAAAAAAGTGTCATTCTCCCAGTAGAGATCGAGTTTTAGCCTTCCGGGTCAGATTGACCCTCATTAGGCGATAGAGCTTTTAGAGTGGAGTGGGTTAAGTAGCCTCGGGAGTCGATGAAACATAATTCAGAAAAAGGTCTTGGTTCGCAGAGTGGAAGGTGCGAGGTGCATTGCACCTACTCTCGTGTCTTCCCACTCGTTCTGGTTTTATTGAAAGACTCGAGTCTCTGTTTGCGTCTCTCTTGTCAAGCCTGAAGCTTGCGATAGATATTTCAGGTATCTTCGTCGCTCGAGCGGGTCTCTTGGGAGTTTATACATATATCGTTTGTATAAATTGAGTGTCCTCGCCCTGGGTGTCCAATGTTGTCCGGCTCTTGTCGCCGCTCTCGCTGGTTCTGCTACCTGCAGGGCGTGGGCGTCCCGATATGAGTTACGGGTCCGTCGTATTACAAGGCACAGGGGACAAGAGACGAAAGGGACCACAATGTTGTCTTCAATCACGGTGGTCCAGCTCGTCCTTTCGTATCAACAGCCATTTATACCCAAACGTCCAATCCACATATACACGCGTTCGCGCTGGCCAAACAGAAAAGGCGGATTTGCCATAATTCGACTTCGATTAACGAATGAGACGAGGGCCTTTTTATCCTCTGCTCGATAGTCGAGATTTTGACTGCTCGGAGTATTTAATACGTTCCTGATCCTTTTTTTGTTGCCACTGCCGATTGCGGGGACGTTGGTCGCGCGACGTTCGTTTCTCCACTTGAACCTGCTGCTGTCCGCGATACTTATCCACCTCGGAGATAATCCTGATGAGGACACTGCCACGTAATGGACTTCCTGCCAAATCTCCTTTTTTTTCAGCCTCGAGTCCGGAAAGAATTTCATTTGAAAAATTGCTCGGAGAAGGAACATGATTTCTTTCTTTTCGTAATTCCCTGCGGAAAAATTGGAATTTGTCGTTGATGCGCCGCGGAGACAAAATTCTTTGATACTTCTCGTTGGGTTCATCGTCGCCAGAGTCAATCGCTTTTCGCCCAGTTTTCATGGCCTTGAAACTTCTTACTGTTGTCGAATTCTCGTGACATATTAAATTTCCTAAACTTTTCTGTTTCCTCGCTCATTCCGGACGATCACATCGCGCTCCATCGCGACCGCGAACGTTCCTGCTTTTTTGAAGTGTGTGTACGTGTGTGTAAACATAAATGGACATGGAAACGGATCGACCACGTGCACTTAATAACCGATAATTTATTAATACTGCCCGCTCGGCATTAAACCGACGAGTAAATCAAGGCATCCTTGTTTTACGGCGTGCATTCATTACGAGGCAGGTTGTATTCGCTCGTATATCTCCCTCGGTGCCCTGGACTCTCGGACCCGAAGAAGACTGCGGAGAAGAGTTCCGTTGAATAGTACAAAAGTTGTTTGGTCTGCGCATCACGATGAGGCCTCGGCATGTGCATCGTCTCTTTCTTTTCGTTCAGGGAAACGAAGCCAACCGAACAATGTGGATAATAAGGATAAAGATACGAACGCGAATGGACCCAGGAGAAGGAAACGAGCTTTTCAACATCGAGGCGTTAAACAATTATCTCTGCACGTTGACTCTCTAATATTTCATAACATTTGTACGTCAAAGGCAACGGAAAATTGTTGGGAAAACGTCAGCGTAAAATTTGAAGCTTTCGCCAACAAAAATTGAATTGGAAAGTCGTAAAAATTGATTGTCTGATAAAAATGTTTGAAAGATACAAAATGATTAGTTGCGGGGAAGAGAAAAGAGTCTATCGATTTTTTTCGACGTCAAAATGAATAAATCTCGAAATGTATAAAAATCTGAGTGACTGCGTGTATGTTTTCGCGAATTGATGATTATTTTCCAATCACATGACCGAACCGCGACTATACGCCGAATGCGGAGTCTCCCGCGAGCGTCGAAAAGAAACTCGTACGCTGTTGGGGCGATGTGCACACATTGTTAGTCCGTTTTATGAGGCACGAAGATCATAGGGTTTACGCCTTTCCCCTTTCTTCCCACTCTCTCTCTCTCTCTTTCTCTCAGTCTTCTCTTCCTGCTCATTCACTCGTTCACTCATCCCTTTGTGTATACGTCACATCGCGCGGCGTTTACGATCTCGGTGCGCAGTCTTTCGCTCCGCATGTTTTAGCCCCAGGGCCTGATCGTCGTGACATCGCGAGACTCGCCTCCTCTCTGCTACGTACAACTGAAGGTCTTGGCGAGCCAATTCTCCGGGTGGGCATGCGGTCGCGAGCAGATTGAGGGAAAACCGAAAGAGAAAATGGAACCGAGAGCCTCGGAATCGTTCTGGAACAGACCGCAGCCTCCGGGGCTCATCTTAACATCGCCAAACGACGAGCGCACCGTTTCCGCGGCGTAGCCTCTCTCCAAGTACCACGTGCCTATGAAAAATCTATGACTTCGAGATGGCAGGACTGTGTGTCGTTTCCCGTGGCTTGACGGCGTGCCAAAGCTTTTTGCCGAAAGAGGAAGACAACAACGTGTAAGCGATGACTCTTTTCCTCTGCTCGTTGTTGTTGATCGTAAGTAAAAGAAAGTCTGGCTCGCGCCACCCTGCGACAAAAGGACACCGCGCTTGGTCGCTTCGCGGAGCAGCTCTCGCTGCTGCGTACTTGGTTGGAATCTTCTTCACAGAGACGTGGCCGCACATAGAGAAGAAGAGGAGAGGCGAACCGTGAAGATCTGTATACACATTTGTGTGTATATATCTCGAAGTTTGTACGAGAAGAAGATAAAGTGGCCGCGCGAGGTGGACGAGCAAAGGAAGAAAGAAAGAGAAAGAGAGAGCGCTGCTCTGAGAAACGGAGAGTCGAGTTAATTAAGAGGATCCCGTCTTGACTGACGTGAGTATTGTGCCAGAGCGTGCCGCAAAATCCTCTCTCTCTCTCTCTCTCTCTCTCTGTCTCTCTCTCTCTCGCTCCGAGCCAACTGCGCGAGCACTACATTAGTGTCTGTATTTATAGACTCGCAAGCCTTTCGTTCTTCGACTCACGCGTGTTACACTTTACGCTCTTTTCTTCGGCCCAGACTCTCGTGTCATTGGCTCAAACCTCGCCTTACCAAGAAATCACCTGTGACACCGTTTAACCCGCTGCCGCTTCGAACGTCAAATACCCGGGGAGAAAATAATAATGAAAATTACTTTGGAATAGTTCGCTGGTCCCTCGTTGTCCTTCTGAAGGATTTTAGCAGAGACAGTAATTTCTAATTCATACTTTATGATAAAAAGCGGAAACTTTGTCATTTTTTTGAAAATTTTGACATTTTTTGCCCAATTTTGAGATGAAGAATTACTGTGTATTTGGTAAAATCTCTAAGAGGGACGATACGGTAACAGAGAACTATGAGGTCATAGTAATTTTTTAGTAATTTTCTCTCGGCGTAGAAATGTGTGACTTTTTCGTATAATAAAGGATTTTAGCAGAACGCCAAATATACGGGGAGAAAATAATAACGAAAATTACTATGAAATAATTCCACGGTCTCACGTTGTCCTTCTAAAGGATTTTAGCGGAGACAGTAATTTTTAATTCATATTTTACGATAAATAGCGGAAACTTTGTCATTTTTCTTTCCAAATTTTGACACTTTTTGCCCAACTTCAGATGAAAAATTGTGATGTATTTTCTAAAATCTCTCAGAAAGAGATCATAGCAATTTTTGATTAATTTTCTCTCCGTGTAAGAATGTGTGACTTCTTCGTAATAAAGGATTTTAGCAAAAACATAGTAATTTCTCATCCATATTTTATTGAAAATAGCGGAAACTCATTTTTTGCCAAATTTTGATATTTTGGCAGCCCACGTTCAGATGAAAAATTACGATGCATTTTCTAAAATCTTTCAGAGGGACGATATGGTACCAGGAAACTATGATGTCGTATAGTAATTTTTTATATAATTCTCTCTCCATGTGGCCTGCTTACAATTTCTCCATTTATTTCGCTACCAAACTTCCTTCGAAACTCGTTGAAGTTCAACTTCACACCAGAGCAACGTTACGTTGCTCGGCACGGTGTTGCTTTTTGACAACCAGACGACTTTTTAGCTCGAGGCACAAACATAAAAGCCGAAACTACCGCGAATCAAATTTACTCAAAGCAAACTAAATTACTCAGAAAAAAAAATTACTCAAAAAAAAAAGAAAATTACCCAAAGCAAAGGAAAGTTTACCCAAGTGCATGATCGTCATCCTCCATCTGATGCAGCCATTTTTTGACGCAGAATGCGAGCTCAAAAGATTCCAAAGTATGAAAGAGACGAGCCCAAAGTGGCGTGACCGAAAAAAGAGAATCGGAGAAAAATAAAAAAAGCCCTTATGAAACGCGTATTGGAAATAGTTGGACTTGCATGAATTATTAATGCATTGACACAACGCGTATTGTGTTACGTATGCAGACAGTTATAAGCGCGTGTAAAGGCGATAAGCGTCGGGAGTGGAAGTCCTGAAAGTGGTTGGTTCTCTCGTTCCGGTCGATAGATAGCAATGTTCTTTTGCGCGGTGGATGAAAGACTAACCGCGGGAATATAAAGTCGAATGGGGGCGTCCTCGCGACAATTAACAACCACGCTCGCCCACAAATCACTCTTCAGCGATATGTGCCTTCGTGTACATAGAAAATTCTTCATGTGCTAGTACATTCGTGTATAACAGAATGAAAGAAACAAAAAACATGTAATGAAAGGAAGAGATAGGAGAGAATCGTGGCGGCGAGTTCTAATCACGCGCGCGCCGAGTGCAAAAGCTTCGCCAACTCCGCGATACTAGTCCGCTGTCTAGCTTTGCATTCATTTCTCTTTCTATCCGCGTGTATACGAATGTTTCTTACGCACGTCTTCCCTCTGCCCATTCTCGCTCCCTTCAACGCCAACGTACGATTCATTGCTTTTCCATTTTATTTTTCATCTCATTTTATTGGTTAACGAATTTTAACGATAGGTAAAGATTGCCTGTGGCCGAATTCTGCTCGGAGGGAAAATAATATCAAAGGCGACTATGGCATCATAGTTCCCTGGTCCCAAATCGATCCTTTGAAGGATTTTAGCAAAGACGAAGTATTTTTCCAAATAGCGGAAACATTTTGACAGTTTTTTTCAAAATTTTGACATTTTTTGCTCAATTTTCGGTTAAAAACTATTATGTATTTGCTCAAATCTCTCAGAGTGACGATCACGTACCAGGGAACTATGATTTCATAGAAATTTTTGATATAATTTTCTCTTTTACGATGTCGAAGTTTGCATCGTTGGAATGCAGCCAAATTCTGTTTTTTCTTGAGCAGAGATCGTGATTCTTATTCAATATTTGGTCAGGACAATAAAACGATTTTTTTTTTAGGATCCGAAGAGAAAATCGGTGTGAAAATTGTCATGGTTTTTGAAATTGAACAAACAATTAATAGAAAAATGCATTCTTCGTTGCACCTCAATATTGCGAACTTCAGTGCCAGAAACTCAAAAAAATTGCCAAAGTCAGCATCGAAATATTTTCGAATCACCGAGTATACCAAAATGTATACGATCGACCATGCTCACGAGTCTTTGAAGAACATTTCGCGAAGGCAAGGAAAATTTTAAACCAGTCCTGACGCTCATTTTCTTCGCGTTTTTTCATCGAGGTTTGCCCATGGGATCATTAGTTCTTTGTGTTAAACCTCGTCGACATTTGAAGGGGTTGGAAACTCGTGGGGTACTTTTTAGGGGTAGCGAATCCCGGGCTATCGATTACAACTATTAGAAAATCGAAAAATGCAAGAATTTTCACAAAAAAATGGTCATATTTACAAAAGAAATTTTGAAAATCTTTTTTTTTTGTTTCAACGCCATTTCCATACTGATCAAAGCATTGACATTTAATTTGCACGGAATTGAAGATAACGAGTCGTATTTTAAGAAAAAAAATAATCCGGAATAATTATGAGGAAAGCCGCTCGGCTACGCAGACAAAAGTTCTTGTCGCCTGAAGTTTTCGTGGGTGTGAATTTGCACCCATGTGATGGCTACGGGTTAATGAGTGACTTAATTTTTGTGTCGAATGAGAAATGAAGAAATTTGAGTTTAAACTAATTAGATACCGGTGTGCTTTTTGTCCTGCTGCTGCGTTGGTTGTTTCGATGCATTCGATGCATCTCACTCCTCCGTGGTGCTAGGTAGACTTCCGATATCGTAATTCTTGATAAACCAAGTGTGCTGTCTCGCACTGTGGCGTTTAAAGGCTCGTCGTCGAGGGTGATGGTGCGTAAGCAGCTTATCGCGGTTTCTCGCGTCCCTTTTTATCTCCGGGCTCCTTTCGAAAGGCCCAATGCAAAAAATGATGCACGAGTACAAAAAAATGAAGAATTATCTCAAGTTTAAAAAGCTGCGGAGAATTATATGCGACGAGTTCTTTTTTTTCGGTCGAGATCTCGCTAATCTTCGGTAATTGAGATTCGATACCAATTAGAGAACGATCGCGTGTGCAGAAGCCTCATTTTGTTTTCTTCTCAATTCCTCTTTTTATTTTTCGTATTTCGAGGCTGCACGAGCCTCGGGAAGGCCTTGAAGATTGCGCTTTCGATACGAGCAATACGTCCGATAGCCTCGCTACGACGTTGTGTCAATTTTTCTCGTTCACCAACTAATTAAGCGGCTCCAACCACTCGGAAAATTAAGACACGAACTTTTCTTCAATAACTGCTGCGCAAAGTCATCGAGAGCGTACGAAAGTTTGTAGCGGATCAAGGGCAAGTCGAATTAATTTTGAAGAAACGATTGTTCGCTCTTAATTCTCGTTAATATTCACATTTGACAGCAAATTGTTGCCAAAATTATTTTCTGCTATTCAATTATTCCGTAGAGCGACGAAACTCGTGAGAATTAATCAAAGAAAAAACTTTATGCACTGGAAATAAAATTTTGTTGAAAAACGTCGATATTTTGTTGAATAACACGATAAAATAAATATTTTTGGCTAATTTCAAAATTTTCGTAATTTTGGCAGTATATTTGATTTCTAACGGAACAGGCAGCAAAATTTACGATTGGAACGACAAATATTGGCTTCCCGAATAGACTTCCTAAAATATTTCTTGCTGCAATGACAACATTTCTGTTATTACATAAAAAAAACGTTCAGTTGAACGTATCCAACAAAATATCGATCTTTTCCAACACAATTTTCCTTTCAGTGATGCAAAAGGTTACGTTTTTTTTATTTTTTATTTTTTTAACCGGTTTAAGCCCTGAAACCTTGCAAGAAACACTTTTGAAATTGAAGAAAAATAATTTATGCAAAAGTTTACGTTTTTTAGAGCTTATTTTTTTTTACCCCTCCGGTTAACCCCTTAAACCTTGCGGGAAACAATTTTAAAATTATTTCGTGATGGTTTTTTGTGTCCATTTGGTCGTGGATAGGATTTTAAGGATCAGCTTTTGAGAATAAAATTGATGCATGTATAAATCGTCTTGAGGATCGTCTCCCCGGACAGAAATATGCCAACTGTTGAATGAATGTGATATGAGCCGTGTCTAATTACGGAACGATCGGTGTATAAAGTTGGCGAGGTAGAGCGTTCAATCAAGCCACCTTCCTGTCTCGTCTTCGTCTGTTTATCGTGTACACTGCGCGGTGACCGGCAGAATTCGCGTCCATTATCGCGATCGTCACACACAATCATCACCGTACCCATCCGTTTAATGTCCGTGTACCTTGAGTTGAAGCTTTTCGCATATCGAACGCCAACTTGAACTGATTATCTTTGCCGGTGGTCGAAGTCGAGTGCGCGGACGGCGACGATTTAACGAATTGCCGAAGCGCGAAAGACGTTTAACGTTTCGCGTCAGAGATCTCGTCATCGCAGTTTCCTACTATCATCATTACCTTTATTATTATTACAGCCGACATCGAAAATTTTCTACCATTTTCCTCTTATTTTCGCCATTTTCAAAAAATATTCGCATGTAAAATTAATTCACAAAAAATAATTATTTACTACCTATTATTTAATATTAATAATTATTAAATAATTAATTATTATTATAATCATTAATTATTTGATAATTATTAACCATTCAAAATAATTTATTACTATTTATTATTTAATAATAATCAATTACTGATTACTAATTATTTTTAATAATTCATTACTATTTATTGTTTAAAAAACTATATATTGAAAACTATTTATTGAAAAAAAATCAAGGGTTTCATTCATCGAAGTTACTAATAATGTACTAATAATCTGGATAATTAGCAAGACTTACAATTAATTACGACGAAAACGATATTTGGGAAAGAATTCCCTGTCTACCTATGTCTATTTATTATCTGCCTCTCTCCTATGTTGCAGCAGGGTAATGTTAGAATTGTCGTCGTTGCGATTCATAACCAGAAACAGAACCAGTTTGTCTATGCTATAAATCGTGCTATCTTGTCTCTCTCGTAGTGGATGATGCGAGGGTTCTTCCCTCGCGGTTCAATCCTCCCACTCTCGTGTGTACATATATCAGCGATTATAAATCGTGGGATTCGTCGTAAACCGCGGCTAATTATTAATCTGGGATTCGTGTAACCTGTTCTCGCGTCTCATGCTCATACATACATTACGATGGAAACCGCGAGGGTATATGCAGATATATATGAATATCAAAGAAATGCTGCGAAAGATATCGCATATATTAGCAACTTTGAATTCAATATCGCGAATTGATATTAATACAGTCTCTTCTCCTTAACGAGCGAGCTATATTGAGTAACATCAGCTCTGTCTCGTGGATCGCTCAAAAAATACTATTAAATTAATTGATACGAGCTGTTGGAATGGACGAGGCAATTAATCCGTTAATTTGATTACCCAAAGAAAAAAAAACGCAGGATTGAAATCCTTCGATTTTTTATTGCTGGGTAGACGACGATTTTTCAAATCATTCCAACAGCCAATCAAACCTATTGGCCATGTCATCGAATGATGTATTAAGGGGATATTATTAAATCCCTTAACCCTCCGTAGTCACCAGGGGTCAAAATGACCCCAAGCGCAACTTTGAGCTAGAATTACTACAAGTTGTTGGCGTCCGAGACAGTTGGCCTCTTCTCCAACGGTGCTTTGGGGTGCCCGAATTTTTTAATTTTTTTTTCACATTGCTTCCTTGCTGATTTTTTTCGCCATTTTGAAAATTGGGTAAAAATTTTTTGGCATGATATTCTCATTCTGAAAGGTTCAAACTAATATCCTGAATTTTTATGTGTCGTTCGGAACGATACTGGCAACGGGACAAGCGTTTAAACATGGCTGGGGTCATTCCGACCCCGTGTGACCAGCGCGTTATTTCTAGAACGTGTGATCACGTCGCTAATTTTCTCGATAAGAATGAAGAATGGTGAAGCACTTTTTTCGACATTGGCGTTTCGAAAATTCAAGCCGAAAGTCCCCTCCTTCGTTTAAATACGTTTTGAAATTTGTGGACTCATTAAAATTTCAAAAAATTGTGATTTTTTTGTTCGACCAACATTTGCTAAATTCAAGTTTCTCATCATTTTTTTTTTGAATACAAATCGATCCGAGGTTTCCCAATCACTGGCAAACAAAGTGCACGCCGGGTCAAATTGACCCAGTGTGCGAATAAAATGAAAATAATTAAGCTTTCCGTCCACCATCGATTGGGAATCTTTCGCATGAACTTGTAATCGATATTTTGTACGAAATTGATGGAGTTTAGTGCAACTCCTTCTCAGTGGCGTCAATCACCATGAAAGGAGATCTAAGAGGAGAGCCCATGTGGATTGGAGTCTGGGTTGGTACCCGGCGATCGGGAACCGGGTCGTTAACGTCCTGGTGCTTCTCTCACTCCCTTTCTCATTTGCCCGATGTGAAATCGACGCAGCAACAAGTAGCAAAAGCCGCACAGTGTGGTAGGGCGCATTATACGCTCCATTCGACTCACCGCAAAACGTACGACGGGGCGCATAACTCGTCCGCAAACTTGTCCGTATCCAGGGTGGATTTTCTCGGGGCATCGTCTTGGGTGGTATTATCGTATATAAGTATTTCTATATAAATAAAAAAATATTGCTACGTATATATATTGCCCCTCATTGAAGAATCAATAATCTCCAGCGGGGACTAATTAATTGAAAATATCTCGTAACGTAGTTGATTAATTAAACGCGAAACTTGACCCGCTGCACGCGAATCACACGAATTCCCATCGAATCAATTGCCTTTACGAAGCCCTGAATCTATTCATTTGTAACCCTCCGTGGTCACGAGGGGTCAAAATGACCCCGAGTGCAACTTTGAGCTAGAATTACTACAAGTTGTTTGCGCCTGAGACGGTTGGCTTCCTCTTCAACGATTCTTTGGGGTGGCCGAAGAAAAATTTGTTTTTTACACATTGCCTCCTTGCTGATTTTTTTCGACATTTTGAAAATTTGATAAAATTTTTTTGGCACCATATTCTCGTTCTGAAAGGTTCAAACTAATATCCTGAATTTTTATGTGTTGTTCGTAACGATACTGGCAACGTTGGCAAACCTTTAAACATGGCTGGGGTCATTCCGACCCCGTGCGACTAGCAGCGCGTTATTTCTAGAACGTGTGACCACGGATAGTTAAAAAAAAAACTGGAACGTCTTTTCGTTAGGGAAACTTGACGCGTGTCTGTGTAAAAAATAAAATTCGACTTTTCCGCCAGTGGCGCTCTTAATAATCCATGATGTGATTAATTGCGAGCCAGTCGTTAAGCGAGTAACACGAAAGCTGCCTAAAGGTAGTCGGAAAAATGAGCTTCTTGGATGATAGGCCGAACACTGGAAATGAAATTTTGTTAAAAATCATCGATATTTTGTTGAACACGGTGAACTAAATATTTTTGGATAATTTCAAAATTTTCGTTATTTTGGCAGTATATTTAGTTTCCAACGGAATTGTCAGCGAAATTTACTTGCTTTCGAAGAGACTTTCTACAAGGTTTCTTGCTGTAATGACACAATTTTTTGGATTATTGAAAAAAACGTTTAGTCGAACGAATCGAACAAAACATCGATATTTTTCAACAAAATTTTGTTTTCGGTGAAGAGAGCGAGAAGCCAAGTAGTAGATGCATTTTTATTTTTTTTATTTTGTTGGAATATTGTGGGGTATCAGTTTTCTATGGAGCAGGTACCCTTTAAGGGACGCTGCACGTTTTCAAGCTTCTTGACTCAACCGCGAGCGACGTTTGCCTCTTTCTCTCCTGCGCAAGCACGAAGACGAGGACGATGCAAAACGAGGCAAAAGAATGCAGTTCTCTTTGGTGAATGTCGACGAAGAGCAGATCACAAGACTGCGAGAGAACATATCGAGATCGTTACGAGTTGGAAATGAGCCAAGTGGACGGAAAGTTGTTGCTTACGAGAGGATCTCGTCAGGACCTCACGGACTTGCGGCCCTCCCTGTCTTCAGTTTTTTCTCTTTTCAACCGGAGCAGCAGCCGTGATACCGACGCCCCTTTGCCCCCTGCCGCACACGTTAATTTGTTCGAGTGAAACAATATCGAGTTACTACTGATCTTATCGCCAAACACGCATGCACGTGCTATACAGGATTACGTTTGCCTCTGTTGATCCTCTGATGATGTCTTCTCAGTTTTCTTTCCTCCTCAAATCCCGCTCCTTCTTTTTCTTCTTCCTGCTGCCTTTTATATTTTCTATTTTGCCTTCTCTTGGCCCGCGCAGTTGTGTTGCATTCCACCGCAAACTTTTCCTCCTGCAATCCATTCATCTGCCCCACCAATCTTCTAACATTTATGATCCTTATTATTTAAAGAACATCATTAAGAAGGATCACTCGTATATCTACGAAAGTTCCAACTTTGAGGCTTGAAATCTGTAAACGTTATTTTTTAAAAATATACCTTTCACCTATCACTGGAATTATTTCTGAACTACCGTCTAGTTGTCACGAGATCGATAAATAAAAGTCACATTTTTCGAATCCATATACACAGACTCTTAGGGTACAAACACTCTTTTTGCACCTATTTGTATTTTTTCAAGATTGATCTTTCTAACTTTAGCAAACCAAAAACGAACATAAGAAAACGCTATGTTCATAGAAATCAAGACTGTCTATAATTAAAATTTAAATTGAAATTAAATTTCAAAATTTATAAACCTCTAATTTTATAATCTAATTATAATTTATATATAATATAATAATAATAAAATAATATAAATTATGATAATAAGTATATAAATTCGAAAATTGAATAAAAATAGTTGATGCTATCCTGGGAATTGAAATTGAAACAAACTTTTTTCAGGTTACCGACTAATAGCGACATAAATAATTGAAAGTTTGACTGAGCTGAATGCCCAGTTTTTTAAAGATTGTTATTATGTTAAATGCCAATAAAGTCCAAAAAATAAGCTGAACATAATTTCAATAATGAAAAAGAAAAATTGTAATAATTTCTTTGATGATGTAAAAAGCAAAAAAGTTTAGTGACTTTTTTGACTCACACGTAACACGTGATCTCCTTCTTAGACGACAGGCTTCAAATTAATCAAGCTGGAAAATACAGGAAATGGAAGACACACGGAAAGGAAATGCGTTGTACGTTTGATTTTTTTAAAATTTTTTTATTTCAATGAGCAGAGCAACCGGATGCATTTAGTGGGTAATCCAGTTTACGAGACGAGTCCAGCAGAAGTTCTGCACGTCCATCATCGCGAGGAAAGGTCTTCGTGGTTGAAAGTAAGGGCGTGAGTCCCCATCATCGGGTGTTGGATCGCGTGAACGAGGCCTTTTTGATCGAACGAGCAAAACTTTCGTAGACGAATGGACAGGAAGTGGCCTCTGAATGCTCAAATTGGATTAAGGCTTTTGTGCTTCTTTTTCCTGCTCTTTCGGTGGCTGAAACGCCCGCCGCCAGTCGATCCGAGCCTGCAAATGGACCATGAGTCGAGAGGATGTGTATTCGAAAACCGGTGCCTCTCGCACTCCTCGACCTTCAGTCAAGACCCCCAAATATTTGTATGTACCTGATCCAGAACACCTTAAACGGAAGTGAGAAATATATATACAGTCTGCTGCCTGCAATTCGATTCTAACTGATCCCGGATCATCTCGTAAGATAATCCGTATGACTATCGTAAATTTATCCATCCCATCCTGCTGTGCCTGGGCAATCGAAACTGAGGAGCGTTAGGGAGCACGAAAAAGTTTTCATACGTTCATTTCTCGGGTCAAACGATCACCGTCTTGTCTGGCAAACTATATAACGAAGTTAAATTGATCTTCAACGGTGTGATATCGTTTTCAACCAACCGAGACCCCTTAACGTTCTCTTTCGTTTGTTGAGTTGCATTCAAGAATACCGAACCTCTTTACATTTTAACCTCGAGTGACAGCGAACTAATGATTGGCAGAAGAAACGATTGGCGAACACACACACCACATGAGTGCAAATTTGCACTTTGAGTTTTCAAAACGTTCTTTCTCTTCGACATTTGTACGGATTGGAAATTCGTGGGGTACTTTTTAGAGGTAGCGAATTCCGGGCTATCGATTGCAGTGATTAGAAAATCGAAAAATGCCAGATTTTTTACGAAAAAATGGTCAAATTCACAAAAGAAATTTTGAAAATCTGTTTTTTTTTTTGTTTCAACGCTATTTCAATAGTAATTAAGGTATTGACATTTAATTTGCACGGAGTTGAAGATAACGAGTCATATTTGAAGAAAAAAAATAATCCGGAATGATTACGATGAAAGCCGCTCGGCCACGCAGACAAAAGTTCTTGCCGCCTGAAGTCTTCGTGCGGGAGCAAATTTGCACCCATGGGGTGGCTACGGGTTAATGATCGTTCGAAACTGGCAAAAATTTGAATATGATTACGTACTGTGGATGAGTATTAACAGGAGGAACGAAGTGAAACGAGATTCGCGTAAGCGAATGCTCGTACGCGAGCAGCATGAGCCCAAGATTGAAATACGAGTTTTCCCTCTCACTCGCGGTCTGCTCCTCTCGTGATGGTAATCGCAGTGAAAACATGCAGCTCGTAGAAGCGTGTAACTTCATACACGCTGATGTGCAAGAAAAGAGTAAAATAAGAAAAAAAAAAGTATTAAAAAAAAAAACAGTACATACGAGGAAAAACGAAAAAGCAAGAAGCGAAGATAAGGAAAAGAGACTGCGAGAGAGAAAGGAGAATGAGAAGGACGAGAGAGGACATTCGGTGGGTATATGGCAGTGGCGAAGGTGGGACAGCAAACTGCTAATTAGGCGCCGATCGCGCGCGAACTCAACTCTGCTCCGGAGTCCGACAGTCGAGCTAGTTGTTCGTATGCACACAAGCAGACAGACGTACGCGTGCAGATGTACAGGGTGTCCGTTCGAGTGGGCAAAAAAGTCTTCGACTTGAATCCAGGGTCAAATTGACCCCGATCGACGAGCCGCTACTATTGAGAAAACCGTATAGAACTTTTGGAACTTGACGTTCGACGCTAATCATGAAATTTTATGATCTTCGAGTGTCTCTCGTAACACACCCTGTGTGAACAAATATACAAAGTGAGTCAGATGTGCAGTAAGAATGAAGGAAGCCCGATGCAGACAACACTAGAATTATGCTGAGCCCGCCAAGTAGTTGGAGTGAGTGAGAGCAAACACCATACAATTTAAACGATGGAGCGCAGCAAGCGACTCATACGCGAGGCTTCATTACCGCAGTGGCCGTGTTAATTAGTCGGTGATAGTCGATCGAGCAACCTCTCGCAGAGGCTTTTCGTGAAGTGAACTCGTTGTTGTCGTTACTCTCGTAATCCTTGCTCGAGAAACAAGCAGGAGCAGGACGAGGAGGAAAGAGAGGGGAATTTGCGAGCGATGGAAAAGACGAAGATGTGTGCAATTCCAACGTTGCTCCGTCCATTTGCCCGCTCTAACTTGATTCGATCGAGGGGGAGAGATGATAAGAAAAAATGGACCATTTCACGGTAATGAACTGAAAGTTTGTCAAAAAAAGGCAGTCAATTTGTTTTTTCAAACATTGCGAAGATCTTTGTCTCGATGAGCCAAGATGCGAGGAAATGAAGCATTATGCTGTCTTTTTTTTTCCATACCCACAACGTCGAGACTTGACTTTTGGTAATTCCGGCGACTCGTCAATAAAATAGCTCGCGGTCGATTGAATTATTGTCGAGAATCATCGTGGGTTGGAAGATTCTACACACGATTATGAAAAAGGGCAGCAATAACGCGTCGAGATTGGTCGGTGGTGGCTCCGTTTATGGTTCCAGGAAAGTGAACAATAATATTGCGATTTTTATTAATCGTAAATCGATGATGGGTGCGAGGGCGTGGCAATCGAGTTATTTCGTCGCGTACTCATTCTTTGTCGTTCTGTTATATAGCCGCTGGTTGAGAGGCTTCGAGTTATTCGCTTTAATTCATTAAGGCACCGACACCGCCTCGGCAGCTCTGCAGATTACTATGTAAAGTAGCAAAAAGAGGCATTTAGAGTCGGGCTGCAAGTTTCGAAGGATAAAGAAGACTGTGAGCAGGAGAGAGCTATATGTGTAGCATATTAAATAAAGCAAGAAGCGTAAGAGCGGCTTGGCCAAGTGTATGAGAGTGGCGGGCGCAGCATTAAGAGCACGTGGGAGACACGCCTACCGACAACCTGCCCCAGGTTTCACCAACCCCAACCAGGCTCAATTAACATTGGCGAGTGAAAGAAAGAGATCCTCGATGCTGGCTAGTCAGGCTGCTGGCTGTACGAGCGCGCAGCATCACACAGCAGCAGCGCAAAGAGTTCAACGTTAATTAACGAAACGAAACGATTCTAGAACGACCAGAAATGAATCCAATAAACCCCGACCACATGGTAGATCTGCGCAAGATCCTAAATGAGAAGCGGACCAACATATCGAAACGACCGACTGAGACACTCTGGTGGGTAACACACCAAACAGCGCAACCGCGCGCGCGCGCGCGCGCCTTCATCGAACCTGGCGGCTTGATAGTTTTTTATGCCAAACGCGGGAGCTACGGCATCCCGGACCTGGTTTCCTCATTCCTCAATCGTTCATCTTTCATTCTCACGTTTTCTACACGAGCTTTATCACAATCTCGTCACGATTACCAAATATTTTCCTACATTCGTGAGTATATATTTGCATCAACGTGGAAACCACAAACCTATCGAACCAGAAAGTCAAGGAACTCCTTAAAAGAAACTACTCCTTATTTCAATGAGTAATCGCAACGGAGTTCGAGGGAAAAGTTAATCAACGACTTTCGTTTCTCTTTAAAATTTGTGGTCAAGTTTTTCGACGTTTCTTTCGACGCGTTTGCAACGAAAATCAATGACAGATTAAGGATGTTGAGTCCTGAATCGCGAATGATAAGAAAATTCTGAAAATTTGGTATGTTTTTGTATGAAGTATTTAAGAGATCGTGTCAAAATTTCACGACATCATTAGGAAGCTCGTTATTGAACCATTGATAAATTAAATGTAGTCAAATGTATAGTCTTGTGGAAACTGGTATAGCTTTGCGATAAGCTTTTTTTTTGACCTCTCAATTTTTAAATATTCACAATATGCTATAAGCAACGGAAAGAAAACGAAGTTTATTGATAAATATTTTTTGTATTTGTTTAAAAAATTATTCTTAACAAGATGTTAATTTTTTAATAACGAGCTTCCTAATCGTCGTGAAAGTTGACAAGACCTCTTAAATACTTCATAGAAAAATATAATAAATTTTTAGAATTTGCTTATCATTTTTTATGTCAACCCTCAAAGTGGTTAAAGTAATAATGATGATAGAATTCTTAACATTGGGCAAGTTTTTACATGAAATATTCAGGACGTCGTGTACCAATTTCACGACGATTAAGAAGCTATTTATTAATATTAGCAAGTTTCGTAGGTACTCAACATCCTTAACCAGCATAGAACGCGTAAGTTGGCAGAGATCCGTAGCAAGACACGGAGAGAAAGTTAATGACGTCTGACTGTGGCCTGCTGGTGTGTCAGTCGCGTTACGAGTTAACGCGCGTCTGCATTGAACATTCGCCGGACAAAATGTCTCCTGCTGCTGCCTCGTCCGTAAGAGTTGGAGAGCGGGATCAACTTCGCTGCCCTTAATGTACAGTAGAGACCTTGCTGTCATTGAGACAACGGTAGGATCCTCGAGCGGCCATGGCACATGGCGCGTCTTCCTCGATCCAGTGTTCGTCATATAATGAAATCCCTCGTTGAACATCCCTCGGTGTAGCTTCCAGTCGAACGAACACCAGCGTCGCTGCTTTCCCTTGAAAATCACAGGACGTTCAATTTCATAAGAGGCCAAGAGTTCCAACCAAGAATATTTATCTCTCTCGCACATATTTGCACTCAGTTAAAAGCCGCAATGCAACAATTGCTCGGCCACCCGGGCTCACAAACGCTCAATGGGAATAGTGGGCGATACTCTGCTCTCGGGGAGCCGTGAATGGAGGTCGTTTACTCGGCATTCACGCCACGAGACGAAGCCTCCAGTTTGTATCAGCCAAAGTATAAACAGCACTTGATGTAGCTATAGCTATAAAAGCGCCTGGTGAACCTGCCATTGTGGTAGATTTTGTCCAAGAGGATCCCGAAGATGCTGGCGGGTTTCTCTCTCCATTGCCTCCGGCGGACAGACAACGCTAAAAAGATTTGGGACAATGGAGGGGTCGTGGACGACAGGTCGTACATGACACTCCGGGCTAAGACATCTTGTTCCTTTCACGTTCAACTTTATCTCACTCTCATTTCTCGTTCACCTTCACTGATTAAGAATAAACTCCACCAAAAGAGTCTTCACATTTTTTCACCTCCGTATTCTCCAGCAAGAATCACTTTAAATAACTTTCCAATTGACATGCCTGCAGAGGAGTTTGTTCATTCTCCTTTCATGGGTCCCATGCCCTTGAGGCCTTGGTCTAAAATTCTGAAATTTAAGAAGCTGTCCACAAAGTCTTCCAATGATTACATATACATATGACGGTTCAGCACCTTAATTTTTTACCAAGCACGAAGATATGTCTGGAAAGTTCCAAAAAAATGCAGTGCGATTCTCGAAGTATTTATTTAATTCAAGATTTCTTCCACTTTATTTTCACATCACACGCTTCTACACTAGTTACTCGGGATATATTGCACTGCACATTGAAGACCGGGAAGCACTCGTGACATGGACCTTTTTCATGCTGGCGAATCGCCAGCAAACGTACCAACTCAACTTCTGATTGTATTATGCAAATTAGATGATATTCGAGCACTTCCCAACACCAGAACTTCCAGAGGTAACTCGTACGAGCTCTTGATGCAGCAATGGAGGGAAATTTCTCCGGGAATAGGCTTCATAATGATCTTGAAAGAGTCTGGTGTAGCGGAGGCGCGTAATAGTCATAACACACGCGACATTATGTGCCTGGCGAGAGATCCCCGTAATATTGTGCACAGTTTGCTGTTCTGAAGAAAATAGTACTATTATGTATTCCAGGCATATTACCAGTGAGAATTTACGCACCTTGTGTACACTGTCGAAAGTAATGGTAAAACTTTCAGCCTGTTCTTTCGCGTTTGCCATTACATGCTGGAAGCAATGTAGAATCGTTGTATCGTTGGCAAACAGCTTCCCCGAGGTGGAGGCACAAAGTTCCAAGTGCCAAAGTGATGCCGCTTTTCCTGGCAAAGTTGGATGACATCGAACTTGTCCACATTTACGCTGCTTTGCGTAGGGATTGGAATTCACTCATTATGACAATGTGGACGCCGATTAAAAAGGCAGCAACTGCTTGTGTGGTCGATGGAAAGGCCTGGACTGATTATGATGGTTTCTGAACAGTACACCGTGCGGAAAATCCAAAGAAAAGAAAGATGTAACGTTGGGGATGATTTCGTTGCTGGATTAATCCGGTTCTTGTGCAATTCATCCGTCTTCTTTGTCGTTGGACTGCTCAAAAGAACTATCCACACCAGCGAGATTATTTAACGATTTACCTGATGCTTACAGTTGCTCCATTCTCTTCCGAAGCAGCAACCAGGGACGTGACATATGCGAGGCACGTGGCTTTCTTCTCGAACTATCAAACTCGACACCTTGCTCTCGACCCGCCTGTTTTATTCCATTAGTCTCGGTGAACTCTTACTCGCGTAAAAAGAACTCGCTGCTTCACGGTGCACCAGTTTCGATCCCAAGATCCAAAGATTCTCAAGCGATTCGCTTCGGTGGTGAGCATAGAACCACCATTATAATTCAACCACCGCTGGGAGTCCATGACGAAAAATGTTGGGCCCACCATCAGCTCATCCAAGCTCCTTCCATCAATTCAATTTATCTTTCGTTGTCGAATGAAAAATTATAAATAGATTTTTCTTTTGCACGTAATTGTTCATTCCGGAAAAACAAAGCAATACTTTTTTTTTGCTTATAGCAACGAAGTGGTGGATCCAGCGAAGACATCAGCTGGAAACTTGGTCCAAGCCTCCCAGAAGTATTCCTTACCCGTCTCTTGGGAAGAAAACCCATAATAAACTAATAAAAAACGCCTGGAGGTGCAAGACGTCAGGTGGGCCACGTGCCACTGACCAGTTAAGAGCCCTTCGGCCAATTCTGGCCCTTTGGCTCCTTGAGCTTCGCCTGCGTTCCTCGAAAAGTCAATCGACATCCAGACGAGATGTTCTCATTTCGTAGCAAACATGCTATCGCGTATTCTCTCTGGTCTATACTTTCCTTAA
The DNA here is from genome assembly GCA_963921915.1 of Hyposoter dolosus. Lineage (NCBI taxonomy): Eukaryota > Metazoa > Arthropoda > Insecta > Hymenoptera > Ichneumonidae > Hyposoter > Hyposoter dolosus. The sequence continues at coordinate 2,461,911 of OY998139.1, forward strand.
GGGGTTCCCTTTAAGGGTAGGATCGTTGTCCACACTTCCGCATGGACCAATTCCGTATCTCGATGATTAACAGCCTATGGGGTTCTTTCGATTTATTTTCTGACATAAGGTGGCGGCCGGCCCATTTTCACGATCGTTCGACTGACCCGGATCTCAAAGGTGAGGTCCACGTCGTATGGGGGTCCTTCGCATTCTCCGACCAGGCACACGCCATATGCCAACTGACGATCCGGTCATCCCATGATGGATTACAAGGTTAGGAAAAGCCCGAGGAGGCAGACCCAGCCTTCGAAACAAATGGATGCAAATATTTAGCTGCACGAAAGTCGGAACTGGAAAAGCAACAGCTCGATTGGGGTCAAAACTTTTTCATATTCAAGGATTTAATTCTATTCTCCTTTGGTCAACGATGTCTTCGAGTTGTGGCCATGGATTATTCGTCCGAAATTTACGATTCATCTGAGAAGATAAGTATGGGGAATAATGGAACTAACCCTCAGTAGACACACATGGGTCTGGGGGGGCCATTCAACGAATGGCGTGAATTTCTCGTTTTTCGTATTGATTATCATTGAATAACAATAATGAAAAAGAATTTTTATTCATCACCCAGTGCAGGCTCTCCTTGTATAGATCCAAAACTACTTTCCTGAATTTATTCAGATTTTTTTAACGAGTCCAAGTACAGTGAAAAACGGGATGATGCCCAAGACCCATGTGTGTCTAGGGAGGTGCGCTAATTGTACCGTGTCTACGGAGGACTAAAAGTGGATGAGATCGTTACGAAATTGAGATGATAATCAAGGAACAAAAAAAGGTAGAATCACGATTATCGATCCACGTGTAATTGTTGTCTTGGGAGCTGAATGGACATGAGAGGAAGCGTCGATTTGATTTCTTGATTATTTCATAGAAGTAGACTAATACAGATCGAAGTGTCGAACAAGCGGGTCAATCGCCACAGCGATCAGACACCACGCGGTGAAGAGCAAGATTTCGAAACGAATGCGCCATGAGAAAGCGATAGGAGCAAGTCAATAAAACAGACAATCATATCGTCCATAATTCATAGCCGAGGAGCTCGTAACTTTGTGGAAAATAAATCAAGAAAGCTGACGAAGTAACAGCAGAACTTACCACCTACGGTTTTTGGCGAGGAAAAAAGGTTCAGCAAGCGAGTAAGATAGCTCATCCGAACTGGTGAGCTAATCGACAGTTTCTCGGTTCACCACTCGTAAGCTAAACTAGTGTTCGCCCAGCTGCAACAAGCGTAGGTGTATCAGCATCACCTTAACGCCACTTAACGATATTTCTCGACTGCAGCCCAGTGAGTATCGATTCGAACGCGACTCCTCGCCACATGGTGCAATTAAAAACAACACAAAGCAAGTTAAATTAACGCCGGCGTCGCTCTCTTTGAGCCAGAGCCATATGGCATCGTGGCGGCATCGTAGCTAGTGGGCTTTCCTATATGAACCATCAGCCATCTACGGAAGAGCGTGCTGTGGAAGCATGTCGTGCTGCCTCGATATCTAAACTCTGGATTGCCAAGATAAGTTGAAGTACAAAATTGTGCCAGGGAAATGGGAAGTAAGGCTTTCATGAGCTGACATTGACATTAGGGTACTGACTGCTCAATTCACCCAGACAACTTTGCAATTAGTGCAATTCGTACGTTTAGGAAGTTTTTTCTTTTGATCCTCCGAGAATCACATGGCTCTTTATGGCGATCCGGATCAGGTTGGTCCTTTTCGTCCTGCCAGGTATTTAGGAAGAAAAAAATCTGTAAAAATTTGCTTTCAGGTTTCATAGCTGTTATGGTCGTTGCATTTGTTTTATTTCAAAATACGACGTTTTAAAAAACAGGATTTACGAAAAAAAAAAAATTCGCTGGGGTCTGAAAGACCCATACGATCCCCGGAGGGTTGACAATCTTACGATGGCTGATCAAGTAAACAGTCCTCTTATGCGACAGTGCGACTCATTTTTCCTGCGGAAGATTGATCGTCGCCTGGGTCAAATTGACCCAATGTGAGATCTACGCTACAAACAGCAAGCTGTCAATTTCTGTATTGACCTGGTGACGCCGATTCTGTTTGGCCATCGAAATACGAATGGAAAACCATAAAAGGGTGAAGGCGAATGATCGTGTCACTTTTTTCTTTAGATTATCACACCCAATCACAAAGTACAATGGAGCGATGAAAAAATGGACTCTGTACGATTGGAGTTAAAGAAGGAAAAGCAGCGATGGTTCCCATGAGAATTGGAATAAAAAACGAGAGCAAGGATTACAAGGAGCCGCGTTGAGAAGGAATGGAATAAGAAAAGATGAAAAAACAGACGAATGAATGGGATGAAAAGGTTTCTAGGATTGGGGAAATTCGGTCGGTAGATTGGTACCGCCTGTGGGAAAAAGCAACAACGAACAACGTGCAAGGAAAGAGAGATTTTGTGAGGAAAAAAAAGTAAGATGATACCTGCGCTGCCCTGCGGTATTCCAGTATATTATTCCAAGGGACAACCAGTTCGTCTTGAAGGCTCAGCATCCACTCGAGGACACGATTGTGGTCCAAACAATCTCGCATGTATTCGTGACACTGACTGTTCTCTGGAATAGAGTCCTGGGTTCAGGAAGCAGTAAGGAACGAGCAAATGAATGAACATGCCAGCGGAATATCGGTGTGAAGAACGTCCAACGTTTTCGTCAAGATGACGAAACTTTGTTCCCTTTATCCACATTCTACACTTTCTCCACCTTCTTGTCATTATGGCGTTTCGTTACCGGCGATACAATGTTGCTATGCTGAACCATCTTAAAAACATAAAAATTTTCAAAATAATTACAATTTAAGAAAATTTCGTGAATTATTCTTTAGTTTTATACAAATTTTTTAAGATTTTTCTTTTTCCAAATTCAAGCCCATCGACCTACGCGAACGCTTCCGATAAAAGAAACACCGAAGCAGTAAAACTATGGAAGCCAGACGATGTTGAAGTTTTCATCGTTGGAATGCAACGAAACTCTGTTTTTTTTTTTAGCAGAGCTCGCGATTCTTATTCAATATTTGGTCAGGAGAATAAAACGATATTTTTTGACGATTCAAAGAGAAAATCGATATGAAAATTGTCATGGTTTTGGAAATTCAACAAACAATTAATAGAAAAATATATTTTTTCGTTGCACCTCAACGTTGCGAACTTCAGTGCCATAAAACTAGAGAATCAATACCATCAATGGATGACTGCTCTGAAACATCTTTCTTCGGCCATCGAACAAAATTATTCAACGTATCTAACAATTTATAGTTGTACATATCGATAAAAAAAAAAGAATTGTCTTCTAATCAGTTCTTGAATAATTGAACATTGAAGTTCACGTGTATCGGCATAGCGTTTTCTATAAGTCTATATTCCGGGCATAAGAATTCTGCTGTAATGCTGAATTACTCGATAGCTAGACAAATGAAAAATTTGGAAAAACGTGTGTCTTCGCACTTGATGTTGAAGAACGTTATCCTCAAATTTGACGAATTTCTCAATATTTAGATTTTCGTACTGAAACTCCTTAATATGTGAATTCTTTTGTTTCTCATAGACGATGCGATGAGTCTCTGGCTTTGGACTTTTATTTCGAGAACCACGAGTGACGTAATTATTCGATTAAGGGGGTTTCATCGATGATTAAAAAAATATTTTCATCCCATCGTGACTATTTTCTTGAAAATTGTAAAAAAACAAAGTCAAATGGAAAGTAATTGGTCAAAAATTATTTTAATCCTTCGGAATGCATTTTTTTTGTTTATTCTCTTCTTCATTATTATTCATCCGTTGATCATATTTTTTCAGTGAGAATTCCCATGAATGACGAGGTTTTTGGAGAAACAACGAATTAGGAAAAAAAGTGAAGTGATTAGGATTGTAAATTCCTTTTCAACAAAGTCGAAATCTCGGTGAGTCAAGTGTGCCTGGTTAGGCCTTACGGTACATTTCTCGTACACACATGCTTAAACGTTTTCTTTGGCCGTGCCGGTGTCATGCGAATCGTAAAGATCGAGGGGGAACGTAGCGAAAGAAAAAGAGACGGAAAGAGAAAGGGAGTGCGAGAAGGAATGGAGTCGCGCGCGACAAAGGGTCCGAATCCGCGTAAACCGAAACTCCTCGGCCGATAGACGTGCCGAGTTTGCTCTCACCGCCGTCGAGCGGTGAAACTTCACAGAGAACTCTGTGGCTCGAAAGGACCACGCGGAGAAAGACAGAAAAACGAAGAGATTGCGAGACAAAAACGAGAGCGGCGAAAGCGCAGTGTGCAGGTCACTGTTTGTATGGGCCGTTCCATATCGCCGAAAATGATCGATCGTTCCTTCTGATTATTTAGAAAAACTTTTCATTTTTTCGCACTGCAAAATCAAAAAAATTATTTTGTGTAAAATAATTTTTTTTATTTTACGAAAGTGCGACTCTTCCTTGCCAATCGGACTCAATTAATTACCACGTGAATAATCATTAACGGCGATACGAAAAAGTAATAATAATTATTTCAAACGAACGTAATAAATAATTGATTAATTAAATGCTCGTGATTATTTCGAAAATGTATTCATTTCAAAGCGCGTCAAAATGAAAAAAATCATTTTGTAAAATCCCCAGATAATCGCGAGGAATCTTGCTTCGCGTGAAACGTAAAAAATCTGGATAACCACGCATACAAAATAAATTTTTCCATTTTACGAAAGTCCGACTACAGGTTCCGGGTCCTCTCTCGAGAGCATCGATTTTTTCTTGCCAATTGGAATCAATTAATTAACGACGATACAAAAGTGATAATTAATTCGACGAACGTAATCAATAATTAACAATCGCAATTATTACTGCATCGTAAGACAAAGTGTCTTCATGGTATTTTCGAGGAAAAACCCTCCGCCAGTAAACGTGCGAGTCCCCCACAGCTATTTATGGTCGGAATGATGCCATAACCAGAAATTACTTTTTTATATTTCATTTTTCAATAAAATCAACACAAAAGAGATTCACTGCTGTGTGGAAGTTTACAAGAAGAGGGTCTATTCATCTTCATTCTGTCGACGAGAACATATCATCGAAGAGCCTTATCCCTGCAGGCGCAAGGACTCATCCGGGCAGCCTCAAGAGCTGGGGGGAAGAAGGAGAGAGAGAAGAACGTGAAAAGAATGGAATAAAGCGAACGTGTGGGAACTATGTATTCTACGAAATGTAAACAGCGATAAAATCAACAAGTGAAATAGAGTGATTCGAAATAGAGTAAGAAAGAAAAAAAGTGTATTGAGAAGAATTTGGTGACGGAGATTCGAGTGAAATAATTCCCTGGATGTTGCAACCATTCAGGCTGCTCGGAAAGAATTTTTTTTTTTTTTTTTCCTCGTAGACCCAACTCTTCGATGGGCGGATCAATGAAACGTGTAAGGAAGAAAAGTGCGAGCTGATGAATCGGACCGAAGACCTCCGGGCAAACATACACACGCACAGTTTTCCTGAAAAATCGCTTTTTGTATGCCCGGAGAACGTAAGGTGCTGGCATTGTCGTTGGAACGCATGAATGAACGTCGAACCCCCGAGAGTTCGGTCGAACAAGTGTACCTGCTGGGAAGCCCCGCAAATGCTTTGGCGATGCCAAGAATCTCAAGAATTTAAATCACTCAACGAGACATTCCTGGTGCACCGGCTTGGATCACAACTGTGCAAAACTCCAACAGGAATTCGTATGACCAGAGAACCAACGTGATTGACTTGACCCTATGCAGCTCTTTGTTACGTCACGCCAATTTATTCTGACAATATTTTTGGGGCAAAGTAATTTTTCATGCGCGATCTTCCAGGACACAGTAGTTCAGCGTTGTCGCGTTGATACACTGGGTCATATTGACCCCGAGAAATTTATCGGAGTGAAAATTGTGCAAATAAATCAAATTAATATTTTTTTTTTTTGCTGGCTCATATTGACCCCGAAAAATTTATCGGAGTGAATATTGTGCGCAAATAAATCAAATTAATATTTTTATTTTTTTACTGGGTCATATTGACGCAGCGAAATTTATCGAAATGAATATTGTGCGAATAAATCAAATTAAAATATTGTTTTTTTTTTTTTACTGGGTCATATTGACCCAGAGAAATCTATCGGAGTGAATATTGTGCGAATAAATCAAATTAATATCTTTTCGTTACTTTCCCACTGTTTAAACGTTTTAAAATATTCATCACGTTTCCCAACAGTTGACGCGCTCGGATGAACGAAAAAGAAAAATTCGTTTTGCAAAATTTGTGAAAAAAAATCGGTACTAAGAAGAAAAATCTTCACCGGATACGAGTTCGTAATGAATTTTCGGAGAATATATGATAAGATTTCGTTACCACAGGATGCGATAACTATTAAATGATTGAGGCAGATTTTTCTAAAGTAAAACACGAGTTTATGCACAGAGGTGAGTCCTGAGATGGCGGACGTTAAGCTTCTTTGAAAATTTACTCGCAGTAATCCGTCCATGGTAAGAAACCAGTTCAAACTTCGTAAATTATAAGAGAGCCGTCTTGAGCTATGAGTGGGAGTGGTAAAAATGAGATAGTTGTTGGTGAATAAAAGGAGGAATAATAATACAGCGAGAGGAGAACATGAAGTGTCGTCCGGACAAAGAGGAACGACGCGGAGGATGTTGGTCGTCGCCACGTGCGTTTCATATTTTTTTTTTCTCCCTCGTTCTCGCTTCTTCGCGGGTTCTTTTATTCTTGGTGTCGTCCGAGCGCAAGATCGACTGAATTCCATTGCTACATATAACTGCACCCGCGTCGTGTGACGCGCGACTTTCAAGGCTCCATATTCCAGCAGCCAAACGCGTCTAGGGAGACGATAAATCTCTGCTTGGTCCGTTGGAAGAGCGAGCGAGAAAAGCAGCAAGGAGAGGTCCTGTTTTCCTTGCAGGCCACTCGAGCGTGCCGACTAAATCTTGAGCGTACAATGCTCTTCATAAAAGTGGGTGGGAAAACTTATAAAGTGAGCTTTTACGACTGCCGCACATCGAGGCACATCGCAGTGTGACTAAGAGAGCTCGCTCGATCTACTTGTCGCGATTCTTTCCTCTTCATCGTTTTTTATTATATTATTTTTTTTCTCAAGCCTGGATTCGTTACTCGAGCAAACTCACGAAAGCCTCGCGAGTCTCAATGGAAATTCGATCGAGCCAAAAAATGAGATCATCTTTTCATCAATGGGAAAATCGTTTCTTCGAGTATTCTATTTTGTAGCAACACACAAAGTGTCCAAAGTTCCCACAATTGTCAGCCAAAGTGTTATACCTAGCTATAAATTTCTATCAACGCCCATATTTACGGACATTTATTAATTTTTCTCACGTTTCGAGGCGCCGTTACGAGCCAATACAATCCCCGAGAATCTACGCTCGATATTTTATGCCTGGATATAATAGAACTCTGCCCGATCATGTGTCAGCTCCTGACCAGAGGTTAAAACGGAGCAGTGTCCAAGAAGATGATATGCTCACCGGGTCAGTGGGCTGGGTGACCGAGTCAGGATCAACGCCGATTAAGGACGATGTATGCAAAATTTTCTATCGGTACCATTCCTTTAAATTTGCATCACACAAAGAGAATAGTGATGTCTAATAGTTCGCGCAATTTTAAGAGGTTTCACCATGTAGAAGTCGAGATATTTATTTATAAAAATCAGAATATTCAGTAGTTTCTCATAACAGCGTGTGTTAAAAGTTTCAATTTTCAACAGTAAATATTTCGATTTCTAAATGGTGAAGCCTCTTAAAACTTTGCGTACACTTTTATGTAACATCGAAGAAGCTTTATTTAGTTTTTCAAAAAAATCGCTCATAAAATTTTTTCGAAATTTTGTTTACAGATTACCTCGGACAATCTTGAATTCAGAGTACACGTTTTTCTTTAGTCAATTTGAAACAATTCTTTTTTAATGACCTTAGGCTCGCAAACCATTTTGTATGTAAGAAAAACTGAAAACAAAAATTTAGATTTGACCGTCGCCATACAGCGTCCAAAAATGCTTAAGCCTGGCAAGGAATCCTGATCGCAATTAATCCAGGACCACGTCGACGATCCATCCGGAACCTGCTGATGGGAAAATTCTGAGTAGCAGAATCTGACGAGGAACTGGTGACCAGGACCTCGAGGCCTGGTCTTGGTCCCGATGATTAGATCCTTTTTTTTCTATTCCGGCAACTTGGGGTCGTAGATGGCCCCAATTTTGAAAAATTCATATCTCCGTTAAAATTCAACGAAAAAGGTTCAACTTGGGCTCATTCTTTTCGTTTTTCAATGCAGGATCACGTGAGCCTGGAGCAATTTTGATTGAAGTAAAAAAATTAGCCAAAAATACGGTAAAACGATAAAAAACGGGAGAACGAAGGGAGAAGGGCGCGGATTTAAAGTCACCTGGGGTAGTTTTTGACCCCAGGTTACCGTTCTAGGGTTAAATGGAAAAGCAAGCATTAAGACGTTAGGAAAGAGCATTTCGAACGATTATTAAAATTTGTTTTGATGGTTGATGGGGGACATGAAGAATAAAAGAGAAGGAGACACTGCGAGGTTCATCGATCGCTTGGACGAGATATCTGACCTCCGCGGAGGGAGAGACATGGCGTGAGAATGGAAAGATCATGACGATCAATGCCGCAGGTGGAGATTTGCCAGGCGGCTGCTCATAGAGCAGTCTCTGTGTATGGACCGATCCCGATGATGCGATCGAGAAAACAAGAAACTACTGAGGATAGTTAGACGATTGGATATTCTTTCGTCCGGTCACCTTCCCTCCGCGTCTCTATCTGGTTCCCCGCAATGAGTTCAACTTTCGTGAGTAAATGCAGTGTTCCCCATAGAACATTCACATAGAATATTAGCTCCACGAACATTGAGTAACGGACATTGGACGAGGAGAGAGAGAGAGAGAGAAGGAAGAAGAGATCACAATGTGGACGCCTCAATGACATCGCTACGATCGCCACAATATCGAATCGGCGTGACCCTCTGGTGGTTTCGTTCCTCTCGTTCGATGATTCTCTCCTTCTGACCTCGAGAATTCCGAGCTCGTCCAGGCGCCCGATCATTTGATCGAGGCCCCCCCTGGCACGACAACCGGAGTAAGAAAAGAAAGATCGCTTTGTGATTAATGCTGACTGGTACTCTGGCAGTCTTCTCTTCAAAAACTCCCAGCAAAATCCTCGTGTACCAAAAAAAAAAAAAAACAACAACAATCTATATAGGAATTAAAATTATTTTCAATTTCGACGAATCTTCCTACTTTTTTGTACGCATCGTTATGGACGTTTCTGGCTCGAGCCTGAGATCATAAAATTAAACTTGAAAAACTTTTGTATCGATTTACTAAATACTCGGGGTACGAAGAACGTGCTTCTTCGATACCCTTGAGGATGTTGAGTCCCAAATTGCAAATGATGAGAAAATTCTGAAAATTTGGTATGTTTTTGTATGAAGTGTTTAAGAGATCGTGTCAAAATTTCACGACACCATTAGGAAGCTCGTTATTCAACAATTAACATTAATAAATTAAATCTAGTCAAATGTAGCCTTATGGAAACTGGTATAACTTTGCGATAATTTTTTTTTTTTACCTCTCAATTTTTAAATATCCACAATATACTGAAAACAATGGAAACAAAACGAAGTTTATCGATAAATATTTTTTGTATTTGTTTAAAAAATGGTTCTTAACAAAACGTTATTTTTTTAATAACGAGCTTCCTAATCGTCGTGACATTTTGACACGACCTCTTTAATACTTCATACAAAAACGTACTAAATTTTCAGAATTTTCTTATCATTTTTTATTTCTACCCTCAAGGTGGCTAAAGTAATGATAGAATTTTTTAAATTTGGTATGTTTTTATATTAAGTATTGAGGAGGTCGTGTACAATTTTCACGACGATTAAGAAGCTATTTATTCAACAATTAACATTGAAAAAATTCACAGGTACTCAACACCCTTAAATATTGATGCAGTCGAGACATAAGTGCTTGATACAGATGAAATTAAATATTACAGGAAAGGTGGGTTGTCCCAGTAAAGATGCGGAAAACATGACGAAGAGGTAGGGTTCGCTGTTGAATATTCTCGTATATGCATGCTGGAACCGTGAAGAAATGCAGGCTCGGAGGCAATGGTAATGACACCTGATACTCGAGAGGACTGAGAAGCGGAGTCTTTCGCTCTTGGCCATGTCTGAGAAAGAACGTGTGACCCGGAAACCGACCCCCAGCAATTTTTAGTCGTCGCTACCGTGGTAGACACACGGAGAAAGATACACACAGACATGCAGAGAGGAAAATACGTCTCGGGAATATGGTGACGCGTATGAGAGATCTAGATACGGATTTTCTTGTTCATCTTGTTCCTTTCTACGTTTCTTCTTGCTTCTGCGGCTGATTTTGTTTTTTTTTTTTTTCACCGGAACGGAGTGACGCTGGTCAGGATGCGGTCGAATAAGGTAGAACGGAGAAGACGAGGCAGATTAGAGAGACGATCCTCTCGACTCCACACATATACAGATATTGTATGCACCACTTGGGGCTCAGCTGAACCGGGCTGGTCTCCCTCGCGAGGTCAACTTGCTTTAGGGCATCGTGTGCATCGTGCTAACCCAACGCCCTCTCTCTCTCTCTCTCTCTCTCTCTCTCTCTCTCCCTCTCTCTTTTCACTTGCAGCAACTCAATGCTCGTTCGCTCTGATCCCAGAAGAGTGAGTGAGAGAGTCATCCTGTTGGCTCGCTTTTTTCTTCTCTTAGCCTCGTCCCCAGTGTTGGTTACGTTCGTCCACTCGCTCACACAAACTAAACCCGGAAACGCGATTCGCCAACTTCACCCTCGAGCTATGTACAAAAACCTCTACTCTCCGCGATCTCCATTCCTCACTTCGCGCTCGCTCCTTTTCTCCTCTGCTGCACTACTTACGTTTCCGTTACGACCTACCGTCTGTCGCCGATTACTCCACGACCGACCATGTACGACGACCTTTTTTTGAGTCATATATTTCCCGGTTAAACTTACAGAGTAGACGGTGGGTAAACAAATTACTAGAGAATAAATTCAACTTTTCTTCCATTCGAGCCAAGAGGCTTTAGTCGATAAACCGATCCCAGTTTTTCCCAATTCTCTCTTTCTTGATTATGCGTCATCTCGCTATTAAGGATGTTGAGTACCTATGAAATTTGTTAATGTTAATTTTTCAATGACTGGCTTCTTAATCGTCGTGAAATTTTTACACGACCTCGTGAATACTTCATGTAAAAACATACCAAATTTTAAAAATTCTATCATCATTACTTTAGGCACCTTTAAGGGTTGAAATAAAAAACGACAAAAAAATTCTGAAAATTTTGTATGTTTTTGTATCAAGTATTTAAGAGGTCGTGCAAAAATTTCACGACAATTAGGAAGCTCGTTATTAAAAAATTAACATCTTGTTAAGAATATTTTTTTAAACAAATACAAAAAATATTTACGAATAAACTTCGTTTTGTTTCCGTTGCTTTCAGTACATTGTAGATATAAAAAATTAAGAGGTCAAAAAAAAACTTGTCGAAAAGTTATATCAGTTTCCATCAGACTGCATTTGACTACATTTAAGGAGGGTGGCTACACACAGCAATGCTGCCATGTTAGAAGCATAGGAAAATTCCAAATGACTAGAATTTGAAATTTGGTGAGTATATTCTTTAGTATTAAATACGAATATACAAATTTTTTAAGATTTTTCTTCTACATGGGTTTTCGAGTAAACTGAACACTAGAGTTTACATGCATAAGCATAGGATTCAGATATATATAGGTATATCTTTTGCATATTGTAAACTCCAATTATTCGACAACTATGTGGACGAAAATTTGAAAAAAAATTGCGTCATCGTATTTGATGCTAAAGAATTTCATTCAATTCTTATCATATTCTCGTATGTAGCCAACCTCCTTAATTAATTAATGAAAATTATTCAATAACGAGCTTTCTAACCGTCGTGAAATTTTTACTCGATCTCTTAATTAATCCTCCGCGATTCACATGATTTTTTATGGCATCCCGGATCATGTGGGGCTTTTTCGTCCTGCCCCTCGTATCTCACGTATTTGGAGAGAAAAAAATGTGAAAAAATTCTGGAATACTCTCCATTGATGTTACTTGAAACGTTTGAAAAACAGGATTTTCGAAAAAAAAGTTGTCGCTTGGGTCTAAAAGACCCATACGATCCTTGGAGGGTTATTCTCATCGAAATTCCGCTCTGGAATCGAAGAATTTGAAGAAAAATCAGGAGCCGTATTCCAGAATCTTGGTGCACGCTTTCCTCGGCTTCAGAGCAAGGCACGTCGAAAATTTTGAGCAAATTTGTTTGTTAAGCGAGCAGGATATTGGCAAGAATTCGCACTACAGATAAAAGGGGCGATAAGAATGTCCTCTCGGTTTCTCATAACCGCGATGATATTCAGCATTACGAATATATATCGCCGAAGGTGTGTCATGCCCTCTCATATCGTTATCCACGGAAGTCAATTTCCTCTGTATTCCCTGCTCGTTGCGATCATCGTTCCTCAACGGTCTCACCGGCACTCTCGTATGTCCGCAATTAGTTTTCGACCAAATGGTTATTTCTATATTGCTCCCTGTCTCGTTCTCTCTCTCTTTCTTTCTCGTATGATCATCGGAGCGCGCGATCGAGCGATCGAAGGTGGGTTCACGGTGTGCTCGTGGCCCGTGAGCAACGCGGTGATTTACGCGGCATTGTCTTGGTTTCTTACTCTCTCTTTCTCGTGGGTTTGCGCACGTCACTCGATGATACGATCGTATCGATTGTTCCATCGATATATTCTGCTGCTCACGTAAGGCAACCGAACGAGTGGCATAAACGGTGAAAAATCTATGGAAACGTCATTACAATTCTTTTTGGCAAAGTCCATCATTAATTTAGAGCGAATTGCGGCTCAAATTCCACGACGATTTCCTCCGGAAATTATTCTCGATCGTGTGACTGTAAAACAGGAAAGATTCGTAAAAATTTCTCCATTCGGGTTCGAAGTATTTGACGAGAGAATCGAGCTCAGCGATCAATGGCTCGGGCTCAGGCTTAATTAGCGATCAATTACTTTTTGGAGTCTCTCAAAACTCGTAAATTACCAAAAAAATCGAAAAACCCAAACCGATCCGATCTTTTGAGATCTCACGATCGCTATACACACACAGAAACGCACACCCACGTGTGCTAATTGCTTTGACTAATTTCGGTGGATGATAATAATCGATCGTGCGATCGTTACTGCGGCCAGGGTTATTAATCCTGGTAGCCCACGTCTTCCGGCAAGGATTCATCATTTTCTTCTCTTCGCTCAGATCAAGATGATGAAATGTGTAAGAAACTTGGAGGATATCAGTGCGAGCAACCAAAAGGGCGTAACTGGAGCGTTTGGTGAGAGGAGATAAGTTGTCAGCCTTTGCAGTCGATATATCGAAGTGTTACGTGTCAAAAATCCTGTTCAGGATCAAGTGGTTCAACCTCCGCAGGCCAAACTAGTTTGAACTAGGAAAAATTAGTTTTTTTTCGTTCGCGTTCGTCCGGCGGTGACATATCGATACGTCAGTGTTGATAAATATCCTACGCTTCGAATATCGGGACGTATCGATTGGTTTCTCACGATCTCTCACGAGATTCTCGTCTCGTCACCGCGCATTCGCTAGTTCGTTCTCACCTTTTCACTCTCTTGATTTTTATTACTCAATTTTTTTTTTTTTTTACTTTGTCGTCGATTTGCCGCATTAATGAAGCTCCGAAAACATCGTCCGAGAGTAGGAACGACCCTGCTGGCATGAGGAACCATTCCTATTCACGAAAAACACATGCTCCTCTTACTTTCGAAATGAAAACACTTGACTCTTCGCTCAACCGCTCACTCAATCCTTATTTTGTCTTCCTCCCAGGGGGGCGATTCGTCAATGCATATTGTTCCTGCGATTGTATCACGTGATGACGTGATAAACGTTTCGTTGTGCGAGCTAAGAAAAAAAAAAGAAACAATGTTCACTGTATTCGCAGACTCTCGATGTATTTTTTTCTGTTTTTGTTTGCTTTGCTTGTTCATAGAGGAAGCTTTGTGACGGGGAACATTTTTTTTTTCTTTTTTTTTTTTATAAATAGAGTGTCATGATAGGAAGGTTCGTGTCGAATTTGGAAAATATCGGTTGAACGGTTTAAATTTTATGATTTTTCGAATTTTACGAAAATTAGAGTTTTTTGAAAAATCGTCTAACCTCTTCGATTTTTTGGAATTTTGTGAGATATTGTGTATAAGTTTCACATTACTTTCTAGAAAAGTTAAGAAATTATTATTTTTTAAGTAAAAAATCGATAAAAGAGTGAAAATTTTATTAAAAACGCTGTAAATTAAAAGTTGCAAATTTCTTCCTCAAGATTTAGCACGATGCTGAAAGCTTTCTCTACGAGGAATCCAAATTAAAAAATTCACAGGAACATTTCAGCATCGTCCCAAATCTTGAGGAAGCAATTTGCAACTTTCAATTCGCAGCGTTTGTTTCGTACGATTTGAAATTTCATTTTGTTACGTCCGTATGCACGATTTTCTTTCGAGCATTTCCAGGACGACGCATTCCTCGCCCTTTGCGTGCTCCTCACTCGAGATCATGAAATTTCGTCGCGATGAAGCGACGCGCAAAGAAAATCTTTCATACACGTCGCAATCCGATCGATAGAAAATCGGTAACGTAAACGTACGTTTTCTACGATATACAGAGACACACTGGTCGCTGAAAAAATTCAAGTTCCCTGAAGGAATATAACTCTGTCGAGCCGCGATGTAATTATAGATTGTGTCTCTGCTCGGGGCGACCTCCGGATCACGAGAGATGAAAAGAGGGAGAAAGCAAGAGTGAAAGAGATAAAACGGTGGTCGCGGTTTTATCCGATTGACCAGCGCAGTCCCGGAGAGATCCCTACGGAAAATATAATCGAGTTATCCTTCTGCCAGTGTTCCTCGAGTGTGCCACTATCATTAAAATTATCGCGTTGTGTCTCGGCAAAACGAACATTCGGAACCGCAGCAATAATGAACAACGAGGAACGGTGCGATTTGTTACATTAATTTGCAGACGTGTGCACGTAAAAAGAGACAGAAAAAGGCAAAAAAAAAACACTAGTTCTTTGTCCCATTTGAGAGGCAAAGTTCAATTCGTCAATTACGCGTAAACACGAAAAAAAAAATGAAAAGTAAAAAAAAAATGTCAAAGAATTTATTTTCTGAATTTTCCAAACTTGTGTGTCGAAAAAAAACGATTTAGAATTTTCGAAACGTGGCACAGACACGAAAAAATAACAAATTTAGACGTTCCCAATTTTTTCTCATTAATTAGTCATCCCAGGACTCTTCTCTGTTGAAATCTTTCTCTGAAAATGTGACGATTGTCCGAGCCTTGAAATCGATCGTAATTCACAATTTTGAATAAATCTTGAAAACAATTCATAGACCAGAGCAAACGTGGAATCGTTACCGAGAAGTTTGCTCCACTTGAACGTTGCATATCAAACACCAACCGGTACACGTATATATTTAAATATATGAGAATAATCAGCGAGTACGAATCCATTTATCCTGACTGTCCTTCTCGACAACCCTCCCATTCATCTTGTTCATCCTGCTGTATCATATGTATGCATATATGTACATCATATTAAGGTACATTGTGCATATAGTTAGAAGTGCCTAATGTGCACCGTTTCTGCTGGTCTATCGTCCTGCGAGCACTGCCTCAGCATATGACGTAAGACGAACACGTATGTAGAAGCGTGCGATATTCCTGCAAGCGAACGATAACACGTGTGAGTTTATTTTTCACGTACATTAATACATTATCGACACTGATTGTCTGTGGTTTTGTTTTCACGAACGTAAACACAGTAATGCGTGAGAACCTGACGCCCAAAAAAGGGAGGAGACCATTTTCAACCATTTTAATTCCAATTCCTTGTTAATGTTGTCGTAATTTTTAATTCCACGTTATTGAAAATGGGAAAAAAATACTGGCTGGTAGAAAAAACGTTGGTGGACAAAAAAACAATTTATTCGATCGTTAACCAACGCGAAATTCTATTTTTATTTCTTGACACTCCTAAGAAATGATTCATCGAATTTTAGTGTTTCGTTGATTTCCACATTGACGTCTAAGAGAAATAAAAAAAATACTAGCTAATAAAAAAAATTTTTTAAATTGGAAAACTCGAGATTTTGCTAGATTTTAATTTTTGCGTTTATTTTTATCGGAATTTTTCGATTTTTTTATTATCATTCGATCGTTAACTAATGGGAAGTTCAATGTTTTGGTTATTTGTCACTCCAAAGAAATTATTCATCAAATTTTAGTGTTTCGTTAATGTCCACATTGACGTCGAAGAGAAATGAAAAAAAATGTCTAATAAAAAAAAAACTCGAGGGAAAACTCGAGATTTTGCTAGATTTTCATTTATTTGTTTATTTTTATCAGAATTTGTTTTTTTCATTCAATCGTTGACACATTAACTAATGGGAAATTCTGTGTTTTGGTTTTTTGACACTCCTAAGAAATTATTTATGGATTTAAGTATTTCCGGAAAATTCGTTCACCAGATCCTCGTCCTTTGAGCTTCGAGAACGAGAGATTCTCGCAGAGTCTCGCTTCACAGAGACTCCGTAAAGGGCAGCACGTGCTTGACGCGATTCGATTCGATTGGTGGGGCACATTTAACTGAATAATTCACATCCGGTGGACTAATAATGTGCGCAATGATAATAATGCGATTATCATTAAGAAGGCGAGTACATTAAGTACGAAGAGCCAGTCCCTCGAGAGTCGAAAGTGCAACAGTGAGATAAGACTGAAAATCTATCCGCCTGACTGTCGTAAGAGGCACGAAACATCCGATAAGACGCACGCGCTCAAAACACGAATGCAGCAGGGTAGCGAGTGGTCTTAACGATTGCATAAAAGGGAATAGCCCAACAAGCTAATTAAGCGATAATCCTGTGCACTTATGCTGCAGAAAAAAGTAGTTTCTCCATTTTGTTTTGCTCGTTGCCTTCGCAGTGTCTGGCAGCAATTTGACAACGAAGCGAACGAATTATTTCGCGAAACGATCGATGCTCAAAAAATTGGATTATTTAAGAAAAAAAAATAAAAAATCTGCAGAATTTCGTGAAATATCTAATTAACGTAATCAAAGAAACTTTTTTAATTGCATGCTCCTGAACAATTGCCAGTTTCTATCGCTTATTCTCCAATGAAAATTAATTTAAAAAATGAATCAACGTGTGACGCAAATAAATAAATGAGAAAGAAATTCGAAATAAACTCATCGCCAACGAGAACCAAATATATCGATCAATTCGACGTGGAGAACCTTCCATTCACATTGCATATAAATCGTCGAGCCATTTGTTGTTGCAGTTCGATGCACGAACGCGAGGGAGTCCGCGAGGTGGAATGG
Organism: Hyposoter dolosus; assembly: GCA_963921915.1. Classification (NCBI taxonomy): domain Eukaryota; kingdom Metazoa; phylum Arthropoda; class Insecta; order Hymenoptera; family Ichneumonidae; genus Hyposoter; species Hyposoter dolosus. Next base: position 2,479,458 of record OY998139.1, read on the forward strand.
GGCAAATAACAGAGGGTTATAAGGTAAAAGCAAAGAAAGCAACAAAGATAAAAGTCTTGAGGAATCACGAGCCGATCGCACCTGCACGATTCTCGAGATTTTCCTGTGCTATATATTTTTTTTTCCTCATGCACAAGGATATCAAATTATACCTTAAAACGTAGTCACATATTTATCGATACAAACATTTGTATGAGTGAATGCGAATACGTTACAGGTCGTAAGAGGAATCGGATCGAAGCCAAAGCACTCGACAACGATAGCCACGATTTTAAGGGTATTTTCTCTCATGGATCGTGGATCTTATTGAAACAAATTCCCTGCAATGACATTCCTGATCAGAAAAATTGAAAAATTGACAAAAAAAAGATTGAGATAAAGTTTTCTCTGATTCATTAAAGTATGAGAAATGTTTACTCGCACCAGATCGATTATTCTACCTTTTTTGAAAACTGCAAAAACTTCATTGAAATATTAACCAGTGCGATTGAATTATTTTGAATTTTGTCTCTAAATAATTCCCAAAATTCCGCAGTCGCACTCGCAGTTTTTTTTTGAAAAAACAGCCATTTTTTTCGTGATTTTCTGTCAAACCAAATAAATGTAATATTATATATTTATATTTCTAATTTATTTATTTATATATTTATATATATATTAAAATAAATATAATATATTTGTATTTATTTAGATTTTTTTTATTTGTTAATTATTATGTTAATTTATGAAATGGACTGGAATTTTGAAAAGTACTATTTTAATTTATGTTTTATAATATACATTATATTATATAATAAAAAATGTGTCGGGAAATAATTCCCGAAAGTCACGAAAAACGGCAGTTTTCTTTAAAACCGTGACTTAAACGTGACTGGAAAAAATTGTAAACCCAAGAAACGACGATAAAAATGCACCTGGAGGAATCTCTCGAGTGGATAATTGTTGCTCCTCCGAATTCTCATTTTTTAAATATTCCCAGAGTCGTAGATTTTTATTTCAAGTAACGAGAAAATTGGATCGAGATCGGGCTCAGTTTCGCTTTTGAAGCACGTTTCATTTATTCGTTGAATTGCGTCCGAGTAGAGGAAAATATTCGTAGACATTGTGCCAATCGTAGAAACGAACGTTGGGACACTCTGTATAAATATATAAAGATTTGCGAGATACTAGGGACCACGACCCCGTGTCGAGAGGCTTGCTTTACGAGAAGACTTAATAGATTATAGAGACGTCAAGTTTCCAAAGGCCTACGCGTCTTGTTTATAGATCAAAATTCCATTGAAAAAATCGTTTTAATAATTTCTTAATTTTAATAATCGAGCTTAATAAAGTAAACTTAATGCGTTCGCGATTGGCGAAACGACGACAAGGAAGAGTATTTTTTTGATTGGACCGAGTAATTATCTTGGGATCCGTGAGCGAGAAAAAATGGCGTCCAAGGAGAAAAATAACTCAACGGAAACAAATTCAATATCGTAATGATTTTTTGCATAAAATTTTGAAAAAAGTTTTTTTTTAAATCTAATCTTTTTTCCAACAGTTTATCAAATTGGAGATAAAAAATAAAAATCAATTTTTCCCGTCGCTTTTACCCCCTTAAGCCAACACGAGGGTTTTTCTTTGTGCAGTCCATCATCGACATCAGGAAACTGGGAAAAAAACGTATGCTGGGAAGAGCTCAAGTCTATCTACGGCATTCTGTTAAACTCGTAAAGTTTCGAAGAGCACCACCCGAGGTGACAACCTCGAACGTCAGTGACGTGTAATTTACGATCGTCGAGAGGTCTCGCACCAGGTCAAGTCGTGAACATTTACAAATAAAAAAATATTAAGAAGTCTGAGACGCACAAACAACATGACTTGAAACGAGATCATAGCAAAATGATTTGTGAATTATTTATATTTAGTGTAATTGAGTTCACCGCATTTACGGGCATATCGCTCGATTGCCATTGCAGCATGTCGAAATCAGATGCTTGCACTTTCCACAAAAATAAATATTTCCAAATTTTCTTACCCATTTCTCTTTTCGATATTATTTTTCCCAAGTTTGCTAGATTCCAAATTCAATTTTCATCCGAAATTTGTCATTATTGTCATCCTGAAAAATGATCATTCACTCGCTTGTTTCTCGAGCAAAAAAAATCGCCTAAAGTCACTCAAACTTGAGACTAGCATAATTGACATTTTTAACATATGCTATTTTTAAAAACTGAAATTTTCCACGTGTAAATAATGTAGTGAACGTTCAGATTTAATTTGAAAAATGATAAATATGTATTCCAACGATTCACGTAGTATTTCTAGATTTGATATTAGCCAACGTTACGGTTCTTTCTCCATCTCTTTCCACTGCTCAACCAGACGAGTTTAACCTCAATGCTTTTTGCACGTCGATCCGTCAAAACAATGAAATATGTGTAGAAATTCAAATGACGTCTCTTTATCGTGACGAGATTCATATCCAATACCGGAACGGAAGTTCAAGTTTAACTTGATGTTATACATAAAAAATAAGTCGATAAGCATAATTTTTTCTAAACGCATTGGATTATTACATAAGTGTCAACTATGTAAATCAAATTTTTTCAATCTACCGGATTCCCAATATTATAAACACTTTTATAGCGACCGGAAGTTGGGTTTTTGTATGTCGTCTTAGGATTCCTTTGCAAAAATGCCCAATTTGCATTTTTTATTCTCTGTGTAGTTAGCTCGATAACTAACTCTGAAGTTTTACAGAAATAATTAGTGAAATATTAAGTAAAGCTAGAAAAAAAATTGGAAATCCCTTGGATTGAGGCCTGGCGACAGGATTACCTTTTCTAACGTCCCGATTGGTGACGTCTTGCAGGATCGAAAGTTTTTTTTACGTATATGCGGAGGTACGAGTCTATTTATAATATATAGTTTATTATAATGCGATAATCCTTTGAAGAAAATTAAATTCACGTCTGGCTGATTCGGCTCGGGTTCTCCATGACGTATTACCTACTTATGTTGGTATTACTATCTCTCGCTTTAGATTTATGTACCCGGGTGTCTCCCCGGTGGCTCACAAAGCGATAGCGAGGGAGAGAGAGAGAGTGAGAGACTGGAAAACGAGAGTAACATGATATGCCTGGGCTCTGTGGCGCCCTCTGTGTGTTTGGTACACTTTGCAGGTATCAAACAACGCGATCGAAACAAAGTATTTGCCCGCAACCTACGGGAGAGTCCGCACCACGACGCCGTTTTCCTGGACGAAAGCCACCGCCAGCTTTATTTTTTGTGCTGTTTTTTTCTCTCCCGGGTTGTATATACACAACGAGCCTGCATTGTCGTCGCAGGAGAGAGAGATTTTGAGCGTAGGCTGCCCCCTAGACTGTACGTCGCTTTCGATTGTTGCAGCGATCACTCGAGAGACAACCAAGAGAATCGGTAGTTCGTTATACCTACAAATATATACCCAATCCTGAGTCTGCGCTGCTTCAACAAGTGACAGCGCCAGACAAGCTCTCGACAGTGGCGCCACTCTCTCGGAGAACAATTCAACTTCTTGCAATCACACTGCACTTCACGATTCAAAGACTTTTACATGGCAACTTGTTCCTTGTCTTGCCTGGACGTACCTGATGGCTGCCAGTCTTTTTTTTTTCATGTAAAAAAAAACGGATTGTAAGTGATTTTTAGTAGAACCTTTGAACCTTGACCTGACTATGACTGAATAAATGTTTTAACCCTCGGTAGACACACATGGGTCTGGGAGACCCACTCAGCAAATGGCTCGGCGTGAATTTCTCGTTTTTCGTATCGGTTACCATTGAATAACAATAATAAAAAAGAATTTTTATCCATCACCCAGTGCAGGCTCTCTTTGTATAGATCTAAAACTACTTTCCTGAATTTTTTCAGATTTTTTTAACGAGTCCAAGTCCAAGTACAGTAAAAAAACGGTAGGACGCCCGAGACCCATGTGTGTCTAGGGAGGTGCGCTAATTGCAGTGTGTCTACGAAGAATTAATAACTTGTTTCCGCGCACAGAATTTGCGGTCATCACCTACAAATCTTACAAATGAAGTATAATCGTGAATAACGTTGTCCTACGTCGTCCGAAGCTTTTGGGAAATATGGATATTAAAAAATACAATCGAAAAGCCAAAAAATTCATTGCCGTTTGGTCGATGTAGAATTTCTTTGGCCCCATAATTTCAAAATCACTATAAACATATGAAAATAATGCGCGAGGACAAATTACGACAGGAAAATTAAATTTCTAGAATTTTCGTTCAATTAAAACGCGTAGACAGGTTTTGACTCAAAGCGCTAAAGCATCACGGCCTTATACTATTTCCACGGGAAGGAGTTCAGCTCGAGTTTGAATTTAAAAAAAAAAAAGGACGAACGAGCGCCCATTGCTGAGTGACGCTCTTCGGCAACAAGATCGTCCGTCGAAACGTCGAGTAGACATTATCGGCAGTCGTAAAGAAGCCATGATCGGTGACAATTTGTTGCAGCCAACAACTTTTATCAACATTCGATAATCGAATCAAAATTTACCGTCGATAAGTTGGAAACTCTTGACGTTTACCGACAGTCGGTAAATCGCGCGCAGGCCGATCGAGACTAACTTTATTTTCAGTCATGTGTTTTATTTACTCAATATTTACAATTTCACAAATTTTAATTCTTTCTTAATAAATAAAAAACAATATATTAGTAATCATGTAAGTTGAACTAGAATTTGATGCTGAATTGTTCGATGGAATCCAGAGTGTGTCGCGATGATCGATCAACGCCTTCTACCGAAGTGCATAAAAGCGTGCATCATATCGTCTGTTGGTCTCTCGATTCCGTCTGGAAATCAAAAGGCATTCGCTGATCAATAAAAATTTCCGAATACGTTGATTAGTTTCGTGGATTCTTTTTCTTCGCAAATTTATATGGATTTCCAACAACCGATGGCGAAGGGTGCGTGACTGGCATGGGCTTTCGCGACCACCGCAGTGGAAAAGCTCTAAGGAGGCCAGTGCTTGATTGGGCGGCCACTCAGCCAGGCACATAGGGGGTGGGAAATCACTAGGAGGTTTTACAGAAACCCTCTGGACAGAGCGATAGAGAAGTTGGTGAAAAATTGGGAAGCCCAAGAAGTCATTAACCCTCCGCGGATCATACGATTTTTTATCTCACACCGCGGATCATGTGGCTCCTTTTCATCCTGCTACTTATATCTCATGTATTTGGAGAGAAAAAAATCTGAAAAAATTCTGGAATACTCTCCATAGAGTCTACTTGAAGGTTCCATAGTTGTATAGTCGTTGCATTTGTTTCATTTCAAAATAAAACGTTTTAAAAAAACAAGATTTTATTAAAACACAGTTGTCGCTCGGGGAGAGACAGTGGCCCAGTGGTAACGTGCTCGGCTCACAATCAGGGAGCCCGGGTTCGATTCCCGCCGATACCAATGGATTTTTTCTAAGTGTTTTAAACTGTACTCTCTGTGGTTCGGAACCCACGTTAAAATGTAGGTCCACCTAGTAAATTGTGGGATAAAAGGAAAAACAATTGTGGAATAAGAAAAAAATTGAGGCCCAAATGATGACATGTAAAAACCCGAGAAGGGTATGCATGGAAAACACCAGTACTACTAAGTTGTCGCTCGGGTCTAAAAGACCCACATATGATCGACGGAGGGTTAATTGTGTAATCCAATCCATCGATTCTTCGTGTTTCATGTATCGGCACTCACCATCCAATTTGAGCACGAAGTTCCCATTTGAAATCTCAGGCTTCGTGACCGCAATCTGTTCGCAAAGATGCTGAATTCCTTGTCGCCATCTGACAAAGTTTCGTGGATCACAGATGAGGACTGGAACGTTCAGTATAAATTCTGAAGTCTCAACAGTCATTAGGACGCATAAGACAAACGTGACGAATCGCCAGATGAATTTCATTTCTGTGCAAGAAAAAAAATTTCATTTATTTAATTAGTTAAATATTTAATAATCTATCGACGCTCGACGATCTTTCCAAACGTCTGCGTCAATCTGTAGCTCGATTTCTCATGGGAAATAATTATTTTCCTACACACAGTTCCATCATGTAATACGAAACTTCGAATTGGAAACAAAAATCGAACATTTTTCGTATTATTCGAATCTGGATCTTCACGAATGTTAAGATTATGTATAACGATGATGGAAACTTTCTTAAAGATTGATTGTTCACATTTTCATTTGAAACGTGATTAGTTCCCATTTCAGAAAAAAAATTTGCGGAAGTTAGAGTGTCGACACCCTTTTTTTTTTGAAAATTTCAAAATGCCGTAGAATTCGTATTTTTCTAGCAATTCCAACAAAATTCCTAGAGAATGAAGAGCTTGTATAGATTAACATTTGTGCAAAACGGGTGCCTTGTAGCTCAAACCGTTCTCACACATAAACACAAACATCCGAACATTTTTTTTAGATATGATTTTTCGATATTTTGGGACATTTTAAGCACATTGACATTGAAAACTGGAAAAAAAAAAATTTCATCGTGACATAGCTTCCTCTATGAGGAAGCAAAATTATTGAGCTTGTTAAAATCTCTACGTTCTTTTGGAATATTCTACGTGACCTGAAGAAATTTAAAAAAATGGAGATCGAAGACAATGCTGAATCGATAAGCTCTTCACTATTTTTGTTTCGTCGATGTTTCCAGTTGATTGAGTCGAGATCTCGGTACAATATATTATTTTGACACGAATAAAAAAAAAAAACTTACTTATTGGTTGAATGAATTTCTCTCAATTGAGATTTAATGAATTATTTCTTTTGTTTCGGAGGAAGTAACTGACTATCGTAGACTCGTCAGTTTGATGCGATGGGATTCACGGACTAAACGTGAGGTTTGAACTGTTGATATTATTTAAGCAGTTGGCCGGAGCTCCTCCAATGACGTCACGTGACTTTGACGTGCGTAATAAAAAACGCTCAATTTATTCACATAAAAAGCTTTTTTCTCGACCGGAACGTGGATTCATCTATTCGGCACCGTAGCGTATGACTTCTTTTTAACGTTTTCTTTTTAATACTTGGCGTCGAGCCGCGACCGTGTCTCTTGAACTTGTAAATCCTCCATGTCTTTTTTCCACGTGCCAAATTTGTCCAGCCGCGATTGAACGAGGATCTCGCCGTGAACCGAACGATACGTCTCACCGCGCCGAACGGAACTCCATGAAACGTTTTCTTCCACATGAAAACGCGATAATTACTTCCAAATTTCTTATGGGACACTGAACCGTTTTTTTTTTTTATTTCCGATGAATTTTATAGTTTTTCGTACGACGATGATCCTGTCACAAATGATTCTTCTTGCTGCGTATATATTAACCCTCCGGGGATCATATGAGTCTTTGCGACCCGAGCGACGACGCTTTTTTGAAAATCTTGTTTTTCAAAACGTTTTATTTCAAAATAAAATACATAAATAAACAAAATAAATGAAATTGACATAAAAAAACTAAAAAACTGCAAAGTAGAATCAACGGAGAGTATCCCAGAATTTTCTCAGATTTTTTTCTCTCCAAATACGTGAGATATAAGTGGCAGGACGAAAAGGACCTCGTTAAAAATCGTATATGATCCGCAAAGGGTCAACAATCTAAATTTCTTCTTTACAAAATTATCTCACCCCTAGAGCGCTGTCCATATGTGAGAAACGCTTCGACACTCTGCGCCTCGTAGTGGCCGGAGTTGGCATATTCTAATCGCGAACTGAACCCACTTTTCTGACCCTGTGCCATTTCGCAATTTGCCAGAAATCTCGCGCGGTGCGAAACAAACATCAATATTGACATCGTACGTCTCCTGTGTTCCTCGAGACTACATCGCTGTGCTTGAAAACCGTGTACGATTTTTTTTTTGTATTGCATTTTGTTGAGCTCAGTGGACGCGACGCTCATTAAATATTTTGAAAATTGTATTGACCGGAATAATCGTCGCAACTGTGGCGTTTTTTCCAGGTCATTTTTGAAATGGGATAAATAAACGAAATGTAAAGCAAATTTCAAGGTTTATTGCACAATTTCTTAGCCGTAGAAGTTTCCTACAGGCTTTAGTGGAATTTTTGCATCTAATTGAGAAAAATTCATTCAACCCCATGAAACTGATGATTCCCATGAAAATTTGTAATTCGATCGATAATGATCCTCGAAATTTCTGGTTGTAATCGAGATCAGATTTTGAAAATCCAAAATGTCGGACCAATGTTCGGAACGTTGTTAAATGATTAGAATTTTGATTATTTTTATAGTTAAAAAAAAAAATAACGAAATGTTGGCAATGGAATTTTCGAAAAAATCGTACATTTTGGAACGTGAAAGTGAATAAATTCGATATCGAAGAAAATTCGTAGTCGAGTGATCACATCCCCAGCGTCTGGATCGAACCATCCAAGGTTCCAAGTTCCAAACTCCTCGCTCTCGATTTATCGACCAAAAGAAAATTCCACCCCACGGAACTGCAGATCCCTTCAGGCTTAATTACGAAACAGAATAGTTATTTTTGTTTCCCTAATGAGCCGAACACTTATCGACAACTTTCGGAAAGAATTAACATAGCTCTGTTATCGCGACGCCAACGACGCCGAAGACCGACCGTTTACCATCCCCGAAAAAGACAGTTATCTGCAAAGTTATCACCTGTTGCTGATAAGCATCGCAGTGATGCAATGGGAAGAATCACCTAAGGAGGATCTCGTGTTGTTCTACTTATGAGTCAAAAAAGCAACTGAACTTTCTTGCTTTTTTGGTCATCAAAGAAAAAAAAAGAAAAATAAAATCAAAGAAAAAAAGGAAATTTTTTTTTTTATATTTGAAATTATGTGTAACTTATTTGTTGTGCTTAATTGGCGTTTAGCGTAATAACAATCTTTAAAAAACGTTCTTTGTAACCAGCTGGTGCATTCAGCCCTGTCAAACCTTCAATCGTTTATGTCACTATTACTCGTTAACCTAAAATAAGGTTTTTTTAATTACTAATAACTTGAATAACTTTGCGGTGACAATCTCTACTCTCAGATGTCTCTATTCTTTAAATAACTCCCATCGGAATTACTCTCTGTGTAATGAACTCTATTCGTTAGTAACTCCATTCTTAAAAATCTCTATGCTAAAATATCTCTATGCTTAAAAATCTGTATGCTAAATTATCTCTATGCTTAAAAATCTCTATGCTAAATTATCTCAATGCTTAAAAATCTCTATTCTAAATTATATCTCTATGCTTAGAAATCTCTATGCTAAATTATCTCTATGCTTAAAAATCTCTATGCTAAATTATCTCAATGCTTAAAAATCTCCATGATAAATTATCTCAATGCTTAAAAATCCCTATGCTAAATTATCTCAATGCTTAAAAATCTCTATGCTAAATTATCTCAATGCTTAAAAATCTCTATGCTAAATTATCTCTATGCTTAGAAATCTCTATGCTAAATTATCTCTATGCTTAAAAATCTCTATGCTAAATTATCTCAATGCTTAAAAATCTCCATGCTAAATTATCTCTATGCTTAAAAATCTCTATTCGAAAATATGTCTCGTTCCAGACATGTCTAATCTTAATTATCTTCGTTCGTAAGTACCTTTGACCATAATTACGAACGAAGATAATTAATAATAGAGATATCGGGAACGAGACATTTATTTTCGAATAGAAATTTTTAAGCATAGAGATATTTGGAATAGAGATAATTTAGCGTAGTCATTTTTAAGAATGAAATAACTAACAAATAGAATTCATTACACACAGAGTTATTCCGAAGGGAGTTATTTAAGAATAGAGACATCTGACAATAGCGATTGTCACCCCAGAGATATTAAAGAATAGAGAAATAGCGAATAGCCCTCCTGCCGTTAGCTTCATTGGGAACAAGGCTTTTTAAAGACAGCGTTGATTTTTACGTACATAATATTTTCTTATGTTTGTTTTTGGTTTGCTAAAGTTGGAAAGATGAATTTTTAGAAAAATCCAAATGGTTGCAAAGGGTCTACCATAAGAGCCTGTGAATAGAGATGCAAAAAACGTGGCGTTCATATATCGTTCTCGTGACAACTGGACGGTGAATTCAAGAACGATATATTTTTCTATGTTATGTCCAGATTTCCATGGCACTGAAGTTCAAAATGTTGAGGTGCAACGAAAAATACGTTTTTCTATCAATTATTTGTTCAATTTCAAAAACCATGGCCTTACCGATGTTCTCTTTGGATCCTAAAGAAAAAATCGTTTTATTGTCCTGACCAAATATTGAATAAGAATCACGAGCTCTGCTCAAGAAAAAACAGAATGTCGTTGCATTCCGACGATGAAAACTGCAACATCATCAAATTTCAACCCCCAAAGTTGGAATTTTCGTTTACCAATCCTGATGGTCTCGGTTTGAGTGCTTCGAAGTTTCCTTTGGGTCCCGTGTGCCAACGTGATGCACCGGAATAGGAAGCTCGAAGTGGGTTTTTGATTAATAAATAAAAAATTAGATTTTAATGTTTATTTTTTTTTGTTTCTGGCATAGGATAGAAATCTACGTTGCTAATGAATGTGTAAAAGTGTGCTGAGTATCATTATGGCTTGATGGAAGTCGTGGATGGAACTCAAGCTGGCTAAAAATTCGTTCCATTGTTCCTGCCACATGGAAATCGCTCGGCTTTTTTCCACGTCGTCGAGACTGCTGTAAGTAAGTGAATTAAGTGCCAATTGCTTCAAGGCTCGGAGGTCAGCATGAGCAGGCATGATTCCCATGAATGCTTCGTAAAAATCATAACTCAAAGCTCTGGACCCCCATAAGCCAGGATCGTCGTTTGACACGACGATTGGAACTTCATCCACGAACAAATAACTCGCTGGATGGTTTCTCAAATCTTTCACAAGTGCCAGAACTTGATTCGATATCGGGCATATTTCGATCGCGATTTTTTTCTCCTTCACAATCTCCAGAACCTTGGGATGTTTGGTCAAGGCGTATCTGCAGAAAAAAAAATATTCCTCAATCGTTTTATTTCCATTTCGAGGCATTCGATAGATTGGAGCTGCACCTGAGTGCATTTAACCCGCCGCGGATCATATGGGTCTTTTAGACCCGGACAACAACTTTTTTTCAAAAATCTTGTTTTTTTAAATCGTTTTATTTTGCAATAAAACAAATGCAACGACCAAACAACTATGGAGCCTTCAAGCAGAATCAATGGAGAGTATTCCAGAATTTTTCAGATTTTTTTCTCTCCAAATATGTGAGATATAAGGTCGCAGGACGAAAAGGATCCCTGTGGTCCAGAGTGCCATAAAAAATCATATGATCCGCGGAGGGTTAAATTTCACAACTTGACAAAATTTAAATTATGAGAATTTTTTAATTTTGGGTTATTGGTTGATATAGAAATAATTGCACGAATTAATTTAATAAATTTAATAATTAAATAATAATAATAATAATAATAATAATAATAATTCAAATGAAATAATTTCATCAATTTAACTAATGTAATTAATTTGAATAAATTTAATTAATTAAATGTGCTTCGTGTTGTGCAATTGTTTAAAAAGTAATTAGTCAAGAAATTCGATAAATTTAAAATGGAAACGAAATCGATTTCGTCTTGAAGCGGTTTTTCGTAAATGAAAAACAAAAAAAAACAAATTACCCGTGACCAATTCGTTTGGAATTGAGGAGAACGGCATCGATCAAATTGCCATCGACACTCAGTCCGTTCCAGTTGGTTTCGCCGGCATGGAAAAAGAAATTCATGTTAGGATCGCGGTTCTGAATTTTCTCGACCCAATCGACAAGCGGAGTGGCGGTGTCTTCCTGTCCGACGAGATCGAATCCAGCGTAGAATTTGGGAAAGGCTCGTTTGAGGTTCATAGCGATATCGAGAAATTTGTCGAATTCCAAGGGATCGGAAGTTTTGATCGGAGCGTAAATGAGCTTGGCGCCGACGAAGTTGGGATGATCGCGAACAAAACGATCGGTCACGTTTTTGTAAATACTGGCAACTTCCAAAGGACTGTAAACTTTTCCATCGAGATCGTAAATCGGCGGCAAGGTCGACCTTAGTTCCAAATAAATGACGTTGTCGTCGTACAGTTCTTTCAGTCCCTGATAATAATGATCCTCGAAGACAGGTCGATAAGTTAGGAAGGGCGTTATGAAAATGAAGATATCAGCGAATTTAGTCCAGGCAGCATTTCCATCGTCGTAGATGATTTTCGTTGAGTTGTCATCGAACATGGACATCCGGCGACGAATTCTCTGGTCTAATTTTTTTCCAATTTTTGGATCGAGCCTCAAGTCACTCAGAAGCTTCCAGTCGCAATCGTTATCAGGCACCTTGAAGAAACGCATCGATAATTTACCTTTTATTTCACAAAGATACAAATTGTCTCGATGCGTGATATTCTCGAAGAGAAACTCCTCCGACACAATCGCCGTATCGTGAGCATGTAGAACTGCGCCCTTAGGCATTTTCCGAATTATTTTAAACACTTCGGATTTCTCTATGTCATTTTTCGCCACGTAGAAGTTTCGAGCTGGATTGAAGTTCGCTGGATCCTGGAAACCTGCAATTTACCACATTTAAGTTTCGATCTTTTCGTGCCCACATTTTTGCTATAAAGAAACCTCGAAGAGATACTCCAAAATACTTTGTCAAAAAAAATATTCCGATTTTTTCAATAAATAAATAAATAAATAATAATAATAATAATAATAATAATAATAATAAATTAAAAATAAGGAATAAAATTTTTTAAATTAAAAAAAAAATCAATTAAATGAAAATTTACGATTAGAGAGGTAATTTTTTTTTCAATCTTCCAAAGCGCAAATCAGGGACGATTTTTTTTTCGTTCAACCCCGTCGTTGACACACTGGGTCAATTTGACCCAGACTAGTTTTTTTTAAATTCATTTTAACCCCATCGTTGACACACTGGGTCAATTGGACACATTGCGTGGAAATAGCAAAGAATTGCATGAAAATAAAAATCAATATTAAAATTAAAATGCAAATAAAAATGAAAATTGAAATTGAATTCAAAATTATTAAAATTGATCATTTAAATAAATGATCAAAATAAATTGATCCAGTATGTCCAAATCGCAAAGAATAAAATTAAAATTAAAATTAAAATTAAAATTAAAATTTAAAAAAAATTTAATTTAAATTGCAATTACAGTTATCAAGATTAATATTGACATAATGAAAATAAAAATAGAAATGAATAAATTGCGTTGCAGTTCTTCGTCGATCTTCGGAGCACGCAAATCTTAAATATCGAACATGACATGTCTGGATTGAAAAAAGATGTAATATTGAATGACGCAGACTTCGATGAAGCGATGCTAATTAAATTCAGTAATTACCGCCTCCGGTTAATGGCATGCGTATAATCATGACAACAAAACATCTTCGGTTCATTGACGATTCAGTGTCAACATAGAGTCATTTACCACATTTAATCAGATCTAAATAAACGAGCAACGATCGAGAACCTGACATCGTTGTGTATCGTTGACGAAACGATAGATACACAACGATGTTTTTTATGATTTTTCTCCAAAAAAAGAATCATCGCGTTCGAATGAAGAGATAAGAGCTCGAGAGAAAAGCACTGAATCGAAAATAAACGATTTCGAATTAGCCGAGCAAAGATAAGAATTTATTCAACACCATTTCGTAGAAAAATTGTTAAATAATAGTTGGAAACATTATTGTGGATCGTTAAGGTAGTAGAAGAGTGAGAAAAAAAAAACCTTTTAAAATTTCGTTTCTCTTTGTCAGCATCAAGACATCGTTGGGAATACGTTCCCCTTTTTCAAAGGGAAGCCGACCCCCGAGGGTGTTGCAGCTTTCGGCCTCAATAATGGCCCTTCGTTCGGCCCAATATTTGGGCCCACATTTAACACTCGTTAAGCTCACAATGAGAAAAACAAAAGTGCCTAAAAAAGCGTCCTTCCTCATGCTCGTATCGTTGATGGAAAAATAATTTTCTAACTCACAAAAAAAAAACAAATTATTCGTTGAAAATAAACAATTCGATAAATTTGCTTTTTGGACGAGCTCCCCAACGCTGAATAACTTCGACGTATCCGCTCGCAGGCCTGACCAAGACTGAATCACTCAAGCATGGTAGACTTCTCTGCCTTTCAAGTACAAACACTTTAGCTCCACTCTACTGGGATCCTCGACATATCCGCTGCTGTGTTCGATGCTCTAACAATTTTCGTTCTATTATCTTTCCCACGAATATCACTCGCAAATCATTTGTTTATTATTGGCACGAACCTCCCTTTTCAATCCAATTCAAATCACGTTTTTCATTGCCTGGCAATCAAATTATTAATTCAATTGATCAACAATGTCATTTCTCTACATTATTAATTATTCAATAAATCAATAATGTATTTTTTTGATAAATATTTACAATCGCGACTTTTGCGAAAAATTGCTCCAAATTTTATGCTCACAATTACTATTGCATTTATTTTTTAATAATACTTTTATTTTATTTTATAAAATTATGAAATAATATTTTTTTCAAATAATATTGATAACTTATCACAATATGGACTGATAATATCGTTTATTTATAATATTAACAATAGTTATCGTCCAGTTTGCCTGGCAATCAAATTGTCAATTTAATTATTTAATAATATATTTTTCTATATTTTTAATTATTCAATAAATCAAGTAAATATATTTTTTAAATAATATTGATTATTTATCAAATTATTGGCTGATAATGGAATTTATTTTTAATATCAATGATAATGTTAGTTCGGTTTATGTAATTAATCAATAATCATAATTAGAAGATTAATAATTTGTTTGTTTTGACGATCTAAACGGATTCATTGATTTCTACGTTTTTAATATTCAATTTAAAAGATTTAAGGACGTTGTATTGCGACGATCAAATCAAAATTTTTGTTTTCAGTTTTTCTTACATACAAAACGGTTTGCGAGCCCAAGTTCATTAAAAAAGGTTGTTACAAATTGACTGAAGAACAACATACTCTAAATCCAAGATTTTCCGAGGTAATCTGTATTTGTTATGTAATAAACAAAATTGCGAAAAAATGTTACGACCGATTTTTTTGAAAAACTAAATAAAGCTTCTTCGATGTTACATATAAGTTTATGCAAAGTTTTAAGAGGCTTCACCATTTAGAAATGGAAATATTTAATGTTGAAAATTGCTAACACATGCTCTTATGAGAAACTACTGAAAATTGTGATTTTTATAAATAAATATCTCGACTTCTACATGGTGAAACCTCTTAAAATTGCTCGAGCTATTAGATATCACTATTCTCTTAGTGTGGTGCAGAGTTTAAAGGAATTCTATCGATAGAAAATTTTGCATGCAACGTCCTTAAGAAAAAAGTCTACAAACGTATTTTTTTTTTTTATTTCTCAATCGAAAGTTTTTGTTGGCAATGCGATGTAATTTAATAAGGAACGCGATGTATTTTTGTCGCGTCCGTTCTCGTTTTTATTTTGCTGAATTGATACATACCAGCAAGTTCATTGACAGATTGACTTTGGATTTTCGGTTGGTATATGTCGCTTGAGAAGAATCGATAGTGGAGGGAAAAAAGGCTGGAATAAAAAAAAAACTTGTGCGAAGACGATTTTGGTTTCACAATTGTTTATTCACGACGTCTTAAGTATTAAAATTTGTCACTCTTTATACATTCAACAAATACGTCGACGGTTTGTTGGACTGCGTGGGAAAAGAGAGAGAGCGAGGAAAAACGCAGCACCTTCGCGTAGGAAATGCTAAAATTATTGAAAATCGAGAATACGTTTCGGAAAATATCGTTTTTTTCGTGTTTCTTTTCGCAGATTTTTTCCAAAATGGCAGATTGTGGCTTTCTCAACGAACTTGTTCGAATGTGCGCAGAAAACAGTCCATTTTTTATTTCCATCAAAATGTCAATCGTCCCTCCAACGTGCTTCGAATTAAAATCAACAAACAGCAATTTGTGTTTTTTTTTTTTTTTCACTCTTTAATTATCTTATGAAATTTTTTTTTTTCTTTTTTTAGCTTTTTTGGTCGTAATTTTATTTCACAATAGTTTGCTCGAGCAATCATCGTTACTGCGATTTT
Source organism: Hyposoter dolosus (assembly GCA_963921915.1). Lineage (NCBI taxonomy): Eukaryota > Metazoa > Arthropoda > Insecta > Hymenoptera > Ichneumonidae > Hyposoter > Hyposoter dolosus. Next base: position 2,495,596 of record OY998139.1, read on the forward strand.
ATTGCTCAACGCTCGTGACGAATTTCCACACTGCAATCCGATAGATTACAACTAATCAACGATGAGAAAGTAATAATCGTTCTGTGGGTTTCTGGTTCGTGTGTGTGTGCTCCGCGTTCGAGAGAATCTCGTATCGTAGGAGATTCTTCCAGATAAGAAACTGTCGACGCGAATTTCATTAAGCCATACACTTCTGAGCGAAATTCTCGTTATTAACGAAAATTAAAAAAAAAAAAGTAAAAATCATGCAGGGATTTTTGTAAACAAAAGAAAATGATTTTGGCCGATTGGTTTATCAAGATTTTTTTCACATTCTTTTTTTTCGTTTTAAAAAATGTACGAAAATTTTGAGCTTTAAAATATTGCAGTCGATCGAACAACCGAATAATTTGTTCCAAATCTAAAAATCCACGATTTAAAAAACTTTTTTCCTCTTTTTTGTTAATTCATTTTTTTTCGAAAAGCCGATTTTCAAAATTTTCCAAAAATCGACAAATTTCGACTGTTGGCTCGAAATTTACGAAATTATTACGTAATTCACGATTTTATTTCTCTCAATTTTTTTTATCTGTTAAACACGATCGTGCGATTAAGTTTCTTGTTTGATTTTCTGTAAATACGTGGTACACGAAAACAATTGTTGAAAATGAATCGTAAAATGAATAATGTGCAAACAATGATGTTGTATATTTATATTTCGAGAAATAATCTCGATGGATGAAATAAATATTAAGTTGTATTAAATAAAGTGAAAATCTTGATATTTCATAGCCCTATTTATCGATGAGACACATTATTATTTTAACAGCATTCCTAGGCCTGTCTTTTGTTGTTTTTACATAATTGTTGAATATTTCTGATGAATATTATGATATTTTGATAATCGGGATGAGTGTTGAAATGGGATGGAAAAAAATTGAGGAATGTCGATAGGAAAACGCGAGTTGGTTCGTTAAAATGGTGAAAAAGTCGAATTTGGTGGTTGGGAGTTGCGGGGCAATGGAAATTGATGAGTTTCCAATGGGATATTGTTGGAGCCAAAGATTCGAGGATCGCGACGATAATTTAGTCCCGAAATGTCGAAATTTGAGGTCGTTTATTGGGGAATTTGAAAATTGAAGGTTTGGAGGAAATTTTCGTCGCTCGAGACGAAGTAAATGCCGGTAGAGTCTTTCCAAGGGTTCAAGGGCATGAGGGCGATTGTTCCCGAAGGTCGCTTTCGAAGTATCGTGCGTTCGGAGTTGGAGGTGGAATTTCGTTTTGGTATTTGTCGTTTAGTCAATTTTTCTTCCTGCCTGGGGAGCGTCTGTTGAGAGCAACAAAGACAAGCTCAGGATTCACAGCGAAGGGCCAGGTACTTAATCAATTTTTGTTTTCTGTCGCTATTTTTATTCTCTCGTTTCTCCTGCCTCGTTGTTGTTGTTGTTGAAATGCCGCGAGGTTATTCTCGATCGCATTGACCGTTTTTCCGACTGCGGTTAAGAGACCTTTGTTCGATCAGCATGGACGAGGGTCAACGATCCTACCAACGAGACTATCGTTCGATCGAGCCATGTGATCGGATCGGGATAAATTAATCCTCCCTCGTAGAATCCCAGATGTCCGCCGTGTGCCAATTCAATGTATAATACGTTTTTGTGCCTCGCTGTTGGAGAAAAAAAAAGAAAAATCAAACATTTTTTTTTTTTTTTAATCTTCCAAGGCGCAAGGAAAATTGAAAATGAAGGACTAATTTTTTTTTATTTAACCCCGTAGTTGACACACTGGGTCAATTTGACCGGGTCTAGTTTTTTTATTCATTTTAACCCCATCATTGACACACTGGGTCAATATGACCCGAACTATTTATTTTAACCCCTATTCTATTTATTTTAACCCCTTTGTTGAAACACTGGGTCAATATGACCCGAACTACTTTTTTTCTATTTATTTTAACCCCTTTGTTGACACACTGGGTCAATTTGACCCAAACTAGTTTTTTTCTATTTATTTTAACTCCTTTGTTGACACACTGGGTCAATATGACCCGATCTACTTTTTTCTATTTATTTTAACCCCTTTGTTGACACACTGGGTCAATTTGACCCGAACTAGTTTTTTTCTATTTATTTTAACCCCGTCGGTGACACACTGGGTCAATTTGACCCGGACTAGTTTTTTTAAATTCTTTTTAACCCCATCGTCGTCACACTGGGTCAATTTGACCCGGACTAGTATTTTGGTCCAATTGTGCTTAATCTTACCTGCAAAATCTCGTATGGGTACAAGGAGCATTTCCGGAACGAGAGGATCGTCCAGGGCGTTCACAAAGACCATCGGGATCGATATATTGTTGAAATAATTGATACTGCTGCTCCACTTGTACAAATCTTTGACAGATCGAAAATTATGTATCTGCGAACATGAGAAATTAGTTGGAAAGTTAATAAAGAATCAATGGATTGAAAGAACAAAAAATTTCTTGGTCAAATTGACCCAGTCTCTCGATGGCGAGACTCAAACTCCAGGATATCCGAAGTACCTTTCTCGTATAAGCTTCGTCGAGCTCCGGTAACGTCGCTGCCGAAATAATGTCTCTCTCGTTCAAGCCAAATCTTTGCTGCACTTCTCTGGACAAAAGTACGTCTTTGTGTCGAAGAATAATATTCTTAACTGACTCCGTCATAATGTAGAGGTAGAAGCGTCTGAAATTCGTCCAATTAAGCAGGAACTTGGTACCCCTGGAAAAATAAAACCAAAATTCATAAAAAGTTCGAAAAAAAATGGTTTTTCTGATTATTTTGATTCGATCGTCACTCCACCATGAATCTAAGAATTTAACTATCGATTAGTTTTGAATAAATTAGCATTTTCATTTCTGATTAAGGATGTTGAGTACCTATGAAACTTGTTAATGTTAATTGTTCAACAACGAGTTTCCTAAAGGTCGTGAAAACACTTCATACAAAAACATACCAAATTTTCAGCATTTTCTTATCATTTGCGATTTAGGACTCAACATCCTCGATTTAGGTAAAAGTGTAAAAAAGACTTTTGTCATTTTTATTTTTCTTAAATGCACAGTTACATACTCTATCGCGTTGTAGCCTTGGCAGATAGAGATTCCACCGATTATTTGTGGCAAAGTTTTGCCGCCACGTTCGCCCATATATTTGGTGACGAGATTGCCACCCAAACTGAAACCAACGCATACGATTCTAGTGCCTGCATGCTTACCGACCAGATGTAAAAGCATCACGTGATAATCATCGGTATGACCTGTCGAAAGAAAAAAAAAACATCCATTGATTCCTTCGTTTATAAATAGTCATTATCACGAAATCATGAACTTCATTGATTATAAAAGAAAATGATACTAAATTCGATTATTAACGTCAATCGTTAATCATTTCTATTTAATTTCAATGAATTCATTTAATATTACAGATCAACGTGATTCGTTAAATATTTCGATTTAATTCCAATAAATTGATGAAATATTAAAGAAAAATTATAACAAATTCCATTATTAACGTGAATCGTTAATAATTTCGATTCAATTCTAATAATTTCATGAAATATTAAAGAAACATGATAACAAATTCGATTATTAACGTGAATCGTTAATAATTTCGATTCAATTCCAATAAATTGATGAAATATTAAAGAAAAATGATAACAAATTCGATTATTAACGTGAATCGTTAATAATTTCGATTCAATTCCAATAAATTGATGAAATATTAAAGAAAAATGATAACAAATTCGATTATTAACGTGAATCGTTAATAATTTCGATTCAATTCCAATGAATTGATGAAATATTAAAGAAAAATGACTAAAATTTTGATTATTAACGTGAATCGTTAATAATTTCGATTCAATTCCAATAAATTGATGAAATATTAAAGAAAAATGATAACAAATTCGATTATTAACGTGAATCGTTAATAATTTCGATTCAATTACAATAAATTCATGAAATATTTTTAAAAAATTATAATAAATTCGATTATTAACATGAATCGTTAATTATTTCGATTTAATTCCAATTCCTCGATCAAATAATTCTAATTTATCGTTTACTAATAAAACTGGGAAAAAAATGATTAAAAATTGCAATTTACCAACCGTAGGTAAATATTCTAGGTGCAGTAACCTTCACACTCGATAAAGCACCGACGTGGTTGAGTACAGCGCAGCGATACCCGTGACATTGTACAAAATGTACAAAGGTTCGAATGTACACACTCTCGGAGCTGTTCCCAATTCCCGGACAAATTGCTATTGTTATGTCATCTGTTGAGAACAAATAATCCATGTGAATATATAGAAAATACATCATTTACTTGCATGACTTTTCATTTGGCAAATGAAGCTCGAGAAAAAAAATTAGAAAAAAAAGTTTATCGCATAGAAAAATATTCACGAATTAAATCCAATTTATAATTTTTAATATCAACGATTTAATTACGTAAATAAAGTAACAATTATTAACAATGTTTAGCTAACCCATAAATAAATTTATTCATTCACGAACCTTCGTGTACGTTCGTGAGTGGTTGGTAAAGATCGTAGGTGAGCGTCGTCTCATCCGGTAAGAGAATGACGACTCTTTCGCCTATGGGCCATGGGCATCGAACTCGTCCGATAATACTGTGCACCACGGTCTGTACATGGCCACTGAAACCCCACAGCCTCGTAGGTTTGTAGCTAAACAGGTTGAAATCAATATTTAGACTAAATTTTTCAATCTTCGATTAGAATTAATTAATTAATCAAATTTCAATTGATTACAATTAAAATCCGATGAAACAAAATTTTTTAGAATTTTCAGTGGACTCGTCAATTTTCACATCAATTAAAATTCGTTCAATTTTCACTCGATTCCATCAAAATTTATCTCATCGAAATTTATGTAAATAAAGTAAATGAGAAAAAAAAAGAATCACAAGATCCAGTCGATCTTTTTTATTTGTCGATTAAATGGAATTGTAAGAATTTTAATGGATTCGAAATACATAATTAATTTCGAGATTCTAAACGTAAAACAGCTCAGAAAATATTTCATATGGATTCAAGGTCATGTTCAAGAATCATAATAAAAAATAGATGCAAAAATTAGATCAGCGTAGAGGCAAAGTTGGACGATAGACGTTACACGTAGCAACGAAGGGGACATACATATTGATTGAGCGAATAGGGCGAAAAAATTGTCTCTACTACTATTTGGCCTCGTTGCCTCGATAGCTTAATCGATCGTTACACTGCATGATCTTTTTTTGTTCGCAAGTATTGTGGGCATTATGATTTATTGCTGAGCAAAGTGAAACTCGTGAGAAACTGTTTAATGCATTTTTTTTTCATGCCTTTTTATATTGAATGTAAAATAGAGAAGAATTCGTATCCATGAGAATATAAAAAAAGGAACAGATCGTTTGATAACCGTACAACGAAATTATCTTTTTTTTTTTTCATTTGTAGAACTCTCAATTTATCTGCCAACTTGGCTACGAAAATTCAACACACTCGACAATTAAAACTGTAAACATTCCAAGCAGTCTCCGTGTTAAAATATAATTAAAAATAATAATAATAATAATTAGACGTAATTATAACTTTTTTCCACAGAAGAAAAATTTCACCAAATACGTCAGAATTTTCGACTAGTGGCAAATTCTTTTATTAATATTCGATCGTGTCGATACGTGAATAATTGTGACAGAATTAATTAATAATTGTTTTTTTTTTGTTTTAATTTTTTTTTTATATCGATACGTACAAAAAAATCAAAATTTCGGATTTTTTTAACTTTGTGCAGCAATAAATCATTTTATGGGTCGAGGGCATAAACACATTGTGAAGTTTTTGTGTAGCAGTAATTGTAGAAAGTAGAGAATAGCTCGCGTGCTCGTCTCGGTTTATTCCGAAATGGAAATGAGATAATGATGTCCTTAGGGGAATATTCGTTTGGATTTGATCCAGTTGCAAAATAATGAAGAGAACTCGTTGGAAACAGCGAAAGGGTTAGCAATATTTGAAGAAAAATTTCCATCATTGTTGTGAATAATCTTAAGGATGTTGAGTACCTAAGAAACTTATGATGCTGGAGTTTGCATCGTTGAAATGCAACGAAATCCTGTTTTTTCTTAAGCAGAACTCATTATTATTACTAAATATTTGGTCTGGACAATAAAACGATCCTCCCTTACCGCCCAAAAACTCAATTGACACGAAAAATAGCTACAATTTTCAAAATTCAATAAATAATTAACAGATAAAATATTTTTTGTTGAATATCAACGTTGCAAACTTCAGAGTTGTAGAAACTTGTTAATGTTAATTTTTCAATAAATAGCTTCTCAATCGTCGTGAAATTTGTACACGACCTCCTGAATACTTCATTTAAAAACATACCCAATTTTGAGAATTCTATAATCATTACTTTAGCCACCTTAAGGGTTTAAATAAAAAATGATAAGAAAATTCTGAAAATTCAGTATGTTTTTGTATCAAGTATTTAAGAGGTGTAAACATTTTACGAAGATTAGGAAGTTCGTCATTGAAAAATTAACATTTTTTTAAGAACAATTTTTTAAACAAATACAAAAAATATTTATCAATAAACTTGGTTTTGTTTCCGTTGCTTTCAGTATATTGTAGATATTTGAAAATTGAGAGGTCAAAAAAAAAAACTTATCGCAAAGTTATACCAGTTTCCATAAGACTACATTTGACTACATTTAATTTGTTAATGTTAATAGTTCAATAACGAGCTTCCTAATGGTCGTAAAATTATTACACGATCTCTTAAATACTTGATACAAAAACATACCAGATTTTCAGAATTCTCTTATCATTTGCGATTTGGAACTCGACACCCTTAAGATTCGAAATTAAAGATAAAGATTTTCTGCATTAGAATAAGATGAACAATTTTTGCTTTTTATTTCACATTCAAAGTTTCGGATTATTTGGGGAAACTGTGTGTAGAAAAAAAATTAAAAGTATGGAAAAAGGCAATTTTTGAGTTCGAAATACAGTTCGCTCGTTTTTTTTCTGTTTCTCTGGACTTGTTCGGAAACACGGATTCTAAATTGTTTTCTCGTAACAAGAGCCGATTCTTTCCGGTGGGAAAACTACTCACGACGCAGATCGACCATCGGCAAGTTAAATCAGATAGTTTCGAGTGTAACAACGCGTCTCGGTGTTGAGCGACAAGCATCAAAAGCCGCTCCAGGGTGACTTGTTATCCCGTTGTGGGTGTCACGCCAATGATTCTTGTCAACAAGATTGCTCTTTGTGTCACATCGTCTATCCATGTGTTCCGAGTGTTCGGCCAAGCGTTTGAGTCGCACGAACTTATTTATAGGTACACGAAATATATGGGCTCGTTTTGTATTTTGTTGAGATATTGTCAGGACTATCCGAAGGTTATAGCTCGTTCGTGCTGCTACGACGTTATTTTTCCGTTACAATTTTTTACCAGTAATTAGCTTTTCAGTTTTGCGGACTAACGATTTCTATGAATTGGAATGTTCGAGGAGAAATGGCAGTGATATATTTTTGCGATGATCACGGAGTGGCCAGCGAGCAACGTATTTTTTATTTTTTTCTCTGTGTCTGCGAAAAAATCTCTTTTTAATGAAAATTTCATTTTTTTTCGGGACGATTGCCGTTTGGTTTTTCATAGATCTTGAGATTTCCATTCGTGACGCTTAGGTATTGTTACGAGTTTTAGAAATTTGAATGGATACACTGAAAGCAAAATTTTGTTGAAAAAGATCGATAGTTTGTTCGATACGTTCGACTAAACGTTTTTTTGAATAATTTCAAAAATGTTGTCATTGCAGCAAGAAATATTTTAGAAAGTCTCTTCGGAAGCAAATTTTGGTCGTTCCATTCGTAAATTTCACTGATAATTCCGTTAGAAACCAAAAATACTGCAAAAATAACGAAAATTTTGGAAATTATCCAAAAATATTTAGTCTACCGTATTCAACAAAATATCGACGATTTTTAACAAAATTTCATTTCCAATGTAACGAAATTATTTGCGACTCGATGGAAAACCTGGGGGAACGTGCGCTCATCCACAAACAGTACGGTGGCGTCGGGAACTAGGAACCTTCGCAGCTAGCACATTATTTACCCTGTTCCGTGTATGTATGAGCACGGACACACACATATGCATACGGGGAGGTTAAGACATCGCAATTTATCGATCTAATCCACCCCCTTGTTGTCATTGATCAAACAAGACGATTACAATAGTAGTTGAAGCAGAAGTTTATAAAAAATGCTTCGACACAGCGTTCCGTGAAGAATAAATGACGTTGGTGGAGCGCTGGTCGACTGGGTCTGTGAGACCCGGCAATCGGGACATTCTTTATGCATGATTGAAAAAGAAAAAACTGAATGGGCGTATTGAAAAATCGTTGCTAAGGGAATCGTTGTCTGTATTGTGTAAGACGCGAGACCGTACGCCCGTGTGAATATTAAACAACGAATTGATTTTTCGAGGGTCTCCCAGACCCGGGAAAGGGCTGCAGGGGGTAGAAACTAATTTTCCTGGGTCTCCGAGACCCAAGTGTACAGTTGTAGGACGCATAGACGAAAAAAATAATTTTCGGGTCTCTCAGACCCAGTCTGTATTTCGGGAAATAATAAATAATTTTCGACGATTTTTAAAGTTCGTGCCGTCGAGCATGAGTAGATGGAAGAAAAAAAAAATAAGTCGGGTCTCCCAGACCCAAGTGTGTACTTCAGGCAATAATGGGAATGATTTTTCAAGTCGCTCGGACTTGATCGTCCAGTAGAGTCCACTAAATGAGAAAAAAAAAAAAAAAAACACGAGTCGGGTCTCTCAGACCCAAGTGTGTACTTCGGGCAGTAATGAGAATGATTTTTCAAGTCCCTGGGACTTGATCGTCCAGTTGAGTCCATTGAATGAAAAGAAAAAAAAAAAAAAAAAAAAAACACAAGTCGGGTCTCTCAGACCCAAGAGTCAACTATTATGTTATATGTGCAATTGTGTTGATAAAAACTTACGGTTCGGCGATAACCGGAGCAATCTTGAGTATCGTACTGACGAATGCATTATCTTGACAGTAAAGCACCGGCTTCAACGCCGAACTGTTTACGTTCAATATTCTGAATAGTATTATGAGAACGACAGCAAATACCGCGAGCAGTGCAGTTGACATTGTTCACACTTTAACGAGAGGAAAAACGAAAATGAAATATAGCATCGAAAAAGCTCTTGACCAAAAATATGCACATATATATATATTGTATGTGTGTGTGTATATATGTACAATTATCTTTAATTCAAGGCCTTATGTACGGGGGAAAAAAAGTAAGAGAGTAAAAAATTCCGATCGTGGTTATATGGAGATGAAGCGCGTGTGCCGGTCTCTGGGCACGGTCAAAATCCCCTCGCCCTCCTACGCCGCGGCTCACGGCCTACGATTCAGCCGCTTCTTCTCGAAACTCGTTTGCTCTGTTCACTGACACACGAGAAAAAAGAGTAAAAGATAAAAGACGAAATATATTCGGGTACTTGGCCTGTTGCTCGAGATTCAACCCACGAATAGAAAAAACTATCGCGTGTTAACACATTTTAACACACGTTCCTTGCTCTGCACAACGTTTTAACCGATATGTTGGACAACGGAAATAAATGGTGGGGAGCAACATGGGAATGGCATTTTTTTCGCAGAATTCCGGCCTATGAATCACTGATTATCGCCACGAAATCATCGAGCACGCGATTGATCAAGAGAATAAAAAATACGACACGTTGTTGCATTACTCAGACATTGGCGATTTGATTTTTATCTCTCTCGCTCTCTCTCTCTCTCTCTCTCTGTCTTCGCCGTGTTTATCTTTGCTTTCTCCTTCTTACACACACTCACACGTGTTTTATATTTTCTTCGATGACGCGAGATCTTCGTGCACGCGGTCAACATGAATATGCCATAAAAATTAGTCGCGTACTACTCCTCGCCTATGCGTACGCGCAAGTACGACGATCTTGTGAATTGTGAATAACACAAGTCTCTCCTCCACGATTCGCGAACTTCCCATAGGGATAAGCGAACGACAACACTGAAGAATTCTCGAGTCACGCCATCTCGCGACTCCTTCGACAAACTCATTTCTCCTCATTCTCCGCCGCCTCTTGTCTTACCGACAGAGTCTTTTCCTGCAGAATACATTTTTCCAACCGTCACGTTTACAAAACTTTTTCGACAAAACCTAATTGAAAAAATGACTTTTTGAGGAGTTGGCTGACGCTAATGACAAATCACTTTGTTAAATTATTTATATCGTTTGGGAATTGTTTCTTGATGATTAATTATTGTATTTTTATACTTTTCGAACGAATACTTTGTAAATAATAAATAAAAATTCATCCGAATCCCTCGTTTTGATGGTGGTAAACGTATGACGACATCTGTTATTGCAAAATCGCGAATAAAAAGAGTAGAGAACACAATACCGCAGTGACATCTGACGATGGAAAACCATAAATTCATAAAAATCACAAGACAACCTAGAAAAATCGTAGTAACTACCGAAAAGATTAAAATTAGTTTAAATTGTTTTAAAAAAACTATTAAAAAAATCGTGCAGGCCTAAAACGTTCAAAAAAATTCATAAAATTGCCGAACGTCCAAAAAATTACATAACCTCAAAAATTCGACAATTTTCATTTAAAAATCTTAAAAAGCCATCGAATACAAAACGAAATCGTGACCTTGAAAACCGTAACGAAAAGTGCTCCGAAATAATTTGTCAAAATTGAAAAGAAAAAAACGAAACATAACCTCGAATTTCCCTGAGAAACCAAAACAAACAAAAACATAACCTCCAAATTTTCATAAAATGTTTCCTCCCGTGTTCGGTGTTTGCTGAATTATAACGAAAGCGAGCGACAGGAAAGAGAAAATGAGGGACATGATAATCCGACAGAAAATTTGGCCGAAAACAGTGAGTGATTTCGTATCAATGACATTTATTTTGACGATCGTGCCGCTGCTCTACTGGTTCGAGTTGTGGGTCGTTTTGCCAGAGCTCTTCGAGCCAGGCACGTTGAGCTACACGCTTCATTTTCTATTTGGCAATTTCGTCATGATAAACATCGTCGGAAACTTCACGTACACCGTTTTGTGCGACACGAGCACGCGGTACGTCGTCGTTCCAACGGAAAAGGCAAAAATCGAGGACGGCTGGAGATACTGCAGCGTTTGCGAGTCGGTCGCGCCGCCGCGCTCCTGGCACTGTACAAACTGCAACGTTTGTATCCTGAAGCGCGACCATCATTGCATTTTTACGGGTTGTTGCGTCGGCCATTACAACCATCGCTATTTCCTCATGTTCGTTTTCTACTTGTTCGTCGGAACGACCTACGCCTTTTTTTACAACAATTACTTCATTTGGGGAAAGTTGGACTTTGACTTTCCGATGTCGCTCTTGAAAATCGTCTTTCCGCTCGCCATGTTCGCCTTCGGCTTCGATCCCTCTATTAAACAATTCTATCTGATGCTTTACATCGTCACTGCCGTCGGAATGTGCTTTACCGCCGTTCTCGCTTATTATCACTTTAATCTTGTCCTTGCGGGACACGTCGCCAACGAGAAAAGCAAAGGAGTCAGAAAATACAGTCTCGGGTGGAGGAGGAACGTCGCGGAGGTCTTCGGAGAGCAATGGTATCTCACCTGGATCGTTCCTTACGTAAAATCGGATTTGACGCACGACGGGGTCTCTTGGCGGACGAAGAATTGCCCCGGGGAAAGCCAGAAATCGAGATAATGCCGGGGAATCATGATTTTTTATCTGTAAATCGAAATTCTTCGCATTGCGTTGAAAAAAGTTGAATATTCTTCAGAGGACGTTGCGGAGGATCGGGGAATTTAGAATTCTTCGATTGTTTTTGAGAAATCTTGTATATTTTTTCGAGTTGAATTGATTTTCTGGTTTTCAGGGAATTGCACAATTTGGTGGCTCGTGTGGCGCATAAATTGTGGCTTCTGGTTATTAAAGATAGAGAAAAAGCTTTTTTGTTGGGTTTTACAACGATGCAAACTCGAAGACACGTCGATTTTGGCAACTGACGCTACGTCCGGACCTCGAAGATTGCGGCATCTTTATTGTCAATTGATTATCGTCGACGACGGCGATTCAAAGTGTTTATAATTAGAAAATGAAGCACAAAACTATTTTCGCTGCGTGAGAAGTCGATGTGTGTGGTACAGGTCGAGGATCCTCGAATATTCATTGTATATTGTTTTGGCAACGACTTCGAAGCTCCGAGGAGCTTCGTCGACATGGCTGAACGAATTAATTGCCAATTCATCGCGACTCAATTATCGGAGCGTGTTTAATTAATTCTCATTAATTGAGCATTTGCAAACACGTATAGAAATTTTTTTTTTTACCCTTTTGAAGCTCGTATCGTTGAGAAGCGACCAAGACTCATAATTTTTTATAGCAGAGCGCAACATTTTCATACAGTATTCTCCGACGATGATGGCACAGTATTTTTTGCAATTGGAAAACCGAATTTACTAGAAAAATAATGATTGAGTGCAAAATACATTTTTTGTTCCATTCCAACGATGCAAATTTCAGCATCATTTTTATTTCCATTTTTCGCGTTAAAAAAACTTCGGCCTTACTTTCGTCTCTGCTCTAAAATAATTTCAACGAGTTACTCTCGAAAGCTGCTGCTGGAAAAGTGTCGAAAACCCGGAATCCGGTAGACGCAGTAATATTTTCATTGATTTCGATCCAATCAGCAGCATCGTAAGCTCTGAAAAATTAACAATGTCAAAGTTCGCATCGTTGGAACGCAACGAAATTCGGTTTTTTCTTGAACAGAGCTCGTAATGTTTTTTCGACATTTGGTCAGGACAATAAAATTTAATTTTTTTTGGGATCCAAAGAGAACATCGGTACGAAATTTTAAATTCACCTTTTAAAATTTTCAAATTTAAATTAAAATTTTTAATTTTGAATTTTTGATTAAATTGGTTTTCTAAATTGAACAAACAATTGATAGAAAAAGTAATTTTCGTTGGACTTGAATGTTGCGAACTTTAGTTTCATAAAAATTGTTCCCCATTCAGCGAACGCAGGTCTAGGCGGTCACCCAACCAAGTATTGATCTCACCCAAAACTTTTGATTTTAATGTTTAAATAATTTTATCGATCTATTGTAAACGAAAGAAATTTATATGTAAATACACACACAACTTTAATATATGGATATGTAAAATAAATAAAAAGTATATATATATATATGTTTGCAGACGATATAGAAATTCGAAATTTGCTAATGACGTTAATTTATCGAGTGGCACGACGGAATTTGTTTTTGGCATAGACGACAATCTTTGAAGTGTTCTCCCAAATCGACCATCGCATCATTGTGTCTCTATTTACTGCTTATGCATGCGAAATGCATCGATGCAGATGCGCTTTTTTCGTCAACTGTCGTTTCAAGCCCAAGCACTTGTTGCAACCACGTAAAAAACCTCGAAATTCATTCGCATTTAGCATACGATGACCAAATCGTAATTCTTGGGGATCGAACATTTCGGTTTTGTTCAGAATTTATTTAAAAAGTCTTTATTTTGAAAAGCACTGGGGGCAGTTTTATTTTTTGCATTCAATAAGATTTTTCTCAATTTCTCAACGAGTCGAAATTCAAAAAACTGAACAAACAATTTTTGGTCTCAGTTTTTAAAATCATTTGACGTAATTTTCAAAACAACAAATCTATGCAAATTCTCAAAAATTATCCATTTCTTTGGATTTCGAAAAATTCTGAATCTTTCATTTTCGGAATAGGACGAAAAATTTGTCATTTTTTTGTTTTAATTATTTTTGTACATTTTCGCGAAATGAAAATTGATCAATTATAATTTTTTTTATTGTTTTTAAACGATGCGTCGTATTTCGGAAAAGATTGGTATTTGGAAAATGGAAAAGTGGACTTATATCCCTCAAATGCACATTTTGATACGATTCTTTGCTTTTTTTTTTTGTTTCGTCATTGTACTAGGCACTGAATAACTTTAGAAGCACAAACTCGCACCATTCTAAAAGTAACGAAGAGCCTACTCCGTGAGGTCGACTAGCAATGATCTAGTTTATAGCACGGTCGTATAACAAAAGCTAAAATAAAATGAGAGAGGTCCCTCACTCAAGAGACTCTCAGTAATCTACAAATATATACATTTGTGCAGTTTGCAAAGGGCTGTACGTTGAGCAATGAATAACTCAAAGTTCGAGCAGTCCGAGTCTCGATTTCATGAAAAAAAAAAAAAGTGAAAATGGTTGTGCCAGGAATTCTAAAAAAATTGAACCAAAAAATAAAAAACTCGATTTTTCGTTGATGCCAAAAAAAAATCCGAAATCAAGCGAAAAAAAAACATTTATTTCTAAAGTGCAAACGTGGTAACGGGTACCACGGGGGTAATGAGGGTCAACGAATTAAGACAAAAAATCGGAGTACCCCACCATAAAATGTAGAGCAAGCAATTTGGTGCTTAATGATAAATGAAAACCCGGTATTAAGGGGGTAATGGGGGTCGCTGGACCAAACATCGAAAATCTGTATCTGGAGGTTCTCTGGATCACCCAGAACCATTTCGGAGCGAATACGAATGCTGCAGTGGTAGCAAAAACGCCGAATACCAACAGGATGTCTGAGAACTTTGAGGAACAAAAAGTATTCACGCGTTAAATGAATAAGAACCGAGTGAAAGAGTGCCAAAAGGAAAAATGAGCCAAAATTGTCCGGTGGCACGAAACTTTGCCTATATTCGACGCTCGGTAAAGAGAGAAGGCTTGTACAAGTTGAGAAAACTAAAACGATATAATTTAACGCATAGCCCGTTTAAACGATGATTCTCTGTTGCGTCTGTTTCTCCGTATTTCTCTCTTTCTCACAGGCCAAACCCGATTATCGGGCGAAACTAGTTTCGCCTAGTCAAAACCCGTTTCTGCACTTTTGTCGTCTTTCCCTGAAGCCAAATGAGATCGTTTAAAAAATCAGATTTCGCCTAGTCCAAACTAGTTTTTCCTGGTAAGACGAAACTTCATTATTCTTGAAAATCAGCCAGTCAAAACTAGTTTGGCCTGATGAAATTCGGTTTCGCCCGTGTGCATAGATACGCGTAAGACTTTCTGCTCGATCTCTTTGTGGAATTGTTTGGGTAGGGGTAGAAGAGTTCTCGTCCGGGTTAGCGGAGTGGGAAAGGCGAAAGAGCGGCTTCGAGCAAACCGTGGGAGTCGCGCCGATACTTCCGAGGACATCGCACACCTTGAGGAATACTCTGAAATACAAAAAAAAAAACAAAAAAAACAACTAGAAATTCAAAATATAAGATTAGGTACGAAAAATTGATAAAAAATGTTGATTCATTTCTTTTATAACATTTTTTAATAAATCGTCCTTATGGTGAAATTATTTCGTTCGTAATAAATTGACTTTTTTGTGTGAATTTTGTGGTTTTTTTTTTTTTCTTACGAATTTGACTTTTGTTTATCGAACAAATACGAAGGTACGTTACTGTTTTTTTTTCTGAGTTACTGGCTCATCATTTTTTAATGGAAATCATGATTGTTGCTATTTTTTTTATCACATTGCGTTGACGCAAAAAATTGACAGCGAATAAGGTTTTTTTTTGTTTTTTCGCTGTCACTGAATTTTTTACTCTGGCAATTTATTGCAATATTTTTTATTACGTCGGTTTGAAAATTTTATGTTTTTTTTTCTTGACTCCTCGAGACCGTTTTGACATTTTAATGATTGATTTTTATTCACTTCTATCGAATTCATTCGGTCTCGTTCGGAATTTGGAATTTCAAATGATTCGTCGAATGAAAAATTAATTGATCATTCATTTGCGCGGGCTTGGCGCGGTCCATTGTAATCGATATCCTCAACCTGAGATTTTCAAGAAAATCTTGTCTCAAGTCTAAATTTGGCAGAGTCCGTAAGCGCGGCCCCGTAGCTCACGAGGATAGATTTTCTCTCTCTCTCTCTCTCTCTCTCTCTCTCTCTCTCTTCCTCACCATCTCGCACCCCGTTTGTTAACGCGTTACGCAATGGCTTTCACGTACGCCAAAATCTCGCTCCTTTTGCCTTTTCCTTCTGTCTAGCGATTAAACTCAAATCCAAAAATCGTAATTATTTGAAAAATCATTTTTCGTTGATTCGACATCGAAAAATAATCGAAACTGTATCGAAAAGTGCAATCCAAATTCTAAAATTATTTTTTCTGTCCCTCAAACTCAAATTTCGTTAATTGTTCAGTAAATAAATTTAAAAATTCTCTAAAAAAACAAAAAATTCTTGAAATTTTATTTAAAATATTCTGGACGACTAATCAGTTGAAAACTAATTTTATTCATAAACAATTTCGCAACCAAATTCATTGAATCATCAAAAAAATGAAATTACGTAAAAATTTGACGATGGGAACCGAAAAATTTTTTTGGAAATAATTTTCGATGTAATTACCATCAAACTGCGTGTAACGATGCCAAAAAAAATCAGTGTCCTTGTTAATGCAATAAATTGTTGATGAAATGAAGAAAAAAAATCTTTTGAGTGAAGGAAATATTTGGGCAGAAATTTTGGTACTAATGAGTGCTATTTTTTGAATTGTTAATTATGACAAAAAATTCGATGAAAAAATCGATTTTTGGGAATAAAATTTGGAAAAAGATTGAAACTTTATATTCTCCGATGTGATAAAACGAAATAAACTGTTCACTCGCGAACACGTGTGCTTTTCACTCGTCTTTTTTTACTCACGCGTAAATTCGATCTCATTTCTCAAGTGGAAATGCCCGCGGTTTCGCGAGGGCTAGAAAATCAAGCGAAGAAACGCGCTAATGGCATTTCTATATTCGTCTTGTGTAAATATACGTAATACGTCACTAGAAAATGAAGAAAAAAAACGATGAAAGTGGACGAACATCTTTTCTTTCGATCTTCGTGAATCGTGACTTTCGAAATTCATACATTTTTTTTCGTTTTATTTTGAACGGATCAGGAAGTAACTAAAAAAAAAAATTCAAAATTATTTGTAAATTGCTGGGAAAAAAAAATCTAATGGTGGAAAAGAAATTTGGAGAAAAGTAATTTTTGGACTCGCGAGACAAATTCTGCGGGGCCATGCCGCGCGCAAGATCTTTTGATGTTGGACTAATTTTTTTTCGGCTTCTTTTAATTTTGACAAATCGTCCGGGGCTGTCGAATTCTTCTCTCTTTCTCTGCATCTTTTGTCGCTTTTTAAAATCTTCTTCCTTGTTCGAGGCATCTCTCGCGCGGATTACACACTGCCGAACGAAATTAGATTTCATCTATTTTTGAAACGACTAGAGCGCTCCCGCGCACTCGACACGAGTTGGCCCCCAAACCCATCAAAATCAGAGAAAGACCGAAAAAAAAAAAAAAAATAGGTCTTTGTCGCTCCGATTCCCCATTTTTTTGTTCCTTCAACAAAAAATTATAAACATTTACCTGTAAACAATCCAATTAACACTAAGCGAAATAATTCAATTTTGTTTTTTTTTTTGGCCCCAAACGCGCGGAACATCCTTAACGATGTAAAAAATTGATTATACAATTTTTTTTTAAGTTTGCAATAACGAAATTTCGAATTTGGCATTAATTAGGATTTAAAAAATGTTGGGTTTGCATGAAATTTTGAATAAATTCAAAATTTGAATTTTCGCTTCGAATTAAAAGCGATCCAATTTCGATTTTAGAATTTTTTCATTTTCCAGCCATTTGAATGATGAAAATGTCAGATTTGAACGAATTTTTAAATAAATTCAAACTTTGAATTTTCGCTTCGAATTGAAAGCGATCCGCAATTTTGATTTTAGAATTTTTTCCGTGAATTTTTTTATTTTCCACCGATTTGAATAATAAAATTGTCAGATTTAAATGAAATTTTGAATAAATTCAAAATTTGGACTTTTGCTTCGAATTAACAGCGATCCAATTTCGATTTTAGAATTTTTCATTTTCCAGCCATTTGAATGATGAAAATGTCAGATTTCAACGAATTTTTCGAACAAATTCAAAATTTGAACTATTGCTTCGAATCAAGAGCGAACCAATTTTAAAATCGCATTTTTTCGACCGCGCGAAAAAGGTTGAGTTCTGTAAATTTCCAGTGATTTCAATAACTGCTTAATTAATAATTATAAATTGACTTGATTAGAGCGAAAAATAAATTTTCTGTTTTTCTTGTTCCCCAGGCGAGACTTTCGACCCGCAAGGGTTTAAAAAAAGCGTCGACAAGCTCTCGAGCGTTGAAAAGACCCAGAGCGAGCTGAATCGTTGAATAAAGGAAAAAAAAAAAAAAAACGTGAAATAACAAGATGTCGAGACCGATATTCAGCAGACCAAGGACCCGCGTCTATGGATGCAATTACGACAAGGGAGAATCTTATTACAAGCCGATGGTCGATCATCTCGATCGAAAGTACAGCTCGCGTCCTCTGTTCAGCGAGCCAAGAAGCTCGTTCGCGGACGAGATCGCAGCTAGACGTAGCGACATCGGTAACATCCTCAGTCGTTTACCAAAGTGGTTTTGAGATGAATTGTTAAAAAGTCTAATATACGTTTATACCAAAATATAAATGTGACTTTGGCTCGCAAATATATTTCGGTAAATCCGTATAGAAAAATGTTTCTGTGTTTAGAATGTTTTATGTTTTTTTTTTCGAAATTTCCCACATCCGCAATCGCCATAAAAAGTTCCTCAAAAAAAAAAAGGAAAAAAAAAATTTTCGAGCATAAAAAAAATTCACGATAATTCGACGCACAGGTTAGATAGTCATTTTCCGATTGTGTGTTGTTCCGATTTCTCAGTATAGAAAAATGTCAAAGTCGAAAATTTGTATACGTGTGTGAAAGAAAAAAAAAAAATCGTTCGGTATTTTTAGCCCCAGCCAGCCCTGCTCTCGGTCAATTGAAAAAGAAACAAGCATTAATGTCTCGTTTTGCAAGTCGTACCTTTGTTTAGAATAGTGATATTTTGATTGTTCGTTGTTGGCCTTGATTGTTCTTCTCGTTATTTGCATCCTGCAACAAATTGTTCTGTGTTAGTCCGTCTTTGGAATGCCATACAGCAAAAACCTTTCACTCAAATAATGAAAATCTATAAATAAACACAAAAGATAATAAATTGAAATATTAAATTATATCTAAAAGCATTGTCACACTGTATCGCCATTTTCTTGTTTTGTGCAAACTATTGAATAAAATTTATTTCTTTTCTAAACCGCCCGATACATAATTATCTATTCATAACCAAAAAATCATTAAACAAACAAACAAACAAACAAACAAACGAAAAAAAATTTTAAAACACACTAAAAACGTCCCTTGAAATCTCGACACCGATAATTTCGTTTTTTTTCTCCAACGGAGATAGGAAAGCAATCGAGGTCATTGAGGAAAAGTGTTTCTCAAAAAATAAAAAATAAAAAGGAAAGAATTTTTCTAGAAATTTGATAATTTTGTGACGTAAAAATTACTTGAATTTTTTCAACGTCCTGGAAACGAAGAAAAAGTCGAAATGCAAAGTTTTCATCGAGTAATTTCGTTAATTAAAAAAAATTCTTAAGCATCATCAATTTTGGCCATTGATCCTGTTCGAAGTCCTTAATTGACGACGAAACGATGTCGTGTTCGACTTTCCATCATTTCGTTCGTATTTAAATGAGAAAAAAAATAATTTATGTTGGAAAAAACGTGAATAAAAAAGAGTCTATGAAGAAAAAGGTAAAAAAACACAATTGAGCACTGGCGGATCGTTCGGCGCGTTGAAATTCGCGAACGACGCAAAGACGACGAGGCATGCACATTAGTTGTTCTCGCATAGCTCACTAAGAGCAAGAGGATAGACGTTTTAAATGAGAATGTGAAAAGTTAAGTAATCCCCAGAGTATTTACATATTCGTCAACATTTTCAATAACGCAAAGGAAAAAAGAAATAATAAAAAAATATAAAAAATGAGGAAAAATAGTTAAGAGTTGTCGAACTAACGATTATCATGATTAAAAAAAATAATATGAGAGCTAATGAGACATTGTGGACGAGCTAAACAGCGATTAATTGGATAAAAAACGATCGATACTTGACAAACCATGAATGACAACAAAATTAACGTTAAAAAAATAAAAATAAAAAATAAATAATATAAAAAAAGGGTGAAAAACAAGTCGCAAAACTATAAAAAAAATCCTGGACTCCTGAAGTGTTGTTGTTTGATGGTTTCCAGGCAGTCGCGGTGATCAGTCCGCTGCCCATTCGTCTCTGCGTGACCTTGACCTCGAATACGATATTCCCCGATCCCGGGCTCACAGGATATCGGGAATCGAGGATAACAACGACGAGGAAACCGTTTACGACATTAGAGGTCAGAGGAGCTCTCGTCGCACCATGGCCGACGATTTCGCCAACGAGGTCGCCGCCACGACGCGTCGTTTCAAGGCTCACACTTCCTTCGGCCTCGAGCAGTCACCGGAAGTCGAAATCAATAAAAACGCGAGATTAGCCGCGAAAAGCGCCTTCGAAGAGGCCGAAAACACTTTCAAGCGTCGCTCGAAACTTCTCAACGACGAAGCGTTCGATCGCATGAGCGAGGAACGATCCGCCATGACGAGATGGTCCAAGCTCGCGGACGAGGACGCTCACTCGACCTCTGCCGCGGCTGGACGCGCCAAACAGACCAAGGCTAGGCTCAACGATCTCGAAACGGAAATGGAAGAAATGGCCGAGAGACAAGCCAAAAGGGAACGAAGAAGCGCAGCCTTGAGGGCCCTCGTCAGCGAATCCGCAACTTCCGGTTCCGAGGAACATCTTCAACAGTCATCCGTCACCAGCAAAAAACTCACTGTCCGAGCTGAAAAACACGTCAATTTCTAACGTTTTTAATGTCGAAAAGAAACCTCCGAGCAAACTTAAATATTATAAATGAAGAAAATACTTTTTTCCTTCACGACCATTTTTTCTCAATGTCGATTTCTCCGATTATTCAATCCTATCCCTTCCCAAATTATTGTACTATTTATTTCGTCAATTATTTTCAAACTGATCGATCGCTCCCCGAAATATTTTACCGATTCGTTCAATTTCAATTGAAACAATATTTCGATCTGTGCCTCTCGTGATTTTGGCGGCAATTTCAAACAGCAGATTCAACCTCGAATCAATTTTTCCGTCATGTCCGCAAAAAAAAAAAAGAATCACAGCATTGTTATTATTTTTTTTTTTTGAAAACGCTCTTTCAATGGCGGAAATAAAATGGAGTAATTATCGCATCAAAAGTGGATTCATTCGATCTGATCACAATTCTCACGTCGCGTTGATCTTTTTCCACGTTCTCATCTTCGTCTCGTTATTCCTTATTTATTTCTTTACCGTCCAGCATCACAAATTGTTGTATTTTTTTTTTTTTTTTTTTGACATATATGTGTGAATACGTGTTTATACTCGTGTACACAAGTTCCTATACGAAATATATTCTGAAACGAATAAATAATGATTCCTTCATGCGCATCGGAGTTTCGCATTTATTTGTTTCACTTTTTTTCCCTTTCTTTCTCTTCCCTTTCCCCGAGCATGATTTTCGTACTTTTTTTTTCGTAGTTTCTCCAATCAGGATACTCGAATCGTGATCCCTTGTTTGTTGGACTATTTTTTTCCCTGGATCGGTAGAAAAAAAACGGAGCATGCTTACCGAAGTGTCTTTATTTCCACTCGTTCAGGTACGTTCCCTTTTTTCGTGACATTTTTTCGGGTTTTTTTTTTCATCGTCGTTCTGGGAAATTTTATTGAGAAATTAAAATAATTGACAAGTGGAAAAGAAAAATTACTTTACTGCGTCGTAGGGAGAATCTCCATTTCGTTCAGTTTTTCGAAAAAAAAAACTGGTTTTAATTAATTATCGATTAAGGATTTTGAGTACCTATGAAACTTGTTAATGTTAATTGTTCGATAAATAGCTTCTTAATCGTCGCGAAATTTGTACACGACCTCCTGAATACTTCTTGTAAAAACATACCAAATTTTAAGAATTTTGTCTTCATTACTTTAACCACCTTAATGGTTGAAATAAAAAATGATAAGAAAATTCTGAAAATTGAGTATGTTTTTGTAGTTACAAAGTTCGTTATTAAAAAATTAACATTTTTTAAAAAACAATTTTTCAAACAACTACAAAAAATATTTATCAATAAACTTAGTTTTGTTCCCGTTGCTTTCAGTATATTGTAGATATTAAAAAATTGAGAGGTCAAAAAAAAAAACTTATCGCAAAGTTATACCAGTTTCCATAAAACCACATTTCATTAGATTTAATTTATTAATGTTAATTGTTCAATAACGAGCTTCCTACTTCATACAAAAACATACTCAATTTTCAGAATTTTCTAATAATTTGCGATTTGGTACTCAAAACCCTCAATTGCCATTAACAATCATTTGAAATCGTACCAAGTTCATTTTTGAGCGAGGTTAAGTTTTGTTTTTTCGGAATTGGAAAAAAAAACGGTGTAATCCATTTGGCTCGGGTCAAATTGACCCCGCCCGGGAAACTCGGGTCAACAACACATTCGTTATCTTTGTACCAACTTTAATAAAAAAAAAAAATTATTCAATTTAATTTAATGAGCGAATTGGGAAGCGGCAAAAAAAATTGGGTCAATGAAATAAAAATTATTATTTCAGGATCCCGAAGCGTCGGAGGTTCCCGAACAGAGGAATTTTTCGATGACG
The DNA here is from genome assembly GCA_963921915.1 of Hyposoter dolosus. Lineage (NCBI taxonomy): Eukaryota > Metazoa > Arthropoda > Insecta > Hymenoptera > Ichneumonidae > Hyposoter > Hyposoter dolosus. The sequence continues at coordinate 2,518,395 of OY998139.1, forward strand.
TCGATGACAGTAGGGAATCGCATGACGGGGAGAATCCTTATTTGGAGGACGAATGCTCCGTGGACGAATTGATCCTGTCGCAGCGTCGCTTGAAGCAACGAGAGACCGAGGCATTCGAGCGTGACCTCGTAGAATTGCGAAAAAAGAGGCGAGACATGCAGGAAAAAATGTTCGACATGATCGACATGAACGCCGAGATCGAAAGGGCCAAATTGACCCTCGAAGGAGCCAACATCGCGTTCTCGAAACACGCTACAAAGTTCGACAACAAAGATCCACCGGAAGTTGAGCCAAAAACGATGGCTGAAAAAATAGAAAAGAATCGTAAGATCCAGGCCATTATTTTAGAGAACAGAGAAAAAAAAGCACGTTTAAAAAAAGTAACGCCCTTTTCGTGGACGAAAATGGAGGAAATCGAACAAGACCCTGCTGGATTAATCGATGGAATTTGCAACAGACGTGCACGAATTAATTCCATCATTGCTGACGACGTCGTCACCGAAGCGATTCCCGAAGAACCAACTCGATCGAAATCATCCTCGGGCCCCAAAGAGAAAAGCAAGAAAAAACGATCAGTCCCCAAGAGAAAGAAGAACGTTACTTTCTAAAGGAATGACGAGAAAATATTCAATCAACGAATTTGGCCAGATTTTCAAAGGAACAAAAAAAAATCAATTTCCCTCTGCATTTCAAGGACTTTTTATTTCTTGCCAATCCATTCGTCGAAATACCAGCAAAAAAAAGTTTTTTCTCCATCCATATTAATTCCGAACGAGTCATAAATCATTTCTGAAAAATTGACATTACACGAAGAAATTCACACACGCACACGCACTTTGGAAAAAAATTAATTAGAATCTTTCATTTTTCGTGTTTGTTTCTCTCCTTAGGCACTTTTTTCTTATCACTCGCTCGATTATTTATTAATCCTCATCATATATTGTGAATGTACGAACTGTCCCAACGAATAAAACGACTCGCGAAAAAAAGCTCTTTGCATAGTCTCCATTTTTTCCACCCTCATTTTTCACGAACCATGCATGCAATTTCCATTTTTCGTTATTTTTTATTTTTTTTTTCTCTCACGACTCTCGCGATATCTTTTGACGATGTGGATACACGACAATGCTCGATCTGTCACTGCTAAAAACTTCATCTCGCTCGATCCATCTCGGACAACACGCTTGATTGATTTATAGTAAGTAAACCAGATTAGGGTGTCAGTGTTGGAATTTAATTGCGAAATTTTTCAACCAGGACAGTCACTCGATCTTCTGATCCCCGCATATATGACGTTTCACTGCGTCGTTCGATTGTGAAAGGACTAACGGACTGTGAAATCGAAATATTGCTCATCGACCATTCGAATCGTCGTCATTTTAATTTATGGCAGTTTTCTCCTTCGGTAGACACTCTGGGTCATTCTGACCCCGGCTAATTAAACTGCGTTAATTGTTTGAAGTCTGAAAATATTTTCCAACACTTTTTCCACATTACTTTCCAACAGAATTAACGAATTTTGCGGCCCAAAAATGAACCAACAACTTTTTGTTTTTCGAAATCTCGTCGAGGCAATTTTTATTTCAAAAAATTGCATGTCTCGTTAGTGAGATTTAAGGTCAAGAGAAAAATCAACGAATTAGAGATTTTTCAATATTTTCGAGGAGGAAAATAAAAAGCATTTTTACAATTTTATATGAAATCGAAATATATACTGATTAGCGACGTATTGACTAATTAATCAATTTAATGAGAGTAATTTTTATTTTTAATTATTTATTTTTCTATTAATTAATTTATTATTATTATTATTATTTTAATAATATAATGATATAAAATTAATTAATTAATCATTTTTTATTGATTTTGATTGAAAAGTAAACAATAACTGTTGAATGAAGAGTGAAGATTTCAATCATTAGGATTGAAATGAAAGATTAAATAGTCGACTGAATGGAGTATTTATCGACTGCTTCGGTAATGGATTTATAGTGCAAATATTGTGTCGAATTGTGTACATTAACAATTGAGGCTTGATGATGTATTCGTATGATGGAATATTGGATTACATGGGTGGTGAATTTATGGCTTGAACAAAAGCCAAACGCAATGATTCTCGTACGATGGGTGAAGTCTCGTTCCACCGCGATGATTAATCGTATGCACATAGAGCCAGTATCGTGTACGATGAAATTTCTGCCTCGTTCGATTCCCGATTCACCAAGAGAACGATGAACAATGACAGAAAATATTTGTCAAAATGAATTTGCATCATTTTCTGCTATTCGTATTTATTATTCCGACCAACTTTTATCGCGCCTCATTGGCTTTTTATTGAAGGATTTTCCATTTAATTAATAATCATTATCAATTTATTTCGGTTCGATGATAATAAAACGAATTGGATACGAAAATATCGAATTTTTACGATAATTTAATGGTTGACCGAGAATTCCTGGCCAGCTCGATGAATTACTTGACACTAAAATTATTTATTACTTTATTTATTATTATTAATAGTAATTAATCATTAATAATAATTAACAATAATCAATAATAATTGATTATCTATTTATAATACATTTATTGATAATAAATTTATTTCTACTGCTACATAATTAATAATAATCAATTATTATAAATAAAAATTATTATTAGAAATAAATTCATTTGTTGACGACGATAATAAAGAATGGGTCATGATAATTTAGAAAAATGATAATTCGATTAAATAATTAAGTACTTAAGTCGGTACGAGGCTGTACGAACTATACACGATATTTAATTAGTCCGTGGGGTCGAGTAAATTTTCCTGGGAGCACTCGAGCTTCGTGCACCTGAAATGAACTTTTTTCTTTCGCTTCGCTTTAATTTGAAGCTTTCTGTGTGAGTTTTTATTAACTTTTTTCTGACACTGAAGGAATTACGAAGCTCTCTTCGTAAAATGCGCAGGAAAAATTATGAGGATAGCAAGAAAATGTGGAAAATATTCGAAAGGTCGAATTATTATTTTATAATTACATCGAGATTGAATGACCAGGATTGATGAGAGAAAAACTGCAACGAACCGACGTAATTAATGTGGAAAATAAACTGAAATTAACTCCGAAGGAAAGTTGCTGAAATTTGTCTAGTGCAACATCAATGACTAATCAATCATCGTGTGTGCAAAATCGACCTTCCTACCTCGTATTTTGGCTCACTCGATAAAAAAATAAATATCTTACGATCGATCGTAAGTGGAAAAAGAATTACAACAGATTCTCTATGCCAGGGTCTTCGCTCCCCACTCAAATCTCTCCGTTGTTTTTCATTTTTTTTTTCTTTTTTCATCTCGCAGCGAAGCTGGGGCTGAGAGAGGCTCGCGGGGGTGAGAACCGCGTAATCGGCGATGCTTTAAATGTTATAGGCTCTCGAAATAAAAGCGTTACACGTGTTGGACTATCGAAGGTGTGCACTTCTCTGAGAGTGAGAAAAAAAGTGTGTGTGCGAGTGAGGGAGAGAGAGAGAGAGAGAGAGAGAGAGCAGAGTGAGGAGGTGCACGGGGACGTTAAGGGGGTTTCTTGTCTTTCATTCTTTCAAAGTGCCATTTTATTCTCAGTCGACGAAGGTGCTTCGTACCACTGGGAACTATTTTTTCAGGTACTCTAAGATGTTAAATTCATTGAGAAAACATAGACGAGAGTTATCGAGTGAAACAATTTTTAAGGGAGTAAAAGAAATCGCGAATAAAATTATTATAAAAAATTCAACGAAGAAAATTGATTTTTACTTTTTAATTTATCGTTTGTTCAATTTTCAAGTGCTCGCTCCGGAAAATTAAAGAGAGGCTACGGTTTTTTTTTTTTTTTCAAAAATATTTCTCGCGTCCGCGATTCTAATTAAGTTCACTTTTTTTTTGGCTCTCCCTCGTGCTGCTCCCATTGGCATCCAAAGTGTTCCGGTGCTCCGAGAAGCCTGTCTTGAAAAATTAAATCTCAACCTCTCGGGCCAAGTGAGCACCTCCGAGGATTTAAAAATTTTCTCGATTCGCAGATTGTTCGTAGTTCGAAAAATACTTGAGAAAAATGGCGGACGATGAGCCAGCGTGGGATCTCGATGATCTTGCTACCGAAGAAACCCCCGCAGAAGCAGCGCCGGAAACCACTGAAGTTGCAGCACCTGCCGATGGCAAAAAAGCTGAGAAGGTTGAAAAACCACGACTTGACATCTCCGGATTCCCAAAAGCTCCCAAACCCAAGTACACTCTTCATTGGGTTCGGCCTCTCTTCCTCAATTATCGTTACCTCTACGATTACAGGTGAATATCGACGAGTGTTTTCATTGCCAAGTATTTGAGCGAATTTTTTTCATAAAATCACGAGGGGTTAAAATGACCCCAAGCGCAACTTTGAGCTGGAATTGCTAAACGTTATTGGCGCCCGAGACGGTTGGCTTCTTCTCCAACGGTTCTTGGGGGTGCCCGAATTTTTTTTTTTTTTTTTTTTACACATTGCCTTCTGGCTGATTTTTTTTCGACATTTTAAAAATTGGATAAAAATTTTTTGGCATCGTATTCTCATTCTGAAAGATTCAAACTAGTATACTGAATTTTTATGTGTCGTTCGGAACGATACTGGCAACGTGGAAAGCGTTCAAATTTTTTTTTTACAAGTCGCCTCCTTGCTGATTTTTTTTCGACATTTTGAAAATTGGATAGAAATTTTTTGGCATGATGTTCTCATTTTAAAAGGTTCAAACTAATGTCCTGAATTTTTATGTGTCGTTCGGAACGATACTAGCAACGTAGCAAGCGTTTAAACATGGCTGGGGTCATTCCGACCCCGCGTGATCACGGAGCGTCAAAAAACACGAGAAAACGTCGTGCAAGTGTTTGCAGACATGGGCAGAAGTGGAAACTAGTTTTTCGACTGAAAAAAAAGAGAAATTGTGAAAATTCTGAACTGCTGGTTTGATTTTGATTAACAGGCAAAATTACTACAACGATGTGATGGATTGGCTGAACAAGAAAGAGCGTGGAATTTGGCGAGAGGAGCCAAGGGCCCAGGAATGGGGTGAGAGGATGTTCCGAACAGCTTACGACAGGAACGTAAACAAGAGTTTCAAACGTTCGGCCGATTTGAGATGGATCGAGGGTTACAGGACCGTGCCCCAGCATTACAGTTACCATACACGCGCTTATTACAGTCTCAAGTACATGAAGATTCTTTGAAGATCCTGAAACCTGGAATATTGTTAAAATCGAATTATTTTAAAAATGAACAAAATTTGTCTTGAAAACAAAAAAAAATAAATAAAATTAAAAACAAAAAAAAAGAATATCTCGTTCCCTTTCGTTCCGGAGAAAAATACGAACCTCGTGGTCGTCTCGTTTTACGAAAACTTGTATCAGTCATTCGAAAAAGCACCGAATAAACATAAACTTCTTCTCCACGATCTCCACTTTATTATTTTCCCCTCAAACTTCTGCCTCGATCGAAAATTGACTGGTTGATTGACGATGAAAACCTCGAACGAAGCTTGCAGAAGGATGAATACGAGAGGCTTTCGTTAACTGCAAATATCAGCGAAACGATGAGAGATAGAGCAAAAACCCAAAGGATCAATATTGCAGAGCATAAAATTTCCTACAAAAAAGGTCCTGAGAGTGTTCTTCCATCTCCACTCGTTCAGCCCTGAGACCCGACCGAAACAATACTTAGAAAAAATGTCAACGAATCCAAGTACAACGTTAATTTCTCTCTGGGCTTGAAATAAGGTTCACAAGGGTGACTAGCAGTGGTCAAGGATGTTCTATAATGAGGCGTCAGGCCTCTCTAATGAAAAATTCTGTTTATAATTGATCAGAGAGACGCACCGTCAACGGGTATAATTTCAACACTTTAATGTAGCAATTGAACTGATACACAAGTGGTTCGTTTTCGTATTCATAATAAACAACTATTAATAACTATCGTTCGTCATAAATACATAAATATATATAAATGCATATATATATATTTAAATATATATACATAAATACATATATATGTAAATGTATATGTATAGGTATTTATGTAAGTCGCAAAGCAAAGAAAATTGTCAACATTTTCGAGAGCTCGTTGGATCTCGTCGTATTATATATTATTTTATACATAATTGATTTGCCGGTGCTTGCCCCTCCTTATTCATTCAATTAAACAACAAGACAACTTGGTTTGAGTGACACTTGATAAACGAATGAAAATACTTCGAAGCACGCTTTGATTTTAATGCCATTTGACTTTTTCAATTTTCGTTTAACGTTTTTTTTTTTTTTTTTTTTTTCTCAAAAAACAAACATTATTCCATGGATTTTTCGTTATTTATCCACATTTACAATTCCACAGGTAAAGGATATATCGAAGATGAAGAAGGCGGATGCACGTAAACACACAAATGTACACTCTCGAGATATTCGTCATTTTTTTCATCGATATCGAGTCTCCTTTTTTCTTTTCGTTCAATTATGAAAATCGAGCGTTAATTGGGTTGATATTTTACAAGATTTAAGACTCGATGACAGCGAGAAAAAAATGACAAGATGTTGAGAAAAGAGACTAGGAAAAAAAAGGCAAGTTCGGAGGTCTTTGTCGTGTTAATTTCTTCATTTTATCTTCTTGTTGTTCCAGTGTTTTTAATGATTTACTTTAACCTCGATTTTCTAAGACCTTTCGATAAAGATTCTCTTTTCTCGATTCGTTCGCTTAACGTAAGTTTTATATTTATTTGTTTTATTTCTCATTTTTATAATCGGTTCGTTTTTCTTCTTGTTTTTTAATTCATTTCTTTTTTTTTTCGTTATTGAAACTCGAACCTTATTCTCGCTTGGTCTATCTAAAAAATTCCTTTTCGAACTCTCAATCGTTGCTGATTGTTTTCCTCCCAAAAAAATCCTCCTGACGAGACACTTACCAATAATAACAATAATAATCTTCAGTTATAATAATAATGATAAAAATTTGGCAGAGTTATCGATGGAGTTCGACATTTTAGAGAAACATTGTTAATCGTTACATCAAGTAATTTATTCAGCGCTCGTAATATTTTTTCTTTCACCCCCCCCGAAAGACTCGATTCTTCATTCCCAAGCAAACACAACTATACCATCAAATTTTAGTTCCAATTTGGTTGAATTTTCGAAGCACTGAAAAAATGTAATTTTTGAAAATTTGGCCACAAGAATCTTAGTCGTGAAAATCAATTTTTTAAATAAAATAAAAATCGTCAACTTTGTCATGCTTTTGAAAAAATGGTTCAAATTTATGAAAATTCGATGAAAAACTATTGAATTTGAATGAAAATATCGGTATAATTGGATTCACTGGGATCGAAGCCAGAGCTTCGACGATCGGCCACCAGAGGGTCGCTGGGAGGCGCTGCAAGCATAAAACGTTGGCCATATGTCGAAGAAGAGAAAGATTTGATTATTTAATTCCATCGATAGTTTTGACGATCGAATGGAAAAAAAATGTGCATTGTGTCTTTTGGTTTTTAATTTGCCGATCGTTTAAAGATACTTGGACAAAGAGTTTCGGGTGAGAACTGGATTGGAGCAGCAAAGCGTGCGAAATTTGATGAGAAAAGACGACTACGAGAAAGTTTTGAAACACGGAGAGATAATTCTAACTTTCACTGTCATCACGATTCTCAATTCTTACGTACTTTTAATATGTTTGTTAGATTTCTCTGTTTTTTTTCTCTTTTTCTTCTGTTTTCTTAATTTTCATTTATTTACTTTTGTTCCTGAGGAGAGAAAGGACACTAGAACGAGCGTATTAAATTTCTATCGTAAACATGCAAGTAATTAAGATTTAATTGAAATGTTTCTCGTCTCTACCGCCGCTTCGTTTTCGTTCTCGTTTATTTTTATTTTATTTTTGATAATCATTTTTCTACGAGCATTTTCGTGAGCCTTTTTCATTTTCTTTGTGTTACTCGCTTTTCTTGTGCTTTCCGGCCAAAATGATTGAAAAAGGGATTCCCGAAGATGTGACATCTTGGCCCTCGAGTCAGGGGATTCCTCTCTTCTTTTTCCCAAATCCCTAAATTTTCGTGTCGGAGGCCCAAGCCCTGGATAATGAGAACCGAGGGTTGGTATGAATCAGAAAATCCCTTTTTCCATTTTCCCGCCAATTTTTCTCGAGTACAAAAAAGCCCAGACCGATGAGTAAATTTTTGCAAACCGCATAATTTCCCTTCATTCCTGTAGCTCCGCATTTATTGCTTCGTAGAATCGCCGAGATTGCGTAAAGCAAAATTAGCGATTAAGTCGATATTTTCACGGATTCGTTGATTAAAGAATTACCATGTTTTTCCTTCCCCTTTTTATTTTCATTCGCTTATTCATTTTATTCTTTAGAGCAGAAAATCGAAAAACGTATTAAATTTCTGAATCATACGTCGAGAGTCAGCAAGTTTTTTTTTTTTTTCAAGTCGTGAGATTTTTGGGCGACGCGAAGGAGAAAGCACGTTGTTCAGTGGAAACAAAAAAAAAAAAAAACGAATCAACGATCGATTAATTCGTTTTGGCTTTTTTTTTATCGACATGTTTTTTCTCCTCTCTCGTTTCTCGTTAACAAAATGTACAATTTTTTTCGTTTCATTATCATTTCATCGTTCGTTTATTGAAATATCTCTGGTGAGACTGCGCGTGTGCACTTTATATTTACGTCTCGATATTTTATCAACAATTTCATATATTCAAAATAAAATAATTATAATCCTAATTAATAATAATAATAATAATAATAATAATAATAATAATAATAATAATAATAATAATAATAATAATAATAATTCTAGTGGGACTTAGTAATTAATGAGCGCTGGATTGTTGTTGTTGTTGTTTTACTTTAAATACTAAAGACATGAGTGGTAAGGCGATTATTATAATAAAAATAAGACAATGGACATTCGAAAAATCGATTATTCGATTTAGTTTGTTTCTTTTTCATTTCCCCACACAATTTTAACGCGAACCTCTGTTTTTTCTCTTTGTTTCCGCAATTATTTAATTCTTTTTTTTTATACAACGCATAGCTAAAATCATTTGCACGCACATACACACTTGGATGTTTGTCATATTGTTGGAGCTTTCATGCGAAACAACAAAAATTTGTTAAAATGTGATAAAAAAAAAAAAAAAAAAAAAAAAAAAATGAATGGATCGACAAGGGCGAGAAAAAGGATTTGGATTTGGATGAGAAAGTTGATAATTATTCGTCCGTTCTGTCGCGACTGGGTTCGCGCGCTGGTCTCACTCTTTTCTGATTCTTCGCACAATATTCGGTCGGTTCGTATTGTTTTTTTTTGTGTCTCATTATTTCTATAATTATTATTAGATTTTTGTTGAATTTTCATTTTTTTAATAATCGCATTTTTCGTCGTTTAATTAATATCGCATTTTTTATTATCCGCTGTTTTTCTTTGTTTTTTTCTTGCTCTCTCTCTCTCTCTCTCTCCCATTTTCGCTTTTTTTGTTGCGTTTTCTTATTTTTTTCTTTCCACTCGTTTTCTCTTTTCGTCAATCACGTTCGATAACGCCTAATTTGTACTTAACGTCATCTCAGCAACCTGGCTCGATCACCATTAGCCGTTCGCGCAACTCATCGAGCACGAACGGTGTTTTTATTATTTTTCTTGCTCCTTTATTTTTTCGATATTCGGTCAAAAATGAAGAGAGAACGAAAAAAAAGAGTGAAATGAGACGAAAAAGAAAAAAGAAAAACGCATCATCAGCCAACAAGCGATTAATTAACTCGCTCGCTCGATCCTCGGCTAATGCAGCTTTAGCGACGCCAGCGCGGTCGTCCAAACAGATTAAAAAAGCCAGCAAAACGATTATCGTTCTCGAATTTTAATTTCGTGCGAAATTAAAGGAAAAAAAAAAAACAAACAAACAAAAACTAAAGGAAGGCTCATCCTCGAATAAGCTGAAGATTGAATTTCTCGTTTTATGCATTCCGTTCTCGAGTGGTGACGTTCGTTAACATGTTAATTCGACATTCGCTGTGAACGAGAACGAAAAGTTTGAAAAAATGATAGAAAAATTGACGGGACGTTCGGTTATGGGGAAATTGAAGATGCGAATGTGAATTCTCGAGAGGAAAAATCAATCTTAAACGTTACGTCGTTATGTTAATAATAATAATAATAATAATAATAATAATAATAATAATATTAATAATAATCTAAAAAACCTTTTTCTCTCTCGCAATGACTTATACGTTAATTCTGCTTTTTTGTTGCTTCGTTTTCCCTGTCTAATGTGTATTTTTTATTATTCTTCTTCTTTTTTTTTTCATTTTTATATTTTCTTTCGTTCGACGAGACGGAGCGACTGGACTAGCCTTACAGACTAGCTTGCGGTCTGCGCAAGCGCGCTAGGCCCAGTGACCCTGAACCTCTCGGGTCCCGGTACAATTTTTTCCGTTTTTCCGTTTTTTTTTTCCAAATTTCCCTCCCCCCTTTCTCTCTGTCCGATTCTATTTTTTTGTACCCTCGTCTTTGCCGGTTTAACCCAACGAGCGAGAGCGGTCATAGGAGAATTTTGTGCTTTCCTTCTTTTTGGACTTTTGCATTAAAAGGAATTTCGTAACGTTGTTTCGTTTTTTTTTTTTTATTTTCAGGCAAACTCCCTTGTCATTCGTTTCCGACGACCGCAAAAAATTTTCGTAAAATGGTTCGTCGTTCTTAGTTGAGAATTTTCGAATGTGCAAAAAAAAATTGAAATATCGTCGACTTTTTTTTCTTCAGGACTCGAGTCGAAATTCTGCGATTATCTATTCGATGTTTTATTGCGCTGGAAAAAGCTTCGAACGAGCTTCTGTCGGTATGAGAAATAATGCAGAAAAAAGTTTCTTTGTCGAGGAAATAATTGGGATTTGGAAAAACGAGGGGAGGGGGGGGGGGAGGAAATAACTCGTCTATGATCCTATCGACTCGTTGGGTTTTGGGGCTCGATGGGTCATTGGGCCGGGCCCCGATTCCTCTTCCCTAAACGGCATAACGGCATTGAAACATTTTTTTTTTCTCTTAAATAACTCATTTCGTAAGTTTAGCTGTTTTTTTTTCTTCGTTTTTGAAAAATTTTCTCAATTCGTCTGTTTTTTTTTTGTTTTCCTTAGTATTTTTTTTTTTTTTTTTTTTTTTTTTTTTTTTTTTCATTTATGACCAGGGCTTCACTGAGCCTGCGCGCTTGGATCGCACTGCAACAGCCGTACTATAGACGGATCGCTCTTAGCACCCTCGATAAATTCGTCCAATGACAATTTTCCATCCTTGTTCTTGTCCATTTGTCGAAATATTTTGTCCGTTCGTTTCTCCGGTGTCGACTCGTCTTCCGGCATTTTCATAACTGTACCGACCATTTTGTAAATCGCCTAAAATTACAGAGAAACCAAAAAAAAAAGCAGCTTAAAATCCAAAAAATTAAACAAAATAAAATTGCATTTCGATTTTTTCCTAATTTCGATTTTTCGATACAAATTGATTAATTTGGAAACTGGATTTATCAAAATCTAAAAAATGTACTGAAGTTTGATTTTAAATTCCCAAAAAAATGAACAAAATAAAATTGCATTTCAATTTTTTCCTAATTCCGATTTTTCGATACAAATTCATTAATTCGGAAACTAGATTTATGAAAATCTGAAAAATGTACTGAAGTTTGATTTTAAATTCCCAAAAAAATGAATAAAATAACATTGCATTTCAATTTTTTTTCTAATTTGTACTTTTCGATGCAAGTTCATCAATTTGGAAACCAGATTTATCGAAATCTGAAAAAAGTACTGAAGTTTGATGTTAAATTTCCAAAAAAATGAACAAAATCAAATTGCATTTCAATTTTTTTTCTAATTTGTATTTTTCGATGCAAATTCATCAATGTGGAAACCAGATTTATCAAAATCTGAAAAAAGTACTGAAGTTTGATGTTAAATTTCCAAAAAAATGACAAAAAAAAATTGCATTTCAATTTTCTCGTAGTTTGCATTTTTCGATACAAATTCATAAATTTAGAAACGAGATTTATCAGAATCAGAAAAAAAACTGAAGTTTGAGTTTTAAGTTCCCAAAGAAAAGAACAAAATAAAATTGCATTTCAATTTTTTTCCTAATTTGAATATTCCGATAAAAATTCATAAATTTGAAAACTGTGACTCACAGTGTGTCAAGGAAGGATTGAAAAAAAAATGCCTACGTACCGTGACAATTTCGAGCATTTCTTGTCGCGAAATGTATCCATTGCCATCGAGATCGTACATGCTGAAGGCCCATTTGAGTTTTTGTTCCAATTTGCCTCGTGACGTAACGCTGAGGGCGCACAAAAATTCCCGAAAGTCGATCGTGCCGTCGCCGTTTGCGTCGAACGTCCTAAACACGTGTTCTGCGAACTAAATAAAAACCAAAAACCAAAATAAATGAAGGAAAAGCGAAAGGAAATAAAAAAAAAAAAAAAACGAAATAAAATTGTGCTCGAGAATAATTGAGGCACGAAATGATTAAAAAGCTGTGAGTAATCGCTCGAAAAATCATTTATCACAGTGACGAATGATGAATTATTTAAATAAATAAGTGAATCGATTAATTTATTTCCGCATATAAAACCAAGAATCATAAAAAGCCCAGAACTCCAGTGACCTCGAACGTTTGATTTATTATTCGATAACGTTCTCAGTCGATATATATTTTTTTTTATGAATTTATGAAAAATCGACTTTCGTATTCTTTTGCCATTTCGAGAGAATAAACAGTGCAGCCAAGCGGATTTAATTGGAGCAATAAAATAACGAAAAATAGAAATTCATTGGTACAGCGTTTCGAGAGCTGCTGCAAACTTTCAGAAGAAAGAGTTTTTTACGATGCGAGAAAAACGAAGAATCTCGGTAGCGAGGAGAAACTATTTTCCTCGATTTTATTGCTTCGGACAAAAGTTTTCAAATTATTACGAATTTAAAAAAAAAAAAAAAAAACAAAAAACAAAGAAAGACACAAAAATAGGCGAAAAAAATCAAAGTGTCGTGAAAGCTTGAGATTCAAGAATTAAGTATTAACGATTGAATAAAAAACGTGGTTTTTGCATGCACTTTATTTGGGTAATGATGAAAAATGTTACCTTTTTCCACGTCAAGTTGTCAATCGATTCAAAAATATATATCGAAACGTAATATTTCGTTTGGTATTGTTAAAATTATTACAAGCTGTTTATTACAAAAGACAACAACAATAATAATAACTGACAGAATCGTATGTATCGATCGAGTGAAAAAAAAAGAAAAGAATATTCTTGAGAATAGAACGATTGTGCTGAAGAAGGAGGAGGATTTATTACTTCGAGAAAACAAAGAAAAGACATTTTTTTGTCTCACCTTCGAGGCATCCCCGTACGGGAAAAAATTGCCATATATTTTTTTGAATTCTTCAACGCTAAGGTGCCCGCTCGGACAATCCTTGAGAAATCCTTTGTACCATTCTTGTATCTCGGCGTCTGCAATTATTACACACAATTCTTGGTCTCGAATGAAAAAGAAAAAAAAGATTTTTTTTTTTTTTTTCACTTTTTTAATCACAATTTTTTTTCTTCGTATTTTGAACGTGTCTGTGCAATGCTGCGTTCGGTTTTTTCCTCTTCGAAGAGTTAAAAATCGCTTCAACGATAAAATTTTAATTTTCGAATGAAAATAATTTGTTAATTTGGAGAATGTGATTTTTATTTCAAACAATTTTCACTTTATTCGAAAAATTTCTTCAGTGATTTTTCTCAATTTTCATGGCAACACGATTTACCGAAATTTTGAAAAATGTTATCCAAAAGTTTCGAGACGGAAATGTGGAAAAATGCTGACTCGGCCCCTCGGATAATAATGAGACAATTTTTACGTTTTCTTTTTGCTGAATGTGATTTAAAAACCGAGAAAAACAATAAATAATAATGATGAAGAATTTTTCACGAGGGTGATTAATAATTTCCAGTAAATTGCTTCCATCCGGAGTCTCGGACAAGGGTTGCTTTTAGCAGGGTGTATTTTTTCTTTGGTCTCACCGGTAAACACATGCATTCACACCTCTCGTGTTGCATCTCTTTCGCTTCTTTTCTCTCTCTCTCTCTTTTTCTCACTTGACCTTATTTTTTTGTTGTGCAGAGCGGAGCTCGGCAGAGCTCTTGAGCGGTGGAGCTTTTTTGCCCTTTCTTCATCCCCCTAGTCCGCATCTTTTTATATTTACTGCTTTTTTTTTTCTTTTATTTTTTTTTTCTTTTAATTTTCCATTTCCCCAAAAATAGAGCTCGAGCGCGTGCGTGTCAACGACGTTTCCATCCTGTTGGTTCGGAATAATGTTTTCCGAGCTCTCAATGACCGTGCACGTTGCCAGATCCGACAGACACAAGAGCTTTTCCACTACCAACCGCAATATTTTCTCGCACAGACTCGTTCAAAATTCGAACAAAATCCATTCGATAATTAAATCTTTTTTATGCCACAAAAAAATCATTGACCCCGATTTCTTTCCGTAAAAAAAAAAAAAAAAACAATTCCCCTTGAATACTGGGAAAATGCATTTTATCCGAGAAAAAAATTATAAAATTACAAGAATAAAAAATATAAAATTTTAATTAAAAAAAAAATTATTATATTCCATTTTTATTTATTTATTAAATTATTAAATTATTAAATTTCCGGTGACATAATTCAGTTGAATAATGGAGCAACGAAAAAAAAAATTTTTAGCTTCCATTGATGCAAACTTCGGAATTTGAAATCGACAATTATAAAAAAAAAAAAATCGTAATTCATTTAACCAACTCGAGTCGATTATTTCCCAAAGGTGTATAGAGTGCAAGAATCATTCGTTGTCGAATTGAGCAAGAGGAGAAGCTACTGAGAAGCCAGAGGAAAAAAAAATGAATTTAAAAAAAAAAGATAATGTGAAAAAAAGTGTAGAAATGGAAAAAATGACTTTAAAGTAATATTTAAGTGAGTATACGAATAGAAAAGAATATACCTGAAAACTCGGTGTTTTGTTTGAGATCCTCGAGAACCTCGGGCTTGAGTTTGCTGTTCTGTTTACCCATCTCGCTTGCAGAATCTGTTTCGTCCGTTTCTCGTCGTTATTTTACTTGATTTATCCTCCCTTTTTATCGCTTTCTTTCTCCCTCAGTATATTTTCGTGTGTGCGATGAGAGAAGAGAAAAAAGTGGAGAAAAGCTCGAAGGCCGAAAAAAAAGGTCTCCCTCTGGCTGGTGCCCTTCGGCGAAATTGACGGTAGAAGGTTTTGGCGTCTCTTTTGTTATTCGACGTGGTGCTGCACGTGTTCAAATATTTAATATCTAACTAAGCCTACTAGGAGTTTGGTATCCGTATCTCTCGTCCTTGGGGCCCCCTGCGCCGGTGCGTGCAATTTTTAGTTCCCGAGTAAATTTTGTTTTCCCGGCGGGAAAGCACCAGCCTGAAAAAAGCAGAAAAAACGATGAGTGTTTATTGTAAACCTGGAGAAGCGTTGCCTCAAAGAAAATTGTCAGGAAGAAGGATTTTTGGTCTGGGATCAGAAAATCCTAGGAAAAAAAAAAAAAAAAAAAATTCGCGTTTCAATTATTTCGCTCTGCAAGAAGTTTCGTATCGAGTGTACGGGAGCCCTGATCGAAAATCGAACGGAAAAGAGACCGAGGAAAAGCGCGAAAATTCAAAAACGACATTTTCACTTTTCTCCACTCGTTCTCGAGTCTTTCTCACGGAATAACGCGGAAGCATTCACACCCAAACACACACCAAACAAACATACAGAGAAGAATTCCAGCTGAAACAAAAAAAAAAAAAAACAAAAAAAAACAAAAAAAAATTACGAAGCTCGTAGTTTTTGTCGATCGTGAAAAATGTTGCTGTCGTTTTTTCTCCTCGTTACCATTTCGTATTTTGAGTAAACAGTAAATACACTTGGAGCACAGTGCGATTTATTATGATAATATTAATAATAATCAATAATGTTGTTGATTTGTTTTGTTTGTTTGTTTCGTTTTTTCATAACAATGAAAAATGACAATGTAGCTTCGTTCACGTTTAGTTACTTTTCTTGTTTCGCCGACATACATACAAAATACGTTGCTTCTTTTGATTGCTCGAACATAATGTTAATGCAACAATAATATTCGTAATAATAATAACAATAATAATATTCATAATTTTTATATATTTATATGTGTATGTACGAATTTGTAGATTGACATAAAAGATGCATACACATATCGATATATTCGTATCATATTTTATTCATTCATTTATCTAACGATTTTATTATCGTGAGTTTCTTTTTTAAATGTTTTTATTTTTTATTTGTTATTTTAAATTTTTAAATTATTTTTACTTTTTTTCTGTTTTTTTTTTTGTTTTTCTGTTTCTTCAAATTATATACATTGGTGTATCTATGCACATTCTTTAGGAGCACATACGCACACCGATGAATAACTAATGGCAGGTTACACTTTATTCGCCATTGTTTGTGATTTTCTCTTTTCTTTCTCTTTGACCGAAT
This sequence comes from Hyposoter dolosus, assembly GCA_963921915.1. Lineage (NCBI taxonomy): Eukaryota > Metazoa > Arthropoda > Insecta > Hymenoptera > Ichneumonidae > Hyposoter > Hyposoter dolosus. Next base: position 2,534,943 of record OY998139.1, read on the forward strand.
TTTTCATTTTTTCTTTTTCTCTTTTGCATTCGGTAATTTCTTGGATTTTGTGGGAAAATCTTTTGTAGACCCACAACTCGCTTGAATCGATTAATCGTTTTGGTGGAGAAGAAATAAAATGTGAAAATTGATTTTTTTTTTTCACGTTGTAATTTTTGGGTTTTTTTTTTCGCAATTTTCGTGAAATATTTAACACACAAATTCTAGATTCTCCGATGGGAGACTAAGCCTCAACATTGATCTAGAAAATTGGAAAATCCAGGGAACCGAACGTGTCCATTTAATTTTTTCGTTTACGTGCATTTTTCTTTATATTTTTTACAAGATTTTTCTTTTCGACGAGTAAGAATACTTACTCGGCCGGATTCGATGGGAAATTCGACAATTATTTATTGCTTTCGAACGCATCTTTTTAGTTTTTTATCTCCATTTAGGTTTTTTAGTTTCGATCGATTTTTCCGTCCGATTGCGACGAGAATATTTCCACAGCGATTAATAACGAAGGCTTTTTTTCGCGCCTTGTAGAAAAAATGCCGTTCGATTGACACTTTGGTATCGTGTTTTTTTTTTCTCTCTTTTCTTTGTTTTTTCTAGTAGCAAAGTGTATTTTTCGCTTTCCCGTTTTCACTTTATTCTCCCTCGCTGTTATTCCGCTTTTCGCTTGTTAATCATTTTTACTTTTTTTCTTATTTTTGCTCTTCGTTTCTTTTCGTCCCTCGAGTGTGTAGGCTGAATGAATCGAGTGATTGGGCGCAGTCCTACGTTTAATTGGACCGTGAAAGAGGTTTTTTTTTTTTTTCAAAAGACAATAAGAAGCTGGAGCAAAATTGCTGAGTGAAAAAATTCAATAGAAAAGTTTTGTTTTTTGTTTTTTTTTTAAATTGAAAATTGCGAAAGTCGCAATTTCTATGCGGTCATTGCGTGCAGCCGGTGGGCGGAAAAGATTCGACACGGCAGCAGAGAATGTGAGAAAGGAGCGAATAAAAATTTGGAAATTTTCGTTCGAACAAAATAAATTAAAAAAAAAGGAAATTCTTCTTTTTAATCACAAATAATGGAAAAAGGCAGGAGTGTGATTTTTTTATATATAAATATATGGGATTTTTGTGTGTTATAGACAGAGTGTGTGTTTGTGTGATTTTAAGAGGGCACGAGCGGACAGAACAGTAGAAAAATATAAAATTGCCGACACATTTTAGCACGCGAGTGACTCTCGAATTTGTTCGTATTTTTCTTTTTCTTTTTATTTATTACGATTTTTCATATTTTGAGTGATGAATTTTTTTCATACTCGTTGGAATTGACTGTGCGACGGTTTGCAAAGCTGAAAAATCCTCCGAACTTTGTACGGAATCGAGGGCAAAAAAAAGTTGAAATTGTTGTTTTTTGTTTGAAATTGAAAATAAAACAATTTCTTGTTACTTTTTTTTGTTTTCCACAAATTCGAGCAAAGTTCGTGGCGCCTTCGTGCAGTATCACGCACAACGCGAAAAATGCGGCATGTAATTTTTCTCTTTATTTTCTTTAGTTCGATTGTCGATGCTTGACTTTCTGATTGGATTTAAAAAAATAAATTAAAAAAAAGAGAGAATAACGACAACGTAAAATTTACAAAAACGGTGATAAGCGCTGAGATTCTCGCGCCTCACCAATTTTTTTTCGACCTGCACACTTATAGCCTGCCAATCTCTCTCTCTCTCTCGTACTTTCTTTCATTTTTTTTTTATCGCCACGATTCCAAGAGCGAAATTCTCAAAGTTTCACAGAATTTTGCCTCGAATTCGAGAAATATATATATATTTTTTTTTTCATTGTCCTCTCATTCAGTTTGCGATGAAAACATTCGTTTCCTGTTTCAATAAATTGTTGCCTCCTTTTTGTAGCCGATTAATAAATTCGATTCGAGATCATGTAATTTCGTATTTCTGTCTCAAGTGAAAATTCAATTGTTAAAAATTGCATTTCGATCGTTTTGAAAAATCATTGGAGCTTGTACGAGGTTTGTTTTTCTTTCGAATAACCATTTGATCGTTAAAATGTAGGTAAATATTAATTTCTTTGTTATTAAATGTGTGAGACTCTCCCATTTGTCTCATTGTTTCTTTTTCTTTGTTAAAATTGACGTTATCGTGGTTTATTTTAAGTATTTAATCATTAAATATGTAAGTATACGTGAGGGTCCAAGTTTTTCGTCAGTGCTACGAAAGACACGAGGAAAAACGATTGAATCTATTCGGAACGTCGAGAGAAAATGGAGAAGAAAATGAAAATTTTCTTTTTTTCTCAAAAATGATGTTTTTCTTTTTTTTTCAATGAATTAAAAATTCCGGATTTCCGGCAAAGTTAAGTATCAGCGGGAGCCCTCGAGCGGGACATGAAAAATCGAAAACCACGGTCGAGCGACTCGCGTTCGTCTCGTTATGTATTTTTCCAGTTGATTAATTACTCAATCAATCGATTAATTCATTTTCGTTTAATAAGTGCTACGTAGTTAAGAGTTAATTAATGCATGGAGGGACGCGATGATATGTGACTAGTCTAAATTATGCGACTAATTCAATTTTTCCAGATCGATAAATTCTCAAATGCAAAAAAAAAGAAAACGATAAAGAAAAACCAAAAAAAAAACAGAAAAACGTCGATTTCTCGGTAAAAACTTGATCGATCTGGAAAAAACGTACGATTTTCCTAATTAGAACGTGCAATTGGTCGAAATTCTATAGCTAATTAAAAGGAGAAACTCAGCCAAATGTTTCGATTCGTTTCGTTTCGTTTTTTTTTTTTTCATTAGTTCATCAAAAAGTTAAAATGTTTTTCGAAGCACGTCGTCCCGTTTGAAATTCCTCACAACTAACTATCGTTCCAGCCGTAAAAATATTTATCCTCAATTTCGTTCGAAATTCTCCCAAAAACCAAAAAACGTCGTAAAAAAAAAACATAAAACAATAATTTTTCCTCTCAAAATAATTTCTCGCGCACTAATCCGACTGGCGAACGATTATTTTTCCGTATATTTTTCCTTCAAATCGACGAATTTAAAACCGACGAAATTCTAGAGACACACACGTTTAGAGAGTGACGTATTATTCGTTTAAAAGATTTTTCTTGCTCTCCGTTTACCTCCGTTGCTTTAAAACATATTAAATATTTATCGTAGACGCCTGTAATTATTAGTAGTTGTTTTTTGTAGTTTAAGCAGTAGTAGTATTATTAATAATTATAATAATAGCGACAGCATTAATATTGATTAATAAAATGAATAAAAATCAATGATAATAATAATAATAATAATAATAATTGAATTTCTTAAGACGCTATTAATCTAATTTACACAGAGTGATGATTGTTTCGAAGAAAAATGATTTCCGTAGCTGGTCGATTATCGCGGATATTTAATCATTAAAAGCGACCATCTGCCTTTTTTTTCTTTTTCTTTTTTTTTCATTAAATATTATTTTTTCAAACTAACACGCCAATTTTTTTTGCCTCGCGTAATGTTATCTTTTAAAATTTCTTTTGTTCGTACATATATCAATAAATATGTATAGTTAATGGTACTCGTATGTACTAACTATCATTAATTATTCGTCACGAGTAACATAATAAATGCTCGCTGGCGTGCAACATTTTCTTAACCTGCCTTAATGCTGATTTTTATTTTTTATTTTTTATTTATTTTTTTGTTATTCGCGGTTTCCGAATATACAGTGACGTACAAACGTGAGGAACGGTGTTGTTTTTTTGATGGCCTGAAAAAATCGAGTGATTCGATGATCCGAACGATTTTGAAAAATGAAAAAATCGGTTTTTGCTTTTAATTCGTCCGAGTGCGAGTGATGATCGTTTTTGTTCGGTGGCTCATGAATTGTCTTCGTGTTCTCATTGCTTTGTACGCTACTGTATATTTGTAGAAAACATAAAAAATATGCTTCAATCCTTTTAGCCCCCATGGAATATGGAAAACTTTATTTATCGATGAATATCTCGTGTGTGAGTGTGTGTGTGTTCGTTTTTTTTTTTTTGCTGACCTATAGTTTTTGCATTATTTAATCCTTTTCTCTGTATTTTTTCTCTTTATTGCTGCGACTACGCGGTGCAAGCAGCTCGACACGATCACGCGCTCCTCCCTCACTCACCAGCGATTAATCGTAATGAGATTTCGTGCTTTTCTTTTCTCGCTCGTTCTCGTTTTACAATCACCTTCCCTCTCTGTTCTCTCCTCTCTCATTTTTTGTAACTCTTTCGGCCTCGCTCTCTCTCTCTCTCTCTCTCTCTCTCTCTCTCTCTCGGCCATTTTCCATCGGTCCGAGCGATAAGAAGCACGCGAACCAATTTCTACTTTTCTCGTTCGTGTATTTTTATTTATTTCTTTTTCACGATGAAAATTTTCGATACGAGACTCGTGTTCGTGTTTTTTTTTGTTTTAAATCGTTCTTTCTGTTCCACGATATTTGCCTCCCACCGTGCAAATGAAACGAACATCTTTTCAAAAAATTACGATCGTTCGTTTCCTTGGCGCGTTATTTTTCATCGGCCGTTCTTTTCTCTCGCTGGTCGCGCTGAGACAGAGAGTTACGAGGCGTTTCAGCCAAACTTGACGTTTCGAAAAATCCCCTGACACTTTGGTTCCGTACAAATTTGTCAAATGATTTTCCACGCACGTGAATATCGGGGTTTCCCAATAAAATCTTCCCAAAAAAAAAAAAAAAAAAAAAAAAAAAACAACAACAAAACATAAAAAAATACGAGTCTGTAAAAAAAAAAAATCTCGTAAATTTCTGTAAAAAATTCGGAGACGAAAGATTGAATATTAAAAAAAAAAAAATTGATCGTTTCGCGAGATCAAAAAACACCGAAATACGCGTCAGCATATTTTTCCCATAGAAAAATAACCGCACGAACCAACATTATTTCAAAATTAACGAAATTCCGTAAAATTGCCTCATAAAACTTGTATCGTTTCAAATATTTTTATATAAATACTTAAATGTTATTATTATTATTATTATTATTATTTATTGTTAGTATTATATTAATGTAGCATTAAAATTGTTTTTTTTTCTTTGTTGTTGTTGTTGTTTTTTCGTTTTATTTTTTATGCGAAGGTGACACGTTTGGATTAAGGAGCGAGCATCTTTGAAAGTTCCTCGTCCTGCAGGCAGCCCTTTAAAAATTCGTCCTGCGTCAATTGACCGTCGTTGTTCTCGTCCATTTTCGCGAATATGTTCTTCGCTCTCTCCTCGGCGCTGTCCGCCGGCCGGTTGCTCGAACACGCCCCGAGCATGTCGTATATCGCCTGAAATAATAAAATCTCAAGAAAGAAAAAGACAGTGACGACGAATGGCTAAAAAGTTTGCCCAATTTTCACAGGCGCATTTCATTTGAAAAGAAAAGAAAAAGAAAATTTATTTTATTTTTCGAACAAAAAAAATTATTTTTTGAAAATGGTTTGAATTTTTTATTTTTTTATTGAGGAGCACGATACCTGAACGATTTTAGTCATTTCCTGGATGTCGATGACCCCGTTACCGTCTACGTCGTACATCCGAAATGCCCATTTCAATTTTTCTTCGGCAGTGCCACTTGACGTCACGTCAATCGCCAAAAGAAACTCCTGGAAAATGAGAAGAAAAAAAGTTTTTTTGATTATTTGAAAAAAAAAAAAAATTCATAATAATTCATCCTTCGACTGCCATGGGGTGGAGGGAATTTTCATTTTTCATCCCTTATAAATTATTAAGAATTAAATAAAATTTGGTGATAACGTTCTTTAGTATCAAATACAATGACACAATTTTTTCAAATTTTTCGTCTACATAGTCGTCGAATAATTCGAGTTTACAATATGCAAAAAATATACCTATATATATATATATATCTGAATGCTATGCTTATGCATGTAAACTCTAGTGTTCAATTATTCGAAAACTATGTAGAAGAGAAATCTTAAAAAATTTGTATATTCATATTTAATACAAAGAATATACTCACCGGATTTAAATTAAATTCTAATCATTTCGAATTTCCCTGTGCGTTTAACATGGCAACATTGTTGTGTGTAGCCAACCTCCTTAAAAGTTAATAATCAAGAGTCGCCGAAAGGATAAAAACGACGAAATTACGAGAGTCGTTAAAAATCTATGAAAGCTCATAAAAGTTGAATTTTATTTGGTGGATAAAACGATCGAGAGTATAAACAAGAGAGGGAGAAAAAATTCCATAGCCGAACTGAACGGAGCACGAAGAGATGCAGGGAAGCTTAAAAAATTGCCGCGGTATGAGGGTAGCAGTGGAAAAGGTATTTCATGGTCAGAAACTGGAAGCAACCACAGTACCACGTCCGACTAAAATGTGAGTTTACCACTTGGCCACTGCGGGATACGAGCAATTTAAGGATATAATGCGCACCCCCTCCAGCAGCTACAGTAAATATTTGGCGAACAAAAAAACGTAGATTTTCATTTCCCTACAACTTTTTACCGGGAATAATTTTGCTAATTATTCTCTTGCAGATAATTAACAGAGAATGAATATGCGAGCAGTAAATAATGGAACAAGACAAAGTTACAGTCTTGTTATGTTGGAAATTTTTTTCATTACGTAGCAAGAGAAAATTAATTACTGGAGAGTAAAAATAATGATGATGAAAAAATTTTGATCTTGAAATTCTTCTCTTTCTCAAAAATCAATAACTTCATGAAATGTCGAGCAATTATTTATCAAAATATTGTATATTTTGGTGAAAATAATTGTTTTGTTAAAAACTAAGGAAAATGATAAGTGATTACTAAAAAGTTAATTTTTTCCAACTCGAATACTTTTGGTTACAGGTTCGTTTGTGTTTCAGAAAAAATGGTGAGAAAAATTTAGGGATAAAGTTTCCAAGTTATTTCGTGAAACGTGAATCTTTTCGAAATTTGTATACTTTGAAAAAAATCAGTAGAAAAGGGGGTTGACGAGTCTACTAACTTAACGAATAAACGACCGAAGGAAACAAATGTAATAAAAATGTAAATACGTGAGTGAAGCGTGATTAATATGAATGTTAAAGTTTCGAGCTGTAGGTGAACTATTCCGTCAGACATTTTTTCTCTGTTTTCTTTACGTGCACGTAATTGTACGACATGCTCGAGGACTTTGAAGTTCGTCGTAGCTTTTCTCGCGTACAAAAGCTTTTCTTTCTCGGTTCTCAGTGATCCTCGTGTTCCAGTGGCTTCGTCTGTGTGGACTCGTAAAAAAGATGCCCTGGAGGAAAACTTTGTTCTCTTTTGCTTTTTACGATGCTTAAATAAATAATCTTCGGGGGGGTGGGAATAGGCAAGACCGTTTTTTCCGTCGAATCTTTTTCTTTTTTTTTTTTTTTTTTTTTTCAATCCCCTTTGGGGTACGTGCGAGTTTTTAGAATATGGAGAAAAGCAAAAAGAAGATTTTGGGCTGTTTCATTTTGGAGTCAAAGGGATTAATTGGCAAAATTATTTATTACGATTGAATAATCAAATAAATAAAAATGAAGATTTTTCGGAGTAAAAATTTGTTGCAGGCACATATTTCCTCGGTAATTAACGAGATTCTATCGCCATAATCATAATATTATATAAAAAGTAACGGCAAAATCATAAAATAAAAATTTTCCAAGGTTTTGACATTTTGCGTGAATCTTCTGAAGCGACGTATTGTAATGTGTAAAAAATTTGAGAAGGTTTCACCGTCTGGTAATCCAGATATTAAGTGTTTGAAATAGCAACTTTAACTTTTATGAGGTCTTATGGGAAGTTGGAAAAAAAGACGATATTTTACAACAAATAACTCGATTTCTAAACGGTGAAGGTTTCTCAAATTTGACCCACGCAGTTGAGTATGCTTGTTAAGAAGGTTCATACGAATTTTAAACAATTAAACTTGGAATTTATCTAACGCATGATAAACGATAGAAGCTCTTTAAAGGCAGTTTATTAATCAAGTCCTTAAGGGATGGAAAAGAATCCTCGTGTCACAAAAGTGTCGGTGGAAAAAAAGTTGAGGTTAATTTTGTTAATAATTTGGGTTTTTTCGTCTCGGTCAGAAATTTACGCGAACACGAGGGGTCGCGCGCTCGGGGTTAACGGTCTCGGTGGGCTCGTATCTCTTCGCCTCTTTAAAGCGTTACGTTGGGCCTGCGAGGTTTTTTGCCCGCAAGCATCCGCGAGGAAGGAGAAGAAAAAAAAGAGTAACAGAGAGAAAGGAAAAATAATGGAGAGAGGAGGGGAAAACGAGGAGGCAGTCGTGTGCTTGACTGAATGTCAGCTCGGAGTTAAGGGGGTGTGCTTGCATTGAGGCAACTCGGATGAGGCGAGCCTCGAGGTTGGAGAAATGCTTGGCTAGGGTCAATATGAAGAAATAAAGCAAAAGAGAGCCAGAGGAGACGATCAAGAGTTCAGGAAGAGGCACAAGAGGCGCTCACCACCTTTTCCCCCCTTTTTTTTTCATCCCCCCGATTCTTCTGTTCTTGCGGCACGAAACAAAAAAAACTCCACGAGTCTTTTCGTCACTATTTTACTCTGCAGTAAAATTTCGTCATTCCGCAAATGTCCAATTTCCAAAATCTCTGGAAAATTTTTCAATTTCCTGGAACTTTGAATATGCGAACGACAAAAACGTGAGAAAACGAATAAACAAAAAATTCCAACATTATTTGCAGATTTAAAAAACCTTACAAAATCGTGATTTTTCAAAATTTTGGAAATGCTCGCCGGGAATAAAGTTCGAAAAGAGCGATTACTCAAAAATTTATATTTGTCGGACAATATTACGAAAATGATTCAAACGTTATAATAATTTTGACAAATTCTAACGAAACAATCAAAATCGCAGTCCTTTGAACTCAAAGCTTGCTTGCGAGAAGGAAAAAAATGACAGTGTTTTGAAATGCCGTGTTTTATATTTTGCCTTCCTTTAGAGTTCTTGAAAACGCCATTAAACGTACATAAGCGCACGTAAAAAATGTTGCTTGTGGAGAAAAGCCTGGACCGTCCACCTCGGGGCGTCGAGTGACCCAGTTCATTCTAGGCATAAGCTTAACTACGCTCAAAACTTTTTATTAACGATGCGAAACCTCGCGGAAAAGCGCCGAGAAAACGCAAAGAACGAGACAAAGTGAGGAAAAAAACAAAAAAAAAACAAAAAAAGCAAAAAAATCTCGAGTAATTTCGGTCCAGCGATGTTTTCGAGGCTCCGAAATCTCCACGAATAGAAAAAATAATAACCAGCATAACGAAACCATAAAAAAGAGAATAATTAATTGCCACTGTAAATTGGAGCTGAGGACAGAATTTTAAGTAGAAAAGTCTGGTAACGATTTTCGATCAGACTCGGTACCGGTGGGTCATGAATTTTATAGATATCGAAGACTGAGCATTCTTCTATCGAGCATACTGCGAAAACGGTGAAAACCAGCGCAAAAGTCGATAGGACTAATTTTGCAGCGTTTGAAATTTACTACAAAAAAGATCCCGGTGGTATTTTTCTATCTCCAGTAGTTTAGTCCCAAGAGACGATCGAATGATTACCCCCGTGCATGACCTTGAGAAAACCCTCTATTTCGTCGATTCACGCTCAGCACTAAACTACTGCAGCTAGAAAAATTTCGTCGGAATCATTTTTGTAGTAAATTTAATACGCTACAAATTTAGTCCTATGGAATTTTGCTCTATCTCCCACCGTTCGAGCAGTATGAGCGATGAAAGATCGCTAAATTTTCAAACTCGAAGATTAATACCCCAAGGAATAAAAAAAACATTGGTAGGCTCTCGGAAACACTTGAGAGACCTAAACGCAAGTTGCCCGTAATAAAAATAATGAAAAACTCTCATTTCCTGTTAGGAAAATGGAGGAATGATAAATAAAGTAGAGAAAACATAGCAGCGATCGAAAAACGTGAATGAAACGCCTCCACGCATTTTTGATCGTAGCTAATCGAGGCGAACCTTGACGAGCCACGATGAAGCTGCCCACTGTGCGCTCGAACGATAAAGTAAACGGTTCAGAGGGTGGATTTGAAGGAACATCAGAAATCCTAGTGTTCTGAGTTGTCTGAATCGACGTCGGAACGGTGAATCGATGTTTGAGAATAGAAAGGACGTAGCGAAGGTTGTTAGGAGTGGAGTAACAAGTTCTTGTGGCTTTTGGACATGGATCTGTATATTTATACATGTCGACGTGTGTCAACTCCGTTTGCAGGAGTCTATTGACTCGGTTGGCAGTTCCAGCGTTCGCAAATCTAACTGTGTGTCCATACGTCCATAGACATTGGTACGAGCAGTCACATTCGTCAAGCTCGAGCTTGGCCAGTCGAAAGCAGTATTCGCCTAGCCAAATATTCCTTCAACTAACGACCACGTCCGAATGATTTTGATTGCTCAACTATATTCTAAAATTTCTAAAGAAATTCACAAAATCTTGTTCGACTTATTTCGAAGAGAAACTTCACCGTCGTTAATTTAAAAAAAACGTCGTAATAATTCGAAAAAAAAAGAATGAAATTCAATGTCACGAACGTTGAAAATATTATCAGAAAAAAAAAGATTAAAAAACTCTCGAGGCGTCCCTTTTTTTGTTCGACTCATTGGATCGAAGGAACTTTGATTTTTTGACGCTTCTGTAATACCCGAGATGGAAAAAGGTAGTTGGTCGTTGAACGCGAAGGATAAAATGCTTTTCATCCAGTTGGCTTGTCCTCGTTGGGTGGATATGGAAATTCACGTATGTAGGAAAGTACTAGACGCAAGTCTATGTGTGACTGTAAATGTCCTATAACGAGATTCGTGGATAGTCCAAAGTGTTTTGGTTGCGTGTCTGGAATATTTAACCAGATGCTTCAGCTCCTTAGGCTGTCGGAGCTTGTTGGAATTCTCACGGCACTTGGAGCTCTGGTGCGATAACAAAAATATACTCGACACGAACAGAGACAGAGATTTGTTTACAATTTCGTTTCTTTTTGTTTCTTTTAAATTTCAAACTGAGCAGTGAATCATAAAATACGTTCCGTCCAACACAGCAGTTGATCAACGAACTAATTAACTTTTCTAATTGAAAATTCAAACTTTCACTGAAAAAATTTAAAAAAAAAATGAAAAAATTTGTAAAAATGTTGTTTGTTTCGTAAATTCGAATGAAAATTTATCCTCCCAATTGAGATTTCGAAATAGTGACTAAAAGTTTCCAACGAATTGGTACGCATAAGAAAATTCATTAAGACTCATTAGGCATGACGAAAACGCAAGTTTATCACGTCGTTATGGAGGCAAACTTCTTGCATAGGAATATTTGCAATCGACTTGGTCGTGGGACTCTAGCGACATCGTCATCGTTGCCAGAAGATCCATTAATTCTCGAATTAATTCCTAAGAGCTCTTTCGATTGGGGTCGCCCATTGAACGAGTGTCGTACAGAATGCATTCCCTCGTAAATTCCAATCAAGTGAAAAGCTTAATTAGCTCGCACGAATTAAGAAAAAAAAAAAAAAAAAAAAAAAAACTCAAAAGTCGAAGAAAAATATTCCAATAAGCTCGAGGCAAAATCTCTGCAATAAGTAATTACGAAACTCCCGAAACTTTTGTGCGAGTAAAAAAGATTTTATTTACTGACAAAAATTCCATTTTTAATCTACGTTCGTTAATGAGATTCGATAAGATTTCGTGAGCCGAGACGCTCCCAATAAAAATTATCGAAATTTTCAAATTTGTCTCGGAAAAACATCGAAAAAGTGAATATCGATCTGAATCCTAAGAATCCGTGAATATACATCCGGTGAGTTGGTCTTTTCTGTGAATGGCAAAGTACATAAAGGAGAAAAAATATATAAGTGAACGTCTCGGGGGTGTGTCGAGGGATCGGCTGGTGCTTAAATTAGTTTTTTTTAGACGGTCTATTCAACGGAGTGTACGGTATGGCAGAACACAGTAGTTTTCCTTCTTTTTCCTTCGTTGACGAAGATTTTTTTTTTACTCGATAGTTTTACGCTCCGAAACGAATTAATTTGTTCTGAAAGATTCGTAAGTGCAGTTTGCAATCGTGATTGTGTATTTCGGCAGTTGAAACAGTCGGAATAATTGTTTGTAACGAAACAAAGAATCCGTAAATCCGGAAAGTTGGTTAATCGAAACAAAAAATTGAGACTATTGCCATTTTTTGACTCCGAATCCGAAACCACCTCTGTTTTCGTAACGACGTTACGAATTCCAGGTGAGAGCACACGTTTTTTTGCCATGGATATAATTTTTTTTTGTGGCACTCTAAAAAAATTAAAAATGATTATTTATTAAATTAATATTATATTATTTATTATAAATTGAAAATTAATTATTGTTCATTTTTTTTTTATACAAATTTTTTTTTTTTAGAGTTTCGCGAAAACTGAGCTGTCTTCCGAGATTTTTCGTGCGCCATAAAAATCGTTCCGCTGCTCAAACGTTTTTAGTTCGAACGAAACACTGTTTTTTTCTTTTTTCACACAAACTTTTTTTCTTTCTGATAAAAATCATATCTCTGCTCATAATAGTTTTGTTATTGCAGCAAAAAAAAAAAAAAAGAAAACAGCGTGGAGCCTTGCCTCACAAAAAGCTGTGCGTGTCGCGTGATAATTTTTTTCTGCCTGTATAACAATCACCCCTATTTCGTGTTAATATTTTTTTTTCCGACCCAGCACTGAAAACGAGCCTCTTTTTGTTAATGTTTTTCCTGCAGGAAACTACCCCTGTTTTCGTAACAATGCTGCTTTTTCAATGGAAGCTTCGCTCATTAAGGGAACAACGGCTTTTTTCCTTTCGTAAAAATTGTCAATTTTCGAAGAAAAAGCCTCGTTATTCATTTTTTTTTTTTTTTTTTCAATTCGAACCAAAGACTCTGGCGACGATTTAATTTTTTTCTCTAGAGTCGGCGATCGCATGGACGTTTTTTATTCGTCCAGGTTACGCGCCGATGACGTAACGGCGACGTCTCGCGGACAGACGTTCGCGTCACGAGAGAGCCGACAAAGAAATCGATTGTTCGTGCTGCGTTGTTAAATTATTTTTTCCATCGCTAGAAAATTCAATGTCGAAAGATGTGTCGACATCGACTGACTGTTTGCGACGTTAAATCGGTTAATTTAACGTGCAAATATACGCGTGCACGAGGCTCGTTCGCACAGGGATTGAGGCGAGACAGTTTGTCAACTTGGCCGAGTTGTTCGGCGGCTCCCTCTGACGCTTTCTATCGCTCTCGCATCGGCTGAATGTAACGAGACGATGGAGAAGGAGCAATCTCAAGAATTTCGCACGCTCCAGAGAAATTCCTCGTCGTCTCGACTCTCCTCGGAATTTCTTCAATTCGCGAGGAGTCAATAAATAATTTAAAAACCAAATCAAAAAGTTAAGAGCGGTGAAATTTTCGACATTTTTCCGTTAACGCCATCTCTCGGTTGAACGCTCGATCGAAATTCCACTAAACATACCATTCCAAAAGACTTGATATTTCACGAGAAGCCTATGAAAAAAAAACCCCCCAAAAAACAAAATTTTCAATGTTTCGCTCTGCCATTTTGAGTTTCATAAATCGGACAAGTCCCAATAATCGGTGAGTCCAAAAAAACCCCCCGAGCTATAGATAATTTTTGGTTCGGAGCACATCAGTGCACTGAAAACAAAATTTTTTTGAAAAATATCGATATTTAGTTGGATACGTTCGACTAAACGTTTTTTTGAATAATCCGAAAAATCGTGTCATTAGAGCAAGAAATCTTGTAGAAAGTCTCTTCGTAAGCAAATTTTCGTCGTTCCAATGGTAAATTTCGCTGACTGTTCCGTTAGAAACCAAATATCCTGCCAAAATAACGGAAATTTTGAAATTATCGAAAAATATTTAGTTTATCGTGTTCAACAAAATATCGACGATTTTTAACAAAATTTCATTTCCATTGTGCATTTTGTTGAGGTGAGAAAAAAAGAGTTTATGGCACAGTAAAAAGCTCAAGCTTATCGGGATATTTCGAATGTACGAAAAGAAGAATGGACTGACCTTAAAGTCGATGTAGCCATTTTTGTCCATGTCGAATGTGCGAAAGACGTGATCACAAAATTCCTCGGCGTTACCGGACGGGAAGAACATTTTGTACATGTCGACGAATTTCGCCGGAGTGAGTCGTCCATTGGGACAGTCTTGCTGAAAAGTAAAAATAAATAAAAATAAATCAAAATCAGAAAAGTAGTGAAATATCTGAAGAAACATCGATGAATGTTTAATACTAAAATAGATCATTTCGTAGGTCCGATAAAAACGAGGCGTACGGAAAAAACAATGAGGCAACGTATCGAAAAGGTAGTTTAATATTTTACGAAGAGAAATCCATTTTTCCGAGAGGAGAACCAGCGCCACTTTATTTCCAGATGTCTTTTTTTTCAAACAACCATTCTCCAGAGATTTATTTTTCTTTTTTTTCGGATCCGGGCCGCGTGGATCCGATAATAGGGGGGGGGGGGGTTGGAAAGAAGGGATGATGCGACGATTGCTACAGGAGAGAGAGAAAGAGCTCGAGTCGTTCTTGTCTCTTTCTCTCTCTGTCGGTGTCTCTCGACCTACATTCGGTTAACGCGGTTGAAAATAAAATGTAGCGAGCGAGTTGAAGGGAGGAATTTTCGAAGCTTTGTTTTTTGACATGCCACCGAGCAAGTTTGTCGAGATATTCGTCGAGATAAGAGAAAAGTAAGCACGAAAAATAAATAGAAAAATAGAAAGGAAATAAAATAAGTTGAAAAAAATAATATTTTCGTGTTTACGGAATTTAAGGAGTTTCGGTAGGAAAGTTTAAATATTGAGAAATTGATAAAATTTGATGATAACGTTCTTCAACATCAAGTACGAAAACACAATTTTTTTTCAAATTTTTCATCAGTCTAGTTATCGAGTAATTCAGCATTAAAGCAGAATTCTTATGCCCGGAATATATACTTATATATTTGAAAACGCCACACTTGTACGCGTGAACTTCAATGTTCAATTACTCGAGAACTGGTTAGAAGAAAAATCTGAATAAATTTGTATCGTCATGTATAACACTGAAGAATATATTTACAAAATTTCATTACGTTCTAAACATATTTTTAAAATTTTCACGTTTTTAACACGATTCAGCATAGCAACATTGTATCGCCGGTAACGAAACATGCAACTTTTTAATGTTCAGCAATTGGAACCCTGTAGAAATATACTGAAAATTAAATTTTGTCAAAAAACGTCGATATTTTGTTCAACACGTTAAACTAGGTATATATTTTTTGATAATTTCAAAATTTTTCTAATATTGACAATATTTTTGATTTCTATCGGAACATTCAGCAAAATTTACGATTGGAATGACAAAAAATTGCTTTTTGAAGAGATTTTCTAGAATATTTCTTGCTGCGATCACAAAATTTTTGTCATTTTTCACAAAAAGTTTAGTCGAACGTATCCAACAAAATTGGCTTTTCAGTGTACTACAGGTTTCCCTTCTACCCCCCCCCCCCCCCCCCTATAAAATCACTAACCCTTGAACCCTTGATAGAAACGCTTTCAAGATTTGGGAGATAATTAATATTTCATGGATCTACGTGTATATGTGTCGTCGCAGACGGATCAATCCAGTGGAGAGTTTGCAAATGATAAATGTATGAGAAGATGCATCCCCAACACTGTGGCTACGGAGTTGGTCAGCAAAATATATATTTGTATGGATGGAGCCAAGGGGCATGCAGGACGTTTAACCTTCCTGTGAGGCGAGGTTATATCACGCTTGGGGAGTTCATTTCAAGACAGATGTTCCGAGCCGATAGAGCCTGGAAAAACGACAGGACAGGAGAAATAACCTGTCGAGGATGAGGAGTTATAGACACGAGATGAAAGATGGTTGGAATGACCTTTTCCCAATCTCCTGACAGGCTCTCGTATCAATTTCTGCTTGGAAGAGACCCTCGAGAATTTGTTGGATCAACGAAATTTAGGTTCAACGAACAAAATTGTTGGTTCATTGTTGAACCAATAAAATCTGGGCCCACCGAAGAATTTTGATGATTCCAACAAAGATTGGATCGTTCGATCGACTGAATTTGTCGGTTCGAACGAGGATCACGAAGAATTAAAAATATCCATGGCAGTGCGTGGAGGAGTTGAGAAATGTTGGAAATTGGGGAGAATCCGAAGGAATAATTGAATGTTCAGTTTTGCTTGTGAACGTGTGGTCGATAAATGGATCGTCAGAAAGAGGATTTTAATCTATTTTCTGATGATAATGTCATCATTGGATATTTCTTGATCCTTATCACTGGAAAAATCTTGATAAGAATACGGGGATTGTTGAGGAGCCTCTGCGGGAAGCCCTTAAAGTGAATGATTAGCCTAATTTTAACTCTGGGACGATTAAACTAAATACGTGAGGCATAATGTATCATGGTGATTCGACGTGGGAAGTTGTAAGGGCTAGCTTGGGGGATATAAAAAAACAACGTTATCGGATGAGGTCGGAGTGGGAAGCAGGAAGGGAAGAATGAGAAAGTGCGAGTCGCCACACAGTCGGGTCTCTGGCACCCCTCCTTTCCGGTCTTTCGTTGAGGTCGAAGTTACGCAGAGGGTATATATTGATCGGAGCTCGCAGGTATAGCGTTATAACACGAGCGCGGTCTGTCTCTTTCCCTGACTCTTATCCGGGTCCAGGCGGAGCGTATCAATGTATGGGATCTTTGGCTACCCCTGAACAGGAAGAAAAAAGGGCTGGAGGGTGAAGCGAAAAGCTGGAGAAAGAGGAAAATGATGGAAACGTGAATATTAGGGAGAGAGAAGGGAAGCGTTTGTCGAAGGGTTGGTGCATGGAAGCGAAGGGTCCCGATGACGAAGGAGGTTTTGCAAAAATTCGTATATACTTGGAGAAGTTCGAGGAAGACACAAAAGATGAAAAACTTCGGTCGCTAGGTACTGGTCGGGTGTGTTGAGCTGACGCCGCAAGTCAAATGTCGAGGGAGATGCGAGGCAGAATCGATTCGAAAAGAGGCAATCAGGAGGATCCCAGTTACCGGATTGTTTCTAAAGCGAACCTGTAAATGGTAGCCAGTCCCTCGGAGGCACAATTTTTACCACGAAGACACTTGGATCGAGACGAAATGCCAACTCGACGATTTCGTGAAAAACCGTGCAATTGTCAGTGGTTGGGTAGCCTAACGCGCGACCGATTTCTGACCTACGAGCACTCGAGAATTGGGTGTTGATCGGACAATGGTGGAGAGCCTCGTTGTGCCCTGCTGCATTGCTCCACCATCCTCGTGTCTATTTACTCAAACGTACAATGATGCCACATTTTTTTCCGATAAGCTCCGCTCAAACAAGAGCAGCAAGTTGTACCTCTTGCCGCGTTGCATCATCCGAACTAGAATAAAATGTCTCTTCTCTGCATGCAGTTACTTTTGCCCCAGTTTCTCGCAATAATAGTAACAAAGTGTGGAGATCTGTGAAACTCCATATAGTTTCTGGAGTCGGTGTGCAAGAGAATGTTGAAATATACTTTCTGGGAAAAGCAGAAAGCATGCTCCGGGGGTATGAATTTATATGTTGGGTAATAGAAGGAGCTCGACTAGTCTGTGGACTGGATGAGGTCAGCGAGGAATGGTGACACATGGATGATACTGAAGTTTCCATCATTGGAAAACAACGAAATTGAAATTTTTTAATGATTATCGTCGCCGGAGTCTATTTCTTCACCAATCTCTCAGATCGATCGAAAAATCACAGCAAATTGATTTTAAGGGGGCGTTGGAGCTTCGGAACCCACCCTTCAAGGTAGTTGAAATGTAAACAAAATTTCGATTTCGTTGCTTTCCAACGATGGAAACTTCAGCATCATGACAAATGGATGAGGAATGTTGGTCAAAAGACCATCAGATGACACACGTTAAACCGGATCATTTGGCCTGCAGGTTGATCATCTATCAGCAGGAAAGCTCCAACGAATATGGAGGAGAAGACTTCGTCACAGCAATTCGGGCTGAGAGAAATTGTCAATGGCATCTCGTACCTTTGTGCTTTCCACTCAAGTCGATAAGCCAATTGTGCGGAATAGACATGAGAATCCAGTTCTACGGTGACCCAAGTGAGATGCCGTTTGCCCATGACGCAGAACTCAAATCAAGGATCATCGTTCTTTGGATGATCGGAGTGACTGGGCGAATCATGCTAATTTGCAAAGGAACCGTAAGTCACAAAGGACCTGCCCACTTGGCCAGGCTTCCTCTGGGATCGATACAGTTGATGGAATATTACAAGTCTGCATGGTAAGTATACCTCTTACAAAACTGATAGACCAGCAAGATTCCTCGGATGGATATGGTCCACGAACGGAGAAGGATTGGCGTGAGAGGATGCAAAACTAAGAGTTGATCCATTAAAACAAGATTCTCCGGATAGACAAGCGGATCATCGTTTGACAAGCTCCGCACCGTCTGGAAGCTTCAACAAGTGTCTAAAGAGGAAGGAAAAAAGTAGGAAGCAGGTTTGATCAATAGGCGTAAGCGACAGCTGGAAGATTAGAGAGGACAGGATGGATATCAGATGGGCTGGTCTGTGACATATTGCATCGAAAGAGTAGCAGAGTCAGCTACTGATACAGGGAAGCTTGTGAGTTAGTCCCCAGTCAGCAAAACTGCGGGGCTAATGTTATTCCTCATGGGTGGTATATCAAGGGTGCATATAAGCGGCAAACTGGCACAGCTCCATCATCCGAAAATTGATGGGTAATCCGAACAAAGAAAAGCGAATTAATATGGTGGTGTAAAAAGTTGTTGGTGGGCATACCGGGGCCTGAGAGGTTGTTGGATCCATAAACGAGGATCGATGAAGATCCGTAATGATTCAAGTACACACGGGTTGGCTCTTTTTGTCTCGGAGGACAGAGGGCGAAGGAGGGGAGGCTCGTAAAGCAGAAGCAGCAAAAGAGGACCGTAAAAGCGCTTGCCAAAAGAGGTCCCTCGGAATTGCAGTGTTTGCAAGGATTGTTATCGGTGAAGAGGAACAAGGAGGAATGAGAATAAGGTTGAGTTCTCCGACAAGCCGGTAGATATGGTACGTCACGGAACAAAGTGATAAGAAGAGCAGGACAGAGTATAAGTTGGGAAAACAGTCAAGTGTAATGTAGAAGGGAAAATGAGGAGTGGCGAAAGAGGCAGCGAGTAGAGAAGGAAGAGGATAAGCCGGGGGGGGGGGGGGGGGGGAGTGAACTCGAGTACACGGAACGGGGCACCTTCGAGGCTGCTAACACTTTGGAGAAGAAGCTTTTTCATGGCTATATCTGACGGGGTTGAACGTTCATCAGCCGGGGGCCAATTGTACGGGGGCTTGGAGTTCCGGCGTAGAAAGGAAATGAAAGCTGGGGCGTTGCGAGTAAAGAAGAAAAAAATATCAAGAAGTTGGTGATTGTTACGAGGGACATTGGTGTCGTGAATGCCATGCTGTTAGGGATCGGAAGATCCTCGACATGCACTATAAATAACCAGTGAGCACGCTTGGAACAAAAATACGTACAATCGATAAAATTCCAAGGTATATCTGATCAAGCCCCCAGTCGTTTTGGTCTGTTGGGCTGGATGGGTGAATGCTAATTTCGGCAGAATCGCGTGTTCGATTGCGTTTAGGTTGGAGGAGGACGAAAACAACAAACAAGATCGGAGCTTGGCGGTGTCCGCATGCTCGCAAGTTTGACAGTGTTTTCCAGGCGTGAATATCGGCCAGCCGGCATCCAACCAATGCAAACGGACAGATGGACCAGAATGTGTGCCGCTTATGCGGGAGAGGATATATAATGGGAAGAACGACGTGGAAAGAGTGACAAATGGACGGGTTGGTGGGGCACCCTGTCAACGTTGGATCTAACAGTGGATGAGGAAACAACGGTATGTGTTTGTTGGACAGCACTGGAAAGCATGTGAAACGGACAGCTTGTCGAGGGAGCATGGAATCAGGATCCAGCCCGCACTTCAACTTCCATGCAGAACGGCAATCTACCAGATTACTGTCAATGCTCGCGAGCGATGAAAAATTCATATTTGAGGATAAACGCACTTGCCATTGGCGCTCTATTCCCTGAGGACAAAGAGGGACCGAGTGGTGCTGCACGCATGGCTTTCATGTCCCTCGACAATACCCGCGGTCCGATGTTATCAGATTAAAAAACGGCGGACCTTTGGGGCTATTTCAACGACGATGTAGCCTCGATTTCGCTGCAAGGGCGATTATCAGGAGAAAAAATAAACGACAAAGACGGAACTGCCTGCTCAATTTCCGGTGATGTGTGTGACCACTCGGACTCTATCGGCTCTTTCCATCACCCTAACCTTTGCAAAGCTCGACAAAGTAAATTTAACTCCACACCTCGGACCGTATTAACAGAATGGCACAATTTTCCAAGGAACAAACATCTGGATGACAAATTAACGAGCTAATAAACAATAAGAAAGTATTTGCATAAAAGGTCAACTTACTTTGAATCCTTTGTACCATTCCTTGATAGTTGCTTCATCGTATCGAGTATGTGACTTGAGGAAGTCCATGTCCTCCTTGCTTAGCTTGTCTTTGCTCCCGAAACATCCCATTGTGAAAGCTGTACAAACAAACAGGAGAACAAAGCTCAATATTTCGGTTACGGATGATGGGTGACGGCTACGTGATCCTTACAAGAATTATTTTCGGCATAGGTTTTCTAATACAAAACTGACTTCACAATAGTCATTGTATTAGTTCAGAAATATAATCCGTGAAGAATCGATATTTCCATATGATTTTATTGATAAAAATATGTTTAATAAGTCAATTGTGACTAGCGTTGTACATCGTTCAACAAGGGTACGTTTGACAACGTACGGAAAACACAGCTGACGCCGTGGTCGGTCATGGGTTATGTTGTGTGTTTTTTTTTTAATATTTCAATCGATTTTTAATGGGAAAGTTTTTTGTTATGAAATCTTGGGAATAACTACTGGAAAAAATAAAAAACTTTTCACCATTCTAAGCTGGTGGGGATAAGTGTTTCAAAACACTGGAGATTCAATAATTAATTACTGCTGAACTAGATGGTAAATAATATCAAAATTTGGCACATCGATTCAGTACATGTTTATTTACACCTACAAAAATGTTCAACCCTTTTTCTTGGACCACTCAAATTCATCGATAATCCTTAAATAAAAACATCACAAACTAAACACATGCACCAAGTGTATCCAGCACAATGAGCCAAGTGTTACTTTAATCTTAACAGCATGAATAATGCTATTGAATGAATTACAACTCCTTCAATTATTCATGTTCGCGATGAATTTCTGATGGACCAAGTATGTCTGACAAACAGGTATATCACCTAGAGAAATGTACGTTTCCGTTAGTGACAAATATCGATATAGTGTCTAGGACTGTATCCATTTATTGATGGTTACGAGGGAAACACTGAAATCGGATTAGCGAGGCAGTATCCAGGAAATTGAGGATGGAATATCGGAGAGAGTTCCATCACGAATATACCGAGTACACGTGTAAATAAAAAGATACACGGAGGATATATTTTGTTCGGGAGCTAATATACGATATTTCCGATCGAAAACTACTTTTGGCAGAACATGACGAAATAGTGCAATAAACTTTATTGGTCACAGGTGATCCGTTAGGATATTTATTGTTATTATTATTGCGTCATTCTTATGTACATATATACATTGATATGAAGTCACGTGGGATGAGAGATTGTGTGGGATAGTTTTAGTACGCGACCGGGTTACTTTCCCTCCATTCCGGGTCGAGCGAGCGAGGCATGAAAAAAATACGTAACGAGATGACCAAAACTTTGGCAATTGCGGATGGGAGTATTATTTGCTCCTCGCATCGAATCGAACCGAGGGAAATCCGAATTTCATATTTTCTTTTCGTCTTTTTAACCGTCAGCTTACGAGCTTAATAAAAAATGATTTTCATGCGGTAAGTCGATGAGGAAATGAACTTAGTTAATGAGTAAATGAATAACTTTGGTGGCGATTGGGACGACTGTATCAACATGTATTTTCTAGCATGATAGGGAAGCCCGTAGCTCTTTAGGAAGTCCGAGAATGAAAATAGCTGCTGAAATAGCAGTGCCATTTGTTGATCTCGAAGGGAAATTTATCGCGGGATTAGGAGCCACTTTGTACGGGCGATAAAGCTTTTATTGTCTTATGTACAACGTACGAGCTGGTTTAAGTACCAGGGGCATTTAACGAGAGAGAGAAAGAGACAGAGTCGATCATATCTCTTGATCGTATACGCCAACACATCTGGATTGGTATGGGTGCGTGCATGTAAACAAAAACTGCGGGAATTTCAAGAGACGTTACGCCACACGCCAATTAAATCTTCGATTATCTTGCGGACCCGAGGAATAGAATAGTGAGTGTATGCAGCGGAGCCACTTTTCTGGAAGACGTTTCATGGCAAATCAACCGAACAGAGTTATTCACCGGTTTGCAAGGAACATTCGAGGCAAGAATAAGAAGCATCAGGTACGTTTCTGGCCGCTTTGGATCGAACTACACCGAAATAGGTTGCTCGACGAAAAAAAAGATTCGACCGTAACGCGATTCGTATTAAAAAGTGATTCCCTTCCTGGTACATATTGCTTTCGAATTTCGACTCGTGTCTGTTTTTATTCTTCGCGATTGATTTTGATGGTCGATTGATTTTTACAGAGTCAGTTCGATGGCCCGAATTGAGAGCAACGTCGGGCTTGCCTACAATGAAATCTTTATAATTCGTCGCTGCGCCATGTTTGTTTAAATTTAAGGGCTTTCCAGAGTCGAGGAAAATGAGGCAAGAGGCAACGTTCAATTTGTTTGGGAATTTCCTACTTCTGAAACAGTAATACGACTGTGAATTGGCTGCTGATTGTAAAAAGTGTCGTTCCATTTCGAAACGAGTGTACATTGCAGCGTCTGGAAAACAACTTTTTATGAAAATAGTTTTTCTTATTTTCGTCAAGGGTCAGAGAGTTTTGTTTTTACATCCCGCAAAATATCGTAACATTTTGTCAACACGAGAGAAAAATTGAAGGCTTGACAATGCTGTGGAATTTCGTTGCATTTTGGAGATGCGAACACGATTCTCATTAACCAAAAAGCAAAAGATTTACACTAGAAAGGAAATTTTGTTAAAAATCGTCGATATTTTGTTGAATACGGTAAACTAAATATTTTTGGATAATTTAAATATTTTCGTTATTTTGGCAGTATATCTGGTTGTTGAACGGAATTGTCAGCGAAATTTACCAGTGGAACGACAAAAATGTCCTGCCGGGAAGACTTTCGAAAATATTTCTTGCTGCAATGACACAATTTTTGGGATTATTAAAAAAAAAAAAACGTTTAGTCGTACGTATCGAACAAAATATCGATGTTTTCAACAAAATTTTGTTTTCCTTGTAGAAATCTGAAGCACCGAAGTGGATAGTTTTGAATGGTAAATCACGATGTACCATTTAAGCAGAGATTTTGCTTGGAAATCGACGATGCAAAGAACGAGAAAAAGAGATCGTCGAAGAGGAAGAAGTAACCGAAAGAAATGCACATTTTGCCGCATTTGGATAACGGGCGATGTTAGCTGGATGCACACATATTTGTGGTGCTCCCTAGTAAAAGCGAGAAAGTTCAGTTGGTAATGTCAGTCAGATAGAGAATCGATTGGATGCCGCAATGACAACGACGACGACGAGGACGAGGACGAACAACGACAGGAAACCGTGCACGTGAACGGCATAAAGAGAGAACTTGAGAGAGCCAAAGAGAAAGAGAGCAAGAGAGAGAGAGAGAGAGAGAATAGGAACGGAGAAAATAATATCGTAATGAGCCGGATCGATACGTGGCCGGAATAACGAGCAATTGTGAAGCGTTACGCGATGGTGACGAATATTAAATAAAGAAAAAAGGATGTGCCATTAAATCACACACGCGAATATGGGTTGTTGAGACTCCCACTCTGTGCATGAAGAAAAAAAAAAACAAAAAAGTATCTGAATTACGAACGTCTGATAATGCATGCGAGGATGAATACTTCGTGGATATCCGGACAATTATCTCGCAAAATAATGGACAATCAATCCTTTACCCATACCACACGAATGCAGTTTTTGCCACGAGCTCTTACGAAATCGAAGAATATTCAATGTTCCGTCTATTGATATAAAAAACCCGAAATAAAAAAAAAAAATATATATCGACTCTTTTCGATGAGAATTTAATAAATTACGGTTAATTCTGAATATTCCATTAAATTCCAAAAAATGGTTCGTCTGACAATTCTTACTGCAAGAATCCTGAGAATGCCTAAAGTTGAATACTCCACGACGAGAACAATAACCACGAGATTCAATTAGACTTTCTACCATTTTTCATTGTCTAATTGACAAATTAATCAATTTCTTTTATTTCTACTGCAAAAAAATGGTTCTCGTAGACGAGAAAAGAAAACGACTTTTTGACTGTAAAAA
Source organism: Hyposoter dolosus (assembly GCA_963921915.1). NCBI lineage: Eukaryota > Metazoa > Arthropoda > Insecta > Hymenoptera > Ichneumonidae > Hyposoter > Hyposoter dolosus. The sequence goes on from OY998139.1 coordinate 2,559,475, forward strand.
TAAAATAACATTCGAAGGATAGTGAACAATTAAAAAAGTCTCATTACTGGAATAACGATTAATTGATTTTTCGGTAATTGATTAGAAAAACGATAATAAATAAGAAAACTCCGGAATCATTTCGAAAACGAACTCTAAAGCACAATGACGTCAGGATGGAGTACAAAAATAGCTGGAAATTGCTATTTACATAATAAATTCAAATATAGTTCCAATGCCGCAATTAAAAGGAAAAAAAAATGGGTCATCGTCATTAATCCGTAGCAGCTCAATAAATTCACAGCCCGTTTCGTGGGAGAAGGAAAAAAAATGGATTATTCTGGTACAGTTGTGGATCGTCGTCTCTTTCTCTCATTGTTGGGTTTGCCTGGAAAAACAGTTTGGTAGCGAGACGATTTCTGGCAGAGGCGGTGATTGAAGCGTGTATTAATAACAGTACGTACAGCATGAATGTGCATGCATATCATAAGATTGCAAGAGAGCGTGACAGTATACGAAAGCATGAGAAAGACCAACAGAGCCAGAGAGAGAGAGAGAGAGAAATGAAGAGCGAGTTAACTCGTTCGTATACGAGCTGCGTTTTGTTCCAGATAGCCATGAAATCTTTATTCGTATGTGAGTCCGCGTGGCTCCAGAACTTGGTGTATTGTAGTTATAAACGCAGCTTACGTGGCTCTGGTGAATTGGAAGCGTAACCGAGGAGAGACTCGGCGAAATTGAATTACAGCACGTGCAGGAGCAAGAGAGAGAGAGAGGGAGAGAGAGAGAGGGGGGGGGGGGCGAGAGGAGAGGAAGGGTAAGCCCAACATGGAGAATGAGATGGGGAGAAACGGAAAAGGCTAAATTAATTAATCACCTTTGAAATAATTGCAAGCTCCGTGCAACTCTAGCAAATGATTCACCAAACGAAATGGATATTATTCCTGAATTCAAATTACAAATATTTCGCTAACTGTTTTGCATTAACGTCGTCAAATTTAATCAACGTTTGTACAAAAATATAACAAACGAATAGGAGTTGGCGTGATTCCTCAGTCCATATACTAAATTCTTTCTCAATCCCACGATGACAGAACAATTTTTTTTTTTTTTTTTTTGACCCAGCAAATAAATGGAGCAACGAATTGAAGAATAACTAAATTTCCATCTGTCCGATCTCCAAGGAGATTGTCAAATTTGAAAAATTCTTAATTCAAGATTCAAGCATGAAAGATCGATATACGAAATAAATAACATAATTATGGATTGTTTCGGAAATATGTCATTCCACGAATAACGAGCTGCCTCGTATACGAGTACGAATCGCATCAATCATAACAACGTAGAAGCGAGCTTGTGGCCGGAATATCCGACCAAGTGAGGTATGTGCCATTGCTCTGTAAGCTTCGATACAGTAATGTACGATACAAGCCTCGAGCTGAATTTACGGAGAGAAACTTGACGTATTCGGTGAGTCTTACTCCCCGGTAATACGCATACGCTACGTGATGATATTAACGAGCACGTTTAGCTACATATTACGATCATGTGGATGTCCATACTCCGAGATATATACACATGTGTGTCCATATATGGAGAGAGAGAGAGAGAGAGAGAGAGAGAGAGAGAGAGAGAGAGAGAGAGAGAGAGAGAGAGAGAGAGAGAGAGAGAGTTTGATTGATTGATTGTTTATTAGTTTTCTCAGCTATTTTCATATATTTAATTACACATTTTCATATTGTTCTTAAGGAGGTTGGCTACACACAACTATGTTGCCATGTTAAAAGCATAGGAAAATTTGAAATGTTTAGAATTTAATGAAATTTGGTGAGTATATTCTTTAGTATTAAATATGAATATACAAATTTTTTGAGATTTTTCTTCTACATAGTTTTCGAGTAATTAAACATTAGAGATTACATGCATAAGCATAGGATTCAGATATATATAGATATATCGTTTGCAAATCGTAAACTCCAATTATTCGACAACTATGTAGACGAAAAATTTGAAAAAAATGGTGTCATCGTATTTGATGCTAAAGAATGTCATCACCAAATTTTATTAAATTCTTATCGAATTGTCGTATGTAGCCAACCTCCTTAAATTTATAAACTACAGAGAAAAACAGAGAGATTGATAGATAGATATATTTATTATGCCCCGGCAAACTATAGGGCAAGAAAATAAAATAGCAAAACATAAAAATAATATGAAATGGAAATAAACAAACAATAAAATATGAAATAGAGAAAGAGAGAGAGAGATTGATTGATTGATTGATTTATTTATTAATTGTGCCTTGGACAGACCCTTGGTGCATAGATAACAGTCTTATATGAACAGTGGTTTGATTATTATAGAACGTTCAAATAATCAATAAACCTGCAAAGAAAAGAAAAATATAAAATTAAAATATAATAGGCTCAAATCACAATATCTCACAAAAATTACTTCAAAATGGGAAAGCATGAGAATGAATAGAGAAAAATAAATAAATTCAATAAAAGTAAATAATAATAACAAAAATAAATAAATAAAATATAATATATAGCAAAGATAGCAGACAGAGAGAGAGGAAGGGAGAGAGCAAAGCGTTAGCTAATGCATCAGGATGGAAACCGACTGAGCAAACAGCTAAAGTGTCTAAGAGCTGGAAGGATGATCGATGAGAAGCACGATTCCAACGAATTAATTGTTATTAATGAACGATAACGTTGAATTGACCACGACGTTAATTTAACACTGCAATTACGTAATGTCCGATGGGACAATAAATTATGTAGTTTGAGAATGAATTAATTATTCAAGCGATGTAATGTTCGAATTGGATAATGAGTTCGAGAATTCATTAGTGAAAGGATAATTAGTAAGTAGTAACAATTATGAATTGTCCAGGACTTGAATCATTGGGAATGACGTTGATAACGAGAGCTGCGTCAATGTCTCGTAAATTGTGTGTACAGGAATGATTGAAAACGACATTTTTTTGGATAAGAACAGTCTTTGTACACAAACGATCAGTTATTTTCACGCATGAGTAAAAGATGAAAAGAAACAAACGCTGGAGGAGCAACGTTGAGCAAATTGATATAACTCTTGGGAATATCGTATCACTTTGAAATAAATTCGATATTATGATTGTCCCGGTTATCGTGAAATATACGCCGAAGGAATTGCGGATAGAATTTTACGCTGGAATGGACAGCAAACTGAACTGGGACGTTGCGGACGTAGAGAAAAGTAAAAAAAATATTTTTTTTTCATGATTATGAGTTTCTTGAAAGTTCTTGGGCTTATGAACACAAGCTGGAGATCGGAAGCCTGATGGAAAAGTCAGGGAAGGTTTTTTTATGATGCTGTGCTGTGGCGAGTTACGAATCATCAAAGTTGGAGGATGGGAGTTGTTTCGTCACGCGTACTACCGAAACGGTTGGAGATACGGTAAAAGTTCATAGGACCAATCATGCAGAGCATCAAATTTCCTAGAAAAAAGTATTTGGCCAAATTGTTCTACCTCCCATAGCCGCAGCGCTGAGAGCAAATATAAAAAGTGCCTAAAATCGACTGATTGGAACGGTGACGACCAGGCATTTCGACTCTCAGTGCTAAACGAGTCAAGATAGAGAATAGCCTCCGGGAACTTTTTTGTAGGGAATTTCATTCTCTACAAGACTTGTCCTAGGGATTTTTGTGCTATTTCCAACCGTTTTCGTAGTACGCTCGATGAAAATACTAAAAATTTAAATTTCCACTACTGGACCTGGAGCATTCTGTATATTCCGAAATAAACAAAAAGAGCTACTCCAAGGGAACACCGCAGAAGCCATGTTCGACTCTTGTAGAACGTCTATATATCGACGTAGAGAAAATTACTTTGGAATAATCGAGAGCAATCTGGATCTGCCTGAGGCATTAAAGTATCCAAGTCTGTCTCTCTTGTCCTCCCCCTCCCTTCTTTCCTCGTTACGTGCCGGATAATCTTCCTAGCAATATCCCACGGGAACTCAACGATATTTCTCTTGCCCATAATTCCTCTCTCCGTCCTGGTCTCTGTCTATGCTGCAAAGAGCTTTTACTACTACGTGTTCTCGTCGAACTTTTGCAAATTCGATTCCGAACACGGTAATAAAATTTTATATGTAGCCAAGAGAGGAGTGGCTTGAAAAAGAGGGAAGAGGGCGTAAGCGATTTTCATCTTCGGTTACGAAAAAAAAAAAAAAAAAAAAAAAAAAACAGAATATTGAATAAATTTTCATATCCGAAATTATTGATATTTCCTAAATCGACCTCACGCTAACTCGGGAGCAAAAAAAAATCGAAAAATAAGAATAAATGGAACATGGTGAAAATCTGATACGACCGATCATCCTGAGAATAATAAACGAGAGTCTCATCGTAGCAAACGGATGAAAAATCGTCGCATTTGTCTAATTTTTACGTCACAAATGGCGATATTTTTTTCGTCGTTCAAAACTGCTGTTTCATCCCCCAGCAATCCTGCTATTTCTTTTCCTCGGCGTCGCTCTCTACTCCGTGAAATCCACACTCGACTTCGACTCGAGGAGAAGCCCAAGCGGAAATCATTAACCCAGAAACGCTCGGGAGTTCGCGAAGACGTGGGGTACGAGTGTAAAGAAAAAAGGAGAAAAATTAACACATTTTGTTTGGGTAAAATCGGAAAGACTTTGAAGAAAAGAAATTTAAAAATTCGCAGCCACAGTTTTTCTAATTGTTAATTTGTAGACACCCTGATTTTTCAAGTTTTTATTAGCATCGAGTACAAAGTCAACTGACGAGAATCATTGAAATTGTTCCAAGTGTCATCGATTGCAAAAAATAAAATTAAACGGCAACAATTAATTAAAATGGTCATTATCGTAGTCATAAGGAAAAGGAATAATTAATGTTAATGACAGGACACCAATCAATTATTCCAGTGACCATTATAATTATCGTAATTGCCATTACAATCAAAAAATCAGTTTTCCAAATTCAAACACGACGATATTATAGGTGACACTCAAGTTCGCAACGTTGGGCTCCAACGAAAATTACGTTTTCTATTAATTGTTTGTTCAATTTCCGTTTTATCACTTCAATTGATCGTTTTATAATCGTGATCGTGTTCTGCATAAAAATAATACGAATAATAAACCCTGAAGAGGAAAAAAGTAGAAATTCATTGATTATCAACGATTCGAGTTTCAACGTTAATAAAAAAATGTGACACTGAAGTTCGCAACGTCGGGGTCCAACGAAAATTACGTTTTCTATTAACTGTTTGTTCAATTTCCATAACCATGACAATTTTCATACCGATTATCGGTTTGGATCCACGAAAAATATCGTTTTATTGTCCCGACTAAATATTGGATAAGAATCCTGGGATCTGTCCAAGAAAAAACAGAATTTCGTTGCTTTCCAACGATGCAAACTTCAAAATTGTGATTTTATTCAATAAAATGAAGAAAAAAAAATGATCAAAACTTTGTAATATTAATGAAGATAAAAATAATCCACACTACGACAACAACAAATTGTCATAATTTTGTAATCCTGACAAAAAAATTATTTTCATGAGAATTAAAAAAAAAAAAATAAACAATAAAATAATTTATTTGATTGAATTGTTCGCGACAGCGAAAAGACAGTAAATTATTTTGTTGCTAAGAAACGTAACCATCGTTGTTATCATCAGCTTTGTCCGATCAAGTATTCCTTCAGAAAAGTTTGTTCGTTCCGGAGGGGAAAAATTCCTTGGAGAACGGGCGAAAATGTCAGAGAATTAGGAAACAAATTTCGCAGTTGTTCCTCGTACGGTATTCGATTAAGGGAAGCGCGTCGACGAGGGGGAAAGAGCAACTAACGAGAAGGTTGTTACCAGCAGAATATAAAGTAGCCAAGTACTTACTTATGTACTGATAGGTAGAGATATAAATATAGCCACAAGCATGAAAAAGTTTATATTGATCGACAAGTCTGAGACGATTTTTCCACCAGGGTTTGTTCGAAGCGCCTTAAAGTTTAAAAAAAAAAAAAAAAAATCGAAACTACAAACCGGAGAAGCAATAGACAAAGGGCCCAGGAAATCCTTGGCAAGACGTTCGTTTGGCAAAATGTACGAGGACCAAGTAATTTGGGAATCGAAACAAAAAAAAACCGTAAACAATACGAAATCGAGGCTGTTTTTTCTCGCTTCAATGCGAGTCCCGCGTCGTTTCAAACGAATCGAGAAATAAGAGAAAAAAAGAGAGAAAAAGTGACGAGGTTGATTCGTCTGGCAGTGTAAACGCACCAGACGAGGTCGTTTTGTATTCCAGCGGTTATTTCTCGAATGTAATACACTCGGTCAAATGAGCCATTCTCCTATTATCGCATCTATTTTCATTCCGTTTACGTATCATCATTGTTTTTATTCGAATAATCAAGTTATTTATATTCGTATTTTTCATCTAGCTGACGAATAATTATTTATTTTCACGATTATCTAATTAATTGAATTGTTAAAAACTTATTCCATTGTTTCAAAAGATTTCCAGCCATTTCGAAAGCAAAATAAAATTCGAACTAATCGATTTCGACGAGAGAAAATGTTGTCATGTAATTTTATTTTTGCAAGTAAAAAACATCGCGATGTTGGGAAAAAAAATTGTTGTTACGTTGTGAAGTTATTTTCTCGGCAGCTGCATAGCCCGAATGATTGAATGAAATAAATAGAAAAAGCGAGTAAAACCGAGCGACGAGGCCCCCGAGAGATCGAAGCGTAAGTGAAAACAGCGCGAACCGGTCAGACCAGGCCCGAGAGTTACGGTAGCCTCGAGGAAGTAAACGGGACTGCACCATATATGAAAACATCTTATATGAATTTCAGATAAATCAAGCTTGTCTTGTTATCCTCTACAGCAGTCAATTATTCTTATTATTATTATCAACGTCCACATTATTGTTTAAAATTCCATTTTCGCAAAACATTTGAAAAATAAAATCGATTCGAAAACGTTCATCAACTCTTCGAGACCACGTACGATTTTTTTTCGAGAAAAAGGAAAAATTGACGAACGTGTTCAAAAGGATTTTTCGAATTAAAAAAAAAAGAAATCAATTTTTAAAAAATATTCTCTCCATTTAATGTGGAGAAAAAAAGAAATAAAGGACTCGAACGTGTTCAAAAGGATTTTTCGAATTGAAAAAGAAAAAAATCAATTTTCAAAAAATATTCTCTCCATTTAATGTGGAGAAAAAAATAAATAAAGAACTCGAACGTGTTCAAAAGGATTTTTCGAATTGAAAAACAAAAAAATCAATTTACAAAAAATATTCTCTCCATTTAATGTGGAGAAAAAAATAAATAAAGGACTCGAAATTGATTGTAAAAAAAATTGGAATTATTTTTTTTTTTTTTAAATAAAATGGAGAGTTGAGCTGGGAGTTTGGTTGGAAAATGTATGAGAATTTGGAGCGAGTGTGACTGCGAAAAAATGAGAGATCGAAGCCCGAGCAGACGGAAATGACGAAGAGGTAGGAAAATAAATTTGACAACAGTGTGTGTGTGTGTGTGTGTGTGTGTGTGTGTGTGTGTGTGTCTGTGTGGCGGTGTTTTCGTGGGACTCTAGAAGAAGGAAACTTATATGAATAATGCATGGAGTGGGAGTCCCGATTTTGCACGAATTCGTAAATCTGATTCGAATGTTGGGGGTACAGAGGATTGGACAGAGAGGCAATTCGATCGGATCGTTCCGTTGCTCTTCATCTCTCTTGATTTTTTTGTTTCTCCACCATTTTCTCGCTGCCCTCTCCTCTCTTTTCCCTCCCAGTCTGTCTCTTTCCTTTTTGCTCTATGCAACCGAGCAACTTTCGGACAAATTGATTTATCGCATATAACCCAGCCCTCCCTCCCGTGGCTCGACAACCCTCGAGCAAAATTTACAAGAGAAGAAATCTTTTTGTAAATAGAGCTGCGTATGAATTTTTCATCTTTGTTTTTTCGAAGCCCCAAATAAGCTCGGGTTCTCGCATTGTGAGAGGATAAAAAAATCATATCGAAGCGTGGGGATTGGGAATGATTGAAATTTTCAAGGCAATTGGCGTTTGTTTCATTTCCAATCGTACATTTTTCCAGCGCAATTTTTATTTTCATTTTTTTTTCACCCCTCCATTTTATTTGCCCTTACCTTTTGGTTCGTGATTTATTTAGGGGTAAAAAGTACTCCTCGGAAGCTCGAATATCCCAGGCGATGAGAATTATTCACCGAGAAACTCGCGACCGATATAAAATGAGGTCCAACGATGATTAATTAAATAATTAATTGCGAGGATAATTGATCGTTGCTGCGATCCTTTGCTGGCTCAATCGATTCGTTCAGAAACAGTCGAACATGTCTCTCGCGACGTGGCACACTCGAAATATGAAGAAAACAGGAAGAAGCACGTCGTGCTATTTCAACACAGCACTCAACGACCACTTTGCTGATTAACCGTACACTTAGCACTTTTTTTAAACGGCCAATCCGAACGAAAGATTTTTTTCAAGCGGATTTCATTTGTTCAAAAATTTTGATTTTCAGGCTGATTTTTAGTTCGAGTTAAAAAATGCTTACAGACTTAATTCGAGGGACATTTAGAGCCCTGTCACAAGCCTCTGCTGTGCGACTCCTTTCGGCTATTCCACTCAGCTCCCTCTTTATTTTTCACCTCTCCATTCGCGACGACCTCTTGGCCTTTCGCTTTGCTATACGTATGTGTTTTTTTTTTTTTCTATTATTTTTTCCAACCCCTTCCTGGCTCGTGACACACTCGCGACTTTTTTTTCACACTCGGTATTCAACGTTTTTGTTATCGAGCCTCGAAGCAGCAGGATCCTTCGTTAACGAAAGTTCGTAAAATCTCGATTTTCAACGTCGTTTTATTTCGATTATCGATGGGGCAATTTATAATTTTGTATAATTTTATCAATGAATTATTATTTTCGTTGGGACATGGCGATTATTCGTAATTCGAGCGAAATTTGTTCGTTTCAACGCATTCACTTTCACGTGTGTTCCCCAAGAATTTTTTCCAATCAGGAACGCTTTGCTATTTTTTTTTTTTTTTACAAATAACTGTAGAATTTTTGAAAATTATTTTCTGGGCAGTTTTCTTTTTTTTTTCTTAAGGACACCGAGCCTCGTTAACGAACGCACGGAACTTACGATCGTACTCGGTCGAGAGCGGCGGACCTACTAACGGCCAAGGCGGCACCGGGGACTCCTCGCTCTCTTCCCTCTCTCCCTTGCTTCTCGCGCGCGCCGCCTTGAGCGCTCTCTGACGTTGATCCTGCGTGCTAAACGTCAGGCGCCTTGAGCCGCCGTCACAGGCGCCTCGCGCTCTTCGTCACTCGGACATCCTTGGTGCACGCACACCCAACCGTGAATTTTTTAAAAATACGATAACTCGCCAAAAACCCAAAAGTGATTAGCACTTGAAAAATCATCGTCACCATTTTTACCGAACAAATACAGGGCAACCGAAAACTTTTTATTTATTTATCGATACGAAAAAAAAATCCATGGAGGTGTACGAAAAAAAAATACGAAATTCTATTTTCTATAATTTAAAATTTATAATAAATAAAATATTTGGAAACGTGTAAAAAAAAAAATTTGGAATAATTGAATAAAATGGCAAGGATATTTTTTTCAATTTTTTCGTGGACATCCGGCGAATGTGAGGAAGGATAAATTTTCAATTGAACATGTAATCAATATGTGGAAAAAGGAAAACACAATGGCAGGGCCGAAAATAACGAACAAAAATAGTCTTAACGATAATTGGTTGGTCAACAGTCCATGTGAGCGAGTGCGTAGGCTGATTGTGTTTATTTTTCCTTTTCACGGGTATGGACGAATACATTTATTTTATCAAGAGCTCGGGTACTCCCGAGTTCTCGCAGATGCTAATAAACACATTTGCACCATATGGATAGCTCGGATTCCATTGGTGTGGATTTTTGTAATGTGAATAGTAAACAAATCGTTAACGAATTTTTGGTCGTTTCAATTAACTTCTTTTTACGTGATTTTTTTTCGTTGGACTGTAATTTCGCAACATTAATGAATTTATTCAGGTACTCCAATGATTAGGACGACTCATGAATTGCAGTTAGTGACTCCGCAATTTATATTGCATTTGTTTAGCTATTTACCATTTAATTAGTTATTTATCCATTTATTTATTTATATATTTATTTATTTATTTATTTATTTATTCATCCATTTATTTATTTGTTTGTTTATTCATTTATTTATTTATTCATCTATCAATTGCTGAATGATTATAATTTTGATTTTTGACACGATTTGAAAAATTTTTTTGGGTCATTTCGTTGACTGTTATAGAAAGTTACGAGAGTATTTGCACCCTTCGAATAAAAGATCTTTCGTATGAGAATAGAAGCTTTCGACTACTGCAGTCCCAGAGGTGGTTCGAATTCTTTCTCAAAGTGAACCAATGGTGTGCCCGAGGGCAATTTTCTCTCTCTCTCTCTCTTTCTCTGGAAGTATGTTCGCAAGAGATTTTTACGAAGGGGTTTGTCGACAATGCGATCCAGAGGGTATTCAGCAACGATAAGAGTCGACGCTGGAAAACCGAGCACGACGTTTTGCCTCTTCCTCCTTCGACATTGACGTCGAGCCCACGCTCACCCCGAGGGTCACAAAGACGTGAAATAAGAAAACTTTAAGGTGATCCAATAATTTTTTTTCACACCATCAGAAAAAGAAAGAAGAAGAAAAATGTTCCAACAAACAAACAAACAAACAAAATGCTTTACTTTTTTATTGTTGCATTTCGCTGCTCTTGGACGATGAGTGTTGTGAGTTTATTTAAAAATCAGAAATACTAATAAGAATTTCCGCAGTCATAAAAAAATATTGTTACTTATTTTGGAACGAAAAAAAAAGAACAAAAAAAATTGTTTTCGGATTATTTACACCCGCAAAACGCTCGAAAAGAGTTAGAAAAAAAAAGTCTGTGGAAAGACGATGGTGTTGTTATTGATAAAGTGATAAAAACCGAATTGCTGGGCTCGCCCTTGTACTATCGAGATAATTTGTTATGATTATAGGGTGCGGAGGGTATTAGTGAGCTGATATGTCTGCCAATTCAACAGCATGACCTTTACCTCGCTTCCTTATCGTCCGATATATAAATATATTTTTTCTATGAGGCACAGAGCATACGTGTATAGAAAACTATGAATATACAGTATGTCGCAAATGTTGCGGGCGGTTCGACAGTGAGATACTGGAAGAAAAAGTGGTTGGACGCGTCCGTCTATTCTGCGGAGGCGGAGCGCTGTGGCCCCCACTCCGCGGCGCTTCGAAACGCTGAACCTGATTGGCTGCGGCGCTAACTCTCGAGAATCTCAGTGACGGTGCATCAGAGAGAAAAATGTAAAAGGACTTTTTTCTCGAGAATTGTACGAGCCATCGGCTGTGAAAAAAATTTATCGCCGATTTCGAGGACACCCTTTGAATCGGTGAGCAGGGCAAGATAGCCTCCTGCGGTGCTTTCTCCTCAAGGCACATTAAGAAACAAGGATATCGCTGTGACGGAAATAGAATCCCTGCGGAGGTACGACGAACCGAGAAAGCAGCAGCAGCCATAATGATATTACGGATGAAGTGTTTTGATGTGTGAATTCATACTTTTCCCCCTACGTGAGTCCGTGTCTCTTCAATTGACTGAGATGGAAGGAAGACAAGGAAAAAAATGTTCTCAAGGACAGTCATATGTTTCAGAAGGATTGGAGATGACCTTTGGGGATTTACAAGGACGAACTACTTCACCAAAAGAGACTGGAGATCATAAAAAATAAGACTTTTTTCGCGCCTAGCTAGTTGAAGGATGATGGAACACAATAAAAATGAAAACGCCCTATTCCGGGATTCACATTCGCCCATTTTTCTCGTCCGTCATGCTGATATAACGCTCTCAATAGATCCGGTCCTACAGCATCGACACAGATAAATTTACAGGTCTATTTACAACAACAGTAACAAAAATATATTTCATTTTTTTTCCTGAATTCAATCGATCTCAGAATGACTTTATTGCTCATCACACTCCAGTTGATTCGATGAACCAAGCGTCGAATTTTCTCTTGCTTCTTCATCAATCACCACGCAATGGCGAATGGTCCGATCGTGGAAATTCAGCTCTTTGAATTATTATTGCTAAGTAAAGAAATTGAAAGTTCCACAACAGTTCCAACTGACAGTTTGTAAAAAATATTTTTTAAGCCCAAGTGCAAAAGAAGCTGCACATCGGGTCACGTTGAACGTATCCCGTACCCAGCACACGAAGAGAAAATTATATCGAAAATTACTATGACGTCATAGTTTCCTGGTACCAAATCGTCCTTCTGAGAGATTTTACCAAATACATAGTAATTTTTCGGCTGCCATTGAACACAAAATGTCAAAATTTGTCGAAAAATGTCAAACTGTCCATTATTTTTAATAGAAGATGAATGATAAATTACATTATCTTCGCCAAAATCCTTAAGTAAGAAAAAGTCGCACGGCGACAACATTATGTAAAAAATTACGATAATTATGCAGTAAAAATTACGGTAATGTTTCGGAAAAGTAACCAAACTGCATAATTACCAAAATTACTATGGCATCATAGCTTCACCCCCCCCCCCCCCCCGCCCCCACCCAAGGGATTTTTACAAAGACATGGTAATTTTTCGTTCATATTTTATTGAAAATAGTGGCCGAATTTTCCGCCGAATTTCGACAATTTCGTCCAATTTTGCAGAGATTTTATGAAAGAGGTAGTCATTTTTCACCTGAAATTCTGCGGGAAATGTCAAAATTTGGGGGAAATGTCAAAGTTGTTGCTATTCCAATAGGATCTGAATGAAAAATGACCATTTGCTAAAATCTCTTATAGGGGCGACATGATACCAGGGAACTCTGATGCCATAATAATTTTTGTTATTATTTTCTCTCCCTACATCAACCTGAGCATGAACGGTCCGCATAAGAAGGATATGGCAACGCTGTAGGGCTCAAAAGCATTAAGGCGGGATGCATGTGACGACTTTTGGAGCTGTAGCTCATGTGGACGGAGGATTAATTAAGTTGAGACGGTGAGACTTTCAGTTGGAGTGAAATATCCAAGTAGGTTGGATGCAGATGTGATCAGACAATCCTTGGTGCAGTATAATTTTCACTGAAGCTCCATTTTCTATAGATTTTCTCAATTGCCAAGCTTTCCAATCGAGAGATGCTGCGAGTTTGAATGTTTTTTGTGAAATATGTCGGAGCCCCAGGAAATGAATAGATACGATTACATATATATGTGTATTATGTATTAACGTGTATATAAAAGTATGTACGTTCATAGAGGGAATAAAATAGGAGCAAAAGGAATAAGGCAAAGTTTCTGGCGTGGTTTTAACGTGGCAGTAGACGAGAATCAGTATTTCTCAGCGATTTACTACGCTCGACTATCCAAAGGTATGGCTCGGTTTTCACTTGTGTTCAATACGACAGCCTGCCAGAGCAAACCACCCCTCCATATAAATCTGTACACAGTACCATCGATGGAATTCGAGTTCTTGATGGAAACCTATTCAAGGATCTGCAGCGTATTTCCTTTCCCATTTTCCTGCTCTTCTTCTCGTTCTCTCTCAAGCTCTCTCTCTCTCTCTGTCTTGTTGGCTATTTTTCATGTTACGAAAAACTCGAAATGGGCCATCGAAAATAACACTCGATTTTGGAGACATTTGTAGAAACAATTTTTACGAAAAACATCGATAAAGTTCGTGGAGGAGAAAGGATGGACAAACAGGTAACGGTTGGAAGTTGATGGGGGTGAGAAACTGCATCTTATGATGCAAAGGTACTGGAGCAGCAAGGGAAAAGGGCGCACATAATAGCCGTGTAATAGTGACAAGCATGGTTGTTGTCTCTTTTCTCTGTGGCGTTGGAGCTTTCAACGGTAGCATCCCCCGCGCCATTTCCGGCTACGAAGCTCCATTGTACTTCGGCGGGTGGTTCGTACACACGTGCGAGATTCCATTTGTGTACATAGGAGCTTGCGGTGAAACCGCGTCAGAATTAATTTCAATGGATGACACACGTCTACTTTGCACACGTTGTGAGAAACGTCAGGTGCAGGGGAAGGAGAGCGACGGGCAGCGATTGTGTCGAGTCTGGGGCGTCGTCGAAGCAGCATCGCGAGTTACTCCACCACCTTGAATAATAGGTGCCATTTTGGTGTACACCACTAAAGCTTCGTACAATAAAGCTGCCCTGGAGAATCATGACTGGCAGAAGATACTAAAGGTTCAAGAAAAATGGCCGTCCTGACTGAGAGATTCCAGCTACGGAGGCTTTCACAGCTGGAAGGGTCGAGCCGCGCCACCTGGTGGCGTCAGTTTGTACGAAGTTCGCGCGCCAAATTTGAAAATCGTTCTTACAGTTTTTCTTGTTGATAAAGTAGAAATTATCTTTCACTATTGAATGTAATCGCTGCTCCTCATCCTACCAATGGGTTACCACCATTTGTGGAAAGAAAATGGCGGCCTGCAGGTAATTGGCGGGTTTTGTTGGTAAGAAGAGAAAATTGGCTGGTTGAGTGATAACAGTAACGAGGACTCTCGCTATCTTTACGACTGGCTATGAACTAAAATAGAGGCGATATGTTCAGAGTCGTAGATTGCACCTCTGATGCAAGTGGAGCCAAGCACCTCGCTGACAAGTCCGACCCCCTAAATAAATAAACATATGTATATGTCGAGGGTGAATACTTGGCCAACTTTCCAGATCGTTATGTTCGCCGTAGCTGCTTTCTCCACCAGATGGACAAGCATTTTTCTCCCTCGTTTTCTCCAGCAGACTCTTCTGCACACAACAACCCAATTTTCCATCCCCTCATGATAAAAAGCGAAAATATATATCGTCTGGGCACAGCATCTCTGTTGATAAAATGGAACTAAATTCCAAACATCATTTCTAGAGCATATTCGACCTTGCGGTATGGTGTAGGGGAGGCTGGAGCTCGATCAAATCAAGAAGTCCTTTATACTTTGGATATTTGTCGTAGTCTACAGCATTTGTCTCGCCTCTTATCAACATTTTATAGTCCAGGTTGGTGAATGAGAGAATAGAACGTTGTCAATCATGGCTCAACTTTGCTAGCTTCGTTACTGATGAATATTCATCAGTTAAGTCGTTTCCCTTCGAGACACGTATGGGTACATCCAGACCCACTGCCTTTTACACAGTTTCCTACATCAGTGTGTGAGTGTTGCGGGAAATGAAAGTTGGAATGGCAGTGGGTCTAGTCTGGATATATTTCCACTCTCGTTGAGAGTTTCTCGTCCGTATAAATTTCGTTTCTCTACCCTCTGGAGTTTTTTTGGTAGCCAGAACCCTCCGCGATGACATTACACAATGTAAATCGTTGTAGGCAGGATTAAAAAAAACCCTGCGCGTGTTTGTTTCTTTGGTCGTAACCTTCCTCCCTTATTCCTTGTTACGTTTTTTTTTGTTTCTTGTCATTGTATGATGAAAATTAACTCGTTATCAAATTACTTTTTGCAATTCTTTGGTCCCGGAAAATAAACGGGACTGCTGCATAAGTATCAGCAGGAGGTAACGAGAAATGTATATATGTTTTTTTTCAATACCAAAAGCCATTATTATTTAAATTTCTCTGTCATAGCCAGGCTCTTGAATAAGGGATGAATGACCCTCGTGTTTCTATCCTTTTTCTCATCTATCTTTTGTTATCCCTGTCCATAAACGTGAATGAAGGACCTGTCGATAGAATTTGTCCATGTGTGGGTGTCGTCCACTGAGATAGGGGAAAATGGAATGTAGCTTTTCGGGCCAATGGACGTGCACATATATCTTTGTTTTTTTTTTACACATCGGTATGTGTGAAACGTACGTGAATAAAAGATACGGATATGGTGAAGTACCCATAGGAATGAGGTTCACATGTGGAGGATCTCTCGTTGATAATAGAGATCTCCTTGTGTAAAAGCTTCGAAAACAAAACGACTAAATATCGAAACGATAAAATTCAAGTGTGGTAGAATTTCGTTAAAAAAAAAAAAAAAAAAAAAAAACAAATGGTGAAAAAGAGGAATTGAAGAGGAAAAGATTTTCCCTAAGTTTTACCATTTCCAAAAACACATCGATAGCCTGAAACGTACTATTTTGACGATGTTGGAATTTTGCATCGTCGGAAAGCAACGAAAACCTTTTTTTCCCGAGCAGAGCTTATGATTCTTATTAAAAATTTAGTCAGGACAATAAAACGACATTTTTTCAGGATCCAAACACAAAATTGGTACGAAAATTATCGTGATTTTGAAATTGAACGAATGCAGACAGTATTTTTCAATGGACGTTGCAAACTTCAGTGTCATGTTTTTTTTAGTGAAAAAAAAATTAACGACAAAAATGAACAGTTTCCTCGAGTAAAGTTTGCAGCAATTGAATGAATGGAGAAAATTGTTAACCTGCGTGTCAATCTAATGTTGAGTGCGGTTTGGAAAATTGGTCCTGGTATAGTTGGAGGATGAAAATTGACTTTCGAGAGTTGAGAATTGCGATGGACGTAAACCACATGTCCTTCAAACGTCTCGGATCTGGTGGCTGGACAAGTGGCGTAGAGGAACTAATTAAAAATGCATGGTAATCAAAGTTTATACGTGAAATGAATAAATGACGTGGTGTTAGGGACGATAAGGAGAAAAAATGTTGATATTTTGAGAAGTTGTTAGTGTGGGTATTGTAAATGACCTATCATCGCAGCAACGAGGGTACGAGACAATTTTCCATTTGTGGGGTGGCTTTTTTAAATGACCGAGAAAGGAAGAAGGAGGGGAAGAGGCAGGAGGGAGTAGGAACATGAGAGTAGAAAAGTCCAATGTTGAACGCAACGACAGTGATCGACTGTCCTGGATATGGCTCCGATACGGATCTTTTCACCCTCTACTCCTCCATTTTTTTTTTCAACCCCCATGTACTCGTATTCTCGTAATCGTTGCCCCGTTTCCTTCGGCCCGATGCCTCCCTGTCTCAGCGAGCACATCTACACACGCTTAACCATGAACACGTGAGAGAGAAAGAGAGAGAGAGAGAGAGAGAGAGAGAGAGAGAGAGAGCGGGAGACTCTTGGATCGATCGGGAGTTCTCCCGTGAGCACACGAAAACTGCAAGCTCGTGGGAGGTCGAAAGGGATGCTTGTGCCAAAGCTATTTGAGCCTGCCGTAGCCAAAGTTACAGTAGTAGCTGCGAACTGAATGGAAAACGGGGAAAGAGGATTGAGGAAAGAAGGAATGTTTTTGCTTCGGATGGGGAGGATCGATGTTTCTAGTGGTTGGATCGAGGGAGGTCAAGGGTTAGGATCGAGAGGGTTGGTCAATAGGTCGTTAACAGTCCATGGCAAATAGTGTAGGTAATCCAGAGTCAAAGCTCCATAACTAAACGATCTAATGAGCCGGTACACCTGAGAGGATCTTAATCACTTGGCAGTAGATCAAGGGCGCATGGCATGTCTGGAAGGTCAATATTTCGAGGTTCCTGCAAGAGCCATGTCGCCAAGGAAGTAGCACTCGAGGATAAAACTCTTAACGATGGTGGACTCGAGCACCATAACTCTTTTGTGGAAGGCTTCGCGCGCTCTAGGAAAGCTAACGTAATGTTGACAAATGGATAGGTTCATACGAGGCGTCTCGCAGGTACAAGACAATTTAGCTTGGGGCTTGAAAATACGTGCGTATAACGGGGAAAACTTGGGTGGCAGCAGTTCCCGGTTAGGCGGTTGGGTAAAGCTGGGTGGCCGTGGTGCTATCGATCTCCGCCCACCTGGAGAGAGAAAGAGAGAGAAAGTCTCGACTGAGTGTACACGTTCTCTACACCCTGATGGTTGGGCTGTGGGCGCTCCCGGTGAACGGGCTCCCTACAACGTTTCCTATGACTAGTAGCTTCTCTTTTCTCCACCAGCTGAGTGAATAGTTTGTAGCAAGATAAAAAAAGAAAAAAGGGTACGGTCTTGTGTAGAAGAGACGTCGAAGGATATGGATGGGCTTGGGAGAGCGAGAAGAGAACAACGAGATCGTACAGCAGAAGGAAGAGCCGAGTAGCAGCTTTTATATGCTCGAAGGTGGCACACTGGCTCCAGGTGGAACGAGGGAGCCGAGGAGAGGCCGGAAAAAAGGAGAGAAAAGAGAGTAGCGTGAGAGTGAGACGAGGCTGCAACACGAGTCCGTTTATATCGAGAAGGTTGCGAGACAAAGGCGAGAAAAAAAATGGCGGTCAAAAGACAGAGGGTTGAAACAAGCAGCACGCAACGGAGCCTAGAAAAAAGAAAGAAGAATAGAGCGAACGAAAGAGAGAGAGAGAGAGAGAGAGAGAGAGAGAGAGAGAGGGCAGGAAAAAAATATCGCCTGCTATATGCGTGATACAAGGTCGTAATGGACAGATCCCTGTGAGTGAACCAAGACGAGAGGCCAATCAGGAGCTCCACCGCATGCTTTTCAGATTATCGTACTTTTAATTCCTCCCCATCAAATATGCATGAAGATTTCTTGTTTTTTCAGCCTCGTTTATCCCACCAACGTTGAACATTACATTTTGCCAAGTTAATACGTAACTAATGCAAAAAACATTATTCTCCATGCAAACTACACGCTTTTTCTCCTTCAACGTTCTTGACCCTGGAATGTTCATTAAACGACCGAACGAGCCCCAAAGTCGAGGCCACGTTTTGCCTCACAAAACCTTTGTCGCTACAGCTCGATTTAATTCTCATTTTTTGTACAAACAATGAAACAATCAACAAATAGACTCAAAGCTACTGAAATGACGTCATTCCCTTATCCACACAAAACCAAAAATTCTGAACTAATTTTTAGACAATTTTTTAGAGATAGTCAACGAATCATTCTCTTTATTCCGAGAGACTAATTAACAGTTGGGAACCATAATTAGAACGTTGGATAGTTTAGTACAGCAACAAAGAGACCTCAAGAGACCATGATCGGGTTGAAATGTGGCTAAGCGTCAAGTCTGCGGCTCGTTTTAAACAAAAGTTTCATTTCGCCTGAATAAATCGGATTTGAAGATACAACGAAATATGGACAATGACGAGGTTCCGCTTCAACAGGGAACACGGGTAAGTACATGGAGAGTAGTTGGGTTCGCGTGAGTAAGCCCTCGTGAAAAGTCTCACTCTCTCTCTCCCTCTCTCTCGAGAGGGAAAGAGTCGACGACGTCGACGACGACAACGAAGAGGTCGTGTTGCCTCGCTTCATCGGTTTTAATGGAGCGTACCCCGTTATAACCCACGGAGATGGGGATCTTTCGATACTTTGGCAAAGTGGAGGAAGACGAAAGAGAGAGATGAGGAGAGGAATAAAAATAGGGATGGTAATAAAAAGAGGGAGAGGGAGAGAGCAAGAGAGAGAGAGAGAGAGAGAGAGAGAGAGAGAGAGAGAGCGATAGGAACTAATGCATAATAATAAAGCCTGCCTGAGTTTACGTTTCATGCGCGATCGATTGCACCCGCTCTAATTTTTTTGCTTACAAACTGCAATCTTTCCGCATCATGTTTGTAATTTTTTTTTTTTACAACTCGTTCCTATCCTCCAGGGTGGTGGGAGGGGAAAAAAGGCAAAGAAAGGGAGAATATTGATTGCGAGAGTCTTCGAGACTTTAGATTCGTCATCAGACTCGAAAATAATTCTTTCATCTTCCCGCCCACTGTTGAGAGTGTGCGAGTGGCCAAAAGGAACGGAAGGAGCGTGGAGAACTCTTTCCTTTGTGTATAATTTCTTGATTTTTATGCGATGGAATGAAAATTTGATAAACGTCCAAAAAAAAAACGTTTTTTAGCATCGAACCTCAAGGCAACTTGCAACGAGGGTGTAAGTAACTCTCGAGTGAATTAATCCACGGCCGAGTGGTCGACGACCGGATCGCTCACGATCAACGATGTGACGTTGTAAAAAGCTTTTGTTATCCCTTTTCAACCCCCAGCACGTAGAATCCTTTCATCTTCGTTTTTTCTCGTCGCAACCAGGAGAAAGAACGAATGTCACGAAAATATTTCATTTGCAATAATTTACATGATAAAGCTCCGAACAAGAGACTACGATTGCTTTATCCTGGCAGTTGCGATCGGTGTCTCAGCTGGAGGGTGGGCGATCGTGGGAAGGGTTGACTACGTTATTGAAGAAAAAGAAGAGGAAAATACTGTCACGTTGAGCGCATTAGCTCCTCCCCAGCCCCCAGCCCTCCGGCTTTTCTATGGAGCTACGAATCGACGAAAAGAAATGCATCCCTCTCACGTTTTTCATCCCTTGCCGAGCTCCATTGAATAGCGATGGATCGAAGAAGAAAATCGAGGCGTTATTCCAAACGTCACAAAACCCCGAGAGGATGCATTTTTTTTTGGGAGATCGCGAAAAATGTCTCGAAATTTTAATTACACGCTCGATCGGTCGTCAGCGAAATGGAAAATCTTCTCAGAGCTTCTCAATATTATTCAACTTTCCATTCACTTTTTGCTCATCAGTTTAAAATTACGTTGTTAACGCCTGCAACGAAATTAGCTCGAACGCGAGCCACCAGTGGGTTCGCTCCTTTTTCCTTCTCATCGCTCATTCCTATGCGAATTATTTGCTATTTATTACGCTCCAACTAATTCATAAAATGACATCATAAATATTAGCCTTACTAAATAATTGAAAGGGGAATAGCGAGGGAGGAGGATGCTTTCTCGATAGAAACTCGGATCGTTGCGCCCTTGTCACAACGAGGGTAAAAGTGATGCTATCAGTCGCCGTAGTCGAGTTATCAAATAACTCGAGAGCAAGGACACGATTACGAAGCAGGTCGAAGAAAAAAAAAAAAAAAAAAAAAAAAAATTTATACAACATTTTTATACGCGGCGATACGATCGAAAATATTTTATCGAGAAAACACACAATTGCACCAAGCTCCTGAACTACGAGGAGCGTTAAAAAAAAAATAAAAAAGTATAACTTTTCGAAATTACGTTCAGGAAACGAATGACGTTGACGATGTTGACATTTGCATCGTTGGAGCTCAAGATTCTCATCAAATATTTGCTCAGGACAATAAAACGTTTTTTTTTTTAGGATTGAAACACAAAATCGGCACAAAAATTGTCATGGTTTTTGACATTGAACAATTAATAGAAAAACGTTGAAACCCAACGTTGCGAACTTCAGTGTCAAATGGAATTTGTATAATTAATCGATTAATCATTTTAAAGCACTCACCATAAGAGAGGCCGTTCCTCCATGCCTCGTGGCATTTCGTACGTCAACGTAGTCCTTAAAAAAAAAAAATACGACAAATTAGACAACTGAGAATTGATGATAAATTGAAATTGTCCAATATAAAAAATTTTATTTTTAAATCATTTAAATTTTTAACTAATCCTCAATTTTTATAAAACAAGAAGAAACTCCTGAAAAAATCGATATTTCGAAAATGACGTTTCTTGACCGGATTGGCAACACAAAAAATATAATGATCGAACCTTCTGCTGGACGTTCGGGAAAAAAAAGCTTTTCGCTATCGCGCTATGACGCCGTTTCGCGCGACTCATGAACGCAATCTTATTTACACACTCTACACACGAAGAGTGAATAAAATATTTAGCTGCTTTTCAATTTCGTTATTATCGGAATTTCGTTATTTTTCTAAATTTTGTCAATTTTAAGTTTTTTTCATTTTTAACGCGAGCCTTATTTGCTGTTTATTTTTTTACGTTTTTCGGGGCCGCCAATTTCGAACCTGTATGTCCCATGTCCAGAATGAACGATTTTTGTGTGGGCTGTTCAATAAACGGAGATGGAGTGTCATAAAAAAAATGTTGACTGGTTCGTTACCAGGTTCGGAAGTCCCGAGTGATTTGTGTGTTCGGAGACGATGATAATTTTTTATTTTATTTTATTTTTTTTATATCAAGGCTTCCCCATGGTCGAGACGAGACGAAATTGCCTCAGAAGAGGCTTAATGAGAGGGAACATCGTCGAAAGAACGAAAGCTCGAAGGAAGAGCGATGCAAATATATTTCAGAGCATCCCATTTTGTTGTTGTCTCTCTCCCTCTTTTCGTCCCTTTATCTCTCGTGCGTTTTTTAAGGTGGACGATTTATTCAACCGTTTTTCAAACCCTTTCAACCCCCTGGCCTTCAGTCTCTTCTGAATGCAGGAACGCCGTGCAATTAGCTCTCGAGCTCTTTGTTTTCTCCACTTATTTCCCTCCTGAATTAAACCGACGATTTCTTTCGTTTCAACGACCCTAAATAAATCCTTTCCCAACGAATTTTACGAGTTTACTTCGAATCCTTGCTTTCTGTGCCTTTGAATCGCTCGTAGCAGCGATGTCTGCTCACTGTTTCAACGGGCATGTTGAATTTATGTTTAGCCTTTTTTTTATAGTAAAATTAAAATCGTATAAAATAATAATTGATGAATTTTTTTGATTAATTGTCAATTTTTAATTGGCTCGGTGAATTTTCACGAATATCTGTTGATTGGCAGCGTCAAGGACTCTGGAAAACTGGCTCTGGTTGAGTGATCGAGGACCGAGATGGTGCGAGACCAAGTGGTCACCCAACCAAGTACTGGCCGGCCCCGATTGTTATTAGAATAAGAGGAGAAAAGGAAATGGCAACAAAAAGTATGAAAATGAAATTGAAACTCGAATTGAATTGGCTCAAGGTTCCTACTTTTTCATTTTTTGGTGAGGGCTCGAGGATGTTGCAACGAGCGAGTTGCAACTTTGTGAGTGCGAGTTCTGTGCTCGTCCGGTACACTTTGGCGACGTATTTTCCAAGGATTCTCGGAAAAACTTTTTGTCCTCCATTTATTCCTCCATCTCTTTCGCATCGCCCGTCCTAAAATTCCCTCCCGTTTGAATTTTGGCCCCGCGGATAACGAAATGGTGGCAACTGCGGACTTTGCTGGCCATGACCGCGTTCGAAACCGCAGTCTTCCCCCACGATTCTCCTCTTTGCTGATCATTCCGAGAGAGAGAGAGAGAGAGAGAGAGAGAGGGTTGGAGAGCAAGGCTACATCAGTATTTCGAACCTTTTGGTATAGTCGATACTATTAAGCTTCGTGGGGAGGTGAAAAACTATTGGCCATTCGGGACACGATAATCTTGCACCGAAAATGCATTTTCCCATAAAGTAAGCAATTTTAAGGAGTTTCAATAGGAAAGTCTAAATATTGAGAAATTGACAAAATTTGGTGATAACGTTTTTATAATCGTTCGTATAATCGCGTGAATTAAAAAAAGGTACTGAATTCCGAGCGAAAATTCTTGTTCCCCTGACGGTATGTCCACGGAAAATCTACTGTCTTTTTATTAACGTTTTTTTTTCTCCTTAATTCAATTATGCTCAAAGGAATGGCTGTAACTTTTCTACCAAATTTCGCACTTCTAGGCAACATAATAGCAATGTCTTAATTGATCATTACAATTGATCAAAGGAAATCGGTTGAGGTTGAGATTTAAGGAGTTTCGGTAAGAAAGTCTAAATATTGAGAAATTGATAAAATTTGGTGATAACGTTCTTCAACATCAAGTGTACATACTTATATATATGAAAACGCGCTATGCTTATACACGTGAACTTCAATGTTCAATTACTCGAGAACTGGTTAGAAGAAAAATCTGAAAAAAATTGTATCGTCATGCGTATAATACTAAAAAATTGAAATATTTTATTAAATTCTAATTGTATTTTTTCAATTTTCACGTTTGTAACACTTGGTCTGTAAACCTGGGTCATTAGTGCCCGCGCAAATACGACGGATCGGTCCATTTATTGGATCCAAAATGAATAAAAAAATTTATTATCGCACAATTTTATAATTGAAATTCAAAATCGAAGATTTCGAACAGTAGACTTCATTTTTTCAGAATTTTTGAAATGTAATAACAGACTGAAAGAACGGTGTATCCAGGTTCACAGACGGAAGGTGCGGAAGAAACGTGGACAGACCAAGTGTTAACACGGTTTAGCATAGCAACATTGTATCGCCGGTAACGAAACATGGAACTTTTTCATGTTCAGCAGTTGAAACCCCGCAGAAAAACCAGAGGTTTCCCTTCCACCTCACCCCCCTACAATCACTACAGAAACTCTTCAAGGGACGATGATAACATTGGCTCGTAAAAGAAGCTTGTATTTGAACAGCAGCTCCATTTACAAGTTTTATCAATTGAGCAGAGAGCGTTCCCGATAAAAATGGAAATAACATTGACAAATCAAACGAACAAGACACTAAAACATATATTTTCCCCATTTTCACGTCTGCTCCCCCGAGTAGTTCGCGAATGCATAACGTTTGAATTTATTTCATCATGATTTTCCAATCGACGTAATCCAATGGGCCAGAAGATATTTCCCATTAAATCGCGGACTTTCATCTCTCCGGCGATACATGGGAAACCCTCAAACTAGGAGGAATATATGGCCGCGATATTCTCTGCAATCTCATGCAACTTTGAGGCCAGCAAAACGCGAGGGTGCATCGTAAAATAATTTATTTAGTACAGGAAGCTCGAGCAAAGAGTCAGGCTTGAAAATGCATCGTGTCGATTCACGTGGACTTTGTGACGCCTCACTCGCGAGCGGGCTGGATAATTTCGTTCGCATGAATTTCGATAAAGTGCTCGATTCTCTCACTCTCTATACGATGAAAGGACTTTGGTCAGTCTGACCACAGAGTACACGTTAAGCTCTTGCGAATAAAAAAAAAAAAAAGAAGAAAAGAAAAAACGTATTAAGAAGAAAAGAAATAGGGGTTGGGACCTGATAAAAGCCACAGCTTCCAATCTTCTTTAACGAAGTATGAAGCACAAAGAAGGAGGGGCATAAACTGAGCTCGGAGCTCTCTCCCATGAATTATTATCGCCATTTCATCCCCTACAACGGAAATTCCTATTTTTATACTTTACAAGCTCAAAAAAAAAAAACTCACTGCAGCAAGAAAATGTCTGCGGAGGGATGAGAAATCTTATTTCAAATGAAAAACGAGGGGTTACTTTTTAATTGTTTTTTCTCTTAATTACTTGCTCCTTCCGGTTCATTCATTCTTTATCTCCACCGAAAAGTCGGATTCTCGATGTATAAGCCTTTGTGCATGTTAACGTAAAAGATCATGATGATAACTTGTAGATTAGTTGACGGAGAGAAAATCGTATTGAAAATTAATGACGCTCATAAGTTTGCAACGTTGAAATGCAACGAAATTCCTCTTTTCCTTTGGCAAATGCATTCAAATGCAGAATGTAATTACAACTATTAAAAAATCGTTTTTGCGACCCGAAAAGTATGGTGGCTAGCAAAGTTTGGACGTTTTTGGAAATTCCGGATGAAAAATTATACTACGATGTTAAAGTTTGCATCGTTGGAATGCAACGAAATTCCATTTTTTCTTGATCAGAGCTCATAATCATTATTCAATATTTAGTCAGGACAATAAAAAATTTTTTTTTTTTAGAATCCAAACAGAAAATCCGTACGAAAATTTTTATGGTTTTTGACATTGATCAAACATGTCCAAGTGATTTTTTATGAACTACAAAAGATTATAAATGGTTATCAAGCTAATAAGACGTTTGTATTGGATTTTTGAGGAACTACCATCGAAAAAAATGTTACTCCAAAGTAGTCCGAACGGTTCCAATTTGTAGTTGATAGTTGAACGACTGGAAATAAGAAAAATCTTCTGAATCCAAACTAAGATCTTGTTGAATGTATCAAAGTGATTTTTGGCGAACTGTAAACGACTGCAAATGGTTCTACAGTGAGTAAAACGTTTGTAGTGAGGTCTCGAGGAACTAGATTCGAAAAAAACGTCAACTACAAACCTGCAAAGAGTTCAATAACGAGTAAGCAGTAAAAAAAGAAAAAAAATTATTAAACAAACGGAAATTCCGTCACTACAAACAACCACTAACGATCTCCCATACAAATCAACCGTTAGAATTGAATTTCTCTAAATCCGGGGGATGGCTATTTTTTGGTGACCCATAATTTTTTTTCGGTTAATCTACAAACAAAAATTTTATCACTAAAATCAACTACATACCAAGCTCTTCAAGAAAGCGCTAAATAAAATTCCATTTTTACAAGTCGAGTGCCAGGTTCACGTATAGGTACGATATGGTACCAGGGAATTATGATGTCATAGTATTTTTTGGTATTATTTGTTCTCCGTGTTGAGATCGAGAATGAATTTTCGTAATTACGAAGCACAGAAGTTATGATTTCTCACTAGTCCATTTTTTCAATCCCCAGCCCGTCGTTCTGGCCAAGAAATTCGATAAAAAGCTTCATCAGCCGAAATGGAAGAGAAACCGATATTAAAAACGTTAAATAGACTTCGTCTATGAAAAAGGTGGAAAAGGGAAACGACAAGGGGTTTGAAAGCTCGAAAATGTCGGTTGGGGTCGGTGGATCTGGTTGGGAAGGATTGATTACCTTTTTTTTGCTTCTTTCTTCCTCAGGCTTTATTTTATTTTCATCGAAGTCGAAGGGAGGGAGGAAAAGTCTTGTTCTTTTCGTGGCATCAAGCACTTTTTTTTTTTTTTAACGCATAGCACCGGGTTCATGGATCGTTGATCCCGGCAAGAATTGATAGGAAAAGAACATCAAAGCAAAGGAGAGAGAAAAAAGAGAATAAATGAAGAAAAAGTCGAAAAAACTATGTTGGTTGGTTGTTCATCCTTGTGCTCGGTTGATTACATTTTTTGGGACATTTCGTCGGGACGAAAACAGTTAGGACGAAATGAGATGTAGAGGAAAAGTTGCGGAGAAGAAGATTCATCAAAATTTTGTAATTTAGTTAACGATTCAACTGAATCTGCTCAGACCCGACGAGCTATGTATTCTCCGAGTTACCTCGGCAGGGTGTGATGGTAATTGTTGTCCGGCCACAATCAGGGATCACCACTGAGAGGATAACAGTGGAAAAGGCTAAGGGATGAAATTCTCAGCGAGTCCTGAGGGTGAAATTGAGACCACAAACCTGCGGTCTTGAGCCGCAAGTGTCGGCCAGGAAGAAGGAGGAAAAGAAGCAGAAGAAGAATAGGAGTTTTGTGGTTTTCGAGGTCGGACTGGTGGATCGACCAACACAAGGTCCAATCGAGGTTCATGGGGTGACTATTAGATCGACAGCTTTATTGAGTGCACGAGGAATCAGGAGAGCGCGTAAAAAACGTATAACAGCAAAGTCACAGCGGGATATGATGGAAAAAAAATTGTGAAAAATACTTTCAACCTTCCGTTGTCACCAGGGGTCAAAATGACCCGAAGCGCAACTTTGAGTTAGATTTACTAAAAGTTATAGCCTCCTTACTGATTTTTTTTCGCCATTTTGAAAATGGATAAAAAAAATTTGGCACGACATTCTCATTCTGAAAGGTTCAAACTAATATCCTGAATTTTGATGTGTCGTTCGTAACGACACTGGCAACGCGGCAAGCGTTTAAACATGGCTGGGGTCATTCTGACCCCGTGTGACCAGCGCCTTGATGTGTTTAATAGAGAAGAAAATGCAAGTTTTGTCGAGTGCCCGAATGTCGATTGCTTTATTAATGAAAAGAGGATTGTGAGGCTTCGAGTTTGCGATTAAAGAGAAATCACGGGCAGTCGAATTATGTGGACAAATTGGTGTATTGATTTTCAAGTATAGTTTTGGAAGCTGCGGTGATGTCGGTGGATCTGTCGTGTACAAAACTTGTGGCGAGAACGAGTCGGGCAAGTAGACACACGATATTCAAATTCGAGCTGCTTCTCCGAAAAGTTTTAATTAGCTCCGTTAATTCAACTTCCTGATCGACTGATGCCACCAGCACGGAGATTTGTCGTAGAGCGAGGGGGAGAGCAAATGGAGGGCGAACACCGAACCGGAACGATCGAAAACCAGGGTAAACTTAAAATAGTTTATTTGCCGAGGAATCCTTCGAAGGATTTAAAAAAAAAAACAAGAAGAAACGACGTGGCAAGAAGTAATTGATGGAATACCCGAAGAAAAAAATTCCAGCGCGCTTTTTTAGTCGAAATTTGCGAGTTTGATCGCGAAATCGTTGGAATTAGTTGACCCACGCTACCACCAGGTGGCGCGCCGTACTCCACGACGATTTTCGAGCGTCGGAGGCGCGAGGGGGAGCGTCGAAACGAGAAGAGGCGTGGTTCCGGAGTAGCACATGTTGACAAGCTGACGCTAAGCTCCTACCAACCTCTTTCCCAATAATTGGTTAATTAGCAAAGGACGCGGGGTCGTTAATCCACACACGGCGAGGTTCAACATTCCACAATTCCGAAACGCGCGTTGTCATTTCTATATCTCGCGTGACTGTCAACGGAAAAAAATGGTGTGTGAAAACAGCGCAGATTTGATTAATTGAATTGTCCTAAATTCAGAATTACTCATTAATCAACGACGTGCGACTCGATTAATTCGTCATCTAATCAGCGCGTGTAAAAAATTCACACTTCGCGATAACCTGCTGCTGTTGGTGAAAACGAATTTCGGAAAAATTCGTGGAAAGATAAAATAGCGCAGAATCACTCGTGCCGCATTTATAATGGGAGGAAGTATCTCGGCGTATAACAAGTTTAGAGGGACTGAGCTAACGAATTATTGACCATTGCGCTATGCAATTTTCATGCTCGTTAAAAGAAACTCATTAGCGACGAGGAGTCCGTGAGAAGGGCAGGGAAGTGGAGGGGGGGGGGGGGGGGGAGAGCTCTGGGAATCTTTAGCCAAGAACACGGTTCAATTAAATCAGGCAAAGGAGCATGGAGCTTCAATTCTCAGGGGTGGTTCGTGAGCAAAGAGAATTTTAGTTGTGCAATGTTTTCCTAGCAGCATCTGTAGGCAATCTGGTGTAAAGAATTTTCAATCAGATTTTAATCTTGTGTGATTTGGGGATGCCAAAGTTTTGCGAGCATTAAGAATCGTACCTTGGTAAACATGTAATTACCTTCTGAGAAGAGAATGGTTAATGATATTTCTTGCTTAATACCACGAGAAAAAAACTAAAGGAGAAAATGAAGAGGACGATTTTTTCTTTCGACCACTTCGTGAGATCCTCTGAAGAGACTTAACTTGGAAATGAATTCGCACTATTCGTGTGTATCTTTCATCTTGGTAGGACGTGGAATCTCATCGACGTGAGAATAGCAGAGAGCTTGAGTTATTAAGGACTTTTCTCTTTGTTCTCGCGAATAGGAAGGCGAATCGTTTTGCAACTGCTGAACGGGTCTTGGATTGTTTGGGAGGAATGTCGCGGAAAATTATGGACGATGTCGCGAATCGAGGGGAACAATGAGAAGGAATGCAGAAAATTACGAACCTTTGTAGAGATAATTACATCGACGATTGACGATTTGAAAAAATTGATGAAAAGTTAATTATTTCTTCAGTGGCAAAGATGGGCTCCAACGAAAAATCCTTTTTCTATCGATTGTTTGTTCAATTTCAAAAACCATGACAATTTTCGTACCGATTTTCTCTTTGGATCCTCAAAAAATATCGTTCTATTCTCTTGACCAAATATTGGACAAGAATCTTGAGCTCTGCTCGAGGAAAAACAGAATTTCGTTGCATTCCAACGATGCAAACTCCAAGATCGTTGGCAAAGTTTGGAACGAGCAAAATATTAATTGCACCGGTTCCTACTCCCCAGTTCGGTCTAAATATCGAGTCCAATCATAAAGAAACTGTAAAAAATTGATGCAGTGATAAACCCTAGAACCTCCACCTGGGCTCAAAACCCCCAGGCGATTTTAAATCCCGCGCCCTTTCTCCCTTTGTTCTCCCGTTTTTAATCGTTTTCCCGCATTTTTGACTAATTTTTATGTTTCAAGAAAAATTGCCCCAGGCTCCCGTGATCTTGAATTAAAAAACGAAAAGAATGAGCCCAATTTGAACCCTTTTCGTTGAATTTTACCAGAGATATGAGTTTTTCAAAATTGGGGTCATTTATGACCCCAGGTTAACGCAATCAGTAAAAAAAAAGGTTACTTTCTAGAGTTAAAGGAAGTTGTAAAAAGGAATAATTGCAGTGAGAGAATCGAAGAGGATAATAATTAGTGAAGATGGCAATGAGGGCAGTCCGGATCAATGATTTTTTGCAGTTGGACGATCCTTTAAAGGATCGACTGTATAACCGACGAGCGTTGTATTTACGCAAACCACTACATCCGAGCTGCAATTCCGGTGCGGTTAGACGATGGCATACAGAAAATACTGAGCATTGTATGTTTGTATGAGGAGGACAGCAGTCGATAGTATATGTGTTGGCAAGTCCTGTGGGACGAAATAGTGCAATTGGAGCGTCGAAGGGAAATCCCAAGCGAAGGAGAGCCGGAATAGTTTGTTTGTTGAGGGTGCAAGAGTAATGAGAGCCATTTTTCAACGCTAACCTCTACGATTCGTGTGCATAGAGACAATCGTGCAGATTAGTTCTGTGGTAAGCTGCACGAGTCAATTAACCCCTTGAATTTCCATTCCCGGCTGACTGCACGCCGATTTGTACTACTTTTTTTTTCCGTCAAAGGCTGACCAAAGCTCGACTCGTTCTACTGTGGCCACGCGAGTTTTTAACACGGGCTACTGGTTCGGCAAAAAAAAATGACTCTTTTCGTAATTCATGCGCGTCTGACCACATACCGACTCTTACTACTGCGATTCATGTTTTTTCTACTTGCTCGCGAAAATAAAGCTTTTCGATGGGAAATAATTTTTGGGAGCTCCTCGAAAATGTTCATTTTCGCTCATCATTCGATGCAATATTTCATCGTTACAACCGACAAATTTGTTTTGTGGAAAAAATTACGTTTTCTGGCGCAATGATCGAACGTGTGAAGAGAAAAATAATTCTCGGCTGTTATCGGCTGTGGGCTGACCTCTCGGCTCTTCTCGCTTGTGCCCGATCGATTTTTTCCGAGGGAACTCAAACGGTACAAACTTTACGTGCTTCGCATAACTCAACGACGTCACAGTCCCTTCAACCAATACCTAAAAATCTTCCCTTCATCCTTTCCTGTGCTTTCGTCTCAATCGGCATGGCCAATGCGGCAGACTAGGAGGAACAACTCTAAGCTCGTTCCCACCAATTGTACTGTCACGTTTCGAAGGTTCTTGAGGTTCGAAGGAGACAACGTCGATATTCTGGGCTTCGTGGCAAAGTGAATTTATGCAATTTACAAAAATTTACAATATTTCTTAGAACAATGCTCAAGGAGCGTCAGCATCCGAAAATTTCGTCAGAAAATCGTAAAAATTGAATAAAACCTTGAAATTTACAATAAAAAAAAAAAAAATTTGAATGCTCTGGGAAAAGCAACGTTTCGGTGCATTTGGAATCGTAAATTTTCTCTCCAACTTGACATAAAATACTTTTGTGATGAAATATATTTATGCGATGACACTTTCGTGAATTGGGATCGTCACTATCGGAGAAAGTCAACGAACCCCGTGAGAAAAACAAAGAGAAACGTGGAGAGGGAGAGAGAGAGAGAGAGAGAGAGAGAGAGAAAGGAAATGGATAAAACGAAGAGTCAAGACTGGAGATGAGATCGAGGCTCCATTTGGTGTGTGGAGAAAGAGCGAGGAATAGTGACTTCGAGTACGGTCACGAGGATACAAGGAATCGCTCTCAGAACACCCGAGCTGCCAGGAAAGTGGATTTTCTCTCATTCGCTGTACAAACTCCTGGAGAATATATCCGAGACTTTCCATAGAGTATACCCATACATATTGGCGACTGCTTACGGTGGTTTACCAGAGGACGTTATACGTACGCCCGGACCAATTATTGAACGTCGTCTCGTGGAATTCTCATCCCACGAGAAAACATTGATTAAAAGTTAATTAACTAAAAATTTTTTCAATTAAAATAACAGCAAAAAAAAATAAGTGTTTAGGGCAAAACATTTTGAATTACTGACTCGCGGTTTTCGATTGTTCGATAACCCAATTTGTAAATATTTTTATTATTATTTTTTATCAATTCCCCAGACTACTCTAGGGAGTCGAGGGAATAGTTGTTGTTAGTGTTTTCGCTGCTAATTTGAATTTACAAAAATATACAAATGGGTTGAGGAGGGAATTTCAAAGTTTTCATGCTCCAGGAATTGGTTCAGCGAAACGATGATCCCCCGGGCTACGAAATGGCTCTGGGGAGAACTTCAAAAGGATGTTTTTTTACTCATTTTTTTTTTTTTTTTTTTTTTTTAAGTTTCTCCGAATCGGAATGCAGCATCGATCGCTCAGTTTCTACCGGAATCACTTGAAATTTCTGAACCCTGCTCAAATATTCGCAGCTCTCGTTTGAGCTGCGGGTTCAAAAAGAAATTCGGATTTTTTTGTAACTCCTTTGCATTCGGCGATAAGAACTCAGTGGCAACTTTTTCCCTCGAAACGTGAAAGTTTTTATAAATTTTGTATCCCAGAAAAAATGAGGGTAAAGTTATTTAGCGTCTGGTTAGTTCGTGGAAAGCTTTCCTGATGAATTACAAAATAGGCTCGATGAAAATTAGTTCGGAAAAATGGAGAGCGAGGGCGGTACGAACGACGACGACGACAACGAATCGTTTGCGAGGTTGAATTGCCATGAAATTAATTGCCGAGACGGAAATCGCGTCAGCTCTCTGCTACGATGTCAACTCGTCGAACTCAAACGTTCAGAACGAGAGAGAGGGAGAGAGAGGCGTTTCCTCTTTGATTTCGATGCTACGATGGTAAACGAATTAGTGCCAGGAAATCGAAGCTACGATACGATATAGAGAGAGAGCGAGAGAGAGAGAGAGAGAGGGAGTGAGAGAGTCAGGAAAACGAGAAAGAAAAATAAAATAGAAGCGACTGTTTATAAAAATTAATTAGAAGAGAAACGTGGTCGAAATTAGTACCAAAATGATAAACCACTGGCTAATAAAATTCTTGAGACCTTAATAACGGAGTTTCATGAAAAAAGAGAATCACGACAGGATCGCGCGATTGTGGGTAAAGTTTAAAGAACCGAAGAGTGCGAATGTTGAACGAAAGTAATGCAAAAATAATTAGCGCAAACAGTGGCAAGTGCGTGCACACGAGTATATTCGTGTTAATTACAAAACGATCCTTTAATACAAGACGAACGCCAATTTTAATTAATCCCGCAACGTTCACTGTGCCCAAGAAGATAAAAAAAAATAATAATAAAACGCGAAATGTTATTACAACAATTATGATTATTATTATCTGGCGAATTAACGTTTCGTTGCCACGCACAGAGGCTTGTCCAAATCTCCCTCGAGTTTTCTCCAATTCCATTAGAAGAAAAATAGAATTAGTTCTGGCCAGTTTCGACGTTCAAAACTTGGCCTCACATTGCAAAAAATTACAATAAAGAAAAAAAGTGTTATTATGCGAGAAAATATGACGCTAATCTCGAAACCGAACCCTCGGTCGAACGCGAAACCGAATTGCTATCGATATCAATACTTTTTTCGTGTCTTTCGATTATTACGAGTTTTTTTCCTCTGAAATGGAATATTCTCATCCCTCATTATCAACCGTCAGTGGTGAAGTGACCTAGCGATTCGGCAAACGGCTACGAATCGACGAAGAACGAGTCGCCGTTACCATCGGTCGGTAACTTTATGAAAAATTCTCGTTACCGATCGTCGGTAACAAAATGATGTTTTTTTACTTTATCGTCTTTTTGTCGAGTCCCGACGAACTGCAGTTTTTTTTTTCACCCGCAATGATATGCTCTTTACTGTCCGAGAGTTGCCAACCCTCGAGGAGACGTCAGAATTTATTTCTTGCCCTACTTTCTTCGTCCTAACGAGTCTGTTTTATCAACTGTAAGATTTAAGGGTTTTGGCAAAGTTCAGGTTTGAACGTACGCGCGCGCTGGATACTCGCACGAGAGATTGATCCACGAGGAAATTTGTTTGCAGCGATTCATGCAGGGAATTCGGACCGCGCGGGCAGCCCTTTAATTTTACTACGAATTGTTTAAAACGTGGATTTCGCGGTGTCCTCGCGTTGGGTGAGCTTTTTCGAAGTTTGCGGAACGATGCGATGATTTTTGTAGCGGGCGATAGGAAAAATGGAGATCGAAGAAAAAAAGATGGAATTATGGAAAATAAAAATGCCAATAAATCAATCACAGGCTTGCCCTTCGAGTCACATCGTTACCAAAGCCACGGAGAATTCACTCCCTCCTCTTCCCCACGACTCAACTTTCTTTCTTCTTCGTTTTCACGGTTTTTATCATTCCTATTTAGTTTTTTATTCAATTCTCCTCGCGCCTCAATTTTATTTTTATTATTCCGCAACTTTCGAGCCAACGATCGAACTAAGAATAAACTTAAAGCTCGTATGGCCAAGTCCACAGTTTCTCCGTGTGTGTGCGCGCGAGAACGAGAGAGAGAGAGAGAGAGAGAGCGAGAGGTTGGACTAGGACGACGTCCACGGTATTCGTAGCATGTTTAAATCCGCAAAGAGCGCTTCGTAGCCAACACAGTCTCACATCTCGACAAATGTGTGTCCGTGTGTGTGTGTGTGTGTGTGTGCTCGTACGTACGTGCATGCAGTTTCTTCCTAACGCTATGTAAGTACTCTCGGATATATTCTCCCTTTTTAGCGATTTATCGACGTGAAAATGCGAACCAAGCGCGCTAACCACACGCTAGCAGTATATACCTCGTGCCATTCAGAAGATCCGCTTAGGGCGAACTATTCGAGCAGAACAATTTTACGTCGCACTTTTTATATCAACGTTATGTCTGTATACACACACCTTCTCATCAGCTTATACTATTGGCATTATCGTATTTATAAGCACGTATGTGCTTGTGTGTCTCAATAGACACGAAAGAGATAAAAGGAATTACAAGCGCTTGTTACTATTGTAAATGTTCGAAATTGCACTTAGTTATTGCATGTCAACATCCGTTTACCTTTTCATGGAAATTTAATGATAAATTTATTTGCTGTTGGAAGCAAAATCGAGAAAAGCTGATCGCTCTTTTGCAAAACGTTCATTTACTCGTTAAAATTATCGAAAATTTGACGAAAAAAAATTGTAGAAATGCGGAAATTTTTACGAAAATCGAAAAAAAAGTTTTATGGTGACAAAAAATTGTTTAAAGTATTCGAAAAATATTACAGACGTGAGCCCGTGAACGATCGACATTTCCGTCGAAATTTAATATGGAGAATTATTTCGCGTTCAGAGAAAAATCAGGGAAATCTGATCACTATTTAGCAAAATGTTAATTTACCAATTAAAATGATCGAAATGACGGAAATTTCATAAAAAAAATTGTAAGAATGCGGAAACTTTTACGAAAATTGAAAAAAATTATTTATCGTGACAAAAATTTATTTATACGATTAGAAAAATAATACAGACGTGAGCAACGTGAATGATCGACATTTTCGTCGAAATTGAATGGAGAATTATTTCCCGTGCACAGAAAAATCAGGAAAATATTAGTTTACTCGTTAAAATGATCGAAAATGGAAAACTTCAGGAAAAAAGTCGTAAAGAATTAAATTTTGAGGAAAAACGAAAAAAATGATGAACGTTAAAAAAATGTTGTTTAAATTATTCAGAAAGTAATACAGATCCCATTTTTGTGAAAGAAAATGTCTCTGGGTAAAAACTGGGAAAAATGGGAAATAAAAATACACGTAAGCCTCGAAGCGAATGTGTTGATGAGTTCGAAAGCGTGCGTGTGGCTATTATAATTAAGTACGATAGTTGGCGCAAGATCCAAATGCGAATCTCGTGATGGAGCAAGCACAGCAACGCCTGTGGCGATGTGCTCGAGGAACTCGCGGGACAAAACGTCACGAGCATTGCCCAAAAAAGACTTGGAATATATTTATACATTATTTCATGAATACAAAGCATCGATATATTTATAAATAACGATGAAATTCAAAATATCTTTTACAACCGTACGAGCAGAGACTTTTCACAAAAACAGTAAACACACTGTGAGTTGTTGATTCAAGGCGAATTGGTAATAACAACAAAATTCGAGAAACACAGAATGTTATTAAAATTCATTTGTTTTTATTTTTTTTCCTCTCTTCGCGTTTCTTCGCCTCGCGTTTGTCCGCGTTCGATTCGGTTGATCGATGAGACTTTGTCGTTAAATTTCCAGTCGGTTACCTCGAGTCTATGAATTATTCGACTGACCAATAACAATCAACAATGATTATTAGAAATTAGCTCCTTGTAAACTTTGAGCTCGTCCAAAAATATAAATAACTCGACGACTCTGAAGTTTGTAACGTTGATATTCAACGAAAAATATTTAATCTATTAATTATTTATTGAATTTTTAAAATTGTGACAATTTTTCGTGCACTGAAAACAAAATTTTGTTGAAAAATATGGATTTTTTTTCTTCGATACGTTCGACTAAACGTTTTTATGAATAATCCCAAAAATTGTGTCATTGCAGCAAAAAATATTTTCGAAAGTTTCTTCGGAAGCAAATTTTGGTCGTTCCACTCGTAAATTTCGCTGAAAATTCCGTTAGAAAATAAACATACTGCCAAAATAACGAAAATTTTGCCGTATTGAACAAAATATCGACGATTTTTAACAAAATTTCATTTCCAGTGTGTCAATTGAGATTCTGGGCGGCAAGGGAGGATCGTTTTATTGTCCAGACGAATTATTTAATAATAATAACGAGTTCTGCTCAAGAAAAAACAGAATTTCGTTGCATTCCAATGATGCAAACTTCATCATATCATGTAACGAGAGTTGGTTGTAAATAATTCGGCAGGCAAGCCGAAAGGATAATCTTGGTTCGATATGATGCTGAAGTTTGCATCGTTGGAATATGCAACGAAATTCTATTTTTCCTTGAGCAGAACTCCTGATTATTGTTACATATTTGGTCTGGACAATAAAACGATCCTCCCTTCTCGCTCAAAAACTCAATTGACACGAAAAATTGCCTCAATTATCAAAATTCAATAAATAATTAACAGATAAAATATTTTTCGTTGAATATCAACGTTGCAAACTTCAGAGTCGTTGGTTCGATTACAATTGGGCCGTGATGAAAGTCATTGTTTCCGGGGATCGAGGTTCGAGCCTCGACCCGAACGATTAATACGTCTCAACAATAATAGCAGGAGACTCGCACGACCGGGTGAACGGCGTGTCTGAAACTATTTTCTCGGTCTCTCGTCTCGATTCGTATCTCCGATCTAAAATTCCTTATTCCCGAATGAATTTTCCCAGGTCTCGACATATAAATATTCGCGAGAGTCCCCGAGAAAAGAAAAGAAAAAAAAAAAAAAAAACATTTCTCCTGAAAAAATATCAAGAAATTTAAAATTTGTTCAATTTTTCGAAAAATCAAAGAAACTCATAGATTCGGAGCTCGCGGAATAGAAAAAATTCCATAGAAATCATCGGGAACGACGTCGCACCAGAAAAAGTTAACACGGGATTAAAAACTCGGATGCTGGTTGGCAGGGGACCGGAAGTTGCACGAACACAGATAAATTCGCCAATAGCCAAGACGAGCGTTGGCGAAGTAGGAAAAAAATTGAATGGAGCAGACGATGCGCTACTTTTTTTTTTCTGTCGTCTCGGGTATTAAAAGCTCGCCGCTTTGTCGCGTTAATATTCTGTGCACAGACCGCGAATGGCCGCAAACTGCGGGCGTATAAGTTGAAAAAAAATGTAACGCGGTATTGCGTTTTGGCATCGGCCGCGCGTGAGCAATATTGGAAAATTGATGAGGACGCGTCATTAGGCGTGTTGGAAAAAAGAAGAAACAACGATATTTTCGATTTTCTACAAAATTTCGGCAGAAAGCTCGAAAAATATGGGAAAACATTGATTTCTTAAAAATTCAAATTGCCCTCGCGAATAATTCGAGCGAAAAGATAATATAGAAATTGGAATAATGGCGGAAATTAGCCGCGAGTTAGGAATATTGGAAAATTGATGAGGATGCGTCATTGGGCGTGTTGAAAAAAAAAAAGAAACAACGATATTTTCGATTTTCTACAAAATTTCGGCAGAAAAGCTCGAAAAATATGGGAAAACATTGATTTCTTAAAAATTCAAATTACCCTCGCGAATAATTCGAGCGAAAAGATATAGAAATTGGAATAATGGCGGAAATTAGTAGCAGCAGCTTGGGCACACAAAGATACTTCGATGTTCCTTTGGTATGTTTGTTCGTGTGGGTGTAAGAAAAGAGCACATGCAGCGAGAGCCAGAATATTCGGTTGATAACGATTGGCCGAAGGTTTTTGCCGAGGCAGCGAGTCCGCGAGTGCAAAAGAGAGAAAGAGAAAACGTCTGCGAAGGGTGGAAGTATATATACTCGAAGGGCGGTAAAACGGTATACGCGAGGGTTGGAAGGCTGGCAAGTTGCCATCGACGCCAGGGCCAATCTTTGCCTCTTCGGCGACTCCCGAAACGAGAGAGCGAGAGGGAGATCGAGAAATGAGAATATCTCGCAGTCCTGTTGGGCGAGATCAAAGGATGCGGCGACGCGGTGGTGATTGTCCATTGCGAGGGAAACAAGAAAAACGCTAACTGTCCGATTGCATCGTCCAGGATTACGTGGACAGACGATCGACGAGTGTTTAACGATGCTGAAGTTTGCATCGTTGGAATGCAACGAAATTCTCTTTTTCCTCAAGCAGAACTCGTAATTATATTGTTAAATATTTGGTCTGGACAATAAAACGATCCTCCCTTGCCGCCCAAAAACTCGAGTGGCACGAAAAATTGGCACAATTTTCAAAATTCAATAAATAATTAACAGATCAAATATTTTTCGTTGAATATCAACGTTGCAAACTTCAGAGTCGTAATTACGTGGCTAATTAGGAAATCATTGACAATCAGCAAGAACGCGAGTAGCGACCATGGCCACGAAAACAAAAAAAAAAAAAACAAAAAAAAATCGTAACCGATCAAATAATTGAGTTTTTATTAACGAGAAAGGATTGCTAATACAGACGGATCAGCATTAGAACGTTTGCAACGTTCGGGTCGAAAGAAAAATATATTTTTGTCGAATTTTCAAAAAAAATGACAATTTTGGAATTTTTTTGAGTTTTTGCCTCGCAAAGCGAGCGTTTCGACACTTTAAATAAATGCCGTTACGAGTGATGACCTCTGATGATGGAAAAACAGAATTTTGTTGAATTGAAAGAATGCAAACTTGAACGTAAATGGGACGAGTGGATTTTGAGTGACCACGTGGTTAGCCGTTGGAGTAATTTCCGGCCTCGTTCCTTGTTTCATCTGTTAATATTTTTCAGTGATTCTGACGTGCACGGAGAAGGACATTTGTTTGCTCCATCTGGCGAGAAAAGTGTGCTAAGGTGCGAGTCAACTTGGTGCTGGCGACGCAGCGCGCCGCAGTGCTCGACGTTTCGTTTATTTTGTTTCTCTCGACATCGCAGCAGCTCGGCGCTCTCGAGAGTTTCCGTTCTCTGTTTTTTTCGTTCTTTCTTTTTTTTTCTGGCCGAATAGCAGGCGGAAAGATCCTCGAGCAGCAGCCTCCGTACTCTCTGGTCGGCCCCCTCGCGCGTAATGTTCGTACGTGCCAGGAGGGGGACGAGTCGATCGGCGTCTGCCCACAGCGCGACTTTTTCTACTTACGCAACAAACTTGCTGTTCGCTTGAAAAAGGATAATTTTCCGATGGAAAAATGGCGAGAAAAGTCATGGAACGAGTCAGAATGATTTTCCTCCCTTCTGGCGAAAAAAATCCTGCCCCACGATGTTTTTTAACGATGTTAAAGTTTGCATCGTTGCAATGCAACGAAATTCTGTTTTTTCTTGAGCAGAGTTAGTGATTCTTATTAAATATTTGGTCAGGAGAAAAAAAACGATATGTTTCGAGGATCCGAAGAGAAAATCGGTACAAAAATTGTCATGGTTTTTGAAATTGAACAAACAATTAATAGAAAAACATATTTTTCGTTGCACCTGGACACTGCGAACTGCAGTGCCATATTTTGTTTTATTATTTTTCAAGGAGCAAAGTAACCAAGTTGGATAAGTTGAGTAAGTCAGCGGACTAATTAAGAATGTACTCTAGTCTGCTCTTTCTTGAAGCTCTCAAAACATTCCCCGGCGGTTTTTTCTTCCTTTTGGAGTGTATATCTGTGGAAATATCCGGAGAGCACGCCACACGAGATTGTGGAGTTGGGAGGCTGCCTAGGGCAAGGTTAAGCGTGCTGCAAGTTGCAGCTCAGACTAAATCTGCCAGCCCACGCACTTTTTATTTCCTTTTGACTCGAAAAAATTGAAGCTTTGGTGAATTTTGTTTTTTTTTTCTCGAAAATCTGCTCGTTACCAATTTTCCTTTATTTCTGGTCTTTCGTGGAGTGAATAATGCAGCGAAACAATTGGATTTGGTTGATTAAAAATTCATTATACAATGGCCGTTCGATTCGGTAAACAGCAGAGCACAGCACGTGCTCCTCGTGCTGTGTCCCTGAGAAATTAATATATCAGGAGTGTGCGTTTTATGGTAGAAGTATTTTCGTGTTGCTCCCTCGTGCAAAATGAGACTCGTATAGCACTTTGGCGTGTATCGTTGTCCCACGAGATGCGAAGAGAGGGAGAGAGAGAGAGGATGGGGAATAGGTCTCGTGACAGCGATAAACACTCGTTGGTAAATCCCCTTAATTTCCCTATGACGTTGGGCGAGGCTCAAACACATTTGGCGAGAAATAATCTTTAGAAAATTAAGTTACTTAATTAAGAAAAGTTCAATTTCGTATATTGCGAGAGAGTTTGTCAGTGCAGAGTATTCTTGGCTGGGAAGTGGCTCGTGAAATAAATAAAAAATGTGGCAGCAGGTACTGATTCGGAAAATTGCGAAAATTTCAATGATTCGGAAAAATATCGTAAGCTCGAATAATCTCCGAATGCTCCAGTTACCGAATTGCAGAAAAAAAACTCAAAAATGGGGATGAAAAAAAAAAAATGAAATCAATATCGAAACCGAGGTTTTTCTTTCTATTAATTGCAGCCTCGTGAGGTTTGTATATTCCTGTGTAAATAGCCGAGTCAATGAACCGTATGAGTCAAACTTTCAACATGAAATTCGATCCTCGCATGAGTATATAGATGTGTGGACGGATGTCGATTGAGTTTCGTCATCTTAATATGTATTTTTGTATGGAATACAAATATAGTTTTGTATGAAATGTATTATAAATATTAATCATTGATACCAATTAATATTGATATTATTAATAATAATGTTATCATTACATTTGTATTATTATTAATTATATTAATACCGAGAATACCAATAATATAATAATAAATTGATAATGACTTTATTTATTCATTTTTATTATATTTTAATATTCAATTTTAATATTTTATAAATAATAATAATAATAAAATCGAATATTGAAATAATAATAATAAATTATAAGGAATTGTAATTAACAATTACGATGAGGCGGGGTCGTATTGATTGAGGAGCGGGTGCAAACGTTTATTTATTTAATTTATTACTTTTCAATATGTAATTTCAATATTTTAATATTAATAATAATATAAAAATTTGATATTGAAATATAATAATAAATTATAATGAATTATGGTTAATAATCCAAGAACGGTAACCTGGGGGCAAAAACTACCCCAGTCGACGTTAAATCCCGCACCCTTTCGCCTTTCGTTCTCCCGTTTTTTATAGTTTTACCGCATTTTTGACTCATTTTTTGACTTTAAGCAAAATTGATGATGCTGATCGTTGGAATGCAACGAAATTCTGTTTTTTCTTGAGCAGAACTCATAATTATTATTAAATATTTGGTCTAGACAATAAAACGATCCTCCCTTGCCCCCCAAAAACTCAATTGACACGAAAAATTGCCACAATTTTCAAAATTCAATAAATAATTAACAAATCAAATATTTTTCGTTAAATTTCACCGGAGATATGAATTTTTTTAAATTGGGGTTATTTATGACCCCGGGTTACCGGGATAGGTAAAAAAAAATAAGGTTACTGTTCTAAGGATAATTACATTCACACGCGGTCGAATTGATTGAGGAGCCGCGTACAAACGTTCATGTATTTTATTTATTTTATTCATTTTATTTATTATATTTCAACATTCAATTTTAATATTTTATTATATAATATTATATTAACTATAACAATATTAATATCGATATAATATTTAATCAATATTAATTCAATATTAAAATTGAATATTGACACATAATATAATAAATTGTAATTATAATAATTACGTTCACACGCGGTCCAATGACTGCACTGGAAACGTAATTTTGTTAAAAATCGTCAATATTTAATTGAACACGGTAAACTAAATATTTTTCGATAATTTCAAAATTTTCGTTATTTTGGCAGTATATTTAGTTTGTAACGGAATTGTCAGCGAAATTTACGATCGGAACGACAAAAATTTGCTTTCGAGGAGACTTTCTAGAATATTTTTTGCTGCAATTACACAATTTTTGGGATTATTCAAAAAAACGTTTAGTCGAACGTATCGAACAAAATATCTATCTTTTCCAACAAAATTTTGATTTCAGTGTAAAGTGTAAAGTGTGTAGCAATGTGGTTCGCAAAGAATTGAACATGAGACGAAAAAAGGTTGGACATTCCGAAAAGAAATTTTGTGCGTTCAGCACGATGGCATTGTCGACTGAGAAGAAAATAGTCGCACGTAAGGAAAGTGAAAAAAATGAGGAGACCTAATTTGACACGAAAGAGCATAATGAAAAAGTGAGTAGGAAAAAAAATCAGTCTGTAAATCTCAGTATGACGTGGTAAGAATGAATTAGAACGTACCGAAAAAAATCCCCTCGATGTAATTAAGTCTGGTGACTCGTGATAAATGAATTATAAAATATTTTCAACAAACTTTTCAACGTAATATAACTCGGTGAGTCGTTAAGAAAATTCATTAGGACGTATAAAAAAGTGGATTTTGTTTTTTTTTTTTTTTTTTTTCTAACTCGAATATACATTAATGTATTCGTGAATGTATGAGGCAAAGATTGGTAACGATTATGACGTCTTTGGTTTCACCGTAAGTGGCAACGTGATCAGAATTCGAATCGTCTTTTTCCCTCTTCGACACATAACTTCACATATCTATGGATATGAATAAAAAGTTAAAATACGATAAACATATATCTACAATGACGGATTTACATTCGAGAGGTCTACATCGTGAATGAAACGTTTGGACGAGCATCGACCACGCGATCCTCGAATAATAATCATTATCGACCGAAAGCACGGCTGAGTAAATCTTAATTAATCCCCCCCCCCCCCCCTCCCTCGACGAAAACGAAACAATTTTTTCGACAAAAATTGTAAAAAAAATCTGATTTTTACTGAAATCGCTTTCCCCGCCTCGATGGACAAAATCGGCACGAAAAATTCAAGAAAAATAAAAATGAATAAAATTTTGCTTCCTCATAGAGGAAGCTATGTGACGGTGAAATTTTTTTTTTTTTGCAGTCTTCAATGTCAATGTGCTTAAAATGTCCCAAAACATCGAAAAATCATATCTAGAAAAAATGTCCGGATGTGTGTGTGTGTGTGTTATGGCTCTGTAAAATTCAAACGTTCATAACTCGAGAACGGTTCGAGCTACAGGGCTCCCGTTTTGCACAAATGTTAATCTGAACAAGCTCTTAATTCTCTGAGAATTTTGTTGGACTTGGTAGAAAACTACGAATTCTACGGAATTTTGAAATTTTCAAAAAAAGGGTGTCGACGCTCTAACTTCTGCAAATTTTAAGATTTATTACTAATTATATTTTTTATGAATAGAGTATCATAATAGGAAGGTTGGTATTGAATTTGGGGAATATCGGTTGAACGGTTTAAATTTTATGATTTTTCGAATTTAACGAAAAATTGAGTTTTTTGAAAAATCGTCCAACCGCTCTAATTTCTGAAAATTTTGTAAAATATTGTGTATAAGTCTGTATTTCCTCTTTTATTAATTATTGACGCTTCGTAAAAAATAAGCCGAAGAAATGGTCGTCGTTGAGATTTTTCTGTAGGTGAATAATCGTTTAAATGGTAACGAAGAATCGGAATGAAAAAACGAACAACCGGAAGCAGATAAGAATGAGCGATGAAGAAACGATAACACGGAGCGCGGAATTGCGATTGAAATATTATCTCCCGGTGCATTATACACGCTTCTCGGTCCTGCGGATGCTGATAGGAGGCTGGCCGTTTAAGAGACGAGTGGGAATTCGTGGGCTCGAATGCTCGTCTCAACATTTCATTAGGACACTAACGAGCGTTTGACAACTAATTGTTTATCGTGAACGATTGATTACTTGCTGAATTGATCGAGTAATTAATTAGAGTAATTAAAAAGTCGATAACTAATGGATTTGTTTGTTCGGAAGTTCAGTTTTTTTTCTAATTATTGTTTCTACTGGAAATTGGACAGTCAAGGGTCTCCGAGACCCCTTCGTGGTCCTCCTGCCGAAACAAAGACAGAAACAAACTGATTTTGGGTCGAAAGGGGAAAAACGACGACACTGAAGTTCG
This sequence comes from Hyposoter dolosus, assembly GCA_963921915.1. Classification (NCBI taxonomy): domain Eukaryota; kingdom Metazoa; phylum Arthropoda; class Insecta; order Hymenoptera; family Ichneumonidae; genus Hyposoter; species Hyposoter dolosus. The sequence goes on from OY998139.1 coordinate 2,604,099, forward strand.
CAACGTTGGGCTCCAACGAAAAATACTTTTTTTTCATAGTTTCTTCAATTAAAAAAAAAAAAAAAAAAATAACTATTTCCGTATCGATTTTGTGTTTTAATCCTGCGAAGGAATTTCGCTGCATTCCAACGATGCAAACTTCAACAGCGCAATGATTATCGAGCTTCCGACGTTGTTGAAGTTTGCATCGTTGGAATGCAACGAAATTCCTTTTTTTCTTGAGCAGAGCTCCGTGATTTTTATTCAATATTTAATCAGGACAATAAAACGATATTTTTTTAGGATCCAAACTCAAAATCGGTAGGAAAATTTTCATGATTTTTGAAATTGAACAATGAATAGAAAAAGTATTTTTTGTTGGACCCCAACGTTGGGAATTCCGGTGTCGTTATTTGTCAACGATGTTTTTTGCCGTTCGAAAACTGAATTTACTGAAAAAAATCGAAACTGGAAAAAAATTGAAAATTAATTGTCAAAAAAAATTTTTTATATTTATTTTTCATCGTATTCCAACGCGATGCAAACTCGAGTATCATTAATGATGATGCGGTTATTGAAAACCCATGAAACCGAAAGTCCAAGTGAAAAGCGATGAGGAATATTTAATTAAAGAAAATGGCACTGAAGTTCGCAATGTTGAGGCACAACGAAAAATACGCTTTTCTATTAAGGAGATTGGATCACAACGATACAATGTTGCCATGCCAAACCGTGTTAAAAACAGAAAAATTCAAAAAGATAAGAATTTAACAAAATTTGGTAAATAATAATAATAATATATATGGCAATAAATTTTTTTTTACATTTTCTTCACCACGTAGTACTCGAGTAATCGAACACTAAAGTTCACGTGTATAAGCAGAGAGTTTACATATTTGCAGGTATAACATCTCGTGCATACGAAATTTTTTCAAAATTTAGTATAAACGTTCTTGGCACCAAAACGAACAGTTTTCTCCTTTGAAGAAAAATTTTCTGACGTTTAGAATTTGAGATATTTAATTTCCAATTTTTTATTTTTCCCATCTCAACGAGTGTAAATTGAAGTCATGTTTCGTTAAAAAATTGCAAGGAAAAAACAAAAGAAACGCGACATGAATTTACACGCGTTTAGATAGGAAAATGAAAAAAATTGGAAATGAAATATTTCAAATTCTAAACGTCAGAAAATGTTTCTTCATAGGAGAAAACTGTTAGTTTTGGTGCCAAGAACGTTTAGACTAAATTTTGAAAGAACCCTAAATAAAGTCGTTTTGTGATAGTAATACCTTAACTCTCAATTATATAGAAACACAATTATGCAGAAAGAAATTATATAGAAACAATTGTATAGAAACACACATTTTTTCCAACATTTTTTACCACATGGTTATCGATAAAAAATGCCAAAAAAATGCCAAAAAATGTGTGTTTTTTTGGCATTTTTTCCAACATTTTTTACCACATGATTATCGATAACCATGTGTTAAAAAATGTTGGAAAAAATGTGTGTTTCTATACTTGATGCCAAAAAATGCCAAAAAAATGTCAAAAAAACACACATTTTTTGGCATGGTTATCGATAACCATGTGGTAAAAAATGTTGGAAAAAATGTGTGTTTCTATACTTGATGCCAAAAAATGTTGTCACCACATTTGATGAAACTCTGATTATTTTCATTTCATGATCCAACCTCCTTAATTTTTTGTTCAATTTTAAAACCGTGACAATTTTCGTACCGATTTTCTCTTTGGATCCTAAAAAAAAAAGTCGTTTTATCGTCCTGACCAAATATTGAATAAGAATCACGAGCTCTGCTCAAGAAAAAACAGAATTTCGTTGCATTCCGACGATGCAAACTTTAACATCGTTCAGGAAAGGCTGAGAATCAGTTTCTTTATCGTTCGCGGCGATCTCCCCCAACTAGCGCTTCGAAAATAAGCCCCACCTGTTTCCATAACTGGGTGCTTTTGAAAAAAGAAACAATGCCTGTGAAAAAACTGTCGGGCGTGACCTGCAGTCGTGACCTATCAAAAGGTCACGGCTCTGATATAGAATTTCTTTTTTCAGTCACACACTTGCACACTTTTTGCGCGAGTTATTTGCGCGCGGCCTGAACGTTTCAAATATTTTTCCATGTCGAAACAAACGCAATTTTTCTTTGAGGACTCGGTTGCTCGACAAACGCAACGGTTTTCATCGTTCAAACGATCCACGAGTTTCCGTCCATTCCCTTAAGGGGACTCATGCTTAAGGGGACACGTTAATTGTGAATAATTCGATTTATTGGATGCGAGACTTATTTGCTGCTGGTCATAGACTTGTCGGGAGAAAAACGTCCGGCCGATTCAACAACACGATCTGGCCAAGAAATTGCTCCCAGAAACGAGAATTCCTTGAGAACAGTTTTTTTTTCGCATGAAGACGTGAAAAAGCGTATTTTTTTTTAGTTTTCGATCGAAAAAAAACGTTTTTTCGAATTCTTACGGAATTTTGTTTCATCTTCGTGAAAATTTTTATTCGAAATGAAAAAAATGCTCGAAACTCAAGGTCGTCGCTCGATTTTGTTCCATTTCCACGAGAAAAAAAATGAAGAAACAAAACAAAAATTGAATTTCGAAAAATATGAACAAAGTTTGATTTTTCACGTCGAAAGAAAAAAAAATATTTTCCAGAAACATTGCGAGTTCGAAAATCGAAAATTTCCCACGATTCGGTGAGGAAAAAAGAATTTTTGAAAATGAATTGTTTTTCGAAAATCAACTGCGAAAGAGTTACGGAAAATAAACGATTTATTACGAAATTTTTAAGTTGATAAAAATATTTTTTTATCATATTATTTCGTTGTTTAGCCAAAGGTCAATTTTTTGATGTAATAAAATGTTCGTAGCTGTGGATATACGTGCGAAAGCTGGTAAAGTAAATAAAGAGAACTTAAAGGTCGACTCACCGATATTACGGGGAAATGCGTTGGCTTGCGTGTGTCGTCTCCGTTGCGGATGGTTGCCCTTGGACGCTGAAGGACTCCCGAGGGGTGCTGCTTCCCGCAACGTGTGCAGAATCGTCTCCTCCTCACTCACACACATTTCGAACTCACATACCGACATGCATGCACTTTCGAAAAAGGGCCATTCATAAAACGCGAGAAACTGGAGGCTAGACCTTAATTTTTCGAGTTGCGATAGAATTTTCAATTTTTCATTTTTAATACGCAGTAGTAACGGCGAGGTGTGAATTTTTTTTTCGTTCGAATCGAGCAAAATTGACTTGCACGCATAATTCAATTTTTTCGAGTCAAAATTCGTTTCTTTTTCTCAAATTACGAAGAAGAAAGGATTTTCGAAATTATTGTGTAAAAGGAGAATGAAAAATCGCGAGGAAAACGAGTGTAATTTTTTTTCGTCTGTGCAACATTTAATTCGGAGTTCCGAAAATTCGAAATTCCACGAGCTAATAAATTTTTCGATGAATATTCATTTTTTCGAAGCGAGAGAAAAAGAAACAAATTTTTTGGGAAATTTTTGATAGCCCGTCGATATTTTCGTGGCCGAATGAGGTTACAGGCGGGTTTACAAACGTATATAAACACGTATTTGCCTGTTTGAGTATTCAAGGTATTACTATCACGAAACGACTTTATTTAGGGTTCTTTGGAAATTTCGTATAAACGTTTTTCGCACCAAAATTAACAGTTTTCTCGTATGAAGAAAAATTTTTCTGACGTTTAGTCTTTAATTTCCAATTTTTTATTTTTCCCATCTAAACGCATGTAAATTGAAGTCACGTTTCGTTAAAAAATTGCAAGGAAAAAACAAAAGAAACGCGACTTTAATTTACACGCGTTTAGATCGGAAAAATAAAATATCTCAAATTGTAAAGGTCAGAAAATTTTTCTTCACAGAAGAAAACTGTTAGTTTTGGTGGCAAGAACGTTTATACAAAATTTTGAAAGACCCCTAAATAAAATGGTTTCGTGATAGTAATACGTTAAAAAAAACGTTGGATTTCGATGGTCTCACATGCCTCTCATTCACTCAGCAGGCTTCTCCGACACTCGCGTAAATAATCATCATGGATATCACGAGAATATAGACACGAAGACGAAATTTCGAATTTCTTTGAATAACTTGTAATTTTTCGATTTGTGGAAAGCGTGAAAAGCGTTTTTTTTTTGGTTAAGATGGCGGCGAGGGTGGGAGGAAGATGAAAAGAAGCGAAAAAATGAGGATAGACATTTAAAATACGTCACCGGCTGACCAGTGACGCAACTGCGGATTACTTGACTCGAAGAGAGGGAGAGCGAGAGAGCGATAACTCTCACTTGCCGCGCGATTTTCGTTTATATCGAATAACTCGTCTCTCGGGAAGCGCGAATTGTGTTTTTTTCATGTTGGAGAAAATCTGGCCCAAGCTTGCTCCATCGATATGTACAAAAATGTATATGTGTGTAGGCGAACTCGTGTATACGTATATATTGCGCGATTAACCTCAAAATCGTGAAATTGGCCCGATAGGTATTTGTTCGTAAATATTGGTGGATCGGAGGAAGTAGGAAAATGGTTTTGGAGAATCTAGCGTTTAGTGTGCACGGTTGAATGTAAAAAAGATAATTTATGAATGAAAATGTACGTGGGGAATAGCAGTCTCGAATAATTACCGGAGATTTATAATATTTCGAAAGGTTTCTCTCCTTCGCAATGGTTCTGTATATATATTTTTAAACTTTGGATTGTTGAGAGGTGCGTTTATTGTTTTTCAATTGACGAACGCGTCGTTAAATCGCGAAGGATATGTGTTGGAAGAACATCACCGTCAAATAAACACGGGGCGGACTCGGCGAGAGAGACAGAGAGCAACAAAGGCGAGTGAGCGCGAGCGAGACGATGAAAATTGGCGGCCGAGGTGGGAGTCCCCACTCGAGTGCGCGAACCGAGGAGGGAGAGTTCCCCTCTACCAGTGCGTGATAAACAACGATGCGAGAAGGGAGAGAGTGGCAAGAAGAAAAAACAACAATACGCAAACGTCGTCCTACTGACCCAACAGACGAGAAATCTCCTCACGTTTTTTTTTTTGCTTTCTTTCAATCTCGAGCCGTTACTTTTGTTTTAATTACGAACATTTGCCGAGACACCACTATGACTCGTGAGGACATTAACTACCGGTTGCCATATTGGAATTTCATTCCGCCAAGTTAGAGGTAGAGGTGAGCACTGCCGGGCTCTCGCTTGTCGCGCTCGAGAGCCTGCGAAAATCGACGCCGAAGTGTGTGCTCCGGAGACTCACCGAGTTGCCGCATTATGCCACCCAAACGGCGCCACTTTACGGCTTTCCCTCCCTCCTGCGTTTTCGCAGCGACTGGACTGTGCTGCCTCTGCAGGCCACCCGTCAAAGCTGCTGCTTCTTCGTTAAAGATCCTTTCAGCCAGTTTCAATCGAGGAATTAAAAAAAAAACATCCACGAAATTACACTAAAATTGTATTTAATCAAGAAACTCGATTAAAAAACAAACTTTCATAGCATTTCCCAAGTTTCGTATCGCATATGAGCCAAAAATAAATCGCATTACATTCCTATGAACTCGAGTAGAGGAATTCTGAGAAAAAAATCGCGATTCATTGCCGAATCGCGTATAGTATAGTTTCGAAATTTTATAAAAAAAAAAAAAAAAAAAAAACACGGAAATTTTAAAATTGGGACTTTGTTTCCAAATAACATAATTATAATTAACATTAATGCAATACCCAACCGACCGAAACGGTTTCTATAACTAATTACTATAAAATATTACTATTGCAAAACGACTTTATTTATAGGGTTCTTTTAAAATTTTGTATTAACGTTCTTGGCACCAAAACTAACAGTTTTCTCCTATGAAGAAAAATTTTCTGACGTTCGGTCTTTAATTTCCAATTTTTTATTTTTCCCATCTAAACGCATGTAAATTGAAGTCACGTTTCGTCAAAAAATTGCAAGGAAAAAACAAAAGAAACGCGACTTTAATTTACACGCGTTTTGATCGGAAAAATAAAATATCTCAAATTGTAAACGTCAGAAAATTTTTCTTTAGAGGAGAAAACTTTTAGTTTTGGTGCCAAGAACGTTTATACAAAATTTTGAAAGAATCATAAATAAAAAAAGAATAAGGTTTTATTTCTATTTTTTTTTTTCTCAACCCACGGCATTAAGAGGAAAGCTTCGCAAGTCGCACTCCTTTCTTGAAAAATTGTTTTTTTCTGAACTGCATAATTTATGTAGGAGGCAGTGACATAAAATAATTCGGCCAGATAGAGTTTGGAATGTTCGAATGGGTGGGCGCGAAAGAAGCGAGCGCGTCGTTCGCCATCTTGCTTCTGCGTGAGTTACGCGCCACCACGAATTTTCCAAGTTATGATCAAAACGTTTGCCGGTGCACGGAAAAATAATTGAAATAAATAAAAACAAACAATTACATCATGAAGCTAGTGAGGTTATTATCGTGATTGTTAACGTTATTTTTCCGCTTTAGACTGCAATTTGTCGACAATATCTCAATAATTTTGACATTTACGATCCAAGTCGACGGCCGGTTGACATAACCTCGAAAAAAGTTTCGGCTCAACGCGTCCTCGACGTTTTTCCCATTTCGCCCGAGCTTTTCCGCAAATGTACCAATTTCTTTTATCTTTTTCAGGTTTCTCATGAAACTCAGTCACGAGACGGTGACCATAGAGTTGAAGAACGGGACTCAGGTCCACGGCACAATCACAGGTTCGTAAACATAACCTCAAAATAACATTTTTTTTGCAAATCTTTACCGAACCCCGCGACTTTTTGCTCTCGCCATAACAAAATGCTTCTCTCCTAAAAATAATTCCTCAAAAATCCCCATTTCTGCTCCGATTTTCAAAAGAAACAACAGAAAATTTCCCAATTTTCGAATTTTCCAAATATTTTCAATAATTCGCAACTTTTCCATCTCCCCGTAACAAAATCCTTTTCTCCCAAAAGTAATTCTTCAAAAATCCCCATTTCTGCTCCGATTTTCAAAAGAAACAACAAAAAATTTCCCAATGTTGGAATTTTCCAAATATTTTCGATAATTGGCAACTTTTCCCTCTCCCTTTAACAAAATCCTTTTCTCCCAAAAATAAAATTCCCCAAAAATCCCCATTTCTGCTCCGATTTTCAAAAGAAGCAACAAAAAATTTCCCAGTTTTCGAATTTTCCAAATATTTTCGATAATTTCCGTTTCCACGAGTTTCGCATCCCCAAATTTGAATCTTTCGTCCTCCGTGTCTTAGGTGTTGACGTAGCGATGAACACACATTTGAAAACCGTCAAAATGACGATTAAAAATCGCGATCCGGTGCAACTGGACACGCTCAGTTTACGAGGCAATAACATAAGGTACTACATACTGCCGGATTCCTTGCCGCTGGAAACTTTGCTGATCGACGACACCCCCAAAGCGAAAGCCAAAAAGAAGGAAGCGGCGAGAGGTAAAAAAAAAAACAAAAAAAAAAATTCAAAATCTTGAGCATATTCGCCGTTCGGAAGAGCGGCAAATTTTTTGCCTGGAATCCGTGCGATTGTAAAGAAATTTCGCAGTTTTAACAAACTTGAAATTTTCCATTTTTCTTTGGTGATAAAAATGATAATGAAATTTAAGGAGCTACGCGCGGACGAGGTCGCGGTGGACGTGGGGCAAGAGGAGGTCGAGGTGGCCGCGGACGCGGACGAGGACGGCGGTAGTTCAATAAACTTCATATCGTATAATCAATTCCGTCATTTATCTATTCCAATATTTTTTTTTTTTTTTCGCTGTAACCGAAATACCGAGACAACAATAGAAATAAGATTCGAATTTTATTTCGAAAGAGAAAAAAGCAGAGAAATGAAGAGAAATAAATGAATTTTCTACTGGTCAATGTTGGGAATTAATTTCATTGTATTTTCCCACGTTTTACATTTTTCCGTCAATCGCAACGATTTTCCTGAGCTTTTTCATTTTTTTTCTCATTTTTTAATTAGTTATTTTTGGAAATACTCTTTCGTTTTCGTCAAAAAAAAAATGTCGTCGAATTCGAAGACACTGCGTCGTGGATAAAAGTATTGTGGATCGGTTTGTATTGGCCGGTTATAAATTTGATCGTTTCTTGAGCAGCCAGGCCCCCTAAAAAGGCTGATACAGAGTGCAACTCACAGCCACCGAAACGACAGAATTCGTGCACGTAATCGTCCTTCGAGAGACTCCCGCAACCCCATTCGCCCAAAAGCTTCGATATGCAGGCCTGCGAATCAAATATTCAGAATTTATTCACTCATTCTACGAAAATTTTCCATCCGTAATTTTTCCCACTTGATCGAATAAAATAATTTATTTATTTAATAATGTTTTTCCCAATTATTTAATCAATTGATCATTGAATTAATTAACTAAATGATTACAACAAAATGATAAATAAATTATTTTAATTTTATTATTATTATTATTCATTATACCATTTTATTATTAATTAATTAATTATTTAATTAATAATTAGAATAAAATTTAAAAAATTGACTAATTTTGATCAATTTTGATAATTTCGATTTGACTAATTCTGAGAAAAATGAACCTTGAGTTTGACGATATCCGGTTCGACGTTATCGTCGAATTCGCCTGGATAGGAATTGTATTCTGTTTGAAATTTCTCGACTCCCCTCAGAAGAACATAGTACACGAGCATGCTGTCAGCATTTTCGAGAGTTTGAGCTGAAAACGGAGGAAAAAAATGATATAAATTGATGAGAAAAATAAGTTTCGCACTTGAGGGATTGAAAAATTATATAATTTGGCCAACTTTTCTAGAAAGTAAAGAGGAAGTATAGACTTATGCACAATATTTTACAAAATTTGCAGAAATTATAGCGGTTGGACGATTTTTAAAAAAACTCAGATTTTCGTAAAATTCGAAAAATCATAAAATTTAAACCGTTCAACCGATATTCCCCAAATTCAATACCAACCTTTCTATTATGATACTCTATTTATAAAAAAAAATTATTAATGAATCTTAAAATTTGCCGAAGTTGGAGCGTCGACACCCTTTTTTCGAAAATTTCGAAATGCCGTAGAATTCGTATTTTTCTAGCAATTCCAACAAAATTCCCAGCGAATTAAGAGCTTTTATAGATTAACATCTGTGCAAAACAGGAGCCCTGTAGCTCAAACCGTTCTCGAGTTATGAAGGTTTCAATTTTACAGTGCCATAACATACGCACACACACACATCCGGACATTTTTTTCTAGATACGATTTTTCGATGTTTTGGAACATTTTAATGTCCCAAAGGACATTAAAGGAATGTCCTTTGGGACAAGGACACATTAAAGGAAATAGAATTACCAATGTCATGAGCGTTGATGGTTTTTGGGTCATATTCGTCAGCGATACAGGTTCCTCTTTCCACGTGAACGTCAGCAACGTGTCGGCAAAATAATTTGACATCTTTTTCGGAGATCGAGTCCGAGGAGCGGCCCAACTGTCGCAACAACTGTAACGTGTGTCTCCAAACCGCTTCCACATCCGCCATTGCTTGTTTGTGGTATCTGGAGTAACATTTCCGTAACACGAGTTTAAAAAAAAGTGCATTGTGACAAATTATTGAATTATAGAATTTTTGCACGAATTATTAGAATTTTTTGTATGAACAGTCGAAAAAGGCCGATCAATTTTTTCCAATTTTTCCAAAATTTTGAAAATTGTGAAATAAGCGAAAGGAACGATGGATCCATCGTTGGCTGACGAGGGTTTAATTTCTCTCGGCTCGATTCCCTCGTTTCTTGCACGAAAACTCAAAAAATAATTCACACCAATGGAAAAGGTGAATTTTTGAAAATTTCAAAGCCACCTCAAGAGCCTCACGAATTTTTCTCAATAAAAAAATTTATTTCGTCAGTGCTGCCGAGATAATGAGAATGTTTCGTTTTCAGGAAAGAGAGATTGAGGCTCACATTTGTTGAAGAGCGATATATTTTTCACTATCTGCAGTCATGTCGGGCAAAGACCCCTTCACGGGCAACAATCCGGACCCTTCATTCTCCATAAAATCTCGGACTGCTTTGGCTATTATCCAAAACTGACTGCTCTGCAAAAATAAAACAGGAATCGATTAAGAATTTTTTGTCCACACAAATATTTCAAATTATAATTGTCATTCGTAATGAAATTATTTATCGCATTTAGCGCATTTGAAAAAAGTGCGCGAACGGCAAAGGTATCGTACACTCGACAGACCCTTTCCGTTCGACTATAGCGATCGTATTCATGTTATTATTATTTATTATTTGAGCGACGAGACATTATTGTTATTTTATTCGGTTGAATCTTCAGTTCTATCAATTGATATCTCCATTTAATAAACACTAATCAATCAAAATAATTAAAATAAATTTAATAAATTTAATAAATTTATTTTATTAAATTATTATTAAAAAAATTAATAAAAAAAAAAATAGATTAATTAATCTAATTGATTAATTCGATCGAATTCTAATCTGATTAATCCAAATAATTAATTTAATCTAATTAATCTAATTAAAAATTAGATTAGAATTAATTAAATGGAGATATAAATTGACAGAACTCAAGCTCTAACCGAATAAAATCAAAACAATTTCTCGTTATTCAAACAATAAATAATGATAATGAAATTAATGAAATTTGAAGAAGATTCAAAAAATATCAATTATTATTAATCATGCATTTTGATTTATCAATTTTAATTGATTAATTATTCATTTCTATTTGATTTTTTCACAATACGGTGCTCCCCATTAATAATTGCAAAATTGATCGAACCTTGGCAGTCAAATTGACGCAACGTTCATCGTTGAGAATGTCCAGTACTGATTGGGGCACTTTGGTTGTAGCGATAGATGTGTTGACAGCTTTAGCAGCTTCCTCAAAGTTTTCCTCTCCCACGGGAGATCCGTTCTCGTCTTTTCTCATTCCGCTGCTCACAAGCTGACGCAGTTTTTCTTTGTCTTTGTAAGTTTTCGGCACGTCCCCGTGTTCGCTGACCCATTTTTGCAAATATTTATAAAGCACCACTACGTAAGGTGTGTGCGAATGATCCTTCAAATCCATGGAATCCAAGTCTATGCCGTCGAGATAATTTCTCAAACTTTCGAACGGATGGTCCAGCCGCAAGTCTGGCATCTCATTGTCCGGATGCGTTTCTACGATCGTATGCTCTTTCACCTGAACTCTCATGTACGCTATGAATCCTATGCTCCGACAAACTATCAGCGGGACATTCAGGTCCCACAGTTTTCGTGATAGAGTTATCAGTGGCCTGCAATAATTAGCAGATTTACGGCTCAGTCGTAATTGCTTTTCAAACGATTGCGAATAAAGGTTCAAGATTCCTGAGGCATCGGAATTACGGAATCTTTTGAGAAAAATTGTGTTTTTTTTTTCATGGCTGCTCGATTCCGTGACCCGGGTTTTTCACGCAAAAAAAGTGAAAAAATTCATGGTCAATCTTCGGACTACTTTTGAAGCGAGAATAGAATTTTCTTTTTTTTTCTTATTGTTAATAATTTTTTTTCATTCAAGTTTTTGCCAAACTGTTATAAAAAATGGAAAAAAAAAAAACAACATTCACATCTTTAGAACGTCAGAAATTTTTCCACGCAATTTTGTAATTGTTCCAAATTGAGAGAAAAAAATATTCGTTCGTCAAAGAAATAAATTCTCTCAACGGCTACGAAAAAAAGTTCGACACTCGATCAACGAATTAAGTAAGTTTTGTAAAATTCTCATACACACTTTTCCGGCAATGCGGTGGCAACGACGACAGAGAAACTGTTGAAAAACTCGGGACTATTTTCGAGTATCTGCTCGGGTGCCTCGTCTATGTAATCCCCTCGGACATCAGGATTCAACTCCAGCAACATTTGAGTCGCAATCTGAGCCCTTGACTTGCCAACGCTGTCAGGATCCAAGAAAAAACTGAAAAAACAAACAAATTTTTAGCTAAAATTCAGTATCGTATTCGATTTTTTCCTGAGCTCTGAATCTCGAATGAATGTTTTTTTGCCCAAGAAATTATTTTGTAGAAAAAGCATTAGCTTTTTTTTCATAAATTTATTTTTTATAAATTCGTAAAACTAATAGAAATTTATAAAAAATAAATATAAGAATAAATTTGATAAATTCATAAATTCATAAAAAATGAATATAAGAATAAATTTTATAAATTTATAAATTTATAAAAATTAATTTATTTAAAAAAAGGTGACGCTTTTTATCAAAATTATTTCTTAATTTCTTAATTTATAAATTTATATTATTTATAAAGTCAAAAAATTTCTGATTTTTTTTTTATTGAGAGAAATGAATTTTTTGGTGGTTCAATATTTACTTTGCACCGATATCTTCGTGCGTTATTTTCTTTCCATCTACTATAGTGAATGCTCCGATGCCGGGAAGTACGAGAGACTTTAAAATCTCAGTGCCGAGGCCTGTAGCGTTGATGACGCAAATGTGAGCCGCTTCCAAGGAGGCTTGCCCGTGATCGCCCCATAATCTGTGGAAAAATTTGATTTTTTTTCATTTTTCATTAACACGCAAAATTCGATCATGCCCGATAGCGCGATTCTCCAAAAATAAAAATACGAAAATTTGGAACGCTGTCGAATTTTTGAGTCTGTAAAAAATTGAATTTGTTAGAAAGAATATAATAGAATTTTTTTTAGTCGGTTTATTGATTTTTCATTCATTTTCGTTCAGTGAATAAATTTTTATCATTTTATTTGGTCAAGATCGACCGAAAATAGGTTATGTTTTCCGTAATAATGAAAATTGAACATGTTCGTAATAAATGAATCAATCTGCGTCAATATTGTTACGTTCGGAAATTAATTGGATATGCAATTACTCGAGAGCTGTACAGAATCGAATTGTATGAAATATTTGACAACGATCGACATAACCTCAAATAGATAAAATGACATAACGATACCTCAGTTGTCTGTCGTATTTACGATTTTTTTCCGATTGCTCGGGCGACTTTGGGGCCGGTGAAGCCATCACGAAGATTTTCTAGGTTTGATTTATTACTTTTTGGACTATTTTTCGCTAATGAGATTGCCGATTATCGGCTTTCGAGTATGAAATACTATGTACACGTAAACTATACACATATATGTGCAAAGCTCTAATGCAGGAGGCTGTAGTCTCAAGAAAATGCCTCCAAAAGTCTAAACTATAATTTGGCACGGTTCGAGCTTATTTCATAACGAAAATTCGACTTTTTACTTTTTCGCTTTTTTGTCCAAAAAGTTTGATTTCATATGATCGCGTTTGAAAGACCATAAATGAAGGACGACGTTACAATTTCAAAATTCAAAAACGGCGGGCGGCGAAACGTCGCCATCTACAAAGCTACTCTGGAATTAATTCCACATTCAAAAATATCGGAGAATCGCGTTGACCGCGGTACGGTTTTTCAACTGTGGTTTTTGAGTCCCTTGTAAAATGCTTTCCATGTAGCTCCGATCGTCACCAACGCTTTATTTCAATCATTTTTTTTATCCTAATGAATTATTCTTGGATAAAAAAATTGCAAAAAAGCACAAAATCTATTGGCAAATACTGCGATGTGGAAATTTATTTATAGCTAATAAGTGACTCGCTACCAAACGATCCAACACCCATACCATACACCACCATACGACTTTCGAACGCATCGTGAAATAAAAAATATACATCAATAAACCCAAGTTTGTTCCATTTTTAAAATCAAATATCGAGTAATCCTCGAGAATTCCAATCTTTCAGTCGCCTCGTAATTATTCGACGATAACGTTCGTCTTTAATTCCCGGACTGCTGGTTGTACCCTCCGATACTACAAGATCAGACATATTGACAACTTCGGATTTCTCCACGAACGTAAAAGGTTTCCATACAACAGAATCTAGTACTGCTAAGAATTCTCGTTCCCTCATCCACTTTTGAATTGACCCCAGACTCGGTGGTTCTGTCTTGCAATTTATTCTCAACATCACATCGCTCAATGTCCTTGAATACTCAGCAACGAGATCGTCGAAATGGTGGATGTAAACGTCGTCGCTTGGGTTCGAACTCAGGCTGGTAACTAAGTCAAAGGCTGGGGAAGTCCAACAGCATATTTGGAAATCGAGCTGCACGAGAGATCGTTTAAATTTATGAGTTGACGATAGATTTTTCAGTCGAATGGTTGGATCGATCATGAAACTTACGAATATTTGATCGATGACCTTTCCCTCATCGTCGTATCGGAACATCAAGTTGTTTATCCATTCATCACCATGATTAATGACATTGAATTCATTTTGTCTGCACTCGGCACATTGCGCACCTTTGTCAACACAGACTTCCGATAATTTCAAAAGCTTTTCCGAATAACTGTGCGAATAGGAATGCCTTTTGGTTTATAATTATTCAGAAATTTTCATTCATACGTGCACGTACCTAGGATCGAGTTCTGGCCAGTTTTTCACTTCGATGCTCAATGCCTTGAAGGCTTCTTTGAATATCAACTTCATTTCTTCCGGACACTCTTTGTGATACATGCCTTTGCGATACCGTTCAACACAATGAGGATCCTGAGTATTGAAAATGATATAACAGTAGAAATGTTCAAGATGAAGAAAAAAACAAAAAAAAATGCAAAATTGCTTAAGGAGGTTGGATCACGTATCCCAATTAATCAGAATTTGATAAAATTTGATGATAACATTCTTTGGCATCAAGTTTAGAAACACAAATTTTTTATCACCAGGTTATCGAATAATTACTCGAGTACTACGTGGTGGAAAAGTCTTTAAAAAATTGTATTGTCATAAATATTATGAAAGAATATATTTACCAAATTTTATTAAATTCTTATTTTTTTTAAATTTTTAAAGTTTTTAACATGGTTTAGCATGGCAACATTGTATCGTCGTCACCAAACCTCCTTAAAATCGTCAAGTTTTGCAAGATTTGCGACGTCATCTTCTTCTTCACTTTTTGATATTATTTACCTTTTCATATACTGCGACAGAGGTCGCATGAAATTTGGCCAACCCTCTCATGACAAGAATGCAGTGATGCAGATCCAGACCGGTTCTTTTATCAGCCATACGAAATCCTCGAGCTGCTAAATCTTCTAGTACCAAGAAAGAAGGATCTTCTAATTGCGCATGAAAAAGTCTGGCATTCAGAAGATAATTGTCTTCCTTTAAAAGTTCGTTCATATCCACCATGATGTTCTGCATCATTTCAATTTCGGCCTCGAACGACTCGAACTTTTTAGCCTGTTGTCATGGCAGTGAAGAAAAAATAACGAAATCTAGCAAAAGTATTATCGCGAGCATTCATATCGAAGGTAAGCAAAAGTTTGGACACCCTGTATGGCCGTTGAATTCGAACGATACAAAAATTCTGGCCCTCTAGTGGCTTCTTTCATGTTCACGCGCGCTTTAACTCGGTGGCTCCGTGAACTCAGCCAAGTTATAAGTTATACCGAGACGGCAAGTAGTGCAATATCTCACCAAATCACAAGCGGGATCGTCTTCGTCAAGCGAAACTTTGAAGATGAAGCTTTTCCTCTCGGTTGCTTCATTATCTGCCATTCCTCGTGTGAACTCTATGCTGACACGTGATATATTGCTCATCATATTATCACCAGCTACTGTTGCTGGTTGTGACGTTACACTGCGTACATTTATGGTCTCGTCACATTCTGATCGTCTCAAAATATTCCGAAGTAAATCGGGTATCAACCAAGGGGAATATTTTATTGATTTATTCGAAGTCATGACTCGATGGAGCACGAAAAACTTCACTCAGCGATGACTGATAATCGAAGACTGAATTCTCGTGGTACTGTGCAGCCTCATCATCAGCTGCACTCCAATCTCTCGATAAATCTTAAGCGGTGGCATGGAAGGGGCAAGAAAGAATACAAACAAAAATAATGATGGATTATTTTTGGGATATTTATTGAACCAATCGAATGAATGTTTTCGATTAAGGAGGTTGGCTAAATACGACAATATGATAAGAATTTAATAAAATTTGATGATAACATTCTTTAGCATCAAATACGATGACATAATTTTTTTCAAATTTTTCGTCTACATAGTTGTCGAATAATTGGAGTTTACAATATGCATGTAAACTCTAGTGTTCAATTACTCGAAAACTATGTAGAAGAAAAATCTTAAAAAAATTGTACATTCATATTTAATACTAAAGAATATACTTACCAAATTTCATCAAATTCTAATCATTTCGAATTTTCCTATGCTCTTAACATGGAAACATTGTTGTGTGTAGTCACCCTCCTTAGCAAAAACGTTTCGAGGAACGCTTACATTATTAAAATTAAATAAAAAAAAATGCTCGAACACCGTGACGTGTCTCCAGCGCTCCAGGACGATATGACGTGTTACTCGAGGGAGTCAAAAAAACAACTGAACTTTTTTGTTTTCTTGATCATTGAAGAAAACATTACAATTTCTTCTTTTTTTGTTATTGGAACTATGTGTAACTTATTGGTTGGGCTTAATTGGCGTTCATCATAACAACAATATCTAAAAAGTGTTGTTTTTAACCAGCTGGAGCTTCTAAATTATAACCTGCCTCAAAGGTGAAGATTTGGGTTACCACTAGATAGGAGTGATCTTCCTTTAATTTAAGGAGTTTCTATAGTGACTATAACGGGGGGTGAGGTAGAAGGGAAACCTGTGGTATTTCGGCTGAACTGCTGAACTGCTGAACATGAAAACGTTCCATGTTTCGTTGCCAGCGATATAATGTTGCTATGCTAAACCGTGTTAAAAACATGAAAATTTTAAAAATATAATTATAATTAAATAAAATTTTGTTAATATATTCTTTAGTATTATACATGACGATACACATTTTTCCAGATTTTTCTTCTAAACAGTTCTCGAGTAATTGAACATTATTAATGCTGAATTACTCGATAACTAAGACAGATGAAAAATTTGTGTTATCGCACTGGATTCAATACCTGGATTCATCTATCCACTAAACAAATCTCTTTGATTTTTTTATTTCAGCTAATCCAAACCGGAGATTTCTTGCTCACCGCAAAACGCTTTTTTTAGAGGACATACAGGAGATTAACTACAGGAGCTATGTGAAGCTATATTTTTGAAAATAAAAAATGGCGATAGAGAGTTGAAAGATGACACTACATTTGATTCCTTCGGCTTTTATTCATCGAATGAAATCCCTATCCAGAAAAAAATCGTAAAAAAACAAGTTTTCTTGGCCTTCCAACTGTATATAACATCTTAAAAAAAGGTACTGAATTCCGAGCGAAAATTCTGATTTGTTATTGACGTCTTTTTTGTCCTTAATGCAATTATGCTCAGAGGAATGGCTGTAACTTTTCTACCAAATCTCGCACTTCTAGGCAACATAATAGCAATGTCTGAATTGATCATTACAAATGATCAAAGGAAATCGGTTGAGTTGTTTTTTAAGGAGTTTCCGTATAGGAAAGTCTAAATATTGAGAAATTGAGAAAATTTGATGATAACGTTCTTCAACATCAAGTGCGATAACACATATTTTGGGAAGGTGTCAGGTCGACATTCGACAACTTCCCACTGTGGCAACTCGACATTTTTCCAACTGGACAACCGCAGCAGAAATGGCCAAACTTTCGAGTTGCACGGGGGGAAGATGCCACAGTGGGAAGTTGCCGAGTGTCGACCTGACACCTTCCCTATATTTTTCATCTGTCTAGTCATCGAGTAATTCAGCATTAATGAAGCAGAATCTTATGCCCTGAATATATACTTATATATATGAAAGCGCGCGCATGCGAATTTTCTTTTCTCCAATTCGTCTGGCAAAAATCGAATTAATAATTTCCAAGTTTTTAGGATGAGAACTTCAATTGAAAGTACTCAAAAATGTATCGCGTTTGCCGTGAAACATTGAGACTGCTGCGTTTCACGAGAAAACATCGTAAACATCGCGTTTCTGATGTACAACGATGAATCACGTGGTTCGTAACGTTGATAGCGAAATTGCCAGTTTAGACGCAATTTCGAATCGAACGTTTTCAAACAGACAAACATCTACGATGTTTCTTCATGTGGAAATGTGAGGAAAGCTCCGCATCGTTAGATTCGTAATGAACGACGCGACAAACAAGGAAATTTCGGGACTGTCATTGGTCAGTTGGACCGTCGGTGTCCGCGCATCGATAAACACGACTCTAGCGCCATCCAAAGGACACCAATGAGACCGTTGAGACGACGAGCCTCGTTGTTGTTTTTTTCTCATGCGTCATCAGCTGTTTTCGTTAGCATGTGCCCGATGACAGTCAGCCAGTGTGTACCAACGCGTCGTCCCAGCGTTACTCGAGCGAGCAAGCGTCCTAAATTTCCTATTTAAAGTTATTTTCTTTATCTCCCTCGTTAAGAACGTCAGAATTTCGATTTTTTTTCAATTTCTCTGTTCAACCAATCATCAGCTTATTTCATTTCATTATCGCTGCGTCACTGGCTCTCGTGTTTTTTTAAATTCGATAATCGAATTGCTCCTTCATCCGATTGCTGCTGGTGGGCGAAAAAAAATCTATTTTCACTATGCGCCACACTCTTGTTTTCTTTATCGTACTACTGTGCATCGTCTATCCTGCTGTCACCTGGCGTTT
This sequence comes from Hyposoter dolosus, assembly GCA_963921915.1. Lineage (NCBI taxonomy): Eukaryota > Metazoa > Arthropoda > Insecta > Hymenoptera > Ichneumonidae > Hyposoter > Hyposoter dolosus. Next base: position 2,622,772 of record OY998139.1, read on the forward strand.
CCGGGGAAAACAAAGAAGCCCCGTTATTTTTGGTGAGTTTTTATTTCGAAACTCAATTTTCCAATATAGAAAAATCCGAATTCTCTCGCTCGCTGTTTTTTTCAAGATTGCTTCGTCGTATTTTTTTTCTATATTTTTTGGAAAATCTTGTAGTACGAAACGACCATGTAGGAATATCGAAATACAACGATTTTTACAGTGCCAGGCGATGGGGGCAGTCAGGTTGAAGCAAAACTCAACAAAACCGCGTCCGTTCATTATGTGTGTGGAAAAACATCGCCAGATTTTTTCAACATTTGGTTAAACTTGGAGCTCCTGGTGCCAGTCATTATCGACTGCTGGGTCAGTGAAAAATCATATTTTCTAAATTAAAAAATTAAATTAAAAAAAAAACTTCTTGCGTATAATATTTCCGAGGTCCCATGCCCCAAAGTTACTTTTTTTCATACCGGAAGTTGTGGAATCTTTCGTAATATTCAACCCCCTCAAAAAATACTTCCATAGCTCCGATCGTCGCGAAACATTCTTTCCGTCATTTTTATGCTTCTCCTGAATTTTCGGTGAAGTAAAAAATTGTCTATTTGGTGTTCAAAAAATTTCATTTTTTTCCACGGAAACTTGAGAATTATAAATTCCAGTAAGACGAGCCTCACTCATCGAATTCCTTTTTACATTTTCTCGATAATCCATCGAAATAAAAAAATAAAAAAATCAAGAATGACTGTTTGAAAATCGTGAAAGTAAACAAAGTTCGTGAATAAGGAGGGAAATTGTAATCGTGTCTCCGTTATTTTTACGATGATCCAAATACGATCGGCTCTATATGAAAATATGAATTATTTGCTTTAAGGTATTACTATCACAAAATGACTTTATTTAGGGTTCTTTTAAAATTTTGTATAAACGTTCTTGGCACCAAAACTAACAGTTTTCTCCTGTGAAGAAAAATTTTCTGACGTTTAGAATTTGAGATATTTCATTTCCAATTTTGTATTTTTCCCATCTAAACGCGTGTAAATTGAACTCGCGTTTCGTTAAAAAGTTGTTCTTCACAGGAGAAAACTGTTAGTTTTCGTGCCAAGAACGTTATACAAAATTTTGGAAGAATCCTAAATAAAGTCGTTTTGTTAATACGTTAATAATATCGCGTGTGGCTGCAATACGTTTAGATCGACAACATGCGACTGCTTTACGACAACGTGACGCGTACGACGAAAAATCCAGATGGCGTTGAGATTCGAATGCCAGGATGGGGCGATCCCACAGTCGTCGAATATTTGGACCCAAGCAGAGCGTATCCCGGATCGTATTTCAAGGACATTGGCAACATGCTTGTCAGTGATTTGGGCTACATAAGAAATCTGTCGCTACGAGGTGCTCCTTACGACTTCCGCAAGGCTCCAAGTACGAAATATTTACAACATTTATTTATTCCCCCATGTTTATCAAATTATTTACTTACCACGTGGGTGCAACTTTGCACTTTGAGTTTTCAAAATCTTCTGTCTCATCGACGTTTGTACGGATTGAAAACTCCTGGGATACTTTTTAGGGGTAGCGGATCCTGGGCAATCGATTACGATGATTAGAAAATGGAAAAATACAAGATTTTTTACGAAAAATGGTCAAATTCACGAAAGAAATTTTGAAAATCTGTTTTTTTTTTGTTTTAACGCCATTTCAATACCAATTGAGGTATCGACATTTAATTTGTGTGGAATTGAAGATAACGAGTCATATTTTGAGGAAAAAAATAATACGGAATTATTGTGAGGAAAGCCGCTGGGCCACGCAGACAAAAGTTCTTGTCGCCTCAAGTCTTCGTGGCTACGGGTTTTTCCAGCAGCATTGTTTTTTCAGCAATCAAAGTGCATCAGTTATTTTGCAATCTCACAGAGCTCCAGGTCTTTTTTTCCAGACGAGAACGATGAGTATTTCGTCAAGTTGAAAGAACTCGTTGAGGAGACTTACCTGATAAATGGTGCTCAGCCAGTGACTCTGATAGCTCATAGCATGGGAGGTCCAATGTCAATGATATTTCTCCAACGTCAGAGCCAGAAATGGAAAAATCAGTACATCAATTCGCTCGTGACACTCGGTGCAGTTTGGGGTGGTTCGGTAAAGGCTCTCAAAGTTTTTGCCATCGGTAAGAAACTTTTTCCTCCATTTAATAACTTGCCAATTTTTTCCAACAAAATTCAATGCGATTTTTCGAGATTTTTTCGTTAAAATCTTGAAACGATACATTTTTAAGATAAATTTTGGATTTTGGCAGGTGACGATCTAGGCACGTACGTGTTGCGCGAAAGTACCTTAAAAAACCAACAAATAACGTGCCCAAGTTTGGGTTGGCTGCTTCCATCGAAACTATTTTGGAAAGAGACTGAAGTTTTGGTCGAAACTCAACAGAAAAACTACACGCTGTTGGACCTCAAAGACTTTTTCGAGTAAGAACCTCCGAGGATCATTGAAAAGATAAAAAATCCTAAAAAATTATAATCCAACATGAATTTTTGACCCTTAAGGAGGTTGTGGTGTGTAGCCAATCTCCTCAATCCGTTTCTCCCCGACAATCGATTTCAAGTCGCCGTGAGGTCATAAAACTTTTTCCAAAATACTTGGCGTTTCTTGTCGTCCAATCGTTTCTTCCGATTTTTCTTGCAGTGACGTCGGCGTGCCCAACGGTTGGGAATTCCGCAAAGACACTGAGAAGTTCCAGTTGGATTACAGAGCCCCTGGTGTCGAAATTCATTGTCTTCACGGTGTCGACGTTCCCACCGTCGAAAGGTAAGCACGTTTCGAGCAAACGATACGCCTCTCGAGGAAACGGTCCGGATGGTCCAGAAATTTCGTTAAAAATTTCGTTTCCCCGTATTTAACGAATTACTGGACGGAAAAAATAATTTAACGAAATTATTTGATCGCAGACTTTATTACAAGTCCGGAGTGACGATCGACGGTTATCCGCAACTGATAACGGGCGACGGTGATGGCACGGTCAATGTCCGAAGTCTCGAGGGCTGCCTCCACTGGCAAAACCAACAGAAACAAAAAATATATCACGAGAAATTTACCGGCGTCAATCATATGGAGATTCTCCGAAATTCCGCAGTTCTCAATTATATAAAAACGATATTAACGCCCGGAACCTAGTCACTCGGGGTATGAAGAAACTGGCTACGCTTAATTCGCAGGATCAAACTATTTATAGATTATTTTTATCCTCCCTCCAAATTTCCATGGGGTTTTTTTTTCTTCAAAAACGACATTTGAATTATTAACCCTAGAACGGTAAATTGGGCTCAAAAACGACTCCAGGCGACTTTAAATCCCGCGCCCTTCGTTGTCCCTCTTTTTAAAATCCTTTTACCGCATTTTTGACTAATTTTTTGACTCCAAGCAAAATCGGCCAGGCTCGCGTGATTCTGCATTAAAAAAACGAAAAGAATGAGCCCAAGTTGAACTCTTTTCGTTAAATTTTACCGGAAATATGAATTTTTCAAAATTGGGGTCATTTGGACCCCAGGTTACCGGAATAAGTAACAAAAAAATAAGGTTACCGTTCTAGGGTCAAATTCAACTCTTCGTCTCCGAAGCTCAATTCATAGATATTATTTTCTAAACACTTTCTATCGGTTGGATCTCCAGCTCTCAACGTACAACCGCGAGTTCGAGTGTCCTTAAATTTAAGAATCCTTGCGATTCCTCAAAATTTAGTAAATTTACGTATCGCTTTGTAAATAGAGTAGTTGATTGACTTTTGAGGAGAGATTTTAAAAAGGACGAAAAGCATCAGCGCCGAAACGCTCCACAAAAACATTAAGGAGCATGGATACACACAACATCGTTGCCATGTTAAAAGCATTGGAAAATTCTAAATGATTAGAATTCAATGAAATTTGGTGAGTATATTCTTTAGTATTAAATATGAATATACAAATTTTTTAAGATTTTTCTTCTACATAGTTTTTGAGTAATTGAACAATAGGGTTTACATGCATAAGCATTGGATTCAGATATGTATAGGTATATTTTTTGCATATTGTAAACTCCAATTATTCGACAACTATGTAGACAAAAAATTTGAAAAAAAATAGTGTCATCGTATTTGATGCTGAAGAATGTTATCAGCAAGTTTGATGAAATTCTTATCATGTTGTCGTATGTAGCCAACCTCCTTAACTGTTCAGTCCATTCGGTTTATTTGTTTCGAGACTTTTTGCGTTTCGGAGTTGAGCGACCTTCGAATTAGTAAATTAAGATATTGATAGAGGCTCTCTACGTGGTTTAAGGTGATCCGTTGGTTGTAGGCTCGGCAGAAATTCTGCTGGACGTTTTATTCGTTGGAAATTTTAAGAAGAATCAAAGTCCGAGATAAACGTGAGGAACCTCTGTTATCGTAATTTTTCGTCGAGTTGTTACGAAAACAGAGGTCCTGGTGGATTTGCTTCCGAGTTATCGTTCTCGTGTCCTTGCAACTGATGGATCGATCACACGGTGTAATTTTAAAGAATCTGGATAATTGTGATATTAATATTAAATGGATTTAGCTCGATACGGTCGATTACAGTGATTCGATCAACGAGGAAGAAAACAATTAAGATTCAAATCGTTGATTGGTGAATAAATAAATCGATATTATTGAAAAATCAATTTTTTATACTTTTATTAATCAACCGATCCATTTGGTTGTGTATACCGTAAAAGCTATATGTATATATTTCATATATATCATTTATATCGTATTTTGTGTGTGAAAAAATATAAATTCTTTACGAAAATGAAAAAAATGGATTTTTTTAGACGAAAAATTGAAAATCTCGTCACTGCGGATTCTCGTGGTTTCCGAATTATTGTTCAACTGCCGAGCTTCAACGAGGAATTTAAAATTTCCACTTTTATCACATTTTCGTACAAGAATTTATATCGTGACTTAGCGTTCTTCTGTATCCGTTTTCGGTTGTCGATTTACATAGTTTCCTTTCCTTTTTCTCTTTCATATTGCAGTACGACACTAATTACACATTCTACACTATTCACACGTGAGCAAAGTTTCACGCTCGATCACTTTTCATGTCGCTGAGTAATTTCGAAAAGCCTTTCAAAATTTTTCTAGTCAAATTTGTAGTTGAAACATTTTTCCACTGAGTTTGCTTTTTTTTGTTTTTGTGTTGTTTGCCATTTGGAAAAGGATTTTCGTTGCATTCCAACGACACAAACTCCGAATTCACGTCTAGCATGATCTATATCTTTCGTGTAAATAATTTGTATATATATATATATATTTTTTTTTTCGCGCGAAGCGGCCTCTGCGAGGATTTGGTCGGCATAAGAAAAACAAGAATAAAAATAAATAACGTAGGAAATTGGCGCAGACTCGACAGGAATGATATAAAATGTTGAAAAAATAAATAAAAACGAGTTCCCTCTTTGTTTGTAGATTTCTGGTAGCAATTATTAAAAAAAAACAAAAAAGTTAATAGAAAGACGCACTTGCCTCTGGAGAATCGGAACCGAGTTGTTCGATATTTTCTCCATATTTTTGCTTCTTTTTCTTTGTATAAACGAGAGACACCAGCAATATTTATCGTTTGTCTTTTTTCCCGTTTGCTCGATAGCGAGACGTGGGAAAAAATTTAATTCGGGAGTAAGGCAAGTATCGAGATTTTCCGGTTTTGAGTTAGTGTCAGTTGAGGACTGTGCCCGTTTTGAAAAAGGCGTATATGCCAATCGCGAGAATAGTTACTACGGTTATCGTGCTGTAGCTTCGCAAACGCGGATACGGGATGATCCTGCGACTGGGAATCGCGACCTTTAAACCTCGCTGACGTTCTCGTTCCTTACGACTCGCTTCCGCTTTTGCTTTCCACTCTTGTTCCTTGCAACGACGTTTTTTGTCGAAATCACGCACGTCGTTTATTATCGATTCCGGTGGATACTCGTCGTAGAGCTTCTTCGCCTCTATCAGCAGCTTCTCGAACGGCAAGTCATCCGGAAGCTATAGAAAAATAACAAATTTCGTTTCCTCGAATCTAATTTTTTCTTGTTTTTTTGTTTTTTTTAAATTTTTTCACAAATTCATCGGAAAATGTTCATCCTCGTTTAACCCTAGAACGGTAAGCTTTTTTTTTTACATATTCCGGTAACCTGGGGTCCCAATGACCCCAATTTTGAAAAATTTATATCTCCGGTAAAATTTAACGGAAAGAGTTCGACTTGGGCTCGTTCTTTTCGTTTTTTAATGCAGGATCACGGGAGTCTGGGCAATTTTGCTTCGAGTCAAAAAATTAGTCAAAAATGCGGTAAAAGGATTTTAAAAAACGGGAGAACGAAGGGAGAGAGGGCGCGGGATTTAACGTCGCCTGGGGTCTTTTATGACCCCGTACCGTTCTAGGATTAATATTTTTTTTAAATGTCTATTTGGCAGAAAATGGAGATAACTGCGAATTATTTTGGCAATTTTTCTCACCGTACAGAGCACTTTATGGGTGTGTCCCATGTCCGGGGTTGTGTTGAAGATTTCCGTGTCCCGATGGGCAACGATAACTGTACTGAGATAGAGCGGCATGAGCGGTGGACTCCCGAGAAAGAAATCGAAAAGTCTGTGAAGAAGTTTCCGATTCTCGGCGTATTTGTGAGCGTACCAAGTCGTGTACTCGGCCAGTGCGAAATGCGGGAACAGCTCGACACTGAAATCCAAAGATAATTAATTTTGTGAGTTCTCGTAAAATTTGCTAAACCATAAAAATCCCATGGGAATTTGGAAAAGAGGGAAAAACGCAGCGTCGATTGTTAGAAAACTCACTTTTCGAGATGCACGAGAAGCATGGGATGAATGCGATGCAACAGAGCGAAAATATAGAACAGTTCTTGATTTACTTTTTCCATTGTTCTCTCCATGAATCGTTCAAGAAAATCGAGGGATATTCGCTCGAGAATTCGTAAACTTCGTTCGAGACCCATCACTAACAATACCGTTGCAGCAATGTCGTTGTAGCCTTGATAATAACTACAAGCCAGAAAATATAATAATGAAAAATTCAAGTTTTCTCACGATGTGGAAGTTTGCATCGTTGGAATGCAACGAAATTTTGTTTTTTTTTTTTTTTCTCGAGCAGAGCTCGTGATTTACATTCATTTTTATTCTTTTGGGATCAAAAAACTCAATCGGTACGAGAATTGTCATGATTTTTGAAATTGCATAAACAATGAGTAGAAAAAGTATTTTTCGTTGGACCCCAACGTTGCGAACCTCAGTGTCATATTTTTTTTCCATTAATTACGAGAAAATAAGTTTGTCGAGTCGATTTTAACGTTGTCAATGTTAGAGGAATTAATTTTTTTAGAGTCGACAGCCAAAATCCATGAGAAAGCGACTTTTTGAACTTTTAAAACGATCGTTTTTCAGGATCCGAAGAGAAAATCGGTACGAAAATTGTCATGGTTTTTTAAAGTGAACGAACAATTAATAGAAAAATGTATTTTTCATTGCCCTTCAACGTTGCGAACTTCAGTGCCATAGTTTTCTCAGATAATTCAATGGCAATAAATAATGACAGTGAACTCCGCAACGTTGGGCTCCAACGACCAATACTTTTTCTTTTCATTCATTGTTTTAAATGACAATTTTCGTATCGATGTTGTGTCTGAATCCAAAGAAAGATCGTTTTATTGTCGTGATTAAATATTCGATAAGAATTCATGAGTTCTGCTCACGAATAAACAGAATTCCGTTAAAATTACGTCCCGACTTTGTTTTTCACTCAACTAATTATTCAGTCTTTACAAATGATTAATTCTTGGCCAAATTAAATGGAATTTGACAACGCAATGAAATTACTAACTTCAAGCGGCAATGTCGATGAAGTACCCAGCAAATTAATTGCGTCATTTCGCTCTGGAATTTCTCCAATTCTAATTCCGAAGCTCCCGCAGAAAGATGACCTCCGCTGCGTGCGACGTCTTTTAAAATTTGTTGGTAAACGTCGTCGGGCACACGAGTGTTAGTAATATCCAACGATTGGTCAGTATATGTGTCTCCGTCGTTTTCTAGTCCCAGGAGCCTCGGCCACAGTTTCCTTCTGGTATCATCTAGAGATCATCCTTGTGACTTCGAGACTTAAAACTTAGTGAACGCTTACTTCAATATTAACCCTCCGAGTGCACGCCTGCTATGAGTGTATCTCGGGTCAAATTGACCCGAGTCTTTTTTTTAAATCGCGTTCCGGGGAATATGCATTTTTTCTAGAACTTATCCACATTATACGAAACATTTATTTTGTTTCGTTTTTCGAAAAAATGCGATTACCCCTTAGAGTACGCACTGGGTCGTTTTGACCCGAACATTTTTTTTTTCGCCAATTGATTGGCATTCAGTGACAACTAATGTTTTGACAGATAATTTTCATTTTCGACGATAAATGAATTCGGCACCATGAAATATGAACGGTTTACTAGAAAAACGATTTGAAAAACTCCCCGGGTCAGATTGACCCAATATGTACTTTGAGAGGTGGTCCCTCGAACGGTTAACACAGGAATAAAGAGATTCGTCAAAAACTCACCATTGACGAGGCCCCGCTCGCCACAACCGAGCAACCTCAATTCGCTCAGAGAAGGTTCGCTCTCGAGGGCTTTGTGTATCGCAAGGATTTTGTTTGTTGCTTCGTAATCGGAGGTTTCGTCGTTCAGCGAATGTTGGCCGAGCAATTTGTCTTGTTCGTTAAATGAATTATCGCCAATTTCTTCGGTCGATGAATCGAAATCGGTGAGAGATGGGACACGGGGTACTCTACCGTTGGAGAATCCACCGTTGGTATCCTCAAAATTGGATTTCTTTTCATTGTCCAATAATTCGAAATCAACTTTTGGTTTTGATTCTTCGTTGACGTTTCTTCGTCGTGCTTTGGGGTTATGATTAGTATCCATCGAATTGAGCATATTGTAAAAATTGTTTTCTCGATGACACTCAACGCTGATTTTTTGTGATTTCGTTATTTATTCAAAATTTTGGTATTTCTTTTATTTTTTAGGATTTATTGTATATTTTATTGTATAAAGATGTTTGTGGAAATCACATGACTAGTCGCGATTGTTTCGCTTTTGCACTCGAGCCACGTCACACTTATCGATCAATGTTAAATTTTACTGCGTTATGTGCAATGCGTGCTGAATTTTCGATCGCTCAAAAACATTATCGCTTGACAATAATTCACCAGAGATTATCGGGTCAACTTTTATTTTCATGTGTGCCTTGGGTCATAAGCTGAGAGTGACTTTTCTTATTCTTATTATTATTATGGACGCTGTCATCGATTATTGAGACCAGACGGAACAAAATACAGTTTACATTTACCAACTCTTGTGCTGTTTACGAGCGTATAGTACCAAAAAATTCCGATGATGGCGCCAACAGTTAAAGAGCGCGATGGTATGGAGACTTTTTAATTTGATAATATTTATTGTACAATTATGCGGCGAAGAAAATCATTGTTTTATAATTATTACTTCGCGAGATTGTTAAGAGATTAAGCGTTCACGAACGTCGAACTGATTCCTTCTGATGCAAAGCTTCTGGAGACATTAGAAAAATATATTTCTGCTTCCTCATAGAGGAAGCTATGTGACGGTGAAATTTTTTTTTCCAGTTTTCAATGCATAAAATGTCCCAAAACATCGAAAAATCATATCTAGAAAAAATGTCCGGATGTGTTAATCCATACAAGGTCTTCATTCTCTAATAATTTTGTTGGAATTGCTAGAAAAATACGAATTCTACGGCATTTTGAAATTTTCAAAAAAAGAGTGTCGACGCTCTAACTTCTGCAAATTTTAAGATTTATTACTAATTTTTTTTTTTTATAAATAAGGTATCATAATAGGAAAGTTGGTATTGAATTTGGGGAATATCGATCAAACGGTTTAAATTTTATGATCATTCGAATTTTACGAAAATCTGAGTTTTTCGAAAAATCGTCCAATCGCTCTAATTTCTGCAAATTGTGTAAAATATTGTGTATAAATCTGTACTTCCTCTTTACTTTCTAGAAAAGTTGTCAAAATTACATAATTTAAATGCAAATAGAAAAAAGGCTGCAAATTGCGAAATTTGCAAATTGCTTCCTCAAGTTGCTCAAGATGCACGATGCTGAACGCTTTGGAAGCCAAAATTAAAAATATAGCTTCCTCATAAAGGAAGATTTGAGCATCGTGCATCTTGTTTCTTGAGCAGAACTTCGTGATTTTCATAGATTTTTATTTTTTCAGGATCCAAACACTAAATCGGTACGAAAATTGTCATGATTTTTGAAATTGCATAAACAATGAGTAGAAAAAATTATTTTTCGTTGTCCCCCAACGTTGCGAACTTCAGTGTCATATTTTTTTCATTAATTGCGAGAAAAAAGTTCGTCAATTCGATTTTAACGTTGTTAATGTTAGAGGAATAGATTTTTTTAGAGTCGACAGCCAAAATCCATGAGAAAGAGACTTTTTGATACGATTTGTCGAACTCACCTCTTTCGTGAAGAAATACCATTCGTTATTTCGGGTTCAATGACTTGTTACTATTATTTTCCAATATTTCACCGATTAAAAAAGTGCTGTCGGCACTCCACCATATTTAATCAAGTGTATCACTTTTGCTGTGCAAATTAATTATAATGAAAGGTAAAAATTTCTTCGAAAATGGAGTTGCGTATAAATGAGACTCTTGAGAGTGAAGATCCAGTACAAGTTCGCAATCAGGGATCGGTTCAAGTCTCTCAAAAAGCGACAGAATGGAATTGTGGCTGTTGATTACTTTGGCGTTCGCTGCTCTTCAGATATGTTTGGCTGATGAAGAATTTAAGGTTTGTGGAAAGTTTGTTTACCTTTCCTCCTACGGAAATGATAGTTTGATCCATTTTCTTTTTAATTTTCAAGCTTCGCGAATGTCCAAGGACCTCGCCTGTTATATTTTGCCCCCACAAGGATGCTATTCATTGTACGGTACGTTGAAATAAATGAAAATTCTCCTGAAGCTTTTTCGTCTCAATTTTCTAAAAAACTGATTGATTTTTTTTTCTTATTCCGAGAATTTTTAAACTTTAGACAACGAAATCTCTTTTTTCAGGGTTACTGTGCGTTTGTGAAAGCCAATCAGGTGCGTCAGTTGTTTATTATTCGATTTTCTACTCGTCAAAAAAAAAAAAAAAATTGCAGTGTCCTTTTTTACGGCAATCTTATAATTGCAGGGTCTACCAGAGCCTCCAAAGCTTCTATGTAAGAATATCAACCCGCCTATGCATTGTCCATCGAATAAAGTTTCTGACTGCGAGGTTTGTTGCTTCACTTTCGGTTCTCCACGTACTTGGGCAATCGTCTGATGATTACCATTTTTTATATGTTTCAGGAATTTTGCAAAACTGCTGCAGGAGCTCGGGTTTGTGCAAAATTTAGTTTTTTGTTCCCGTTCCCGGTTTCCGATGCCAGGAAGAAAAGTTTACATTCTTTTTGTATCATTGACTCCGGAGCTTGAGGGTCCAAAGATTGTCAGGCTCCGGTCGCAAATGATATCATCGAGAAACATTTTTTTTTTCAATCCACTTAGCTACTTTATTAGGAAGAGACTTTCATAGAGATAAAACAAAAAGAATGTCGATTTTTTTTCGTACTCCGATGCACTCCGAAAATCCATTGGGTGATTCAACTAGAAATCCACCACAAATTGCCTTCAACCTTGGATTTTGAATATTTAATTACCTTCCAGGCACTCGCATAAGCAATTGGAACGACGGGCTACCAGAAAGGAGAAATATTTTTAAATCATTGGATGGATAGCGAAAATAGAATCCAAATGGCCACAGGTTGGGCCTGAATCCTCCTTGATGCGTAGGAAGGCTGCCTTGTCCCTAAAAGTGGCCACACAGAAATCCTAGATCCTTGAAGGAAGACAGAAAGAGCCGGAGTGTCAAAAAATGGAAAAAAACGAGTTTGTTTTAAAAATCTGCTGATAAACAGGAAATCTGTCGATGAATGTTTATCGCTTAAATAAATGAATTCGCGTTGGCGTAATATGGACAATAAATGAGGATGAGCCCTTAAAAGAATTATCGGAAAAAGTTATTTCTACCTGCAGAGTTCCGTTTTCATCATCGACACGTTTCGAAAGCCAAAAGTACTCTTCCATGATTATAATCACGTTGTTTATTATATACAGCGCCCCGTTACCATCCGAGTACCGATCGCAAGTGTCGTATGTGATGCAACACTTTATCTTGAAAAATAACATACAGGCTGCGAGCCTATAAGAAAATATTTACGACTTTTCCTGCATGCGTAACATCGCCAGAACGAAATCGACGTTATTCCTATTGTCCGTCCGAGACAACGTGTGTTAAAAATTACATCTGACGCAAGTGTCAAGCTCAAATAGCAGAATTTACAAGGGAAGCACATGATATGGATATGATAGTAATCTTTACTGACGCGTAACTAGTGGGATTTCTACATTTTCTCTAAATAGACAAGGCGGGGCAATAAGGAAGAAAGGGGGTCGTTGGCAGTGACAATTTCGATAAGTTATGGCTGCCTATAAAATATCCCGGTATCACGGACCGAGCAGGTGAAATAAATTAGCTCTGGTTACATTGAATTCCGACACGAGGTTCGCTGTATATAAGGATGTCTCGAAACCTAGGAATCGAGAGTTCTAGCATAGCTTCACCATGAAGGCTTACTTGTTGTTCACTATTTTGGCAGTTGGCAGCTGCCAGAGCATGGGGATCGATCCACAGGTGAATTGAGTTGTTTTTCAGCTGGTGCCCATTTGTTAATTGTTTAGTTTATTAACTGTGCTTTATTTTGTAGCCGAAGTACGAATGTCCGGGACCAGAACCTGCTGTCGTTTGTCCATACTCCAAAGCTATAGATTGCGTTGTACGCTGCTACTCTATTCTGCTTCCTGCACGACTCATCGGTATCAGATTGATTTCGGATATTTCTTGAATCACTTTGCAGACTTGATGTATTTTTCTTTACAAACGTTTCGAGCCCTTACTCCTTTCGTTCTCCCGTTTCTCGTCGTTTTACCGCATTTTTCACTAATTCTTTGACTTCAAGCAAAATTGCCCTAGGCTCACGTGATCCTGCATTAAAAAACGAAAAGAATGAGCCCAGGTTGAACCCTTTTTGTTAAATTTTTCAAAATTGGGGTCATTTATGACCCCAGGTTACCGGAATAGGCAACAAAAAAAAATAAAGCTACCTTTCTAGGGTTAAAAGGAGCAAAAAATAGGGTGGAATTCGGAGTCTTTAGAAAATGTCCGTATTCGATCCAATTATCAATGGAGTCAATCTGATCCTGCTCTCAGTCGAAACGTTGGTTTAATGTCGACAAATATCTTGATCATCATTCGACTCACCTGTCTCACTTTTCTCATCACTTTTTTTCAGACATACTGCCTACGACGAACATCGCAGGTGTGTAATTCATGCTTTCGTGTTCACCAACCGTACAAGTACGATATTTCGCTTTATGTTGATCACTCTCGATTCTAGGTTGAACCACTCGTTTGTCCAGGGACTAATCCACCTATTTCCTGCGAAGGCAGAACCGGGATAAGTTGCTTGGTTCGTTGCACTCGTTGTGTCAACATCTGATGATTTTCATGGCAATTTAATTCTTTACATATTGTTATGTTATTTGAATATTTATTTTGCAGGCTTATTGCCGCCGATTTGATCGCTAAGTTTGAATAAGACTTTCATGACTTCCAAGCCGTTTTTCTTTCTTCCTGTTTGGTGTGGAAGCGATGATTCGAAAACCCGGTGAAGCCAATTGGAATTTCCACAATGTGTGGCTAATGGCGCGGTGGAATCCGATCAGCTCTATTCAATTCGTTTATTCAAAAAGACGAAAAATCATTCCAATCATACCTCACCTAATGATTCCGTTTTATTGTTACTATTTAACTGCCAATATTTTAATAATAAAATGTTAAATTTGATATATAATATGTCATGAGCTTTAATTAAATAAATATTATTCATTCTGATCGATTCGTTTCGTATTAACTTGATCACTTTTTTCCTCGAGCTCGAGTCTTCTCGTGCAATCACTTATAATTCAAATAATAATCAATTTTTCGTTAGTCTCAGGCCCGAGCTCACGTGGAAACAATAATGGATGACATTAGTTGATTAACACATACCTGGAGTGGGTTCCGGGCCCAGTAGGCCTCTATAGGGCAGGACTATAATACACGCGACCAGCGGAATGAGATCAGAAAAACTAAATCTGGTTCCTTAGTCACCACTTGCCAAGGCACTAAACTTTTATACCTTCACATGTACACTCGTTTTCTTTTCCCATAGTGTGCTCCCGATTTTAATTTTTCAGCGAGGAAGGGTTATTATTTGGTATCGCACGAACGAGTTTGTGGATACCATTAAACTTTTGTAATTTGCTATATTACCTCTATGTCTGGAGGAAGAGAATAACGGGCGTCATCGAGCATGTTTGTTCAGCTTTTTTACGCCACTGCCAAATAATGGCGTGTCTTCTCGTCAATCTTTAATTGATATACTCATTGTTTTTAAATCAAACAAGTCTACTTATTTATATCGAAGTGTGACTGAAATGTACAGTCGACTAGGTCAGAATATTCGTTTCCCGGGGTATATAAAGCTGGAGGTTGGCTAATAATCACAATACGGTTTAGTATGTGATTATCAGCCTCACTATGATGATCCACTTGCTACTTGTCATCTTAATAGCCAGTCGCTACGAATTTCTTGGAGCAGATGGAGCAACGGTGAATAAAGTTTTTCGGTCGAGTGTCATTTTGTTATTTCTCAATCTTTGGCACTGATAATTGTTTCAAAATAGGTGATGATGTGTGGAGGCACGGATCCACTGGTTTTCTGCCCATTATCTTCAGCCATGTCCTGCATCGTAAGTAGCAAAATGACTTTTCCTTCGACAGGACATTTCCGACCACTGGAATTTGCCATATACGGTGTCGAACCTGATACTTTTTTTTTCAAGATACTAAATTTGTGTTCGAGAATCATTTTGGAAAACGAAATTAACTGTAGAACGGTAACATGGAGTCAAAAACGACCCCAGGCGACTTCAAGTTCCGCGCCCTTTCACCCTTTGTTCCTTTTTTAACCTTTTACCGTATTTTTGAGTAATTTTTTGACTCCAAGCCAAATTACACCAGGCTCACGTGATCCTGCATCAAAGACCGAAAAAAATGAGCCCAAGTTGAACTCTTTTCGTTAAATTACCGGAATAGGTAACAAAAAAATAAGGTTACCGTTCTAGGGTTAAGGGCCCAAAAGTGTAGAATTTCAATTGACCCTGTCTGCAGTCGAAGCGTTGCCCACGTACTAAATAATTTTGTTATCAGCAATTGACAATTTTTTATTACGTATTTTTTCAGAGATATTGCGCCAGCGTTCTGAATCGGTATGTATTTTTTTTCGTTTGCTCAGCAAGCGTGATTATTTTTCTGTACGAATTTCTCGATTGCAGCGCGAGGAAAGCAACGTCCGGAGATTGACACATTATTAGCAACGACGGGTAGAAATGGCGACCCTCCAGGCTGCGTGGTTCGCTTTGACAACTCGCATTACGTCAAACTTTCATTCCCTTGAGTTTAAAGCTTCGGTATCACTGCTGCACTTTGTCCTTTCGATGATTGATAAATTAGAAAAAAAAATTCTTCATCATTTTGAACATCCTTACGGTTCGCGTTCAGTTCAAATCGTTGCAATTTTTAGGCAGAAGAAACTAGAATTAATATTTCTTTGTTATGCTAAAAAATTTCTCAACATGAGGAAATCCTTATCAACTGAAAATATTGTCTACTGTAAATACGAAAAATATAATGCAATGTTTGTATAGAAAATTCGAATGAGAAATTATTCTACCTTTTGATTGATCATCCCGTTATTTTGCCGCTCAAAGTATAGCTCCGTATGTACATATATCAGCTAAAAGTTTCGATCACAATCTACAGTAAAATTAATATTTTTCATCAGTCGATATCTTTGAAACTGAATGGTCAAAAATTATCATTTTTTTCCAACGAGCCCTACGAGTGGTTTTTATTCTCAAGTCCGCTCAGCGGCTGTAATAAAAAATGTGAACAAAGTCTGTCCGTTGACGTGTTAGGTACAGGACTCGCGTACAAAAAAACCCATTTTTTATTGCAAATATCTTCAAAAACTGCCTGGTGGATAAATTCAAAAATTTTCGAGTCGGATTATGGAGGTTGATTTTACACCATGCTGAAATTTGAAGCGATTCCTAAACGGATCAGTCGATGTTAATTTTTACCCGATCTCTTAGATGCTTCATACAAAAACATGCTGTATTGTCTTATCATTTGCGATTTGGGACTCAACATCCTTGAGATATATCTGATGGCAAGTTTGCACACACTATTCTATTCTCGAACATAATTTCGGAAACGAGTTTCGCCGAGATAACGGGGATAATAACGAGTGTACCGATAAATGCTTCTACAAAAAATTCCACAGGGATTTATACAAAGCCGGTAATCTCGCTCGTGTTAACACAAGTGGCAAGCATCAGACGTTGTATCGATTTATTATTCCGTTTGTTCCATTTTTGTAGGAATCGCGGCATTTACCAAATTCATGTTTGCGCGTCGAGTAGTTTTGACGTATTACAGAAGTCTAATGCGGCATATTACAGCAATTTATTATATAAATCGTATGGGGCAATCTCTTTTGCGGCTCATCATCACCTAAACGTCTGAGCTGCTTTGGCTTTTGGGGGACACACTTGAGAAAATAATGGAAAAATAATAGTTGAAAGCGCGCTTTGACCCTGGAGCTGCATTCCCGATTTCGACCATCAATCAATAAATCAACTCCCATTGCGTACGATGATGTCATATGGTACACACATCATGCTGGCAGGGCCAGTATATTGCATATGGAATTTTATTTCCTCTATTGTTTCCAGCCCGGATCGCTGGATAGAAGGTTTTGGAAAAATGCTTCCTGGAATCCGAACAACAAGAAACGTCAGAATTTCCATCCGGCAATGATGAAAGAATCATGCCATACGTCCCCAAGCATGACACGTAGTGGTTCTCAAATTATTTGAGTCTCGTGGTTGATCGTGTAGTTTCGCTCTATTTAGTAAAAAAATTAATTATTCAGAGGCGTTGGTAGGTGCGATGATACTTGATGCGGGTTCGTGGTTGCATATGTGCATTCATAAATTATTCGATTGATAGGAGTCAATGCGCAATTAGGAAGTTATTTAACCGGCTCGAATCAACACAATCTTGTTGGATGATTTTTTATTTGCTGGAGCAGTTTTAATGACATACGTAAGTCTCATCGACACCGCACGATGAGTACATTTTGAGTTTATGATTAATGGATCACATTCATTTGATTCTCGATATGCACAGATGTATGATGAGATTCGAGATTCCGTATCATCCAGGCCCACACGTATTCCGCGCAATCGGTCATCTGCATGAACCATTGCGCGGTTTCGTCATGTTCTCATGTTCACAGATGTGTGCAGTACATTAGGGTGTAACTGGCTTAAATGCAAAAATCAATTTAGGAGCCAGGAAGTCGGACTTCGAGACGACCTCGATCACATTCTATAAAAGGAACTACACATACCCGCTGGTTAACTGGTAATCAGAATACGTTGCAGCAACATGAAGCTCTACTTGATATTCACCATTTTAGTCATCACTATATCTGCTATCAGTTCTCTGGAGCACATGCAGATGTAAAGAAGGTTTTTTTTAGTATTGCCAATGCTGGTAAGTGTCAATGTTCTAAACGAAGCGTTTTTCACATTCTAGTACGTATATGCCCTGATATGAATCCAACGGTCACCTGCCCTTACACGGACGACTTCGATTGTCTGGTACGTTGAAAAATCATTTTCTCTAATGGAATACCGGAAGTTTACTAACTATATTTTTCGAAAAAACTTTTATTGAGTGAACTGAGAAAATTGTGAAAATTTCGACTCCACTAGTTCCATGTTGGTGATTTACAAGCGTACATTATTTTTTCAGAAGTTTTGCATTGGCGCTATTGAAGCATTGTATGTAATTTATTTTTGTTCGTTAGCTTCGCAAGCTTGGCTTTGTTTCTAACAATTTTCTGATTCTAGGATGGATAACTACGAAGCCACGAAACAATCCCACCGGGGATAGAGTGCGGAACGGACTCTTCAGAGACTGAGTGTTCCACGGGAATGCTCTTTACTTTGGACTTTGATTATTACCGAGAGTCTCGCGTGTGCATGTTTGCTTTTCACAAAGATTAGTCGCTGCAAGATTCCAAGATTCTCTTCAAAAGGCTTTCCAATATAGCTTCCAGGAGCCTTGCATACGAAAAAGCGGTCAATCCGAAGAACGATCCGATAACGGACAAGGCATTAGCGATATCTCCCTTTCTCTTTCTATTTCTCTTTCTCTGTATCATATGTTACTTATAATAAATGTTCCTATTTGCCTAAACTCGTGTTTATTCTTATCGAACTGCTCGAAAATAGGTTGGCTTCAAGACGCTGTCGCATATCTCGATAAGTTATTATACGTAAGAGAAGCGCTATCAGAAAACCGCTCGCGCGCTTCAACGTACGTGATGCACGTGATGCACTCTGTTAAGGAGGTTGGCTACACACAACAATGTTGCCATGTTAAAAGCTTAGGAAAATTGGAATGATTAGAATTTAACGAAATTTGGTGAGTATATTCTTTAGTATTAAATATGAATATACAAATATTTAAAGATTTTTCTTCTACATATTTTTCGGGTAATTGAACACTAGAGTTTACATGCATAAGCATAGGATTCAGAGATATATAGGTATATCTTTGGCATATTGTAAACTTCAATTATTCGACAATTATGTAGACGAAAAATTTGGAAAAAATTGTGTCATCGTATTTGATGCTAAAGAATGTCATCACCAAATTTTATTAAATTCTTATCATATTGTCGTATGTAGCCAACCTCCTTAAAAAGACTGTGGCGTAAAACATAATTTACGTATTTCTCGCTATTAAATTAAGAGACAGTGGTCGCAAAATCTATACACATTTTCATAATAATAAGAAGATCACTTGTGCAAAACGTATAAATGATAGTCCTGCTCTCTTAATTTTCTCTCATCAGTGTCTCCCCTCACTCGCCGTCTCTGGTTTTTGTTGGTGAATTCTCGCGTTGATCAAGAGCTTATTGAATTTCCATAACTTCCAAGAGCTCAAACGTTATATTAACTGTAGCCCCCCAAAATAACGTCAACTTTAATCCGCTATTCAGCTTATAAAACGTAATCAAGCTTGTATCCGATGTACTTACCGATGAGTTCTGTTGGCCGATGTATGTTGGCCGATGACACTGGGTAAATCGGGGAAACCAATCACCCGGGGACACGAGCGTTCTCGCTTGCGTCGCAGAATTGTATACGTGACCGCGCACACAATGGAAGACGACGCTAGCGACATTCGACGTCTGGGTTGACGTTTTTTCCTCACGCGGGCTACACGATGTACGCTTCTAGATGAGATTCTATCGTCATTGGCTAAATACAACGCAATAATCCAATATTTTATTTATTCGTTTTTTGGTAAAATACCGTTCGAACAATAGTATTTGTTTTAAACAAACGATTCCGAATGGATTGCCACTTGAATAATCAAATTTGACCAAACTTTCAAAAGTGGCAGCTTTACCCTTTTTTTCCTTTCGTTTGTTTGATAATAAATATTATGAAACAAACGTTATAATTAATCAAACAATCACAAACTATCAACAAACAATCGTTAGAAATTCAAAAAAATAGCAAAAGTCAGATTCGCGGGGGGGCCAATTTTTCACAGAGCTTGTCGGCGGCTAGCTGCTACGTGAAAGAAAGTCCGCGGGAAGGGGGAAGCGGAATTGCTGATAAAAAAAAAAAATAAAAATATGTCCCATTTTTTTTTGGTTCTTCCACCTCTACAAATACGGCCGGCGACGCGTACACGTCCACGTCAGTTGAGTAGATTCGGCTGGCTCTTTTCTGTTCTCTACGAGCAAGGGGCGAGCGGGAAGGGGCACGCGACCGCGTCAACATAACCTTTGCAAAGTCGCAGCTGAAAGTTAGGTCGCGACTGGCTATAACGGCTTGTTGAAATCTCGGTATCTCCAAACTTGTCGATACGTTCGCGTTGGGTCTCACGTATGACCGGTAAAAAGGGTAATTCTTGACAGTGGAAAAGCGCATAAACTAGTGCATCGGGTGTATGTTTATCGAACAATAATAAAATCCAACTTGTTCGATCGGTCACAAGCCCACGCCGCAAACTAATGTTTTCTTTTTATTAGTGAAAACAAAATTGCTTTATTTTTGAATAATTCGTCAGTCGAAACGGCACGAGCATGTTTCTCATTTTTTCTCTGTTAATGCTGTGCACTGTCGGACATCGATACGTCGATGCTCAAGGTCAAAGAGTACCTCCGGGTGTTTCCCCACAGCATTATCAACAGGTTGGTCACGCCGATATTCACTTTTCTCCTCATCCTCAAGCCCTCAATTCCGAATCAAGTCTATTCGCGGCGTTTTGAGGTTATTAACGCAATTATTTCGAGACCTCCGTATTTTATCGACAGAATCCGAGTCGCGTGTACTTTCATAACATATGGTCAATTTTTGAGATGATGGATCAGTCGCTATCTCGCAACGTGAGTGCGAGAGAGATAGCTGCAATTTTCGGAATTGAATATTTCCGACACGGTTTCGCCAATAAAAAAAAGCCCTTGTCAGCGGATTTTTGCCATCGTCCTGCGTACGCTGACAGAGCTTTTTTTTTTATTAGTCAACCGACATCGAAGAATTTTCATTTCGAAAATTCGAGGTCAGTGATCCATCATCTTACGGAAGTTGGCTACATACGACAATATGATAAGAATTTAATAAAATTTGGTGATAACATTCTTTAGCATCAACTACGATGGCACAATTTCTTCCAAATTTTTCGTCTACATAGTTGTTGAATAATTGGAGTTTACAATATGCAAAAGATATTCCTATATATATCTCAATCTTATGCTTACGCATGTAAACGATAGTTTTCATTTACTCAAAAACTATGTAGAAGAAAAATCTTAAAAAATTTGTTTATTCATATTTAATACTAGAGAATATACTAACCAAATTTCATTAAATTCTAATCATTTAGAATTTTCCTATGCTTGTAACACGGCAACATTGTTTGAATCTCGCGAACGCCGTGCGTGACAAATTATCACTTTTCTTTCTCATTTAAATTACTTTTTCGAAGCAATAAGAAAAATCTTTAATCCCGACGATATCGTAATCATATTTGGGAACACGCAAAATTTTAGATTTTTCGTCAAAACCAACAAAATAGTCGTCGCTGCCAAAGCATGTTGTTGACACCCATTTTTTTTTTGCATATTCCCATGCCCATGACGACAGTACGATCCGGGCCAACAAATTCACCAACAGGTGCCGCAACAACAACAAATGCACCAACCGCAACAGCCTCACCACCACCAACAACAACAGCAACAACAGTTTCAGCAACAAATTCCGGTGCAACAAGTGCCGCAGCAACAGCAGCAGCAACAGCAACAGCAACAGCAACAGCAACAGCAACAGCAACAGCAGCTGCATCAACAACCTCCCGTACAACAGCAGATTCCGACGCAGCAAGCGCATCATCAGGGAGGACACGATCACGCTCACGCAAGAAATCCTCAACAGTTACTAAACACGGCCAATTTGGAGCATGAAAAAGCTCACATCGTTGAGCACATGGCCGTTCCTATAGACACTAGCAAAATGTCTGACCAGGAGTTACAGTTTCATTACTTCAAGATGCACGACGCTGACAATAACAACAAATTGGACGGATGCGAACTTATCAAGTCTCTCATCCATTGGCACGGTAAAGCAAATCGCACTGAATTTCCATCGCTTGATAAACAGTCATTTAAGGAAGTTGGATCACGAGGATACAATGTTGCCATGCTAAACCATGTTAAAAACATGTAAAATTTCAAAAAAATAAGAATTCATGGCACCGGGGTTCGCAACGTTGAGGTCCAACGAAAAATACGTTTTTCTATTTATTGTTTGTTCAATTTCAAAAACCATGACACTTTTCGTACCGATTTTCTCTTTGGATCCTAAAAAAAGATCGTTTCATTGTCTTGACAAAATATTCAACAAGAATCACGAGCTCTGCTCAAGAAAAAACAGAATTTCATTGCTTTCCAACGATGCAAACTTCAATATCGTAATAAATTAATAAAATTTGGTAAATATATTCTTTAATAATATATATCATAATAGAATTTTTTCTACATTTTTCCAACACGAAGTACTCGAGTTATTGAATCCTAAAGTTCACGTATATATAGTGGTAACAAATTTGGAAAAAATTTGTGTTTTTATACTTGATGCCAAAGAATGTCATCACCAAATTTTCTAAAATTCTGATTATTTCGAATTCGTGATCCAACCTCCTTAATTTTATTTTGTCGTTCCATTTTTCTGGAGCAATAAAAATATGAATTATAAAATTTAGAGAATATTTGATTTTCAATGCAATGCCAAGGCGCGCGAATATAGAACGAAATTTAAATCTCGGTACTAAATTTCTCTTTAGTTTTTCAATCGCATTACAAAATTAACAGAAAATTTGAGTTTTTCAAAAAAACGCCAAGGCACAAAATCAATTTATAACGGCAATATTCTCAACCAAGACCAATAATCCAATAAATGTCTCATCCTCCTCAGCGGAGCAAGGAAACAATGATCCCAACGGAGAGAACAATGCCAACAAATTATTCACGGACGAAGAGTTGGTTTCGCTGATAGATCCGATTCTCGAAATGGACGACGTCAACAAAGACGGTTTCATCGACTATCCCGAGTTCATACAAGCCCAACAAAAGTCGGCAGCCACGGGGCGCCAGTAGTTTTCTATTGATAGTTAAGGAGGATGGCTACACACAACAATGTTGCCATGTTAAAATCATAGGAAAATTTATAATGATTAGAATTTAATGAAAATCGTTGAGTATATTCTTTAGTATTAAATATGAATATACAAATTTTTTAACATTTTTCTTCTACATAGTTTCCGAGTAATTTAACACTAGAGTTTACATGCATAAGCATAGCATTCAGATATATATAGGAATATCTTTTGCATACTGTAAACTTCAATTATTCGACAACAATGTAGACGAAAAATTTGAAAAAAATTGTGTCATCGTATTTGATGCTAAAGAATGTTATTACTAAATTTTATTAAATTCTTATCATATTGTCGTATGCAGTCACGCTCCTTAATTCATCGGAGCGAAGAAAACAACATTTCACCATTTTATTGGCGAGCGCTCGAGATCGGAGAGACGAAATGTGAGGAGAAAGAGAAGAAAGAAAAATGGGAAAAAAGTAAACGAATTTGTGGTATCGATTGGTGGTGAGACGTCAATTTTGCTGGGGCAAAATTTTTCATTCCATTCAAATCATTCGATCAACAGCAATTTATACATATATATGTATATATATATGTGTTTATTTCTAGTAAATATATATATATATATATATACATTTATGTAAATTCCAATTTTTTATGAAATATTTTGTTAAATAAATTCTACAACGTATAGAATAACTTTGAGCATATTTTTGTACTCTCCGTTAAAAAATTCCACGTTTTTCCTCCGTCCGCTTTCTCGACATTTGAAAAAGCTGGCATTCTCAACTTTGCAACTGAAAACATTTGGAAATTGCTATTTGTAATTGGGAACGGTAAAAAAATCGAGCAACGCAATAATTAACGATTATTTAATAAATCTTTATTTTATTTTTTTCTTGTTGTTCTTTTTACACCGAGGGTCGGTTAATCCTTTGAAAATTAGTTTTTCAATCTTCCTGCCGCTGGGTTTTTGTCTTCCGACAAGCAGAATGATAATTATTTATAATTTTAACTTTATGTTAACGTAGAAAATATTTACGTTTCAAATCTTTTTCTGTTTTCCCACAATGCAATAGTTTTGTTTTCTCGTTTTTATACTCGTATTTATACATTATAAAAATCATGCGCTTGGAAAACTCCGCATAGAAATATATTCACTTTTTTTTTTTTGTTTTTCACAAATTTATTACAATTATTTGTTTATTTATCGTGACCCACGCACATTGCTTAAAAATAAATGGACGGCGATGAAAATGCTTTGCACTCTCACGATCTATCATTCTTTCTTGTAGTTCTTTCGTAAATACCTCGAGAATGGTGCGAACAGTACGCTGAATAAAACTACACAACTAATTAATTCTGCGATAAACTCAAGTGCTTCGAGCCTTGTACTTTTTTCGTTTTTTGTTTTTTGTTTTTTTTTTTTCAAAATCCATTCTTTGGGCCCAAATTTGCTTGGGATTCTTGCTCGCCAATATATTTGGGCAGTGACAAAAAATGGATTGAAAAAAGGAATAAAAACTAATGAGAAATGGAATCAATTGCATTGACTCGCTCAACACGGTGTTTAAGGTCACGAAACGACTTTATTTAGGGTTCTTTCAAAATTTAGTATAATCGTTCTTGGCACCAAAACTAACAGTTTTCTCCTGTGAAGAAAAATTTTCTGACGTTTAGAATTTGAAATATTTAATTTTCCATTTTTTTATTTTTCCCATCTAAACGCGTGGAAATTGAAGTCGCGTTTCTTTTGTTTTTTTCTTGCAACTTATTAACGAAACGTGACTTCAATTTACACGCGTTTAGATGGGAAAAATAAAAAATTGGAAATTAATTATCTCGAATTCTAAACGTCAGAAAAATTTTCTTCATAGGAGAAAACTGTTGGTTTTGGTGCCAAGAACGTTTATACTAAATTTTGACAGAACCCTAAATAAAATCGTTTTGTCACATGTTAAAAAATCGACGACAATATTTTTCTTCACGTTTCATCTTTTTTTTTTTTGCTTTTTTTTCATGTTCTTTCGATCTGCCAATTGATGGTTGATCAGTATATCCAATTGACCGGTACCCACTGATGCTCAATCGCGAGGGCATCCAGTGCGCCCACGACTTGCCTAAACGTATTGTCAAAATCTTCGTTGACGATCACCAAGTCGATGTATTTTTCGTACGCTCGCTGCAACGCCGCGGATTCTTCGAGCGTCGATTTCAGGTCGTCCTCCTGGGAAGGAAAAAAAATGCATCAAAATTAATTGAGGGGAAAATGAATTTTTTCAAAATTGCCTTTTTTTTTTTTATTAAGCGTTTTTTTTTTTTTTTTTCGTTGTGCGATTTGGAATATTCGTGGGGCGTGAAAAGAACACGAGAAAAAATCAGGAAGAAAAAATGTTCAGGCTTGGTGCTTCTCATGGATTATTTTGAAAATAGTTTTTCTTTGGTTTTATGAAAATATGGAAAAAAAAATCATGCTTTTACGAACCTCGTACAACGATGCCAGGGACTCGAGGGTCCTCGCTCTTCTCGAACTGTACCTGATGGAACTCTGACGGTCGAACTAGCAAAAGCCAACATCAAACACGTATGTTACGATGAAAAAAAAAATGATAAATAAAAATGGAACGATCGACTAGAAATAAAAATTGCTACTCTCGAGACTCGAACGTTTTTCTACCATTTCGCATCACTGAATCTTTCGAGGGAATTCACAAAACGACTTTCTTTAGGATTCTTTCTCCTCTGAAGAAAAATTTTCTGACTTTTAGAATTTGAGATATTCAATTTCCCATTTTTTATTTTTTCCATCTAAACGCGTGTAAATTCAAGTCGTGTTTCTTTTCATTTTTTCTTGCAACTTTTTAACGAAACGTGACTTCAATTTACATGCGTTTAGATGAGAAAAATAAAAAATTGGAAATTAAATATCTCAAATTCTAAATGTCAGAAAATTTTTCTTCATAAGAGAAAACTGTTTATGTGCCAAGAACGTTTGTAAAAAATTTCAAAAGAATCCTAAATAAAGTAATTTCGTAATGGTAATCTCTAAATCGAAATTAGAGTCGAAATGTTTTTCTTTTTCTATTTTTTTTTTTTTTTTTTTTCAAAAGTAATGAAAAGTAAAAAACAAATCGATGCAAACTGAATTTCTCTGATGTCCATGCTGTACTAAGAAAAAAAAATCATTCATCGGCATTCCAAACGGTGAGCCTGCGCCAAGGGAATAATAAAAAAAGAATTTATCGAAAAATAGGTTTAAACTTGAAAAACGAATGATGGAAAAATACTTGGTGGCGTAGAGCTCGAAGGAGCAAAAACGAATCGACTGTCAACTACGCGATATTGGGCGAATGGAAAAATTTTGAAAAATAAAAAATTGTCTTCTATCGGAGGCGAATATTCGAATGCAATGAGAAAAGGGAGGGAATTATGAAAAATGTGGCATACTGGTCGAGCTGTGGAATTTAAAATTCCAACTACGAGAAAATGACCTTTTTTCGTTCGATTTCTTACCGTTAAATTTCGACTGCTCGCTCCGGTAGTTCTTCCAAGATCGTACAGAGTTTTCAATTGCTCCATTCCAGGAGCAGCGATGAAAATTACGTAAGGCATAAATTCGGTACTATTGTGAAGGGTTTTTAAAGCTGCTGGACTACAATCCAGGACACACATTTTTCCAGCCCTGATGAGTTCTCTGACGGAATCGAGTCTCGTCCCATACAGATGGCCACCGTGTTCACCGTGCTCGAGATACCGATGCTCCCTTATGTCGCTTTCCATCGAGTCTCGATCCGTGAACCAATAACTTTTGCCATCTTCCTCGAGAACTCTCGGTGGCCGAGAAGTAACTAAAAAAATAAATCGATGATAATGCGATGATATTTTTGTATGGGGAAAAAAAAATAAGAAAAATTAAGGAATGTGAAATTCTAAATGATTAGAATTTAATGAAATTTGGTGAGTATATTCTTTAGTATTAAAAATGAATATACAAATTTTTAAATATTTTTCTTCTACATAGTTTTCGAAAAATTGAACACTAGAGTTTACATGCATAAGCATAGGATTCAGATATATATATAGGTATATCTTTTGCATATTGTAAACTTCAATTATTCGACAATTATGTAGACGAAAAATTTGAAAAAAATTGTGTCATCGTATTTGATGTTAAAGAATGTTATTACCAAATTTTATTAAATTCTTATCATATTGTCGTATGTAGCCAACCTCCTTAAATAAAAAACTTACACGGTACGATAGTTCCAAATTTTTCTGGATCGCTATTGATGAGACGATTTTTCAGAGTTCTCCTTCCAACTCCTCGTGGCCCAACCAGAGCCAGAGTTTTGCGTCTGAAAGGTGGCATCCTGGCAACTTCCTCGTATAATAAAAGTTCAGCGCTGTCAAATTCCCCGTTGGATTTCGACTCGTACATCTTTCGTTTCTTCTTTTTAGAGATTCTAGTACCGCATATGCTTATTTTGTGAACGAAATCAGCCTCTGGTGGGACAAATGCTTTCCTACGTTCTTCGAGCTCGAGGGAAGGAATTAGACCCGGTTGACCGAGTCCATCGCCCTCGACCCTTCGTGCTTGCCACCAATTTGGATCGGCCTGATCTACGATCTGCAACACGTCGCCCTTTTGGAAGGGAAGCCCAATCTCGCGACACGGCAGCAGAGTATCTTCCGAGGGATCGTAATCGAAAATCGCTCGCATGTAACACTGCAAACAAATATCATTTTCCAATCAAATTTATTTTATTTTTATTGCAATCTTGCTTTTTGCTTCCTCACAGAGGAAGCTGTGTGATGGAGAAATTTGTTTTTTTTCCAGTTTTCCATGTCAATGTGTTTAAAATGCCCCAAAACATCGAAAAATCACATTTAGAAAATATGTCCGGATGTGTGTGTGTGTGTGTGTGTTGTACTGTAAAATTCAAACGTTTATAACTCGAGAACGGTTTGAGCTACAGAGCTCCCGTTTTGCACAAATGTTAATCTATACCAGCTCTTCGTTCTCTAAGAATTTTGTTGAAATTGCTACGAAAATACGAATTCTACGGCATTTTGAAATTTTCAAAAAAGTGTGTCGACGCTCCAACTTGCGCAAATTTTAAGATTTATTACTAATTTTTTTTTTTTTATAAACAGAGTATCATAATAGGAAGTTTGGTATTGAATTTGGGAAATATCGGTTGAACGGTTTAAATTTTATGAGTTTTCGAATTTTTATGAAAATCTGAGTTTTTCGAAAAATCGTCCAACCGCTCTAATTTCTGAAAATTTTCCAAGATATTCTGTATAAGTCTGTACTTCCTCTTTACTTTCTAGAAAATTTTTCGAAATTATATAATTTCAATGGAAACACAAAAAACGCTGGAAAATCGAAATTTGCAGCGTTTTTTTTTGTTTCAATGGTTAGTGGGATTGGTACCGTTGATTTTGGTTGTCTCGTGCTGTCACTCGATATACCAGGAGCTACTCTGAGCGATAGATTTTCCTTGGCATCTTGTATGGCTTGCTGAAGCTCGTCAGGTGTGTGAACAGCTTTTCCATTAACTTCCATAATAACCTCACCGGATCTGAGAAGACCTTGGCGAGCTGCTGTACTGCCGCCGAGGATCCGGGCTATTATGAGATTTCCTTTATCGTCCACTTGAACGGTAAGTCCCTTGGATTCAAATTTCACAAAGAAATTAAACGAAATGCCAGAAAAATTTCGATACACGAAAGTTTTCTTTTCTCAATTCCGAGAAAAGGCCATGTGGCGGAAACACGACGTTGATTGCCAAGTTTTTGAGTAATTATTAGAGCTTGGCGGAGAAAGGAGAAATAATAAACTCGACTGATGGAGAGAAAAAGAGAAAATAAATGGTTAAACGATTGAACGATGATTGACTACTCTCCATTTTATGGTGAAAAATACTTTACTCCGAAATCAGACGATAATAAATAA
Organism: Hyposoter dolosus; assembly: GCA_963921915.1. Taxonomy (NCBI): domain Eukaryota; kingdom Metazoa; phylum Arthropoda; class Insecta; order Hymenoptera; family Ichneumonidae; genus Hyposoter; species Hyposoter dolosus. The sequence continues at coordinate 2,651,725 of OY998139.1, forward strand.
GAGCATGTCGAAAGATTATTTTGCGATAAATTAAGGATGTTGAGTCTGAAATAGCAAATGATGAGAAGATTCTGAAAATTTGGTATGTTTTTCCATGGAGTATTTAACAGATCGTGTAAAAATTTCACGACCATTAGGAAGCTCGTTATTAAACAATTAACATTAATAAATTAAATGTAGTCAAACGTAGTCTTATGGAAACTGGTATAACTTTGCGACAAGTTTTTTTTTCGACCTCTCCATTTTTTAATATCCACAATATACCGAAAGCAACGGAAACAAAACCAAGTTTATTGATAAATATTTTTTGTATTTGTTTAAAAAATTATTCTTAACAAAATTGTGAATTTTTTACACGACCTCTCAAATACTTCATACGAAAACATACTAAATTTTCAGACTTTTTTTATCATTTTTTATTTAAACCCTTAAGGTGGTTGAAGTTATGACGAAAGAATTCTTAAAATTTGGTATTTTTTTACATGAAGTATTCAAGAAGTCGTGTACAAACGTCACGACGATTAAAAAGCTATTTATTGAACAATTAACATTAACAAGTTTCACAGGTACTCAACATCCTTAATATTTTGATTATTATGATTATAATGCTGTTTTTTTCCGTATTTGTTGTTTATTGCATAAAAACACATTGCAATAAATAGAAAATAAAATGAAATGCCTTGTTTTTTGATGAAAAAAGTCTTACGAGTGGTTCGTCGGGTTGTCTCCTGAGTCCGACCATTCTGACAGCTTCTTGTCTCTCGTCGCTAGGCATTGCGATTGGGATATTTTTTCTTTGGCTCGGTGGCTGTGTCCGATGTTCCGCGACTGCGTCGTGAGTCTCCAGCAGTGCCTTCAAGTGAAAACTCCTTAATAACACTGCCAATTCTCGCTCGTCACGGTTTGTCGAAAATTGAAATTCGTGACAAATCTCGTCGACCGTGTCACAGATCGCGAGACAAAACGGTTCTAATACTTCCGGTGGACTTTCCAGTCGTTCCTGAACCTGTTGACCAAAATTTTAATTCATCCACTGCATATATTCGTTCGTTCAAAATGAGCATTTTATTTATTTATAAATTACGTTTAGAAATTTTTTTTGCAAGTCATCCAGCCTTTGAAATATTTATTTTTTCGAAAAATCATTAAGGCCTGTGCACTCGAAGAATTTATGTGACGCATCTAATGAGATTTACATTTCCTGTTATCGTCGCTCGCAGCGAAGGTGAATGTGGAGAAAGCGAAATGGATTGGAAAATGGATTCCTAACCGTTCGTTAACGATACTCTTTGGAGCTCATATTTTCGAACTTGTAAGAAAAGAAAAATGAAGATTCCGGTCATTATGGAAAGTGAGTGACGAAATTTCACGTACGTCCGTAAATATTCACAAAAAAAATAAAATAAATTTCGTTGCGCTCTTGGTGCATCGAATCGAGAGTGGAAATTTATTCTCGCAGACACTCCGGGAAGCTGCGGTGGCGAGAGATCGAAATCCCGAGAGAAGTTTGTTTACTTTGGAGGAAAAAAAATCAAGATCAAGAATCGATTCGAGGGAACGCGAGACTCGGGATCAAACAAAATCATCTCTCAACGACCCACAAACTCGAGAGATTTATCGAGCTATAAGTTGCCAAGGATTGACCACAAACCCAGCCGCGCAAACGTTTTCCAAAATAGATCTTTACCGGGAATTTAGTCCAAAATTCTACACCCTGGAGAATACATTTGACGTATTAAGGAGGTTAGATCACGACGATGTGCTATGCTAAACCATGTTAAAAAAAACATTAAAAATTTCAAAAAAAAAGAATTTAATAAAATTTGGTAAATATATTCTTAAAAATGTTAAAAAAAACATCAAAAATTAAAAAAAAAAAGAATTTAACAAAATTTGGTAAATATATTCTTAAAAATGTTAAAAAAAAACATTAAATATTTCAAAAAAAAAAAGAACTTAATAAAATTTGGTGAATATATTCTTAAAAATGTTAAAAAAAAACATTAAAAATTTCAAAAAAAAAGAATTTAATAAAATTTGGTAAATATATTCTCAAAAATGTTAAAAAAAAAACATTAAAAATTTCGAAAAAACAAGAATTTAATAAAATTTGGTAAATATATTCTTTAATAATATATATGACGATACAAATTTTTTTAGATTTTTCCACCGCACGCAGTACTCGAGTTATTGAACACTAAAGTTCACGTGTGTAAGCATAGAGATTGTCTATATACAGGAGTTCGATTTAACTCTCAATTATTCGATAACCAAGTGTTAAAAAATTTGGAAAAAATTTGTGTTTTCTATACTTGACGCCAAAGAATGTTATCACCGAATTTTTAAAAAATTTGTGTTTTCTATACTTGATGCCAAAGAATGTTATCACCAAATTTTTAAAAAATTCTGATTATTTTCATTTCTCGATCCAACCTCCTTAATCTTATTTTGTCGCCCCATTTTTTTGGAGCAATAAAAATATGAATTACAAAATTTATAGAATATTTGAATTTCAACGCAATGCCAAAAGGCGCGCGAATATACCACGAAATTCAAATCTCGGTATTCAATTTGTCTTTAGTCTTTCGCACCAAATTTGATCAAATTCTGATTATTTTGATATCGTGATCCAACCTCCTTAACCATTGCGTTTATTTTCTCCAACAACCACAAAAATCTATCGTTGGCACTTTTTTTTTCAAATCTTTTGAAATTTCTAAAAGTTTTTCTGTCGTAATGATATCACTGGTCGAGTTTTAAGTACACTCGGGGGCTTATTACACATTCTTCCGGATGCACCGTTTGTAAAAAGAGACTCGCGCGCGCGCACGCCAAGTCTGACGTAAGAAAATAAAAAGGCTCGTCGCAATCGCGCGCACGTTTCGCATTACTCATCCTCCATTCTGACGTTTTATTCACAGCTCGACTTGCGAGAATCGAATTATTTTACGATCGGAATTAAACGACGGAGGAAGGCCAAGTTAAACTTTCACGAAAATTTCAACTCAAACTGATTGACTCACGAACCAAGTCCACGAGAAATTTACTCCTTTTTTTTCCTCGTGTCTGATGAGCATTGAAAAATCGGATAAAAACATAGAAAAGTAAAAAAAAAAAAAAAACGCGATTTCTCGGTTGGCAAGACGTGTTGCAAAAACCGATGACACCGCGCGGTGGAAAAAAACGTCAAGAAGAAAATAATTTGAAGCAATTTTTCGTTCGTTTCTTTGAGAAGACGAAATATTCACCGATCGCGAAAAAATTTCAGCAGGTTTATTGTCGATTCTCGCGGCTAGGATAGTCTGGCTTTCGGCCATGATGGAATCCACCGACGCCACGCGAGTGAATCGGGTCACGCGAAAGGCACGATTTATCACATTTACATTTTTACGATGCGCGAAAATGAAGCAGGCAAGGGAATAAATAAATAAATAAATAAAAATAAAAAGAGAGGAAAATAATGAGCGAGTCTTTTTGCTCGAAATGCTTAACTTTCGAGTTTGGTGAACGCCGTTACGGAATTGCCGTATGTTCACTAGAGAGTTAAAAAAAAGGAGAGGGGAAAACTACTATCGCCGCACCCACCTGGTTCACTCGATCGTTTTGTTTTCTTTTGTTTTTATCTCTCAATTAACAATTCGTCCATCCTTCTGATTATTATTAACTAATGAAATCCATCAAAATTCAGAAATATTCAATTTTTTTTTCAAATTTCAATTTTTTTATTTTTTTCTCTCGATCGTATATCAAGTCGCACTAACGTTTTATTTTTCTCGGCTTATGACAGGCCTCTCGATGCCGTAGGTAGCGTCAGAAAACTGCCGCGCCTAACAAATTCCCCCTTCGTTCTTGCTCTCGCGAGTCTCTCGCGGTCTTCCCCCTTCCCCCTGGCTCGCCTTTTAACGAAAACAGGTGGGGATCAGCCCCCACCGCACTTTCTTTCTTTTGCCTTATTTTTCATTTTCATTTTGTACTCGCCCTGCATATAATTATATATACGGGGCTAATGCACCAAATCCTATGCATTATCGTTGCATGTACGGATGCACATGCAGCTCTTAATCCACGCCGATTCTTAAAAAAAATTCCGGAAATGACAAAAAAATACGAAAAAATACGAAAAACATGGAAATTTTCAATTTCGATTTAAAATTCAATTTCATGAATGTTAATTATTCACGTCACGTGTTTTCGACTTTCTCTGCTACGAATTTCGATCGTTCCCCATTCCACGCTTCGACTCCCACTCGATTGTGTTTGTAATTCGTGTTATTACGTAGCGGAGACAGAGAGAGATGGAAAAACCCATAGTAGGAGGCATTCCAGGCAATTGCGTACAGTAAAGTTTCATGAAAATGTATTTTTCGAAAAAAGCTTAGTTCTGAACTTATTTTTAGTCCGAAGCAGGTGTTCGTGTAGATTGCGTTTAATTATAAATTAAAGGGAAAAGCTGAAACGTGAAAATTGACAGGAAAAAAAATTGTATTTCGAAAGATAAATTTAAACGTTATTTAACGGATGAGAAAATGAGACAAAGAATTATTGAATAAACGGGCCAGCAGAGCTCATGAATCGAATAAAAAAATGAGGAGGATTTTTAATTCTCTGAATATGTTTCGCAAGATTCGTCGCAGTGTAAAAAAAAATGTTTTCTCGCTTATTGGCTGCGTGGGTGAGACGCCCTGACCCGATGGTCCATTATTGTTAAGTTCGAAAGGTCGAGACGAGCGAATTAAAAGCTTACTTGGCACCAGCAGAGAGCCTCTTGTCGCAATGATTCAACCGACGCGATAATCCACTCGCCCAACTTGACAAATTTTACTCATTCTTTTGGCTCTGGTTCACAGTCACGACCTCGTATAATGTTTCTCCAGAGTCACTACGTCCCATCATATTGCCCTTAATTCATCCAGATTTTTATAACCTCTGCCATAAATGCCCCATGCCGTTAATTATCATTTTTTTCAAATTTATACGCTTGCCTCGATTATTTATTTATTTTATTTTTTGCATAAATTAATTTTTTTTTGGATTGTGTATTTTTTAATTTTTTATCAATTAAATTTATTAATTAAATTTATTTATTAATATAAATAATCGAGTCGAGCATATAAATTTGAAAAAAATTAATTAAGGGCAATATGATGGAACGTGTATGTCGAGAACTAGTGAAAAACCCTGAAAATTTAAATTATTTTCCGTTGACGATCGTTGCCCCGATTGTTTATAATTTATAGACTCGAGTTTCATAAGACTGAAGCAACAACGTGGTTAATTCTCGATTATCTAATACTTTAATAGCCCTCGTGACCTCATTTCTATCCCCTTGCATAAACACGCATCGGCTCATTTGTCGAGGTAGATGATATCGATTACCGTCTCCCTTTTTGCATTTTATAATCCTACAAGTAAATATAAAGATTAATATTCGACAAAATTATTACTTATCGATATGAGAAATTTATTAGGCATCGGAAAAATGTTAATTATTTCGTGTCACCTGCGAGGGACTTTAACGAATCGATTAAAAGAGCTCGAAAAAAAAGTGAGTTTGAAAATAAATTCCAAGAAAAAGAGGAAAACCGGAAATTAAAATGAAGCTGTACAGATAACTTAACGACTCTTTCACGCCTCTGGTACGTTAAGAAAGGAAAAGCCAGAAGCCACAGTTAAGGACGAACAAAGAAAAGGACCTGCTGTAAGTTTCTCTCTATCCTTTTTATTTTCACATGTTCCTCAACCCATTATCCCTCAGCCATCTTCTTCGAGCACCTTTTTTGGGTCTTTCTTCACATTTCTCTCTCTCTCTCTCTCTCTCTCTCTCTCTCTCTAGAGAGAATTTTTGTCCTGCTCTTTCCGTCTCGTCTACCTGTTCGTTGACGTGTAGTACCTGCTCAACAGCAGGACGCCATGGAATGTGGGGCTCGGCTGGAGGTGAGCAGGAGAGAGGGGATCCTTGAAACTTTGGTAATGCGTGAGAGAGGGAGAAAAAAAAAGAGCGGGAGAAGAGAGTCGAGCCAGCAGACACATGTGACTGAACTAACAAAATACGTGTGTGTGTGTCGGTTTTCGATTCAATGAAAAAATCTACCTGGTCGCCCAAAAAAAATAAAAAAACAAATATAATCCGAGAGTCTTGCAACTTTTTGACTATCCAAAAACAACAATTATTCTGCATATTAAAAAAAAAAAAAATTCTTGCATAAAAAAGAGAAATTGAGATTATTGCAGAAATTGAGGAAAAAACTATTATTCTCCTTATTGTAAAATAATTATTGTGTAAAAAATGAAATTTATTGAAGTTTTGGGGAAAATTTAAGTCTCCGAAATTTTTGGAATTTTTTGTATAGCGAAAAATTGGAGCGAAAATAATGAAAAAACGTGGCCCGTTGAAGAACAATTGGCAAAAATTTGTTAGCTACGCTATATCGAGGCTTTACCACAGCAGGCCTGTTTATCGATTATTCGACGTACAACCCCCGGACAAACCCGTTTCCACCATTTTCTTCGCTCATTTTGTTCTTAATGTTGAAATTATAAATAAAAGTGAATCAAGTATATACCTTGACGAGGGAATTCACTACTGGACTGTCGAGTAAGCCTTTGAGGAAAAGAAGATCCGTGTCGTCCGCAGCCACTTTTCCAAGCTGCTCGATATTGTCTCTCACGTGCATGAAGGCCGCTGGAACAGTCACCATGTACTTCTCCATTACTCTGAACCCTCTACGACTTACAACCCCTATTCCTTCTCGCATATTATTCCTATATATGTATTTACAGGCTTCTCCCAGCAGCGCCAACATCGAGGAGCGTGCGCAGATGAATTTGGGGCGTTGAGGGGTAGCTCGAGGCTTGAAAAACTTGCATTTCGATAAAAATGAGTTTGTCAACGATTTATTCAACATTTGATCGTCGTCGCGAATAAAAAATTTTAATAAATAAATCTTTCTCGCCAGAATGTTTGTAAAAATAGAAAGCCTCAATTTTATGGCAAAAGTTTAAGGAGGTTCCTCCTAGAGGATCGTGCTAAATCTTGAGGAAGCAATTTGCGAATTTCAATTTCCAGCTTTTTTTGTAAGCAAAGAGGAAGTACACACTTACACACAATATCTTACAAAATTCGCAGAAATTAGAGCGGTTGGACGATTTTTCGAAAAAATCAAATTTTCGTAAAATTCGAACGCAATCATAAAATTTAAGGAGCTTGGCTACACACAACAATGTTGTCATGTTAAAAGCATAGAAAAATTCTAAATTATTAGAATTTAATGAAATTTGGTGAGTATATTCTTTGGTATTAAATATGATTATACAAATTTTTTAAGATTTTTCTTCTACATGGTTTTCGAGTAATTCAACGCTAGAGTTTACATGCGTAAGCATAGGATTCAATCTTTTGCATATTTTGTAAATTCCAATTATTCGACAACTATGTGGACGAAAAATTTGAAAAAAATTATGTCATCGTATTTGATGCTAAAGCATATTATCACCAAATTTTATTAAATTCTTATCATATTGTCGTATGTGGCCAACCTCCTTAACCCTTGGTCAGCACACCACCCCCGGGCGTGGCTCATTGCCCTCTAAGACACCGATCAATATTTCTCAGCTACAGGTGTCGAACGCGATTTACCCTCGCACCACAAATTCTCTCTCGTCCTAATAACCAATCCCTTTTCAACCCTTAAAGCATGCAAAATCGACGATACTAATTTTTGCAAATAAAAACATCGACACAAAACTCTCATTATTCTTTTTGTATTATTTATTAATTACGAATTCATTTCATTGCTCGTGCACTAATTCAGTTATGCAGCTTGAACGTAATAATAACAACAACATGGGAAAATGAATATAGATACAGAACGAATTGAGGCTGGAAAAGTGCCATTGGGATCAAGCTCAAGGCTCTCGCGTCCGTGTTGAGGCGTTAATTGAATTGACAGTTACGTTTTAATTAAGACCCGCTTGTCGTGGTCGTGGCGCATTGTTAGAATTAAAAGACCAAATCTTCACCGGGATCTTATATTTTTCAAGTTTTTAAGGTAGTACTGTCGGTTTTAGAATTACCGTTTAGAATTTAATAAAAATTGGTACGTTAGTTGATTATTATTAGAAAAAGATCAAGTCAAATTTTCAAGAGGCTACAGAGAATGAGAAAAAAAATATTCGCATTGGTAGTTTCATATTTAACATTGAGTTTTATGATAAATCTCAGATTTCATTGTATTTTACAATGAATTCTCATCAATTCTCAGGAGAAATCACACTTTTCATTGCAAAATACAATGAAATGTATGGAATCAATGCTAAATTCATAAAATTACCAATCCGAATATCTTTTTTCTGGATCTCTGTAGCCTCTTGAAAATTTAACTGGATCTTTTTCTTATCATACATTTAACATTGAGTTTTTTGATAAATCTCAGATTTCATTTTATTTTACAATGAATTCTTATCAATTCTCAGGAAAAATCACAGTTTTCATTGTAACATACAATGAAATGTACGAAATCGATGGTAAATTCATGAAAGTACCAATGCGAATATCTTTTTTCTGGATCTCTGTAGCCTCTTGAAAATTTGACTGGATCTTTTTCTTATCGTCATCTACTACTGTACCAAATTTTATAAAATTCTGAACGGTAATTATGAAATCGACGGTACTACCTTAAGACGAGATTACGCGATTCAATAATTTTCATTATTTTATTAATGACAGTTCGGATTTAATTCAACGAATTAAATAAACAATTGATGCGAAAATTGACAATTTATAGTAACGTTTTTGGAGCAATTTTCGAATGGTGCCTTTTTTTCGCAACATTTGTATTTTTATCGATAACTATGATTTTTAGTGTCATTACCATTTTCTACCTGATGGATTTTGGCGCCATTGACGGCGTCCATACTCGCCAAAAGACGTTGATCTTCGAGTTTATCTTTTCTCCCGAAAAATACCATTTTCGTTGGCGAGCGAAAAAAAAATAATAATTGAAAAAATAAAATCACAAAAAATTCACTTTCACAAAGAAATCACGATTTTCAACATTTCGCAGTGTCCATTTTGACATAATAAAAATCCATAGTTTTCTCGATGTGCCTTAAAAATGAAATGACACGAAGAATTTGAATACTTTTTTTATTTTTTCACATTTGTTGAAAGAAATAATTTTTAAAGGATTATTTCAATTTCGTAGTAAGATACGAAGGTGAGGAGAGACCGACGCTAGCCCGGCACCGAATGGAAGCGGCGGTTTCTTACACTTGCAGTCCGCGAAGGGGCCTCACCGCCGCCGCGAGAGGGGCCCCAGAAGGAACGGGGCCCTGTGCTTAACAACCAGGACCATGAGAATGAGGCCCCATTCTTGTTTTGTATTCGTCTTTCCGCACTGTAACGTCACACACCACCGGACTGATAACTCACTCGCGACAACCTCCTCGACGCGTTACGAGCTAAATAAAGATAAAAAATAAAAATCGCACGTACACCAAACGGTCAACGTCCTTTATGTTTCATATTAAGCGCAAATTTATTATCAACTGGCTGCTCGAGGCAAACTTTTCACTTTTCCGTACGATTTTTCCAATTTTTTTACACGAACTTTGTCCTGAAAATGATAAATACACCAAACAAATCATTAGCCAAATAGAGGCTTCGAAGTGATGCACGGACAAACATTTGTGACAATTAATTATTTATTTTATTATTTATTATTTATTTATTTATTATTTAATTTAATTTTTAATTTTTCATAATTATTTATTATTTTTTATTAATTATATCTCGTGTACTCGCTCGATTAGTTAATATTCACACTCCCCGCGGTTATGTATTTATTACAGAAAAGTTTAATTGGTCGAAATTAAATAATTCATTTTATTAGTTTTGCTGGTTGATTTTTTTTTTCATCAAAGCCTCAGTCGTGTGGGCGAAGAAATTGATTGAATATTAATTGACAAACAATTGAGAGACTCGAACTGATCTGGAGCAAAAAGAAACACACACACTTTTGATTCGTTACATTTAATAATTTTTTTCGTTATTGCGTCATTATACGTTCGTTACATTTTCAATTAATTTTATTTTTCGAGGTAGAAATTGGGCAAATAGAATTGCGCTCTTTTTTTTCCAAACGAGCAATAGAGGCAAAGTGTATTCAGGGACACGTCCAGTTGAGAACTGTTCGGTTATTTGGTCGATGCAGACTCTTTGATTCCCAAGAACGAAGATGAAGAGAGAGAGAGAGAGAGTGAGAGAAAGAGGGAGGGGCGAAAGAGAGAGGGAGAGCCGGACACGATGAGATGAAAAAATAGAGAAAAAAGATTTGTGATCTCGAACTAACGTGGACTTGTATGTTTTAACTTGGTTCTGGCAAAGCAGCGATGATTAAGGCTCCGGGTGGGAGAGAAGAGAGTTCTTAGATGAAATTTGTGATGTGGCCAATCTGTGGGTTCTCTGCGGATTCTGCGAGAAAATAATACACGCGCGAATAATCAAGGGTAATTCTTGGGCTCATCTATTTGTGTATCTTTTGTCAAAAATCACTTAATAACTCATGCATCAAGAAATATTAATAATCGAACGAAAAAGAACTGAGTGAGAAAGAAAAACGAAAAATTACGAGACTCTGAAGTTCGCAACGTTGATATTCAAAGAAAAATATTTGATCTGTTAATTATTTATTGAATTTTTAAAATTGTGACCATTTTTCGTGCCAATTTAGTTTTTGGGCCGCAAGGGAGGATCGTTTTTTGTCCAGACCAAATATTTAACAATAATTACGAGTTCTGCTCAAGGAAAAACAAAATTTCGTTGCATTCCAAAGATGCAAACTTCAGCACCATAAAATTACTTTTGCAATTATTTTTAGGCGAGTTGGAAAAATATGTTGAATAAAAAACTGAGCGAAATCGTCAGGACAAAAAATAATTATCATCGAAATTTTAATTTTCATGCTCGAATAACATTCAATGACGCGTTGATGAAAAATCTCTAGTCGGAAAATTACAAACGTCGCGCCCACCTGTGTGCGATTCCAAATTTACATGTTTCCTCCAACCGCACCAAAACTTTTCCTATTTTCGTCAGCGATACCAATGATCATCCACTGAGCATCCACCGAGAACGTGCTTTGCCAATTCCTCATCAATTTACTCTCCGCGATCGACGAGATTCTCGTTGCCAAAAAATCCACGGATACTCGCACACTTAATCATTTTGCTTCCTCATGGAGAAAGCCATGTGACGGTGAAATTTTTTTTTTCCAGTTTTCAATCAATGGTTTGGATTTTTTTTATTTTTTCAAAAACGAACCGTTTGTGCGTGAAAAGTTTTGCTCCAAAATAAATGGGACTTTTTTTTTCGTGAGAATTGTGCATTTATTCTGTAAAAAGAAAGATTGATAAATTTTGACAAAATATCATTTTATTTCAAAGTATACTCGCTCTTGGTTAATATCAATCATGCAGAGCAACAGGCAAAGCCAAGGATGTACCTTTTTAATCATAATAAAAATTGTAAAGTGAAAAATAAGGCTAAATGATTTTGTGTCATGATTGATATTACTCAATAACCGAAACTTTTTTCGGTTGAGTAATTTTCTATTCTATTGAATGTATGAGTAGTTCTATTTATTTTTTTCCGAAAATGATGGGTGAAAATTTTTCCAGAAGCGCAAACGACTAGAACTCGTCACGAGGACACGCAGGGAAACTTTCTCCATCATCCAGAATCGCTAGATCTACAAAAACGCGTCGTTTCGGCATCACGGGGTTGAAATTTTTTAATTATTTTTTTCCGAAAATGGTGGGTCAAAATTTTTCCAGAAATGCAAACGACTCGAACTCGTCACGAGGACACGCAGGGAGACTTTCTCCATCACCCAGAAAACGCGTCGTGCCGCTTCGGCATCACGGGGTTGAAATATTTTTTTTCTCCTCAAATGGTGATTCGGACCACCATAAACCACTGAACGACTCCCGAACAGATTTGTAAAAAAAAAAAAATTATTATTGTCAACTTGAGGGGCTGAATGGAAAAATTATTATTTTTTTTTTAACCAGTTGAGCGCTGAGCGGTTTAATTGCGCCACCATAAACTACTGAACGACTTCCAATAGATTTGTAAAAAAAAATCTGATTTTGTCAACTTTGATGGGGCTAACTCGCTCAGTGGAGGTCCACGATCTTATACATTTTACTCTGTCGGAAAAAACGAACGGCTCATCACTTGGATGGCCGATATTTATCAGCCGTCGAGATGACACAGCAGAAATAACATATTTAAAATTCCCTCCCACGATTTCAAGTGTAAACTGCTATGAAAATGAAGTTTGTTACTTATCGGCTGTCGGTACAAAAGTTTGCTGCAAATTTTATTTGATAATTGAACGATGCAAGTTTTACGTTACCGACAGTCGGTAACGTAAACATCGAAAATAAAAATCGAGACAAATTTCTGTCCTGTTTTTCAAAATTGTTGGTGAAACGATGAATTCGAAAATTTCTAAATTGCGTTAATCAAGCCGATGATTCACTATTCGAATTTATTCATTCCATATTTTTTCAGATACCCATCCGATTTGAATGAATATCAAAATTGGAGAAAAGCAAAAAAAAAATATTGAAGGTTGTAAAGTTTTTTGGAAATTCGTTTGTCATTTTTTTTTTTTTTTCCAACACCCTACGCACCGTCGATGTGGAAACGAATTTCCCATTGGATATCGAAAAGCTATGTGATGCAATATACCGGAATAATAAAATTCTTTTAACGTGGATCGTTTTGATTTTCGAACTTATCTTTTTTATTATCATGCAAAAATATTCCTTTTTTTTTCACGGCGCGTATTTTACAATCTTAGAAATGGTTCTTCGGAACGTAAAAAATCTCTGTTCGTAAATTCACTTCTTTAATCTGGCTTTTGTTTGTTTTATTTTATTTTTTGTCGAAAAAAAAATATTCCGATCATCGTTTCATCGGAACGAAAATCGAGTTATAAGCAGAAGACATCGGAGTCATGGAACTTTTAGTTACTGTTTTGAAAGAATTTCTCAAAAACTCATTAAACTAGAAACAAAAATGATCAAATTTAATTTACATTTTTTTTTTTAAATCTCCAGTTTCTGCAATGATTTTTAGAAATTCTGAGATTATTACGTTATTATTTTTTAAGTGGGTCAAAGCGGTTTTCATTGACAGCGATGACCGTGGCCACGTGGATTTAATATTATTTCAAGTACACTATAATTACATTTTCATGAGGTCATTCGAACGCGTGGTACAGTGGCTGCTGATAAGAGCAAGGAAGAATCATCAGTTATGTGCCAATTTATTCGAGATTCCGTGTTATTAAAAAAAAAAAAAAAAAAAAAAAAAAAAAAATTAGTTTCTTCAATTTTTATTAAACTTTGAATTATTTTCATAATTTTATTATTATTCCGTCTTGCAATGGAAGTTTCAAGCTCTCTAACCAGCCATTCGAAACGATTAAGCCTTTGGCGATAAAAATAGTTTTTTTTTTCTTTTTATATCCGATTTTATTTGTTTCTTCTCGCATACTCCACAAAAGGAAGGAAAAGAAAAGGATCGGCGAAGATAGGAGCACCCGAAAATTTATGGTAGCACATTTCGTGTGTCGAGTATATTTAAACGTGTAAAAATCTCACGCGATTGTCACGAGCCTCTTAAACGATTGTAATAGCTCCGCTAGTTCCGTAAGGCAAGGTTTACATGCGAATTAAACTTTATGTTGAATTTGTACAGTGAGAAAAAAATTTGGTTAAAAAGCTCGAAATATGTTTGATGCAACTAATAAATCATTTAGTCCCATACGCACGACAAAATATTTGTAGAATTTAACAAATTATTTCGATAATGAAGTAAATAAATAAATCGTTATTAAAATCAACAAAATCAACAAAAAGTGTTGCGTTACAATTTTGGAAGATTTTCAACGTAATATTTTGTTAGTATAAAAATAATTATATTTTCAATGCCCATGTAATTTGTTAGGACAGGAGACCTAAAATAAAATTTACAGAATAATGTACTTTTCGAACAAAAAATTGAGAAAATGAACAAGAACCAATACGTAGAAATAAATCGAGACGTATATGTCAACTAAAGAGATTTAGTTGTTTCAATGATTTTTTTTTTTTTCACAGTGTACAAATCTCTTGGGAAGAATTTTTAAGGTCGAGCATTTCGGAATACGATATTTCGATGCAACATGGAAGCCAAATTTTTCGACTCAAAAAACGTCACGTTTTCTTTCAAACTGTCGCTAAATTTTCGTCACAATTGTAGGCCCACATTTAAGCCGGGAAATCGTTCCAATTGCTAGAATCTTGACAGTTGTGTCAATTTTTTAAATCATCGGTTTTTTTTGTTGTTTTTTCAATGTCAATGTGGCCCATTTGACACGGAATGTCTCGTGTAGAGACGTTTCGTACGATCGACAATGATAGAGACAACTCTTGGTACGCTTACATCGCTCCATCCTCGGACTTTTTAGTGCTGCGGGATCGTCGCGCGAAGCACCTCCATTTTTCGATCTATCGATCTTGTAGCAAGGTCGGAAAAATAAAGGAATAAAAAAACTTTTCAATAATTGGATCGATCGTAGTATTCGCGTTTGCCTTTAAATTGAAACTGCTTGAATCAACAATTCACGATTATTTTCAATTGATACTTTGTTATTCATTTTTATTATAATTTTCCGGTATTTATAATTTAAAAAAAAGAAATATTTGCGAAATTCGAAAAAATCTCTGTTGATAATTTTGGAAAATGTGGAAATCGTGTAGAAAATATTAATTCACGACCAACGCAGTGACGTAAGTTATGCTGTTACTTTAGCAGTTTTCCTTTTATTGCTCTTTTTTTATTTTAACGATTTTTTCTTCGATTTTTTACCGAGTCAGTGCCAATGGTTTCTCTTTCTTCGACTGGAACGTGTCGATCGTAGAGGTAGAGAGAAAATGATAAACTCTGGTAAAATGTCCTCGAAACATGTGAGTCAAAAATAAGGTGGAAAAACATTTTCTTGCCTTTATTTTATTTTTTCTTTTCTTTATTTTCACACTGAAACTTTTTGTAGATTTTTCAGGCCTGTTTCCTAGCCCTGATGACCACAATATTCACGAGCAAGATCGAAGCCAGAAATTTGCAAAATGATCGTCGTCAAGAGGACCACATGAAAGATTTATTGAAAAACAATAATTCGTCTCCGGTTGCATTCAGCCTCGAAGAAATCTACAAAAGAAATTTTTCTGCAGTTCCGTTTGACGGGGTTTGGATATCTCCCAACGAAATCCTTTACGACAATTCAGCGAGTGCTGACATCATCAAATTCAATGTTGAAACAGACGAAAGTACCGTTATCGTTAACGGCAGCGTTTTGGTAAGTGAAAAATAATAAAAAAGTAAGAATAAATTTTGTCTCATCATCGTCACAATTTTTTATTTGTAAAAAAAATTGGATTCGGAGAAATAGAAAAAATAATGAGCAACAACGAACCGCGAATTGTAATTCATTTTGCTTCCTCATAGAGGAAGCTATGCGAAGGTGAAAATTTTTCTTTTTCAGTTTTCAATGTCAATGTGCTTAACATGTCCCAAAATATCCAAGAAAAAACATATCTAGAAAAAATGTCCATATGTATGTGTATGTATGTTCTGGCACTGTAAAATTGAAACCTTCATAACTCGAGAATGGTTTGAGCTACAGTCCCAAAATATCGAAAAAACATATCTAGAAAAAATGTCCGGATATGTATGTGTATGTATGTTCTGGCACTGTAAAATTGAAACCTTCATAACTCGAGAAT
Source organism: Hyposoter dolosus (assembly GCA_963921915.1). Taxonomy (NCBI): domain Eukaryota; kingdom Metazoa; phylum Arthropoda; class Insecta; order Hymenoptera; family Ichneumonidae; genus Hyposoter; species Hyposoter dolosus. The sequence goes on from OY998139.1 coordinate 2,667,559, forward strand.
GGTTTGAGCTACAGGACTCCCGTTTAACACAGATGTTAAGGAGGTTGGCTAGACACAATAATTTTGCCATTTTAAAAGCATAGGAAAATTTGAAATGATTAGAATTTAATGAAATTTGGTGAGTATATTCTTGAGTATTATAAATATGAATATACAAATTTTTAAAGATTTTTCTTTTACATAGTTTTCGAGTAATTCAACACTAGAGTTTACATGCATAAGCATAGGATTCAGATATATATAGGTATATCTTTTGCATATTGTAAACTCCAATTATTCGACAACCATGTAGACGAAGAATTTGAAAAAAATTGTGTCATCGTATTTGATGCTAAATAATGTTATCACGAAATTTTATTAAATTCTTATCATATTGTCGTATGTAGCCAACCTCCTTAATCTATACGAGCTTTTTATTCTTTGGAAATTTTATTGGAATTGATAGAAAAATACGAATTCTACGGCATTTTGAAATTTTCAAAAAAAAGGTGTCGACGCTTTAACTACCGCAAATTTTAAGATTTATTACTAATTTTTTTTTTATATAAATAGAGTATCATGATAGGAAGGTTGGTATTGAATTCGGGGAATATTGCTTGAACGGTTTAAATTTAATGATTTTTCGAATTTTATGAAAATCAGAGTTTTTTGAAAAATCGTCCAACCGCTCTAATTTCTGCAAATTTTGTAAAATATTGTGTATAAGTCTTTACTTCTTCTTTACTTTCTAGGAAAGTTGTCCAAATTATTTTTATATAATTAATTATATAATTATTAATTATATAATTATTAATTATATAATTATTAATTATATAATTTTAAACCTTTAGGGTTCAAAAGTTTCAGATTTGAGGCGATTGGTCCAATATTCTCGGAGCCAAATCTCTCGCTTTTTTGTTCGCAGCTTGACTTTGTCTCGTCGAAATAAAAACAAAATTCCTCTGTCCCTTGAATCGTGAAAACTCCTTTACCCACCTGACCTTTCGTTTTACATAAACGAGCCAAACACAAACGCACGTGCGGGCATAAACGTGCAGAAAGGACAGGAAACACACAGTTGCATTCTTTGTCAAATATTCGAGGCTATCGAGACCCAAGTTCGATTATATTCGGGCTCGGGAAACTTTCAATATTCTTCGACGTTTGTATTCGCCAAGCTTATTCATTTTTCCAAGCCTGACGACATTTTATCCTTTCAAACTTTTTCAATTCAATCTCAATTCGCGTCAAAATCAAACGACGATTCTGGCCCAGCAGGCTGTCGATCGAGTCTCCGCAAATTGATACGTGTCAACGCAGACGTTTGAAAAAATGTCACTGAGCGATTTAAAAAACTGTATTTTCCGACTGTTCAGTTGTCACTTCTGATAATGACGTGCCATTCCTTAATTAATTACAAGGAAAACAAGATGCTCTGAATTTTTTCAATTACAGAAACAATATGGTCCGGACTGCGCGTACGAGTTGTCACCTGATCACAGCCACTTGCTAATTGGATACGCTCCGCAGATTGTAAGCAATTGAAAAAATTACTTTTATTATTGTTTATTTATTTATTCATTTTTTTCCAACGTAATTATTATAATTGTACGCGATGAATTTATTCTTCAAGATTAATGGAACATTTTCATCTTCCAAAGAAATTGTAACATGTCCCCATTACCGTCAGCGATGGCGCTAAATTCAAACGTGTATGAAAAAAAAAAAAACAAACGAAAAAAAGAAAAAAACAGATTGGTTGAAATAATTATTGAAAATTTGCAGCAATTCAGACACTCTCGATTGCGCAAGTTCGCTGTGTACGATCTAGAAACAAAGTGAGTGTATCACGATGTTTGCATCGTTTTCGCAATAATGAAAAAATTACTTGATAAAAAAAAAAAAACAAGATTGAACGAAGATTTTTATATGGGAACGTGGTTACGAAAACAGGACGGCAGAGAAAATCGCTGATGGGGAGGATCTATTATTGGCGGAATGGTCAACGGTTGGTAACTCGTTGATTTACGAGCGCAACAATGATTTATACTATCGTGAGGTGGCCGGAAACGGTACGTGTGTCACTAGGAGATTGACTACCGATGGTGTACCTGGAACAATTTATAATGGTGTACTCGACTGGGTTTATGAAGGTATTTCAATCCCATGTGTTGAAAAAATGAAGACCTAATTAATTTATACAAATGAGCATTTAATCGACATTTTATAGAGTTTAACGTATTACTGTGGCAAAACGACTTTATTTGGGATTCTTTCAAAATTTTGTATAAACGTTCTTGGCACCAAAACTAACAGTTTTCTCCTGTGAAGAAAAATTTTCTGACGTTTAGAATTTGAGATATTTAATTTCCCATTTTTTATTTTTCCCATCTAAACGCGTGTAAATTGAAGTCACGTTTCGTTAAAAAGTTGCAAGAAAAAAAACAAAAGAAACGCGACTTCAATTAACACGCGTTTAGGTGGAAAAAATGGGAAATTTTTCAGAAAATTTTTCTTCACAAGAGAAAACTGTTAGTTTTGGTGCCAAGAATGTTTATACAAAATTTTGAAAGAATCCTGAATAAAGTCGTTTTGTGATAGTAATACGTTAAACTCAATTTTTGCACTTTTCTCCAAAACAATTTGCAAATATTAATTCCCTTTAACGCAAACTTTGTTCAGACAATTAAAAATACGACTTTGGGCGGCAATTGATTTTTATTTATATAGATGTACAAAAAAAAGGTTGAACATTTTTAAAACAATAAATAACTACAAAATTCCTAATTATATTTACGAGATTATTTTTTCTTTACTTTTTTATATCGCAGAGGAAGTAATGAGCACAGGGAGTGCAATATGGTTTTCGCCAGACGGGAATTACCTCGCGTTTGCCAGTCTGAACGACACCAAAGTCAAGACCGCGTCTTATTTTTATTACGGTGAACCGGGTGATTTAAATTTTCAGTATCCCGAAGAAGTTTTCATCAAATATCCAAAGGTATAAATTACATTTCTTCGATATATTTTTATATATCGAGAATATAACTGCGTACGATATATTTGCAAACGCTCATTTCCAATCCCGTAGACACTACACTATCTCTGGGCTAACGTACTCAGCGCACATGGGTGCAAATTTGCACTTAAAGTTTTCAAAACGTTCTGGCTCATCGACATTTGTACGGATTGAAAACTCTTGGGGTACTTTTTAGGGGTAGCGAATTCTGGGCTATCGATAATGATCATTACAAAATCGAAAAATACAAGATTTTTTACAAAAAAATGGTCAAATTCACGAAAGAAATTATGAAAATCTTTTTTTTTTTGTTTCAACGCCATTTCAATACTAATTGAGGTATCGACATTTAATTTGCGCGTAATCAAAGATAACGAGTCATACTTTAAGGAAAAAAATAATCCGGAACGATTGTGAGCCGCTGGGCCACGCAGACAAAAGTTCTTGCCGTCTCAAGTTTTCGTGAGTGCAAATTTGCACCAATGTGGTGGCTACGAGTTAAAAAATACATCTTCGCAAGCTCACCCTGCTCGGCTGAATGACACAGTCGGGAATAAACAATATCGAATCTCAAGAACAAACAAAAACCTTTGCTGGCGTCCGCACACCCATACACACACACACACACACACACACACTCAGGCACTGGGACATGTATTTTCGGTGACCACTGGGGTCCATCAATTAACGACGACAGTTGGGAAAACTCTTGGCTGAACGTACGAGCCAGATAAGTATACTAATCGGTTGGAGACAGCCATTAGAGCGGTAAAATATGTTTTCTTCACCATATGGGCATTTCCGTATAGCTAAGAAACCATGAAGGAAAAATATATTTTCGCAATAATATACGAGCCGTTATACAAAATTTCACAAGTTTTCTTTCGTATTAATTTTTCAAACCGTTTCTCACTCGTTATTTCTCCTTTTGTGAATAGTTTTTGATTGTTTTTTTCTCCTTTTGGCACGTTTTCAATATTCTTAGGAATTTTGCGACCAGAATGTTTCTGAGTATTTTTTTTTTTTTTTCTACGACGCATTCATCTGGCTTCGGTTTATTTACTGTCGTGGAGCTATTTTTTTATCTTCAATAGTCGAACGTATCGGACGTTGCCCATATCAAATGAATTCTCGTCCGCTTTATCTTTTCTGTGCCTTGTAATCAATCGTTATTTACTATTGGATTTTTTTTTTTTACGTTAATAGTTATCGATACGTGTACATCGTGTTTGACAGATAAGAATACTGTGTATGGGGGAATCTCAAGAAACTGTAAGAATTCTCGTGAATAAAATAAAATTGTCGCGATTTTTTCATCTGTATCGATATTAATAATTAAACAAACGAGTTATTGGGCTGATTATTGGGTCAAATTGGAAGAGGATTCCAATAACAATGAATGAACACGTGCAATCGTTGGTTTAGGCCGGAACAACAAACCCTGACGTAGCATTATTTCTCGTGGACCTGAAAGATACAAACTCAAGGCCCATACATCTCGAAGCACCGACCGACGTCGTTGGAACGTGAGTATTAATGACAAAAATAAGAAATAAAATTAAAACAATTTCAATAAAATTAATTTTTATCAAAAATATTTTTGTTTACGATTTTGGTAAATATTCGATATCGCGGCACCAGCAATTTTGAGGCTGATTTTAAGACCGCGATATCGAATATTTACCACAATTTTTATTTACAATTTTTTTCACAATTTTTATTTACAATTTTGTTTACAATATTTATTTACAATTTTTTTTACAATTCTTATTTACAATTTTTTTTACAATTTTTATTTACAATTTTTATTTACAATTTTTTTTACAATTTTTATTTACAATTTTTCTTACAATTTTTATTTACAATTTTTTTTACAATTTTTATTTACAATTTTTCTTACAATTTTTATTTACAATTTTTTTTACAATTTTTATTTACAATTTTGTTTACAATTTTTTTTACATTTGTATTTTTTATTTTTGTTGTTGACAGGGACCACATATTGTTCACGGTAGAGTGGTTGAAAAATGATACTGTGGCTGCAATATGGACGAATCGTGTGCAAAACGTAGGAGAGCTTGTATCGTACAATCCAAGTGGGAAATTGAATAATTTGTTGAATTTAGCAGAAGACAAAGGTTGGCTAGAAGTGCCGGACAGGATTTTAACCCACGAGGACAAAATATTTATCATTAAAAATCAAGAAACAAACACGGCGATTGGAAAGTACGAGCATGTGACGAGTTATCAACTGGCTAATGGAACGTTGACCAACGAAACGGATTTGACTCCATTTTCATTTTCTGTACAATCTTTGCTGAAAATCGATTCGAAATATGGAATTATTTATTATTTGGCGAGTGCACCGAGCGCACCATCCCAGAGAAATTTGTATTCCGTCCGTGTCGCCGATGGAAAGGAAAGACCGACCTGCATATCCTGCAGCCTCCTCACACCGGAAGGTAATTTTCTTGAGGCTGTCAAAAAGCAAAAAATAAAAAAGAAAAAAAAATGAGCGAAAAGAAACCCTCGACGTTTTTTCACGACAAAGGAGACATCGCGTCGAGCAGAAAATTGTTTACGATCGATTGAATTTTTCAAAAGCTTTTAAATGAATTTTTGATTTTTCGTTTTATTCTGTCACGACCAACTCGAATCGTCCTTTTTATATTTTATATTTATTCAAACAATTGTGCAGGGTTTTTGCGTGACTCGCGATGCCTGAAGAATTTCCACGTTGATTAATTGAAATTAAATAAGCATCATTATTTTTTGCTCAGGCAACAATTGCACGTACGTTTCCGCGGTATTTTCCGAGGACGCCTCGAATTACGTCCTCGTATGTTTCGGTCCGGATCCTCTCACCGCGGACATATACAACCGTCGACACAGAAAAATTCACTCTTGGGAGAGCAATCGAGTATTGAGAGAAAAATTGAAAGAACGTTTGCCGGTGACCATCAGGACTGTGAATATTGATGTAAACGGTTTTTCGAGCAGAGCAAGAATGATTTTGCCTCCTGGATTCAACGAGACTCGCACGTATCCGATGATAGTCCAAGTGTGAGTAAAACGAAAGCCCAAACTCTGTGCGAAGCAAAAGAGCTGTTAAATAATCGTAAGAAATGCAAAAATAATAATAAATAATAAGGAAATAAGAAAAATAATGGGAACTGAATCAACAACTGCGCGCGAACGTGCCACCGAAAACTGTTTTAAGGATGTTGGGTACCTATGAAATTTGTTAATGTCAATTCTTTAATAAATAGCTTCTTAATCTTCGTGAAATTTGTACAGGACCTCCTGAATACTTCATGTAAAAATATACCAAATTTTAAGAATTCTATCATTATTACTTTAACCACCTTGAGGGTTTAAATAAAAAATGATAAGAAAATTCTGAACATTTATTATGTTTTTGTATGAAGTATTTAAGGAGGTTGGCTACGTACAACAATGTTGCCATGTTAAAAGCATAGGAAAATTCTAAATTATTAGAATTTAATGAAATTTCGTGAGTATATTCTTTAGTACTAAATATGAAAATACAAATTTTTTAAGATTTTTCTTCTACATGGTTTTCGAATAATTCAACACTACAGTTTACATGCATAAGCATAGGATTCATATATATATATAGGAATATCTTTTGCATATTGTAAACTTCAATTATTCGAAAACTATGTAGACGAAAAATTTGAAAAAAATTGTGTCATCGTATTTGATGCTAAAGAATGTTGTCACGAAATTTTATTAAATTCTTATCATATTGTCGTATGTAGCCAACCTCCTTAAGAGGGCGTGTAGAAATGTCGCGACCATCAGGAAACTCGATATTAAAAAGTAAACATTTTGTTGAGAACAATTTTTCAAACAAATATAAAAAATATTTATCAATAAACTTGGTTTTTTTTCCCGTTGCCTTCGGTATATTGAAGATGTTAAAAAATTGAGAGGTCAAAAGAAAAAATTATCGCAAAGTTATATCAGTTTTCATAAAACTACATTTCACCACATTTAATTTATTAATGTCAATTGTTCAATAACGAGCTGCCTAATCGTCGTAAAATTTTAACACGACCTCTGAAATACTTTATACAGAAACATACGAAATTTTCAGAATTTTCTTATCATTTGCGATTTGGGACTCAAAATCCTTAAAATATTAATTTTTATCAGACACGAATGAAATTTGAACGAATCGCCATTAATTAAGTTTTATTGACGGTTAAATTTTCAGATACGCCGGACCCAATACCGCCGCTATAAAGGACGTCGCGAGTTATAGTTACAATTATTATTACGTCACGAATCGCAGCGTCATTTGGACCGTAATCGATGGCCGAGGAAGTGCCTACAGAGGAAGTGAAATGCTTTTTCAAATTTATCGACGTCTTGGAAGCGTCGAGATCGAGGATCAAATCGCAGTTACCAAGTAATGAATCAGTGTTTCGTTATTTGTTCCCGTGATCGCGTGCTTGTTTGGTTAAAGCGATACTGTGAATTTTTTAGAGAATTGCACGCCATGTATCCGTGGATCGACTCCAACAGAACAGGTATTTGGGGCTGGAGTTACGGAGGATTTGCAGCTGCAATGACATTGGCTACCGACAACGAGACTGTCTTCAAGTGTGGAATCTCAGTTGCTCCGGTCTCGTCCTGGATTTATTACGGTACTTTAAAAAATATAATTTTACATCACTGGGAAATGAAAGAAAAATTACTTTTTCTCCTCATTATTTATGAGCGTTTTTGCTTCCTCACAGAGGAAGCTATGCGACGGTGAAACTATTTTTTCTTCCAGTTTTCCATGTCAATGTGCTTAAAATGTCTCAAAACATCGAAAAATCATATTTAGAAAAAATGTCCGGATGTGTGTGTGTGTGTTTGGTCTGGCACTGTAAAATTCAAACGTTTCTAACTCGAGAACGGTTTGAGCTACAGGCCTCCCGTTTTGCACAGATGTTAATCTACACAAGCTCTTCGTTCTCTGAAAATTTTATCGGCGAATTGCTAGAAAAATACGAATTCTACGGCATTTTGAAATTTTCAAAAAAAGGGTGTCGACCCTCTAACTTCCACAAATGTCAAGATTTATTGTTAATTTTTTTTTTTTATAAATAGAGTATCATAATGGGAAGGTTGGTATTGTGAATTTGGGAAATATCGGTTGAACGGTTAAAATTTTATGATTTTTCGAATTTTACGAAAATCTGAGTTTTTTGAAAAATCGTCCAACCGCTCTAATTTCTGCAAATTTTCCAAGATATTCTGTATAAGTCTGTACTTCCTCTTTACTTTCTAGAAAATTTTTCGAAATTATATAATTTCAATGGAAATACAAAAAACGCTGCAAATTGAAATTTGCAAATTGCTTGCTCAAGATGCTCAAGATGCACGATGCTCGAAGCTTCCTCTATGAGGAAATAAAAATAAAAAATAAAGTTCCTCACAGAGGAAGATTTGAGTATCGTGCATCTTGTTTCTTTGATTTCTCGATCTCTTCGCAGGGATTTATTATTTGGACTTATCTGTTTTTAGATTCAATTTATACGGAGAGATATATGGGGCTGCCAACCCCTGAGGACAATTTGATCGGATACAATCGATCCGACGTGACGAATTACGTCGAGGGGATACGTGGGAAAAAATACATGCTCATTCACGGTACGGGAGACGACAACGTGCATTATCAACAATCGATGGCACTTGCCAAAAGTTTGGCAATCGCTGATATCCCCTTCGAGCAGATAAGTTATCCCGACGAGGCTCACAGTCTTTCAGGAGTAACTCCTCATCTCGCTCATACGATGGACCACTTTTGGGGCGATTGTCTCGAGCTTCCCTACGCTCGAAAGCCCTCCAACTGAGATAAAAGCTCCAAATTTAATGTAATTCAATAAAAATAAATAAATAAATTTAAAAAAAAATGTCGTAAATAAATAATGAATTTGTCACAGTGAAGAAATTAATAATTCGAATTTTTGTTCACGCGAAAGCAGGATGGAATACGATTTAATCTGACGTCGTATATAGTACAGAACGAAAGAGCAATCTGACAACCTTGAGCATCAACGTACGTCCTTAGAGCGTGGCTTTAAAAAGCAAAGTATGGAAAGAAGGGAGGAACTCAAGGTCGAGTGAAATCGTATCGGAGTGTGTGATGAGAAGCTGAAAGGTGGAAAATCTTATTTCTACAATTTTTGACGACCTTGGAGCGAAGAAATTCGTGGAGACTGCGTATTAAAAAGAGGCGCGAGTAAAAAAAGTTTTCGTTTTATTATTTTCATTATGATGACCTCGAGGATAAGGAAATAAATAATTGAATATCGCATTAAAAGAGCCCTTTGGTAAATCGCAAATGTCATCCCTTGCATTTTTAATCCCCTCGAATCCTTGTCGTGTTTGAGACTATAAAACACCTGCACACGTGCACACTGACATTTATCAGGATAATATACAAAGTAGACACAGACGGAAAACCGGAAACAACCAGCGAAGAGGGTTCACGGTCGCGATCTATGCAAAGTAGATTTCCGGTCGCGAACCCAGCGCTCGAAGCACCAAGGAGAAACGGCCTGTACGAGTCAGCCACAGAGAACGAGAGCGTGAAAGTCTATATTTTAGTATAAATCATACCAGTCATGCTCTCCTTGGACTCGTTCGCAACGTTCATGTACTTTAATCATTAGCTACTAGTTTCGAGGTTGCAGTACGATCAATTTTCGAAATGTTACTCCGACCGTAAATTTAGCAAGAAAAGGTTAACCGCGAGCGAACGACTGGAGAGTACTCTCGTCGATTGAGTTGAGGTGGCTCTCGCCACAGTCGCCTTAACAACTTATACGGTTCGGTTAATTATTTAAAGCTTGAATATGGTTTGCAGAAAAGTTAAAAATGTGTAAACTTTCTTATTGGTAAGAAAATTGCATTGTATAGAAAAAAAGTATGAAAAAAATATTTTTCTCCAGTTGGACGGAGGGAGCAAAAATTATGCTGATTCGCGGATATGAATATCGTGTGAATCAAACTCTTAATTACGCGCAAAATTACAGAATGCATAATTTTGTAATTACGTGAAAGAAAAGTTTTGGGCGTGAAAATAGTGTTTTGAGAGAGAAAGTATGCATATGGAGAAGTGTAGAAACAGCGGTCGTAAAGTAGAAAAGCTCTACGAGGGTCAGATCGCGCGACGGTCTGAGTAAGTAGAATAATCCGACTCCGGTCAGACACGACAAGGGCAAAGCTCGTTTATACGGTTTGCAACAATGCCGTAATTAACCGAACTCGTAGCACACCCAAAACAACGATTCTATTTTTAATTTCGTGTAGGCTCGATCATCGTTTCGTTGGAAAAAAATAAAAATACATATATATCTGTGATTAAGCGAGTCTTCAGGGACAGAGGTGAGCAATCAATTTTAGTTCCTCGTTTTTCGAGCTGACGTTGAACGTTCGGGCTAACGAGAGCTTGCCCGAGATTCGAATGCGATTAAATTCGATTGTGATATAATTTTCTTTTCACAAACGTCACTCCTCGCCTCTCGTTTATTTCAGTTTAAAAAAATTTTCTCTCTCAGCCAAAAGTCGATTTTTTCGTCGTCATTATCGCGAGCAGTTTTCATTGAAATTTATTTGTCGCGCAAATTAAATCATACACGTTTGTTAACGAACGAATAAATTTCATTGAACGATAAATCGAGGAGATTTGCGTTTGATAAATTGTTGTGAAAAATTGGCTGAATTGCCAATTTTGAAAAAACAAATAAATAAATTTGGAATTGCAAAAAAAAAGAAAGGAAGGAAAAAAGAAAAAATGACTCGATAACTCGAGGAGATTGGCGTTTGACAAATAGTTGTGAAAAATTGGCTGAATTGATGCGAATTTGTCGGACGTCCAACGAAAAACAAATAAATAAATTTGGAATTGCAAAAAAAAACGAAAGAAAGAAGAAAATAAAAAATGGCTCGATAACTCGCAAGTGGCTGTAAAGATAAGTTTGGATGTGCTCGTAATAGCTATAAAACTCCAACGGACTGGCCTCCTAGTGAGACGGACTTTGTCCAGTTGATAGGACGAACGGTAACAAAACCAATACGGTCGCTTCGCTACAGCAGCTGGTGCACTTTAACACTCTCGAAATCGTAGTCAACTTTGTACCGATTGGTAGACGCAGGAGCACAAGGACTCAAACTCGTAACTTTTCCCGTCGAGAAAAGTTGGACTTGCGTCGTTTTGACCTTGAGTACCGAAGATGTGCTTCACCGAGTACTCGATCGTCCTTAAACGACAATGAAATGTACTGCTACCTACAAATTTCTAACATGCTAGAGAATCGTTGCAGTTTTTGCCAGAAGATCAAGTTTTGTAACTTTGAAAATATCTATGTACTTTCCTTACGGAAATACGTCGAGGAATTAATTTCAATTCTGCTTATTCGATGGGAACATAAAATTATGTAGGGCGAAAGTTGAAGAAAAAACAGTTTTTCTATGTTTTTTTTTTTTTTTTTACACTGAAAACAAAATTTTGTGGAAACGGATGGATTTTTTGCTCGATACGTTCGACTAAACGTTTTTTTTTTTTAATAATCCCAGAAATTGTGTCATTGCAGCAAGAAATATTTTAGAAAGTCTCTTTGGAAGCAAATTTTTGTCGTCCCACTCGTAAATTTCGCTGACAATTCTGTTAGAAACCAAATATCGACGATTTTTAACTAAATTTCATTTCTAGTGTAAATTGGAAGAATTTTCCGGTTCGTTGATGAAAATGTGCCATTTGAGAATGTGATGAAACGAATCAATTATATCCATTTTCGATGTTATTCAAAATGAAGAAAAAAAAAACAATTATTCTTCTTAATCCCCATAGATGTATATATAGGTTGAGGATTTATTATGGTGTTTTTTTCGACTATGCATCGTCCTAAATACTCCGTATCTTGGATACACCCTTCGCACATGTTTTCTCCCTCTTCAATCCCCTTTCATCGAGCGCTACACAAGTTGGCAAAGTTTGCTCTCCTTCCCCCGCCCCCCCAGTCCATAGCGAACAAGTATCTCAGAAAGTCGTGACTGTACATTTTTCTCAGCATGTTTTCTTCTGGTTCTTGGCAACGAGAGCTCGCCGGCCGAGTTGTTCGCGTTGGCCAGGTCCGTATCGCCCGAACGTTGTGGTGTTTTTTCTCGCTACGGGAGGGCGCGTACGACCCGTACTAACGTAGAAAAGGGCGAAAATGAGGACAGGAGGGAGTGTGACACGTTATGAGATGAAGGATGTGCGGTCGGAGGGTTGAAGAAAAAAGAGCGAGGAACAGAGAAGGAACGCGGAGAAACCTTAAGGAGGGTGGCTACACACAACAATGTTGCCATGTTAAAAGCATAGGAAAATTCTAAATTATTAGAATTTAATGAAATTTCGTGAGTATATTTTTTATTATTAAATATGAATACACAAATTTTTTAAGATTTTTCTTCTACATAATTTTCGAGTTATTCAACGCTAGAGTTTACATGCATGAGCATCGAATTCAGACATGTATTCAGACATGAAAATTTATAATGATTAGAATTTAATGAAAATCGTTGAGTATATTCTTTAGTATTAAATATGAATATACAAATTTTTTAAGATTTTTCTTCTACATAGTTTTCGAGTTATTCAACGCTAGAGTTTACATGCATAAGCATCGGATTCAGATATGTATAGGTATATCTTTTGCATATTGGAAAGTCCAATTATTTGACAACTATGTAGACGAAAAATTCGAAAAAAATTGTGTCATCGTATATTTGATGCTAAGGAATGTTATCACCAAATTTTATTAAATTCTTATTATATTGTCGTATGTAGCCAACCTCCTTAATGGGAAAAAAGTCAGGGGAGGAGGGGAAAGAAGGATGGGGGGGGGGGGGGGGTGACGTGTAGAAGGAGATTTGAAAATTTTGGTAAATTTTGTTAAAAATCGTCGATATTTTGTTGAATACGATTTGTCGTATTCAACAAAATCGAATAACGCAAATTTTGGCAGTATATTCGGTTTCTAACGGAATTGTCAGCGAAATTGACGATTGGAACGACAAAAATTTGCTTCCGAAGAGACTTTCTAAAATATTTCTTGCTGCAATGACACAATTTTTGGAATTATTAAAAAAAAAACGTTCAGTCGAACGTATCACACAAAATATCGATTTTTTTCAAGAAAATTTTGTTTTCAGTGAAATATACATACGTAAGAAGAAATGAGAGATGGCAGGGCGAAATTGAATGCGGAAGTGGTGATCGAGCGAGCAGGTGAAACCGAAGGAAGAGTAACAAAGGCAAAAGGCAACGAGATAAGCAGGGAATATCTTGGAAGAAAAAAACAGTAAAGGCTAGTAAATCAAAGTGGAAAGACTAAGAAAACGTGAGTAGTGAAGATTGTCGGTGGAGTGGAAAGGATCGAGGTGTTTGAAGGGGTGAAGAGAGGAGCGCGAAGAAAATGGTTCGTGGATGAGACTCTGCTGCTGAGAGAGCGTGAGATATAAAACAGTGCAAGTGGTGGTCAGAAAATGAGAGTGCGGCGGAGGAGACAAAGAAGAAGAAGAAGAAGAAGAAGAAGGAAAATTCGAGGGAGAAGAGAGGGATTGGAAAAGAAATTTTGTTAAAAATCGTCAATATTTTGTTGAATACGGTAAACTAAATATTTTTGAATAATTTCAAAATGTTGGTTATTTTGGCAGTATATTTGGTTTCTAACGAAATTGTCAGCGAAATTTACGATTGGAACGACAAAAATTAGCTTCCGGAGAGACTTTCCAAAATATTTCTTGCTGCAATGACACAATTTTTCGGATTATTAAAAAAAAAAACGTTTAGTCGAACGTGTCGAACAAAATATCGATGTTTTTCAACGAAATTTTGTTTTCAGTGAGGGACTGCGTGGCAATGGAGCATCTGAATTTTGACTACAGATCGAAGCGAGAGCGAACAGCAGAACGAGAATTTTTCGTCGGATCATTTCGCGAAGGGGAGAGGGATGAAGAAACTAGGGAGAGAACGCGATGAGAAGAGATGAACAAGTCGATGCGGTGGACAGGGGAGAGGGTACGAAAAGACCGAGAGAGCGAGAGAGCGAGGGAGGAAGAGAGAAGGGTAGTTTGGATCGAGGGGGTTGGGAGGAGGGATGTTTGAGTGGTGGGAAAGGAGAGGGGCGAGAAGAGGAGTAGTACCAGGAGGCCGAGGCTGCGGCGTAGCCTCAGTGCCGGCGCAGTGGCCGGGCCATCCGGTGTCCTGTGCCCAGGTCTCTTTCTAAAATTACGTTTTTTCCACTCTAAACAAAACAATTTCAACGAATAAAACAAAATCATTTCCTCTCCTTGGCGAGCTTTCCCCACGCGGTGTGTACGCATTTCCCTGCTTTCTCGCATTGGTTCCTCCGATCCTGATTCGTGCCGACCGTGTGTACGCGGCGCGGTTGAGAACAAGATAAATAAAAACAAGGACAACTCAAAAACGGGACTGTCAAAATTCCATCGTTTGTATCTCAACATCGAGAACGATAGGCAATTAAATAATTAATAATTATTTCGAGAAAAATTAACAAAGGACGAGAGAGAACTTTGAAAAAGGCTGGAAAAACGGAGCCCAAAAGTGAGGAATTTCGATGTGATTCTTTTTTTTCCAACCTTTGATTACGATTCATCGACGAACCTTTTCGAATTCTTCTTCCTCGCTTCAATTTTCTCTCTCGCGCGTCAGTGTGCGTGTCCGTGTGTGTGTGCGTCACGATTTTTTTTCGCACCTGTGCGCGTGTGTGTGTGTACTCTTGGTCAATCGTGCAATCCACCACGTTGTTTATTGATCAAGACTGCGAGCAAAAAAAAAACAAAAAGGAAAATGCAAAGGACATGGGAAAAAGTGGAAAATTGCTCGGAATCAAAATGCTTCGTAAAAGCAGACCGAAATTTCTCGGCATCGACGAGTAAAGACGCATGTCGAGTTTCCACTTGGTGCTATTTTTTCTTCGTCTCGAAAGAGGAAGCAAGCGGGAAAAAATCATTGTGAAAAGTGGCTTTTAGAAGGGGCGGAAATAATAATAATAAAAGTGGGCACCGAGGATATTGAGAAAACAACCAACCAAGGACTCGAAGGATCCACTCGAAACTGTCGCTAACGACGTCGTCAAATACTACGAAACAATGAATAGTGAATTTTAAATAAATATCACATTGATTTTTTTATTTATTTATCAAAATATTTATATATATTCGTATTCAAAGAACGGATATATTGGTGGAGCAATATAGCGGTGTGTACGAAGTAGAGGGAGCCATGCCGCCCGGGCGAGCTTGCTGCTACCTCAAGTCCCCCAGGATCATCGCGCGAACCTCAATTCCTCGACGTTTTCGCAGGCAAATCCTCCATCGTCGGTTTTGCTGAAGGTAAGGATCCTCACTCCTCTCAAGACCCATGCATATATTAAAATATATTTTTTCCGTCTGTATCTATGTCTACATTTATATACCCCCCCTCCCTCCTTCTTAAATTATTTATTCCCTTTACTAATTAACGTATTACTATCACAAAACGATTTTATTTAGGGTTATTTAAAAATTTTGTATAAACTTTCTTGGCACCAAAACTAACAGTTTTCTCCTATGAAGAAAAATTTTCTGACGTTTAGAATTTGAGATATTTAATTTCCAATTTTTTTTTTTCCATCTAAACGCGTGTAAATTCAAGTCGCGTTTCTTTTGTTTTTTTCTCGCAACTTTTTAACGAAACTAGGGAGCATCACGCGCGCTGAAGCGCGCGAGCGGTTTTCTAGTAGCGCTGCAGCGCTCCTTTTATATATAATAACTTATGGAGGTATGTGACAGCGTCTCGAACTCAACCTGTTTTGGAGCAATTCGATTAAAATAAACATGAATTGAAACAAATAGCAACATATGATCCAGAGAGAAAGAGAGAGATTGTTCATGCCTTGTCCATTATCGGATCGTTCTACGGATTAACCGCTTTTTCGTATTATGTACACACACACGTAAATTTTATTTTTATGAAGATAACATTATTATTTTGAATAAACTATTTGTCAATTCAACACATTTCTATGAACATCATAATAATATAATACAAGTAGAAGTAATGTTTTGAATTATTAAATTTTATGAGCAAGTTTTGAGTGATCTTTCAGCGATATAATTCCTTGTACACATAATTTTTAACGATATTCTTGTCCCGTTGTACTCCGATATAAACTTTGAGAGCTTCCCAAGAACGCACACGTGAAAAGGCCACATACAGTTGACCGTGATTGAAGACATCTCTTCGAAGATCCACGCTAATTTTATCGAAAGTTTGTCCTTGTGACTTGTTGATGGTCATAGCAAAAGCTACCTTTACAGGAAATTGACGACGCTTGAAAGTAAAGGGATAATCATTTTCACAATAAAGTGTAATGCGATGTAGAAAAACGACCTCTCCACTTTTATCACCTGATAAAATCTCACAACGCAATACTGTATTACCCATCTCTAAGATCATCAATCTTGTACCGTTGCATAACCCTTCGTTAATACTCAAATTTCTTATAAGCATTATAATACCGTTTTTTCTGAGGCGTAGTTCATGAGGTGGCAAACCCGGTGGTGACAACGTATTGAGATACTCGGGTAAAATAATTTCATTGATCTGATCGTTGTCACCACAATTCTCGGTACTATCAACACTCGTGTATAGCCGTTCTGTATTTTGATCGAATAAATCCATAACTCTCGAATTGATTTCGTCAACGTCAACATTTCGAGCGGACAGAATTGCACGTTTTGCTACATCTTGGAACTGCTTTGCTCTCACCAATTGTCCGTAAGTGTCTTCTACGATATCTTGGTTTGCAGGCGCCATGCAGCGTTCTGGAACCTGAAGATTATCATTCGCATCATTCAGAAGACCATCACCAACGTCAAGTAAAAATTTTGCAAATTCAACCTCGTTTGGTAATACTCTCATGTTCTGAGTTAACGCATATTTAGAAAAATGTGACCACAATGCACTGTACTTGATTGACAGATTTATTATTTCACTGCGAGTACCTCGCACTTTGACAGGAAGGAGTTGCCGAAAATCTCCTCCAAGAACAATGACTTTTCCACCAAACGGTTTGTCATTATTCATAATGTCCCGCAATGTTCGATCTGCTACTTCCAATGCATGGCGTGGTGCCATAGGTGCTTCATCCCAGATAAAAAGATCAACGTTTTTTAAATACTCACCCTGTTTAGATTGTACTTTGATGCTCGATGTAGAATCTGCGTACAAAGGTACTGGAAGTCCAAACGTTTTGTGTACTGTTTTTCCCTCTGGCAGTAATATCGCTGCAATTCCGGTGAACGCCATTGCACTGACGCGCTTTTCTCTACCTCTGACGAGATTTGAAAGGGTAGAGTATGTAAACGTCTTACCGGATCCTCCTGGCCCGTCGATGTAGAAACAAGTTTGCTCATCATTGTTATTATCTATCACACTCAGAACCGTATCAACGAATCCTTTTTGAGTATCATTCAGTTGCTCATATTGTCGCATGCCAATTTCTACAAACTGAGCAGGAGAGATATCTTCTTCATCGTCGTGCAATATTTCTATTTGCTCCATTGTTGGGAATCGTGAAATATTTGAGTCTTCATTAATAAGCATGCGAGCGATTTGGGAATACGCCTTTCTTTGAGCTCGTTGCATGCCAATCCGTCTCGCATAATCCTCTGACAATTTTTCTTTGAATTCTTCCCAAAGTTCCTCCGGATGAATCGGCTGACAGTGAACCAGTATTCTTACGAATAATCTCCGGAGTAAACCAGGCATCATCCAAATAGCAGCTTCTTCCATTGCTCTCTTCCACTCGTCGTCGTCTTCGATCAAACCTAGAGCTAAACATGTCGCGATGAAAGTTTCGCAAACTTGGCCATTAATAGTCCTCAAATCATCGAAACTTTTGGCTCCTTTAACCTTTAACAAAAGTAACCGAAGATGAAATAATTCAGTTTGTGCCGGACTAACCGAATACATTCGTCCGAACGCGTCATGTCTACGCTGTCGTTTTTCCCACTTACAAACTGTTTGTCCATCAACCTTTGATCTTTTAAACACATAATGTGATGGAATGTCGGGATATATAAATTGTCTCGCAAATTCATCGCGTAAATTTAACGCGAAATAATCGTTCAGCATACCTATCTGACCCATAGCATTCCTTATTCCATCATTATTCATGTCTGCGGGAATTGTCACGTTATGCTCGTTGGGTAAATGTACCGGAAGGCGTATAACAGGATGGCTTTTCTCTTGCATTTTTTTATCACAAATTCGCCAAATTGCCTCGTTTGGTCCTACGTAGCGAGCTTCAATATGATCTGTAACTTCATCGTGATTAATAACGCGTTCTTCGCTTTCCCCGTCTTCTCTGTTTGTTATTTGAATAGCGGCTGCATCATGTCCTTTGAAAATGTATTTGTATAAGTACTTTGGAGCTGTGACGCTTGTTACAATTTCTACATTTATATGGCAATTAAAAATGCGCAACAACGTCGGACAATAAGGTACCACCCATTGATTGTCGACGACGCGTCCTCCACGACGTTCGTATGAAGCTCCAGTATCTCTTCGACGATACTGTGGATAAGCGTCCGCATCCATCGTGGTTTCATTTCGAAATTGTTTTGGAAAGTGTTTGGAGCATTTCCCGTTCACTTCACACCATGCACCACAAGGTCCATGGATCATATTGCCCATAACAATCTGATGCAAATCGGGATTTACATCTGGATCGGGAATTTCAGCAGAAATGCATTGGTTGACTTTTTCTGGCGTTGATAATTTGTTCTTCAATGTCACCAATAGATGAATATGCAACAAACCGCGCTTCTGTGATTCAATTGTGTACACGAATGCACTTGATTCACCAAATAAATGTTTTCGAACGATTAAATCGAGTAAATGTTTTTTCTTCATATCGAAAACACGAGCTGTGAGATCTGGTCTGTCAGATGGTTGCTGACCAGGAAGAAGGTTTTCCTTTATCTCGCGCCAGTTTGGATTGCAAGTCATCGTAATAAAGAGATCCGGTTTTCCGAATTTTCGTACGATTCCCATGGCATCCTGGTAGTGTTGCATCATATTTCGCGGTGAGCCACTAAATGTGGAGGGTAAGATCACTATTTTTCCGACCCGTGCATCTGCGGCGTGTGCAGTAGTGTCTAGATAATCTACTAATCCCGAGTAAGTTTCAGCACGTATTTTTGCTTGATTTTGTTTTATAAATTGTATGCGATCCTTCTCGACTTTCACATAATTATCTACTGCCCACTGTTGAAAAAGACGTCTTCCCAGAAGAATGACATTTCCCTGATCGTTTTCGCGGATAGCCATCCGGTATCTAGTGTGAGCTTCTCTTGATATTCGTTTCTGAGTATTATTTGTTTGTCTCAGATCTCGATGCCAGCCTCGAGTACCAAATGGGTAAAACAGTGGATACACCCAGGGTTCAACATTAGGATCCATGGTACTGACCGATTGTAGTGTCCGCGCATTTTTATTGCATACCGTAACGTACGATTCCGGAATCTCTCCATCGGCCGTCGTCGAAAATACGGCCGCTACCTCGTTACTCCGTTGAAAGTTGAATCTTCGGCGATCCATTCCTGGTTTTAGAGTAAAAAGAAGCTGTAACTCGTCAGGTGGTTGTGGGTTGTCAGATCTATTGGTTTCTTGAGCTCGCAATTCTTCTCCCATCATTTTATATGATTGAGCGAAAACATTGTTCTCACGCATAATACGATCCAAGAGTCTCAGTATGTTTGGATCAAGGGCAGTGTTTTGTCTTTCTATAGAACTGATTGCTTCATGGGAATCTACTATGAACAACTGACCGTAGGTTGGTAATCCATTGGGCGGCGGATGAAGGGCTGTATTTACCTGATAATAAATTTGGCCTTGTATCTTGAAGCAGTACGGCCCAGGACGTTGTCCTTCAAAGTTTATTAAATTGGCATTGAACGAAGCAAACGAAAAGGACGCATTGTAGTTACGAATACGCTCGAAAAATATATTGGATTTTTCGTGAGTTCCATTGAATAAGGAATGTAATTCCGCTGGCATTTCTGGTAAATTTTCGAGCTGTACTTTTCCATGACTACAGCAATCGTGAAATGAATTTCGCATGTTGGATATTTTTTCCGATACAAAATGTGCAGCTGTACAGTGTATGCATAGCTCAGTCATGCCACCACCATAATGTTCTTGTACATTATCTGCTTCTTGTTGTTGTACTCTCAGTTGCAATTCAACATTTTGGTGGGTATTTAAATCTGGAAATTCTTCTTCTAAAGTTCGAACAGAACCATCATTTGAAGTACTTTGCACAACTGTAGCAGATTCCATCCGATATTTGCATTGACTTTTAGCTTGTTGTGCCAACCGAATACGTTTGTATTCTATTTCTTCTTCCGGTGTGCGAACTACTTTCCGTCTTCCCATTTTTTTATATTGTAGGTTTTATTATTTTACACGAACAAAGATTAATCGATTGCTATTGATGTAGTATTAAATTTTTTTCGTATTGAACTATTTGCTTTGTGTCTTTTTTGTAATTAATTAATAATATCAAACAGTATTAATATGTACTTAAATTATTAAGATGGTATCCAACCAACACCAAGTCTAATTGTGTTGGTTAGAAAGTTGAAATGTTTCAATGAAATAGAAGCAAATTAATGAGATAAAGGCAAATCAGTCAATGTAAGTAGCAGTATATTTTAAGCCGCTGCCGCGTCTCTTGAAATAATATTTGTTTGCTAAATGAAAGTTGAGACTTTTATAGGTATTAAATTGTTCGGAAAACGATGATATTTTTACACTTAATTACCTATTTTTACATTATTTCCATCATTATCATCATCGGTGTAATAATGAGTATTATTATCATTAGTATTAGTAATGTTATATTTATCAAATGTCGCAATTAGATTCAGATTTTCACGATCATATCATAAATCATATCATTTTCATGTATCGAGTCATTATCATCATCATATCTCAAATCAAATCATCATCATTATTATCAACAATACCACCCTAACCAATTGGTGGTTTCGAAGGATCTGAAATAGAAAATATCATATTGAGAAATAAAATATGGAGAATAATGTATATTCTGAAAATTCATTGTTTCTTCAATGAAAAATCAAAATTTATTTTAAAAAATTCATTATTTTTTCAGTAAAAACTCGCATGAAAACTGAAAACACTATATACTGTATACTCGGCGTTATATACGTGAAAATATATTTTTATTGTATGAAAATTTAGAAGTTGATGGAATGGGTTCAGGTGTTCGAGGGATTTCATGAGAATCAGTGGGGACTGAGAATTCTGTCTCTAGTTGTTCGTATAATTTTTTTCAATTCATTTTTATTCATTCTTGAGGTGAGGGATCAGTTGGCTTTACTCGCCACTGTGAGTGCGAGAAATAGCTGCAATTTTCGAAATTGAATATTTTCGACACAGTTTCATCAATCAAAAGCCCCTGTAAGCGTCTTTTTTCCATCGTTCTGCGTGCACTGACAGGGCCCTTTTCCAATTAGTCAAACAACGTCGAAGAATTTCAATTTCGAAAATTCGAGTTGAGGTTCAGTAACTGATCCATCACCTTAAGTATAAAAAAAAACTCCAGTTTAACATAACGCCTTAAAAATCAGTAGCTCTACCAGAACCCGGCAACGGCTTGACTGAAAGTACAAAAATCGAATTCCATTAGATTCAGTATGACACCAGCAACGGGGTGACCTTCGGATATAAAGTTTTATCAAAAAATAAAAAAATGTCCGATGCAAACCGAAAAAAGTAGAAAAAAAAGTTTTTCCGCAATTTTTTGCAAAAAAGAAAGTGTGAAAATTGATATTTTGAAACCATAGACGGTCATCATGTTGCTGGTGTCATACTGAACCTAATGGAATTTGATTTCTTTTTCATTTTCGACAAGCCGTTGTCGAGTTATGATGGAGCTACCTATTTTTAAGTCGTTACGTTAAACTATTGTTTTTGTATTTTTAAATGAATAAAAATGGACTGAAAAATTTTTTTGTACATATTTCAAGATTTCATTCATCAAGCTCAATAACTTTCGCGTTTTCATGTCTTTATGAAACCCTAAAAACAAAAAATATAAGAGAATAACATTTTTTCCGTGGCTCCGAAGTAAACTGCTCCCTTAAAGCACATCGTAAAACGACTGATACGAAGTGACCAAGATATCAATGAGAGAAGAAGCCATGAATGAACTTGTTTATTTCAGTGGGAATTTTTTTTTACTTGACGAATACGATGGAAATTTTTCAATTCAAAATTCAAAATGGAATTTCATTGATTTAGTCCCCATTGCAATTAACATTGAATAAACAATCAATGTTTCATGCAGCGAAAAATAAAACCAATTCATTACGTCACGATTATGGTCTGACTACTAATGCTGTCTCTACTGACGGGGATATTACAAACATGCTTAGACAGAGAATAAAGAGTCTGCGTCTATAATACAGAATTTGTTATTCTATCAGAATGGCAATTCAGAAAACTGAATGATCAATCAATGTTTCATATAGCGAAAAAGACCAATAAATTCTGGTCTGACTACTAATTCTGTTTCCCCTGAAGGAGATATTGCTAACATGCTCAGACAGAACATAAAGAGTCGATGTCCATAATTGAGGATTTGCTTTTCTATCAGGTAATGAAACTATAACGTACGATCTCGATTACGTCCAATTTTATCGAATCACAGAATTAATTATAAATAAATCATAATTTATCTGTTTTTATGGTTGAACAAATGATCTGAATCGAAATGAAGACTCCGTGTTCGGACGCGGAAACGCGTTCGGAGAAATACAATTTGTATATACAGTTTGTGTACAGAAAAATCCAAAAATTCTCATACGATCCAATATAATATTAAATATTTAAATGTGGTATATATTTTCAGTATATTTTAAAAGTAATTCAAAGCGTATAAGAAAATTTCGCCGCCGTATATTACTTGACATATTCTTTATATTTTGTCTATATATGGTATTTTCACACGGGGAAAAAAACAATGAAAGTTTTCGTATCGACTTTGTGTTTAAATCTTGAAAAAAAAATTGTTCTATGATCCTGATTAAATATTGAATAAAAATCGTGAGCTCTGCCCAAGAAAAAATAGAATTTCAATTCATTCCAACGATTTCAACGATTCAACAACACAACATAACACAGGAAATGTGTATTCAATTATTCTCTTTGTTCAGTTACACGCTGTATTTTGCAGTTAAAATAATAACAAATTAAATGACTCGACTCTCACTGATTCGTTGTTTGAGCCATTTATCATAAATGATAATTAAGTTTACGTTACATATTGAAAGGTCTACGAACGTGAAGAAATTAACCTTTCTAATTTTCATTAGTTCTTGCATCTGATTTTGTAAAGTATTGAGTAGGATCTTTTCTTCGTCTTCTTCGATGTTCTCTTTTGAGGAATAAACGTAAATGCCTCAGAGTATATTGATAATTCTTCACACCTTGAGAATCTTCACACCTGTCAAAATTATTAACGCATACATTTCTTGGTGATCGCAACCTTAACATAAAACGATGAGAAGTTACGAAAAATGACGATTTTTTAAATTATTCTTGAGTTCGTGCAAGGACATGCAGCAGATAGCGAGAAATAATTTTGTTTATAAATTTGTTAATATATTAAATATTCGTCAGTTATGGCAATGTAGAATGTACTGCACATGCAGTGGCATTCGTCAGTTATGGCAATGTAGATTATACTGCACAATAATATATTACAAATACTCTTCGCACACGCAATGAATTAAAAGTTTTGTGAACGAATGAGTCATTAGTTCACAGAATCGAAACTTACCTTTTAATTGGTGATTAAACGAATCTCGTGTTACAGTGCAATATACCTCTTCTCATGGAGTAATCACGGTATATATTCATTAATTAACTTTCGCATTGAATGAAAGCAGTGCAATAAATGATTGCATGAATGTCAGTCTTTGATCATTTTCGAGGTTGCGTTTTTAACTGTCGTAAGAAAAATTTGTCGACGGAGAATGACAGAGAAAAAAATATCGACGGAGAAAGTATGACATCTCACCGTCAAATCGACCTTTCAATCGAATCGATTTCGATTTGGTCGATATTTTTAATTGTTATACTTAATGATTCATTTTTCTTCATATTGCTACTATAGCAGTGTCGATATAACCATGATCGAACGTGAGAAATAACATGGCCATATGAGACTTTACGCTATTATTCTTCCGTTACCATGGCAGCAGATTCTCAATCGACGGTTTAGTCACAACAACTTACGCCGTCAAAGAATAAGTCCGCAGATCAATCATCACGAATATTCGTATAGTCGAGAATAAAATAAAATAAATAAATAAATAAAATAAAAAGTCGAGAACACAAAACTAAGGCACCAAAGCCAACAACATTTTTTTATTCATCATTTTTCGCATTATAATATATTTTAATGATAATTTTTTTTTTTTTTACTGCAATCACTTTTTTTCATGAACGAATTATTTTTATTTATATTATCTGGACTGCCGGTCAAATTTTTCCGACACGCTCCTATTCTTTCCGCGCTTTCTAAAATGAATAAAAAACGTTTATCAGTGTGATATGTACATTTTTAACGTGTCAATATTTTCGATTTTAATTTCAAATATTTACCTTCTTGGGCGTGCACGTTATCTCATGCATTAAATCTGTATTCATGGCATCCTTATCTTCGAGTTTTATTGAGGAAACTTGAACGTATGGTGTTTTGTCGAAATTCATCACGCCGGTAATTTTAATGGCGCAGCCTGTCGTGAGTCCTGATGGCAAATTATCAAAACTGGCTACACGTATAGCCAGTTTTGTCTTCCCATCGGTAATGGCTCCGACTCCGTACGCCGAATCGCCATTTTTGTGGTTCGTCATCTTGATTGCCATCTTGAGGAATCCCGATATTTCTGGAATGATAGTGCAATGAAATATTTTTATTGAGAGTTGTATCTATTGTAATTTTTCACTAATGACTATTTTCCTCGAACCTTTTTGATAAAAAAAAATACATTTTTTGAATATACAGGAATAATAAAAATATTTACCAATCTTTCTTCCTTCCATATCCCCAAGCTCCGACCATTCCACGGGCGTCGACTGCGTTTCGATGTCTGAGTTTCCTCGAAAGAAGCCCCGATCTCCGTCGATCGATGTCTGCTGCTGAATCGAAAGTTCGAACGGAACGTTGCCTGTGTTGTACATCGGCTTGGCGATTTCCTTTGCCACGGCTCCGTTCAAATGAATTATCTGAAAATAAATACATATAAATGGAATTTATTTTTGTTGTCATTATTGACAAACATTATTAAAATTGCTAGAAACAATGTAAATAAATAGAACAATAATTTTTGTATACGAACTTTATTCATTTCGACGACCGACGCCACCCGATCAATTTCATTTTGCCAAGCGAGGCATTGGATGCGTTTATCCGAGTCGTTGTTGAGGACGAATTTGAAAAGACGAAAATTGCCTTTGGCACCAACAACCCTCGGTGCTTGTAGAGCATCAACGTAGCCCAATATTTCGCTGTAATGAAAAAATAATAAATTACAAAAATTTAAGTATAAAAAATTGCATGTTATCAAATCGAATTTGAATTAAAACTTACATCGTATCGTCCGGACACACGATCGCATCAATCGTTGCACTGCTGGTGAATCGCACGGTAGCAGCAGTTTTAATCGGTGTCGATTTTTTGTCTGTTGGAGTTCCCGTTCCCGTTTTTTTCGGCGGCATGTCACGCACTTTTTTTTTTTTGTTGAAATTGTTCAAAATACAGAAATATCAGTAATGATTGATCTGCGTCGTTCTTCTTTGACGGCGTAGGTTGTTATGGTTAAACCGTCGATTGAAAATTTGCTGCCATGGTAACGGAAGAACAATTGCGTAAGGACTCATGGCCACGTTCTTTCTCGCCGCTCGACCGATTTCTCAAACAATTTGTCGTCTATATCGATACTCTCATGATCTATGGCGTCCAGGCGATCGCCTTGATAATCTTCGGTGTCTTGATCTACAGCTTCATGGTTTTTGGTCTCTAGATCGACGCCGTCATAGCTAATGGGGTCAAGATCAACGTGTCAATATTTTCGACGTTCATATGAATGCTGTTTTGATGTCCAGGGGTACGTTTTCAGGGTATCCGGTGTTCAGGTCGACGGCTTCACGGTTATCAGTGTCCGGTCGTATCTTTTTATGCTCTTACAGGATCGCGGAATCTCCCGTGTTATTAAAAACCATGGAATCGTTGATCTAGATATCGAAAACTATGGAGAAATATAGCTAGACATCGAAAACCATGGAGCCGTCGACCTAGACAGCAAGAACTATGGAGACGTCGTCCTAGACATCGAAAATTATGGATACATGTACCTAGACATCGAAAACCATGGAAAAATGTACCTAGACATCGAAACCCATGCAGAAATATACCCGGACATCGGAATCTATCCAGGAAGATACCTAGACATCGAAAACCATGGAGAAATATACCTGGACATTGAAAACTATGGAGCCGTCGACCTGGACAGCAAGAACTATGGAGACGTCGTCCTGGACATCAAAAATTATGCAGAAATATACCTAGACATGGAAAACCATGGAGAAATATACCTGGACATCGAAAACCATTAAAAAGTATACTTGGCCATCGAAAACTATGCAGAAATTATACCTAGGCATCGAAAACCATGGTAAAATATACCTAGACATCGAAACCCATGCAGAAATATACCCGGACATCGGAAACTATCCAGGAAGATACCTAGACATCGAAAACCATGGAGAAATATACCTGGACATTGAAAACTATGGAGCCGTCGACCTGGACAGCAAGAACTATGGAGACGTCGTCCTGGACATCAAAAATTATGCAGAAATATACCTAGACATGGAAAACCATGGAGAAATATACCTGGACATCGAAAACCATTAAGAAGTATACTTGTCCATCGAAAACTATGCAGAAATTATACCTAGGCATCGAAAACCATGGTAAAATATACCCAAACATCGAAAACTATGGAGACGTCGTCCTGGACATCTAGAACCATAAAATCGTTGATCCAGATAGCGAAAACTATGTAGAAATATACGTAGGCATGGAAAACCCTGGAAAAATATACCTAGACATCAAAACCGATGGAGAAATATACCCAGACATCGAAAACTATCCAGGAAGATACCTAGTTGAAAGAAAAAAAAACATGGCCTAATTCGTCTTGGAATTAATTTATTTTTCCAATGTATTTCACTTTTATGCATAAGCAAAAAAGTTTTATTCTGGTAATCGACAGCCGGAACTTTCAAATTGAATAGCGGGACTCAAAATTCAAGATTTCCAAGCAACCAATCACAGCACGAATAAAATGTCAACAATGGATTCGATATATTTTCGATACATTTGAGCCCATGAACTTTTTATTAGAGGACGTGACTTCAATTTACACGCGTTGAGATGGGAAAAATAAAAAATTGAAAATTAAATATCTCTAATTCTAAACGTGAGAAAATGTTTCTTCAGAGGAGAAAACTGTTAGTTTTGGTGCCAAGAACGTTTATACAAAATTTTGAAAGAATCCTAAATAAAGTTGTTTTGTGATAGTAATACGTTAAGTATGAAAAAAGAATGTAGAAAAACAAAAATATGAACCCAAAGGCAAAACAGTGCAACGTTATGTCGATCACCAAATAAAAACTCGATCCCATAAACGTTTATAGAAACCTTTGAGTATAGAAATCTCTTTTTTACAATTTTCGCAAAACGTAAATACACGGAGAGAAAATTATGTAAAAATTTAGTATGCCACGACCATAGTTCCCTGGTACCATTTCGTCCCTCTGAGAAATTTGAGAAAAAATACATAGTCATTTTTCATCAGAAATTGGACGAAAAATGTCAAAATTTCCGCCATTTTCGATATAGAATATGAATGAAAAATGACTATGTCTTTGCTAAAAATTTTCAGAGGGATGATATGGTACCAGGAAACTATGGTGGCATAGTAATTTTTTATATAATTTTCTCTTATAGAACAAACTAAACGAATAAACGAATAAACCTGATGAGACTGACTCAGTCTGTCGTTATAGCAGCGAAAACCTCTGTTTCCTCATGCAGAGAGACATTTTTTTTCATCAACACTACAGTTTTTTGAATAAATATAAAAACTCATGCTGCACGACGTTGGGATCGAACGTCGTGAGAAATAATTTTCAAAGTTGACATTCATTTCAAAGTAATTCTCAACGAGTTGAGGAACGGTTGAGCAATCTCGAATCGATTGAATTGGGTGGATGGCAGTTTGCTTCGGAATTTCAATGCGTTCGAAATTTCCAGGGATATTTATTCAGGAGCAGGTTAGTTTTGTAAAAAATGAGTTGAAAAACGTCTTCACAGGCAAGGCTCGTTTTTGCAGACACTCATTTTCGATAAATTTTTAAAAATATACAATTTTATTTTTTTCTTGTTTAAGAAATGAAATGAATGATCAATTTTGCTAACTTTGAGGCGCGATACGACGTGAAATTTCCTGCGTAAATATATACATATTTTTATCCTTGGACAACGTTACTCGCGACATCGAAGTCGTCTGCCGGTAGGTGATAACGAACTTGCAACTTGTTTACGCCCACGAGTCGCGAGCGACGAGAGAAACTACATATACACTTTGGTTGTGGCACAGCGAACGTTGATATTTGTTGCCTCGACTCTGCTTTGCCTTTTGCCTGAGAGCGATCGTCCACGAGCTCCGAGGAAGCATTGTCTCTCCATCTTCTTCCTTCCCCCGCCCTATTTTTTCCTTTTCTCGCTTCTTCCTGCCTCCCTCTTATCATTATTTCATTTTCAGACGGATAACAAGTTCTTCTTCATATAATATACACATTAACACATTTAGATGTATATTTGTATATAGGTGTACGAGCGAGGTCCATTCATGGTTAAAATACGTTAATAGATTTCGTCTTCCAAACCAGTCGTCAGCAGATAATGGTCTGAAGACAACAATGAGCCTCTTGGGAGATTGAATTTTCCTTGCAACTTGAATTTTATTCAATATTTTTTCCCTTCGACACATTTTAATGTTTCTGCAAACCCATCCTCGTCATTTCGAAGGAAATACAATGAAATTGTCATTACATATATTATTCGCGTTATCATCATTTTTCATTCGTCTGCCAAATGCCAATTTTTTCCACTAACGAATTCAATACACGTCGTTCGATTACTTATTCCAGTTTTAGTTTTACTCGCTTCTACAAAGTTCTCTGTCCAGTTACCAATTCTTACTGATAATTAATCAAGTCTCTCTTTCTCATAGTACGAAACACAAGATTATTATGGTTTGTGCACACAGAATTGGTTTTCGATAACCCGTGAACTGGAAAGTTCACGGGTTATTGAAAACTTCAATTAATTCGCTCCCTTGCACTCTCCCTCTCTGTATAACGATCTCTCTCTCTCTCTCTCTCTCTCTCGAAACTTGTGCTATATAAATATTAGCTTTTTCCCCACGATCTTTCAGTTTCGTCTCTTCAACTCTTGTTCTCCGATTACTTCTTGAACGATCGAGACAGTATTCTCCATGGAATAAATTTCGCAGGTGTCCACGTGTGTGTGTGTTGGTGTGTTCTATTCCGTTTCGTGTCAACCGCGACATGGGAGTGAGAAACTTGAATTGGATTCCGAATGAGAAATTCTCAAGACCATGATGTACTATCATCGTAACAAAGTGGACAAAACACAGTCGTCTCATTTATATTTCTCGTGCAGTGCCTCCTGGATCTCTTGCGGAGAGACAAAACGTAATTTTATAAAAATTTTCAACCAGAGAATCAATGAAAATAAATTTAGATGAATTCTTATGAGTTTTGAATTTCAAAAAATGTTTTATTTAAAATGTTAAGCAAGAAAAATTAATGTGGAACCGTCCATTTTCACTGGCACACGATCACTTTTATGTCGATGTGTACATATGTCTTATTGAAAAGAAATGAAAAAAAAAAGATGGAAGATTGAAGAGTGTGAGGGTTTGAAAGCTCGTCTGATTCCTTTCGTGCCAAAACCTTTTGCTATAATCCTCGAACGGTGTGTCCGTTCCTCGAGGCTTATATCCCCATTGGGACGAGAAGAGGTCTAGTAGAAACTACATAATATGCCTGCGATCTTATTTTTTGCTTTCCTTTTCTTCCTATCCTGACTTTTACCTTCCTCATTCATTTCACCTTTTCTCCTACGACCAAGTATGCTCGAGAATATCGTATAAAGCTCGGTGGACATTTTTTATGATTGAAAAAAAAAAAAAAAAAAATATTAAAAGAGAGGAAAGCTATTTTCTCATGTGCCTCGTAATTATTATCGATCATACAGTTTTTTTCATTATTTCGATTCGGTCCATTTTAATGTGTAGTTTATTTTGACATGATTTTTTTTTTCTTATTTTCCTTTAACCCTGCATACTAGAATCTCCTTTTCCACTCGAAATTGTCAATGCCCTTTCAGCCTATTGGCGTTAATACAAAAAGCTGAAAAGAAGAGCCGAACTTGTTCAATAATTCAAGTTTAACATCTTGAGTCAAACTTTTTGTTCCATATTGGAAATCGCGTTCCACATATTCATTGCCTTCCTCGAAAAGTCCATAAATACAAGTAGCCCTCTTGTTGATGTTGCAAATCGAGGCGAGACAACGCTACAGAGCGACGCAGAGCGATACGGAGGGGAGCCAAAATCGCTCTGTCTCTCTCGGGACTTGCGAGTCTCGCCAATTCGTCTCCCGGCTTTACGAGCTAGACGCTCAAATGCAGGACAAGCTTGCAAGAAAAATGTAGGACTTCTTGTGTTGAATCTGCAGCGATATAATCATAAGTTTTTCACATCTTCTTGATGAAAAAAAAAAAAAAAAACAAAAAAACCAAAATTTTCAAAAAGTATTTCGAAAATTTGCAGTATTTTCGAAAATCGTATTTAATCGCTCATATTTATCCAGAGTACTCCAGGAATCCCTACGAACGATGATCTTTACAGAGCAGGGAAGGTCTCATAAAAATTCCTACGAAATCTTCATCGTTCCCATCCCCGCAGACACTCTCTCAAAAATCTCCCAATAAAAGTTCATTTTTGCACGGAAGAGACCATATATAGTGGCTCGAGAGCAACGAAATACATAAATAAGTAAAGAATCACTGGCCTGCTCAAGATTTTTTCCCAGGGCCGGTAGAAAAAGCTCTTAAAAGTATCATTGGCAAGGGGAAATAAATAGAACTAGTAGTAACGACCAGTTACAAGTCAGACACGCGGGAACGAAGCTCGAAAGAGATGGAGAGACGGGGTGTTGTCGCCCGTCTGCCGTATTATTGTATCGATACGTACAGACACGTATGGATGAGGAAGGGAAGGACCAACAAGGAAAAATAAGGGAAAATTTTGGTTAAGGTATTACTATCACAAAACGACTTTATTAATGGTTCTTTCAAAATTTTGTATTTACGTTCTTGGCACCAAAACTAACAGTTTTCTCCAATGAAGAAAAATTTTCTGACGTTTACAATTTGAGATATTTAATTTCCAATTTTTTATTTTTCCCATCTCAACGAGTGTAAATTGAAGTCACGTTTCGTTAAAAATTTGCGAGAAAAAAACAAAAGAAGCGCGACTTCAATTTACACGCGTTTAGATGGGAAAAATAAAAAATGGCAAATTAAATATCTCAAATTCTAAACGTCAGAAAATGTTTCTTCAGAGAAGAAAACTGTTAGTTTTCGTGCCAAGAACGTTTAGACAAAATTTTGAAAGAATCCTAAATAAAGTCGTTTTGTGATAGTAATACGTTAAAGCGAGAAACGGAACACCCAGAGGATTGTTGAATTCGCGAGAGTGATGATGTACAGAAATACAGAAATCACATGACACATATGATACATGAACGTGATACTAGTACATACCCCCACCCATGAGAGCATGGTGTTCACACATACACAAAAATATTTATTTATGCATATATATGTATATTTATATATGTATGTACATATATGGTGGTTTCGTGGTGGCGTAGCAAGGATCGATATTCCTGTCATAAGCTGGCACGAGAGAAGCCTTGCGGTACCGCACGTGTCAGTCTCTTTTTCTCTCTCTCTCTCTCTCTCTCTTTCTCTCTCTCTCTCCTTCTCATTTTTTCCCATGTCTCTCTTAGTCTCTTTTCACTGGCGATTTTCTGGCAAAAGCTTCTCCCCATAATAACCGCCAACCGATAACCTCCGCATCTCGTAAATCCGTGAAACAAGTATTGGAGGTTAAAATTTGCGTATTGCATGCTGCTTGTCGTTGTTTCATCGATTTTTCAAATTAATATGACTTGTTTTTCCTTTGAGTGGTTATTGCGATATCTTCGTGAAAGGTTTTTTTTTTTTTTAACACGCTCTGATTCGTGATCCTGGTCAATTTGAAAATCCCAAACTCACGATTTAATTAACGCGAAAATTGGGGACTCGTTCAGGAGGAATGACGCTCGGACCCGGCACCAACTTTCGGGAGGGATTTTCGGGATATTACGCGCGATAAAGTCTGCTGAATTTCGAGCTGCTATGCACGCGTGCTGTTCATCTATGTACGCACACACTCACACACAGTTTTGTGCGAATTTTGAATTGCATTGTAATAAACATAATTGACCTGCTGCTTCTCTGTAATTCTCGAGCATGACCAAGATTCATTTTCTCTGCTATTTCCCGATATGTACTTGCAGTTAATTACTGTTGGAGAAATAATGACTTTGGATTATAGTTTTGCTCGTCTCTACGCGATTCTTTTTTTCTACGTCGTTACGAATGCATTCTTTTTGCTTGATTCACGCTCCGTCGTCGAGGTTGTCCGAAAAAGACACTCTCATAGGACGAAGGATCAATGGCGTTTGGTTGGAGATTTTTGAATCGTTCTTTTCGCCACGGATCTCTTGTTTTTTCACTCGTCCTTGTTAAGGTAGTACTGTCGGTTTCAAAATTACCGTTCAGAATTTAATAAAATTTGGTACAGTAGTAGATTGTGATGAGAAAAAGATCCCGTCAAATTTTCAAGAGACTACAGAGAACTAGAAAAAAGATATTCGCAATGGTAATTTCAATAATTGAACATCGATTTCATACATTTCATTGTATTTTACAATGAAAACTGATTTTTCCTGAAAATTGATAATAATTCATTGTAAAATACAATGAAATGTGAGATTTATCATAAAACTCAATGTTAAATGTATGATAAGAAAAAGATCCAGTCAAATTTTCAAGAGACTACAGAGATCCATAAAAAAAGATATTCGCATTGGCAATTTCATGAATTTACATCGATTTCATACATTTCATTGTTTTCTACAATGAAAACTGTGATTTCTCCTAAGAATTGATAAGAATTCGTTGTAAAATACAACGAAATCTGAGATTTATCATAAAACTCAATGTTAAATGTATGATAAGAAAAAGATCCAGTCAAATTTTCAAGAGACTACAGAGAACTAGAAAAAATATATTCGCAATGGTAATTTCATGAATTTACATCGATTTCATACATTTCATTGTATTTTACAATAAAAACTGTGATTTCTCCCAAGAATTGATAAGGATTTATTGTGGAATACGATGAAAACTGAGATTTCTTATAAGACTCAATGTTAAGGTGATGGAGCAGTCACCTCGAATTTTCGAAATGAAAATTCTCCGTTGTCGTTTGATTAATCAGAAAAAGGCTCTGTCAGCGGACGCGGGACGATGGCAAAAATCCGCTGACAGGGGCTTTTATAATTGGTGAAACCCTATCGAAAATATTCAATTTCGAAAATTGCAGCTATCTCTCTCGCACTCACGAGGCGAGAAAGCGACTGCTCCTTCACCTTAAATGTAAGAAATTACCAATGCGAATGTTTTCTTTCTGGTTCTCTTTAGCCTCTTGACATTTTGACTCGATCCTTTTCTATAATCACAACCTACTGCTATACCAAATTTGATTGAATTCTAAACACTAATTCTAAAACCGACAGTACTACCTTAAAAACTAAAATGAAAAGAAAACGACTATTCTTTAAATTTCCCAGCACGAGCTAATCGTTGTTTAAATATTTTGGGAAAAAATTGTCACGAGGTTCTTCTAAAAATTCGTCTCCATGAACAAAAGTTTGACATCGAAGGGCCTGTGTATGTGCGTATATGTCGGAACAAAATGGATTCGACTACTGGTTTCTCGAGCGAGGTATCTACACGTTTAACACAACACACAGGATCCTATTGGTGGTATAGCGTCGTAGCGTCCCGGATGCAATTTAATCTCCCGACAAATGACTATCCTCGGAGTAGCCAGAATCGAGAATCACAGTGCGTGTAATAAATTGAGTGTGCTCCAGCGTAGTTGCTCCATACACATTGTCGTTGAACTGTCCGATAAAAAAAAAGCGAAATTCCCCAAGGACGAGGGAGAGAGAAATATTCTATATACATGCATGTGCAAGTGACAGCTTGATTTTGAAAAAATCCTTTCAAAAAAAAGGCAATAATAAAATTCTCGTTACTGAATTGATATTTTTGTTTTTATATTTTTTTCAAAAGTCTGCAACCTGTAATTGCAAGAAAAAGAGGTAAACAAAAAAAATTGTCAAAAAAACGCAAAAAACGAGCAGCAGGTTGAGAATGTGAAGAAAATTTATCAGCTCGCATTTTAAGGGTTCTCGAAAGTCGCAAGTACGAAAGGTTCTTGTGCTTGTAACGACGTCGGAAAAACCGCGTTGGAGGTAGGAAACCAGGTCGCAGGAAGGATCGGAAAGGAACGGATGGAGGCAAGATGGGCCGTAGAGTGTATTCTCAAGGGCACGCGTTATCGATTGTCGGAGATTTCGATTTTTATCGCCTTCGCGGTGGAAGCAGACGAGCGATGAAAGGAGAAATTGTATCGACGAAATATTGAAGGGTGCCACAGGGTCAAAGAGATGAAAATAAGGGAGAGGAAGGAAAAGGGAGTGTAGCTGATATTAAGGGTTGGACGATCTAGGGGAATGATACGAAGAATCGAGAAATCGAGTATAACATAAATTAGGGATGCACATGTTAGGGACGTGGAGGTTAAAAAGGCTGCAAATTGCTTATTCCTCAAAATTTAGCACGATATGCTCAAATCTTCCTCTATGAGGTACTATATTTTTAATTTTGGCTTCTTTTGATACCAACCTTCCTATGATGATACTCTATGTATAAAAACAAAGTTAGTAATAAATCTTAAAATTTACGAGAGTCAAAGCGATGACGGACTTTTGTGAGAATTTCAAAATGTCGCAAAAATCGTATTTTTTAAAAATAATTTCGACAACTTTTCTGGAAAGTAAAGAGGAAGTACAGACTTATACATAATATTTTACAAAAATAAAAGTGGCTGGAGGATTTTTCGAAAAACACAGATTTTCGTAAAATTCGAAAAATCACAAAATTTAAATCGTTCAACTGATATTTTCCAAATTTTATACCAACCTTCCTATTATGATACTCTATTTATAAAAAAAAAGTTAGCAAGAAATCTTCAAATTTTCAGAAGTTAGAGCGTCGACACCCTTTTTTTGAAAATTCAAAATGACGTAAAATTCGTATTCTTCTAGCAATTCCAACAAAATTCTCAGAGAATGAAGGGCTTGTGTAGATTGACATCTGTGCGAAACGGGAGTCCTGTAGCGCAAACCGTTCCCGAGTTATAAACGTTTCACATCCGGACATTTTTTCTAGATCCGATTTTTCGTAGCACATTGACATTGAAAACTGGAAAAAAAAAAATTTTCTTCGGTCCGGGACCCCGATTTCCTATCGCCGAGTTAAAAAAATATCACAATGAGGATAGACCAATGTTAACAGGAGTGCCATTCTACGATATTGGGAAAAATCCTGGTCGAAGTTGATCGCGGCGGACGAAAAAGGACGATCGCGATATTTGAACGCTGAGATCTCGAATCCACGCGTGGCGCGGGCATTGACATTTTGGAGGGAACGTTTGAAGATTCGAGTCTCAATTATGTTAATTATTGATGATGAGATCTCATGCACAGGAGAAAAACTTTTTGAAATTCTACGCAGAAGGACTGGAATAAGTAGAAAAAAAAAAAAAAAAAACAGAAAGAGAAATAAAATGTTCTTAAAAAGGGAAAAGAGGGAAACGTGAGCGAGAGAGAGAGCAAATCAAGAGCTGACTCGAAAGAGGGCACTCGAGACTGCAAATAAGAGAAAGAAAAGGTTTGCGACTTTCTCCGCGAGGAAATTATTCTATTAAGAAATAAAAAAAAAGGAAGAAGAAAGGGCAGAGTAAAAAAAATAAAGCAAGAGGGGAAATATATGCTGCTGCGAGGAAAGGGAGGGAGGGAGGTAGCGCGAGAAGCAAAAATGCCTCGGGTCAGTATAATATTGACCCTCAATTGGCCGGATGTATCTAATATCGAAGCCCCGGGACTAGAGCTTGCTCCCTCTGTGTCCGCACCCCAAAGGATTATGAGCAGCCACAAGGGGTGAGGATACACGAGATACACGAGTCTCTTGATCTCTCACCGCCGTCGTAGCCCTTGATAATAATTTGCCTCAATATTCGAGTCTCTCTTTCAATTATAAACACGTTTTCGCATGCACAAAGATTTTTTCGACGCGTGACGGGCTTCAAATATATCGAGGCCTAAAATATAAAGAAGCAAGATATTTTAAAAAATAGTTGAATCATGGAAAATCTCCCTAACGAGGAAAAAGCAAATCGTCAAAAAGTGGAAAACCGAAAGTTGACCTGCTAACTTGACGGCGGTAACGAGAAACTCGTCGCTTCCGTCATCGAAGATCGATTCTTATAAAAATCGATCTTGATATTGAAATTTAATTATTAAATTTAAATAATGAAATTTTCCTCACAACTTACGAAGGAGAAAGGAAAAATGTTGGGCTGATTGGTGAAAGTAGAAAGTATAGGAGTGGGAACAAGTGGATGAAAAAAGTGAGAAAAGCAAAATGTAAGACGCATGCACAACGGGTGGCAGCGTTCGAGAGAAAAATAAAAAAATGAGGGCCACTGTCTGCTCTCGTAAGGAGTTTTCTACTTTCCCACCTTTCCTGCAAGTAAAAAGGGACTCGAAGCTGCCGTTTGATTTTTTATTGTCCATTGAATTTTTCCTTGAATTTATCTTCAAAAACCACAAACTTGGAATATTTTTTTCGTTCTTTCAGAACTTTTGTTTCATAACGATAGTTCGTCTTTAATATGAGGAACAGCAGCAACGATGTTTTTTCTCGCGCACTTGAATTTATTCGTAGCTCGAGGTTAGCTGATTGGATTCGAATGTGTTTGTCGCATCGTCGACGTGTGAGCATGCCATCTTTAAGACATTCGTAACATTCATTAGGCTTGTCGATCAGGCTGATGGCGATGATGATGATGAGGAACAGCTGGTGGATGGCCGTTGTATATGCATTCGTAAGTTTTTAGCACTACTCGTTGTCCTTTTTCCTTGAAGCAATTAAGTGCCATTTGCAGTATCAAGTCCATTCCTTTCGACGGCAATTTATCCAGGCACCTTAGTTCCGAGAAGTTCATAAAGACTCCATTTCGAATCGCTTCTGCAGTCGCTGCGACCTTGAAACGACCAAACAAAAAACAAAAATATTATTCCGATAATATCTCGATGATTCGTGTGGCAGCAGAAGGGAAGGAGTTCGTATCGATCGAACGAAGGGGCAAGGGATTGAGCGGATGGGAACTTGACACTTCGTTAGTGAATTATCTTCTTAAGGTATTGCTATCACCAAACGACTCCATTTAGGCTTCTTTCAAAATTTTGTACAAACGTTCTTGACACCAAAACTAATAGTTTTCTCCTGTGAAAAAAATTTTTCCGACGTTTAGAATTCGAAATATTTAATTTCCAATTTTTTATTTTTCCTATCTAAACGCGTGTGTAAATTGAAGTCGCGTTTCTTTTGTTTTTTTTTTCTCTCAACTTTTTAACGAACGTGACTTTAATTTACATGCGTTTAGATGAGAAAAATAAAAAATTGGAAATTAAATATCTCAAATTCTAAACGTCAGAAATTTTTTTTTCAGACAAGATAACTATTAGTTTTGGTGCCAAGAACGTTTGTACAAAATTTGGAAGGAATCCTAAATAAAGTCGTTTTGTGATAGTAATCGTCGAAAATATGTTTTTTGTTTTTTTGCTGAATGGAAACTGTAACTCGCATCACTTACCGCGAAGCATTGTTTTTGATAACACGAGGCCGCCTTACGTTCCAGGTCTATAAATTGTTCCAATGCCGCATCGGCCGCATCTTTTGCTTTCTTAAGCCGCGTAAGCGTCGCGTTTGACGCGGCGCTGAGTCGCTGATCCAAGTTTTTGTCAATTTCTCGTTCGGTCTTCTCGTGATCCGCGTAAAAGCTTCTGCACTTTGTTTCATTGAAAGTCACATTGAGACTTCGATCGGTAATAATGTCGTTCACCACTAGACGAGTCTTTGTAACAACATAATTAAAATATTGTGATAACGATGAGAGAGGAGAAAATTTCCATCCGAATTTTTTCTCGTTTTTACCAGTGCCAAGTTTTCCCTCATGTTTTTCTTCAATTCCGTAATAGCTTCAGCGTATTTTCCACTGGGCAATGAAGCTGTCTGTCGAATCAAGTTACCAATCATTCGACTTCGGCGCTCGATGCATATTCGTGCAAAGGTCACACGTTGAGTGGCAAAGGTTCTAGGGTCCGATTCCCTCGCTGCGACAACCAGCACCCGCTGCGTATGGAACAAGTCATTTGAAAAAGTATCGATGGGGCCTTTCAACTATAAATTCATTGCTTTCTGACGAGGTTGGAGTTTGCATCATTGGAAATCAACGAAACGCAATTTTTTCTTGAGCACACGTGAGAGGCAATGAAACGATATTTTTTGAGGATCTAAACCGAAAATCTGCACGAAATTGTCATGGTTTTGTAAATTGAACAAACAATTAATAGAAAACGTATTTTTCGTTGCAACTCAACGTTGCGAACTTGAACGTCATGCTCTCTGCTGCTTTTCGATTGAAAAATGTGGAAGACGAACTCGTTCGAGTTTACTCACCGAGCCGAGGAAAACGACAGCAAAGAAAATGGTTGCCAGCAGTTTCAACATTTCAATACGATGCCGCCTGCTTTTTCGACGTTGCGAACAGTGAGTGATACGAAACGTTGGCCCAATTTTATACGAGAATTATTTCGATAGAGGAAACAGTGTTTTAACCTTTGCCCCCTCATCGAGACCTCGTACAGCCATATTTTAACTACGCATCAGCAAATATTTTAAGAAATGAGAAAAATACATATTGAAACGATGAGCATTCCACAGTTGTCGATTATGACAGTTTGGCCACCTATGATAATATGCAATTAAGTCAACACATACACCTGGACGTGCTAGACACGATGTAAATTTTTTAAATAATTTTTCAAGGTGACCAATGAGGAAAAAAAATAATTAATGCTTTCACATTATTTATTGATTCTTTTTATAATTTTTAAAATTTTTTATACCATTGCAGATACATTTTTTCAGAATCAGTTACATGCCCCCCATCATTCCCCTGTTTTTCCTGTATTATTTATTGACTCTCCAAATATGTGGAAAAAAATATGACGTTTTTTGTTTTTTTTTGTGTTTCTTTAAATATTGACATAATTATTTTTGGGCCGAAGTGCGGTATGGATTTAAAGAATGGCTATTTATTAGTAGCCTGTATTTCATTTTTGTCGAGGGACAATAATGATCGCAACGTACTCTCGATTGTTATTAATTTTCGGTATAATTGATTGCGTGGTGTGAAAAAATTGAAATTCTTTATCAAAAAGATGGTCGATTACTTGAAACATTTGTATTAGCACATATTCTCTTCTTA
This sequence comes from Hyposoter dolosus, assembly GCA_963921915.1. NCBI lineage: Eukaryota > Metazoa > Arthropoda > Insecta > Hymenoptera > Ichneumonidae > Hyposoter > Hyposoter dolosus. Next base: position 2,707,622 of record OY998139.1, read on the forward strand.
TCGCACGATGATACGAAAATATTTATTTGTGCGTACGTATTTGCGTAGTTATTATGAAGGCTTGTGCTTCAATGTCGCGTGTGAAACTAACCCCTCGAGACTAAAATTTGCTGGTCCAAAAAACAAACGAGTGATTTATTTTTTCATGTATTCGCAGACTTTGTATTCGGATTAAGGATGTTGAGTCCTGAATCGCAAATGATAAGAGAATTCTGAAAATTTGGTATGTTTTTGTATAAAGTGTTTAAGAGATCGTGTCAAATTTTCACGGCCATTAGGAAGCTCGTTATTGAATAATTAACATTAATAAGTAATATGTAGTTAAATGTAGTCTTATGGAAACTGGTATAACTTTGCGACAAGTTTTTATTTCTGACCTCTCAATTTTGAAATATCTACAATATACTAAAATCAACGAAAACGAAACCGAGGTTCTTGAAAATTGTTTTTTGCATTTGTTTCAAAAATTGTTCTTAACAAAATGTTAATTTTTTAATAACGAGTTTCCTAATCGTCGTGAATATTTGACACGACCTTTTCGATACTTCATACAAAGACACACTGAATTTTCAGAATTTTCTTATACTGGAAGCAACGGAAACAAAACCAAGTTTATTGATAAATTTTTTTTGTATTCGTTTAAAAAATTGTTCTTAACAAAATGTTAATTTTTTAATAACGAGTTTCCTAATCGTCGTGAATATTTGACACGACCTCTTGAATACTTCACACAAAAACATACTAAATTTTCAGAATTTTCTAATCAGTTTTTATTTCAATCCTTAAGAAGGTGAAAGTAATGACGATCGAATGCTTAAAATTTGGTATTTTTTCACATGAAGTATGGAGAAAGTCGTGTACAAATTTGACGACGATTAAGAAGCTATTTATTAAACAATTAACATTAACAAGTTTCACAGGTAGTCAACATCCTTGAACTCCTTGAAATGAATGAAATAAAAATGTACAATGTCTGGAGTATGAAGATTGTGATTTTTGCTCAACGCGAATGCGATTGAAATAAGAAATTAAAGGAACGATGAGCGACGGCAATATAAGTTTGCGGTCGATGCGTGCCGCCCCCAGCGATTTCCAAAGCACTGAGCAATTTCAAGTGTGGTCAGCACTCGTTCGCTCCAGGTCCGCGGTGATCACGCGTCAGTAATGGCCGATCAGCTCGTAGAGATTGCGATCGCCGATGCGGCACTCGCTGGCGCTGGTTTTCTCAGATTCCGAAGTCACCAACTTGTTCATAACGTTGTACATAGAAATAACGCGCGCGCGTCGATGTCTATTAAGGCTGATGATGACGAAAACGACGACGAAAAGATGGATGATCGGAGGGAGGATGACGCGGGGGATGACCGTCGAACACGCATTTGAAAGTGTTTAGTAAGACATCCTGAGCTCTTTTTACTACAGAATTATAAGTTGCATCTAAGGCAAAGTCTATTGGCTCGGACGATTTTTGGTCGAACCACGAGAGGACCACGGATACCATGAAGATATGGTACGAGATGTCTGCCGCTCTCATTTTTATCTAGAAAAACCGTAAAAACATGCATAGAAGAGCGCTGCTAAGAATATTCGAGCAGGGAAAGGATTTTTCATTCCTCATCATATAGAGGAAGCCATGTGACGGTGAAATTTTTTTTTCCAGTTTTCAATGTCAATTTGCTTGAAATGTCGAATTTTGCAAACATCAAAAAATTGATGATTTTTCGAAATCAAACATTTTTCCAAAACATCGAAAAATCATATTTAGAAAAAACATCCGGATGTGTGTGTGTGTGTGTGTGTGTGTGTGTGTGTGTGTTTTCTGGCACTGTAAAATTCAAACGTTTATAACTCGAGAACGGTTGGAGCTACAGGGCTCCCGTTATGCACAGATGTAAATCTATACAAGCTCTTCGTTCTCTGAGAATTTTGTCGGAATTGCTAGAAAAAAATTGAATTCTACGGCATTTTGAAATTTTGAAAAATGTCTCTATTTTGCATCGCGAATGGGCAATTCCGCGTTGTTACTTACGGGTAGGCACTCGGGGACCCGACACCAGCGCGCCTCCAGTTTAAGATCGTCCAAATTTTTTCGTGCTCCTTTGATACCTTCCTGCATTTTGCCAAGTCGTGCGAGGGCCATGTTCGTTGCAGCTTCCACGCTAGCGTAAACAGTTGTATTTACGTTCGGTTCCGTTTTTTCAAAATCATCCAAGTAGCTCCGGCACTGAGTCTCGTTGAAAATCGTGTTATTCGCATCGTTCATCAGACCGTTCACGATATCACGAGTCTTGATAAGAAAAAGTTAAGTGGATAGAGAAATTACACAAAGCGGATGATTGTTCGATATGGATCGATGGAAAATGCTGAATTACTCTCTATTCTCTTTTCATCTTCTTACCCTGTTTAATTTTTCACTCATTTTTTCCTTCACTTTCTCTATAACTTTGGCATATTCGCCGCTGCTGGTTAAAGCTTTCGTTTCTGAAATTCTTTGAGCAATGTCTTTGGCGTAGAATTCGAGAGTCGATTGCATGAATATGACGAATCCATGGACTTCGTTGTGATCGTTCTCCATGGAGCTCGTTACCATTGCCTGCCATGTGCATAATATCGTGCAATTATTCGAGCTATTTATTACTCGTATATTTACATAATGAAGAAGCAACACCATTCAACAGTTTCCAGGATCGGTTTTTGGATAATTGCTAAATTTCCTGCTGTCACTTTGACCTTTTATTTACCGATGTAAATGTGGGACTCGAAGATACGAGCATGCAATGAAATCCTTGAACAGAATTATCCGTCCGCGGATATTCGTCCTGCCACCAGGACGAAATTTGACTGGTTTACCGCATGAATCTTACTCTTTAAAGTTTATCCTTTTGCTTCCTCATAGAGGAAGCTATGTGATGGTGAAATTTTTTTTTTTTTCACTTTTCAACGTCAATGTGTTTAAAATGTCCCAAAACATCGAAAAATCACATCTAGAAAAAATGGCCGGATGTGTGTGTGTGTGTATGTTCTGGCACTGTAAAATTCAAACGTTTCTAACTCGAGAACGGTTTGAGCTACAGGGCTCCCGTTTTGCACAGATGTTAATCTATGCAAGCTCTTCGTTCTCTGAGAATTTTGTCGGAATTGCTAGAAAAATACGAATTCTACGGTATTTTGAAATTTTCAAAAAAAGGCTGTCGACGCTCTAACTTCCGCAAATTTTAAGATTTATTACTGATTATTTTTTTTATAAAGAGAATATCATAATAGGAAGGTTGGTATTGAATTTGGGAAATATCGATGAAACACTTAAAATTTTATGATTTTTCGAATTTTACAAAAATCCGAGTTTTTTGAAAAATCGTCCAACCGCTCTAATTTCTGCAAATTTTTTAAGATATTGTGTATAAGTCTGTACTTCCTCTTTACTTTGTAGAAAAGTTGTCGAAATTATATAATTTAAATGTAAATACAAAAAACGCTCCAAATTGAAATTCGCAATTTTAGTTTTATAGCGTCTCATCAACATAATCGAACGATTAACAGTATAATAATGACTATAATTGAATAACGATCGAGTTTAATTACCAAAGTGAAGAAAGTGGCGGCACAGAGAACAGTTGGCAGCTTCGACATTATGTTAAAGCTTCTTTTCACGCAGTTGAATAGAGAGTAATTCGACGGCTCATTAAAACTCGGCTGCTTTTATAATAACTCCTTCATAAGCAAAAATTCGGCGTGCGGTCTTTTGCCCACTATAATTATGTGTGTACATGAAATAAACAGAAACTCCAAGACATGGAGAAATGAAAAGTCGTAATTATTCGGTATCGACGTCAGTTCAGGCAATTGAGATACTACGCTCGCAATGTTAATATTTGATCGTCTACATGTATATATTTTTTGTTGTTGAATATCTTTTAGCAACTTATCCTTATCATGTGCGAATAATTGAGTTCAACTGGATCGTTAAAACGATAAAAATATCAAACGGAATCAACAAAACTATTTTCGACAAATGTAGGAATTATTTCCAGTTTATTGGGAATTACTTTTGGAGGTGCGTGAGTTTGATACGGGAGGCTTTCGAACAACTGTCGATAGATTACTAATGCATTTGACTTTTGTCATCCGATCGTTGTCGGTTATACCAGCCAGTGTAATAATTTGATGGGGAAATATTGGTCGTGCAGGAAAATAAATTTTCTACAGCACGTGTAAATCGATGGCAAAGATATTGGCCTTGCCGGGATATGAAAATTCTTGTTTTTACAATATACAACTCAAAAATAACAAGTGTGAGTACTCTGCTGTTGATCCTGATGCCTACAGCTGCTGAGCTGAGGCATGGCATTTAAACAGGTGGTCCACGTGCTCCACGGCCACGTTATGTTCAAGCACTCGACACATTACGACCTTATCTACAGAAAAAATGTAGCGGAGTGATGTGGGTGAATAATTAAGGTATTCCTTTCGCGAATCCGGCTTCTCTAAAATATTAACTGTTTTTTTTTATTTACAATAAATTAAAAGTGCATCCAATAATATTGCAAAAATTTCGAGCCACGTAATCGAACGTTTAACGAAGAATTATAACTTTTAAAATCGTAAAATTTATAAGGGAGCTTATGGAGATTACGTGATTGTCACATTTCTATTCAATTATTTGTAGACTCAATATCTCTAAATTTCTGATTCAAACTGTTTCATTCGTAGAAAACAATTATAAAGAATCCGTAACGACGATAAAAATAAGGGCTAATCGGATTTTGAACGGAAATATTAACAATAAGAGTTTTTAAAATATCACAAGTGTTATGTTTAGCAACACAAATTGGCAAATTAGCTGCGTTCGGCGCGTAACAGCTGACTGATGAATATATATATAAATATATACAAAGTACCGTTTTTGACACTCATAATTTTAAATATCGAACAGCCCTTCTCATGCGCCCACAAAATACGGCCCTGTTCGAAAGGATTTTCTTAACTTGAAACATATCTGCAAATATTGTTGAAGCAAATATATATTTTTTTTTCGTGTTTTCCTTTCGTTATTATTTCGAAATTCGATCCGTTATAATTCTTGATGAACTCGTTAGAACGATTATCCGTTTCCAGATCGAGATATCTCTCTGAAGCTGTAGCGGTCTGGCTCGATTCCCAATTGCGCGGGGGAATTTCGAGATGGACTGTTCCGCCGATTGGTAATCGAGTCAGGATTCATGATTTTCTTTTTATTTTGGCATTATCTTCATTTTCTCATTGCGCCGCATTCCTATTATTATTCTTTTAAGTTTGTATGTTTTTTTTTTTTTCAATCCATTTATCAAGGACCTCGATTCGATCGCTATGTACGAAACTCAATGAGAAAAATGGATTAGCGCGCGCAACGCATTAGTCCGAGTCTCTTCGCCCCTTTTCTTCTTTTTTAAAAATCTATTCCTTACGTCGATAAATCAATCGGATTGAAACTATTTAAATGGCTTCGTAACTCGAGCGAGTCTTCGGAGCATAAAGAGACGAAGGAAATTACCGAGTTCTCGTAACCTTTTAAATTCTGCTATTATTCTCGGATCAAGATTTCTATCGCAACGTTTCTCATCCTTCGTTAGTGGCAGTAGATTTCGCTGACTTGCACAAATTCGCCAATTAGCCCGACGCGATTAAATGCGTTTCGATTGATAATCTATACGTGTTTATCGTAATTTTTCTATTTTCAACTTTTACAATTTCTGTTTTCCATTTATTATTATATCGAGGGCTCATTTTACGTTTCATACATTTACGCATTTTAAAAAGATCTCGAGCTATAGTAGAGATCGTTGATCGAGCTTTTAATCTTTGCCCATTTTTTCTGCCTCAAAAATTTTGTTCTGTTTGCTTTCTCATAAAGGGAGCTATATATGTGACGGTGAAATTTTTTTTTTCCAGTTTTCAATGTCAATGTACTTAAAATATCCCAAAACATGAAAAAATCATATCTAGAAAAAATGGCCGGATGTGTGTGTGTATGTATGTTCTGGCACTGTGAAATTCAAACGTTTTTATAACTCGAGAACAGTTTGAGCTATAGAGCTCCCGCTTTGCACAGATGTTAATCTATACAAGCTCTTCGTTGTCTGAGAATTTTGTTGGAATTGATAGAAAAATACGAATTCTACGACATTTTGAAATTTTCAAAAAAAGGATGTCGACGCTCTACCTTCCGCAAATATGAAGATTTATAACTATGTTTTTTTTTTTCATAAATAGATTATCATAACAGAAAGGTTGGTATTGAATTTGGGAAATATTGGTTGAACGGTTTGAATTTTATGATTTTTCGAATTTTACGAAAATCTGAGTTTTTTGAAAAATCGTTGAACCGCTCTAATTTCTGCAAATTTTGTAAGATGATGTGTACAAGTCTGCACTTCCTCTTTACTTTCTAGGAAAGTTGTCGAAATTATATAATTTAAATGGAAATACAAAAAACGCTGCAAATTGAAATTTGCAAATTGCATCCTCAAGATACTCACGATGCACGATGCTCAAAGCTTTCTATATGCGAGGAAGCCAAAATCAAGAATATAGTTCCTTATAGAGGAAGATTTGCCCATCGTGCATCTTGAGTATCTTGAGAAAACAATTTGCAAATTTCAATATGCTGCGTTTTTTTTAAGATCGTTGCCAATTCATTTTGTTGAATTTTTTCATTTATCTCATTGTTTGTAACTCTCACATTTTTATTTTTTCTGCAAAGGTCAAGGTTAAAGAATGTGCATTTTAAGGTAGCAATGTTTCGTGAACCTGAAGAAAAAAATGGATAAAAAAGAGAAGGGTGTGAGTGTCATACGATAAGTGGTCTAACGAAGTCCATGGCAGAATCGTTAATGAATGCATGCACACGAGAAGAACGGGAAACGCTTGGTACGAGCCCTCTGGGACTCGTGCTCTTCTCCTCCACCTCCTTTCGCTCGTATTTTCAAGCTTAATTGGTATTTGTACTCCGTCATCGTGCTCGAGGCCATTGCGAAACGAGTAAACTCGAGATAACGGACACGTACAAGGAAATAGATGAAACTGGATTGTGACCGAAAGTCCTCTTGCCTAAAAACAACAAACCGCGCGCCCGGTATATTTAAACCGGTCATTTTATTTACGAATTGTGTAATTGAGAGAAAAAAGAAAAAAAAATGTTCTTCTTTGAATTTCATATTTCAACATCGTAGCCTTTCGAGCTGTCGGCAAATCCCCTTAACGGAGAAAAACAAGTTCGTTTGTTTTATAAATCTTTTGACTAAATTAAAACGTTAATGCCGGTAAAGTAGAATATTGACTTTCGCCGAGACGGCGGTAATAGAAACTCGTCGCTGTCATCGAACATCGACTTCCATGAAAATCGGTCTTGATCGGTATCAAGAGCCCTTTCATTGTGTCGTCTGCGCACATATACATACACGCACACACACACTGCTATTTTTACATAATTTTGCCTGTGTAAAGTTTTTTCTCAGCAATTACGGCATCGATCCTGATGATTTATGGCTCAATGGACGAGGACCAACGTAATTAGTCTCCGGTTCAATTTTCAGATCACGACATGACTCCTGGACTTCGTAATTAAAGAAAATGCTTATCCCCACCACCGAATTTTCTTTGTTCGGAGATAATATACTCGGCCGAGGCTCGGGCCAGCAGATGACGCTGTCAAATGTACTTGTCCCAAGACTCTACCGAGTCTCTAGATATCAAAAATTACTATGGCATCATAGTTGCCTGGTAGATTTAGTAATTTTTAATTCATTTTCTGTTGAAAATAGCGCAAGCTTCCAAGTTTTTCGCCAAGTTTTCAAATATTTCACCCAATTTAAAATGAAAAATACTATGGCACCGGGAATAGTTGCCTGGAACCATGTCGCCCTCCATCTCAGGGAATTTAGCAAAGATATAGTCATTTTTATCACAGTCTATCGAAAATAGCTGAATCGCCCATTTTCAGATGAAAAAGTAATATTTATTTGCTGAAATCTGTCAGAGGGACGACACCATATACGAACATGTTTGTTGGATAGTTGGTAGAGAAAGCGTGGCAAAATAGGTTCGATTGGCTTTAGAGAAGACGTTAAAACTCCACATTGATCAAGTCCAGATATTAGTATTTGTGTCTGTATGTTGAATTAGCCGATATATACACTGTATAGCAATGGCATATAGATAGGGTAAATGGAGGAGAGAATGCTGGCGATAGAGTGCGAGACACACTTCTCTCGAGAGCTTCAAATTAATTTATCTCTTCGCTTCGAGTTCCATAGCTGTGTTAACTTTATTGTACTGGGAGTTCCACGTGAAATTAACCACGTTTTAACCTTCTTTCTTTCCTTTTCTATTCACATCGCTGACGGAGCTAGAACGGTGGCAAAAAAAAGTAAAAAAAATAAACAATAATTTGCAAAATTCAATTTGCAGCGTTTTCTGCATTTACATTTGAAATTGTATAATTTGGACAACTTTTCTAGAAAGTAAAGAGAAAGTACAGACTTATACACAATATTTTACAAAATATTTGCAGAAGTTAGAGCGGTTGGATGATTTTTCAAAAAACTCAGATTTTCGTAAAATTCGAAAAATCATAAAATTTAAACCGTTCAACCGATATTTCCCAAATTGAATACCAACCTTCCTATTGTGATACTCTATTTATGGAAAAAAAATTCGTAATAAATCTTAAAATTTGTGGAAGTTGGAGCGTCGACACGCTTTTTTTGAAAATTTCAAAATGCCTTAGAATTCGTATTTTTCCAGTAATTCCAACAAAATTCTCAGAGAATGTATGGATTAACATCTGTGCAAAACGGGAGCCCTGTAGCTCAAACCATTCTCGAGTTACGAACGTTTGAATTTTGCAGTGCCGGAACATCCGGATGTACACACACACCCACATCCGGACATTTTTTCTAGATATGATTTTTCAATGTTTTGGGACATTTTAAGCATATTGACATTGAAAACTGTAAAAAACAAATTTCACCGTCACATAGCTTCCTCTAAGAGGAAGCAAACAAAAGTATTCTTAAAACCCGAGTCTCGATATCCTTCACCTATTTTTCTAGTGCATTGTTAAAAAAATTCAACGAGTCCTAGAATTTGAATATCGCGGAAAACTGTGTGTCGTTGAGATTTTTCCTATTCAAGTAGATTTTTCTTTTCGTGTTTTTCAAGCTCAAATGATGAAAGCTTCGGAGCTCCCGAGAGTCTGGAAAAAATTTCTTCATGACGCAAATAGTGAAAGAGACCACGGAATATTTTTATTTTCATTTATTTTTGAAGAAAACGGTTGCAGATGAAAAATAATTGCTTCAGCGAGCGCGCTGGTGTACGCGTCGAAAGTTTTCAGCAAGTGTGAGTTGTCTGCTGTGGTGAAGCGAGAACAGAGCCAAAAAAGCGAAGGGAATGAGGAAAAAAAAAATAATATGAAAAAAAAAGCGAGGAGTTTGGAATTTATCTGGAGATATCGGTTTCGCGCCCAAGCCAAGTTGATGGAAAGGGGATGGAAAAAAATCTCGCGTGTTTCCGGACGTTTACCCTCGAGCTGCCCCCGGGAGGATTTGTTTTTTTTTCCCACCAACGAAAGAGATAAGGCACGAAGTCGTTAATTTATCCGGAACGAATACTCAGCCCCGGGGGTGGAGATCCTGACGGTCATCGACCCTATAAAACTGTCATCCTCCCTTCGCCGAATCGCACGCCAAATTTTTTTTCTATCTATTTCTCTTTTACATAAGTCTTTTCCGCTTTTTCGAACGGGATGCAAAATTTATCGGTTTCCGGGGCTGGGAAATTTCTGGACACTTGCCGGTTCAAATTTTTCCCAGACCCTTTCCTCGGCAACAGGTTGAATTTCTTCTGGGCTTCGATCAACTTGATTATTCTTTGGAAAAGTTCGAAGCATCCAGTATCAATTGATTCCAGTTACAGTTACTGAGGTTGGATCACGACGATACAATGTTGCCATGCTAAACCATGCTCAAAACATAAAAAATTTCAAAATGGTAAGAATTTAATAAAATTTCGTAAATATATTCTTGAATAATATATATGACAATACACATTTTTTTTTTAATTTTTCCACCACGTAGTACTCGAGTTATTGAACACTAAAGTTTACGTGTATGAGCATAGAGCTTACATATATACAGGTATACATCTCGTGCATAAGAAGTTCGATTAACGTATTACGATCACAAAACGACTTTATTTAGGATTCTTTCAAAATTTTGTCTAAACGTTCTTGGCACCAAAACTAACAGTTTTCCCCTGTGAGGAAAAACTTTCTGACGGTTAGAATTTGAGATATTTAATTTCCCATTTTTTATTTTTCCCATCTAAACGTGTGTCAATTGAAGTGGCGTTTTTTTTTTGTTTTTTTCTTGCAACTTTTTAACGAAACGTGACTTCAATTTACACGTGTTTAGATGGGAAAAATAAAAAAATGGGAAATTAAATATCTCAAATTCTAAACGTCAGAAAATTTGTCTTCATAGGAGAAAACTGTTCGTTTTGGTGCCAAGAACGTTAATACAAAATTTAAAAAAAATTCAAAATTGAGTCGTTTTGTGATAGTAATACCTTAAACTTTCAATTATTCGATAACCGTGTAGTAAAAAATTTGGAAAAAATTTGTTTCAATACTGGATGCCGAGTAATGTTATCACCAAATTTTATCAAATTCTGATTATTTTGGAGTGTTAACAAAAAAGGTCCAAGGTCGTTGGTCAATCTTGAGAAATGGATCAGCTTTGAATAAATTTTTTAAAGATTCAAATCTCTTAGTTAACTCGGAATATTGAGCTTAATTCGATTTACCCAGCGTGTAGCCATAACAAGACTGTCCTTCTGTCATTTTTCCTGTTTATTTAAAAGCAAGATTCTGGCAAACGATAAGACCGGTTAGTGCGATTTGCTGTTGCGTGCCGCTGAATTGTTATCACTGCGGATATTTGATGCTATCGTTGTGGACGCGCACGCAACGGAGAACAAATTCGAGCTTTTGAGACAGGAAACGGATGGAATTTGAGAAATGTATGAGCCCGCGTTTATTTTTAGTAAATTTCTTCAACGGAAATATTATTTACCACGAGTTATATTTTCTTTGGATGAAATCTTTTTCTTGTTTGTTCATATATGTAGAGAAATGGGGAGATGATAACTTTAGATTTCTCGTATGATTTTCTAGCGGGCCGAAAAGCCATTACGGAGAGAGAAAGAAAGGAGGGAGAGGGGGGGGGGAAGAATAACGAGGAAAGAGAGAAAAGAAAAGCCACTTAAATCCACACGATGACCCTTTCCAGAGAATTAAACGTTTTAACGATCGTTCTACATCCCGAAACCGTTATCTATTTATACAACGAGTGTCTCGAAATTGGTGTTTTAAGGTGCCAGGTAAAGTGATCGTGAAATTTCGATAAAAAAAGTTGTTAGCCATTTGTTTCTCCGATGAACCCTTGCTGAGTTATCGACCATTTAGTGCGACAGCCAATCCGTAGTATCGTAGCCACATAGCCAGCCAGCCGGTTAGCCTCGCGTCTGGTTGCGCCACTCGTGTGCCACGCCCACTTTTTATCAGCGCTCTGGATTGGCTGCCACTTATCAATTAATATCTCAGCAACGGTGGCTCCGAGTGAAAAAATTCTGCTGCGATTTCTGCTCAGAATTCAATAAGCTATTCAACAAGTTGACTCTGGCTTTTAAGGTAGTCCTGTCGCTTCACACTAGTCATACGACTGATCATACTTCAAACTTGCATAATTGACGTTTTTAACAGACGCTAAAAAAATAATTTTCAACAACTAAATTTTCCACGTGTGAATAATTTAATAAACGTTTACATTTAATTAGAATAATGAAAAATATGTATTCCAACGATTCACGTAGTATTTCTAGATTTGATATTAGGCAACGTTGGTTCTTTCACCATCTCTGTCTACTACTTAACCAGACGAGTTTAACCTCAATGCTTTTGAAGGTCGATCTGTCAAAACAATGAAATATTATGTTTAGAAATTCAAATGAAGTCTCTTTATCGTGGCGAGATTCATTCAAGTCATTCGTTCAAATTTTCTAAACGCATTGGATTACTACAAGTGTCAAGTATGTAAATGAGATTTTTTTTAAGAACTGATGGATTGCCACTATTATAAACACTTTTATAGCGACCGGAAGTTGGGTTTTTGTATGTCGTCTCAGAATTCCTTTGCAAAAATACCCAATTCGCATTTTTTTTTCTGTGCAATTAAGTTGATAACCGATCTTGAAGTTTTACCGAAATAATTATTAAAATATTGAGTGAAGCTAGAAAAAAACAAAAATATTTGCAATCCCTTGGATTGAGGCCTGGGGATAGGATTGCCTGAACATCGCACCATAAACCGAGACTATAGCTCTAGATTTGTGACAAAATATTTCACTTTGTTTCTTCGAACGATGATTATAAAAATGATATCGATGGGAATCGTGTTTATACGTTAGCCATTTCATGGAATTATACTGCTTCGATGAACTTTTCATTATTTCGCACTGCAATGGTCGTGATGGTATGGTTCGAGAGAGACTTAGCGGCTTTCGATATGATAGTTTTTCAAGTTGGCCTACATATGAGCTTTTCGCCCCTAGTCATTTCAGCCCACTGGATAACTTGGCCCTCTTTCCGCGACGAAAAGCGTTAGGAAAACCTAACGCTTTTTCTGGGCCCAGCAGGCAACCCCAAACATTTCGAATCGCTTTTTTCGAGCGAATTTTCGGAGATTATCAGCAAGAGTTGATGAAAACAGATCTTGAAAAGCTCTCAGCATCGCGAACAAAGAGGAATTTATTAAACTCCACGACAAATAAATAAAATTTGTAGCGTTTTTTGTACTTACATTTAATATTAAATAATTGGGACAAGTTTTCTAGAAAGTAAAGAGGAAGTGCAGACTTATACACAATATTTTACAAAATTTGCAGAAATTAGAGCGGTTGGACGATTTTTCAAAAAACCCGGATTTTCGTAAAATTCGAATAATCACAAAATTCAAACCGTTCAACCGATATTCCCCAAATTCAATACCAACCTTTCTATTATAGTAGTAAATCTTAAAATTTGCGGAAGTTAGAGCGTCGATACCCTTTTTTTTGAAAATTTCAAGATGCCGTAAAATTCGTATTTTTCTAGCAATTCCAACAAAATTCTCAGAGACTGAAAAGCTCGTATAGATTAACATCTGTGCAAAACGGGAGCCCTGTAGCTCAAACCGTTCTCGAGTTACGAAGGTTTCAATTTGACAGTGCCATAACCTACACACACGCATCCGGACATTTATTCTAAATATGATTTTTCGATATTTTGCGACATTTTAAGCACGTTGACATTGAAAACTGGAAACAAAAAATTTTCACCGTCACATAGCTTCCTCTATGAGGAAGCAACGATAATGAAAATTCAACTTGGTTTTCGCTCTTCGAGTATTCATGTACCCGATAAGTTTTACACATCGTTCGAGGGTGAGAAAAGTAGTATGCTAGGTACGTCTCCTTGGGCCAGCCCTCGCGAAAGCTTCAATCCTTTAGTACTTCGAGCAGGGTATATGGTAATGCAGAAATGTTGCCGCAGTGCAACGACATCGTGTCCCATGGCAGCCACTTTGGCTTAGGGCGATATGTATACGGGAAAAGGGTCCTCGATTCTCCGCGCTAGTAGTAACGCCCGTAAATAGTCAGACTATTTCCTTTTAGACGAGACGGCAAGCCCTTCGAGTTCTTGCTCCGACGACAGACTCTGCAAATCCTTTTCAAATTTCGCAATCGCGTACGTTGCGAATAATACCAACAAAAATATTCTAAGACGAAAAAAATCGATCAATTATAAATTCTGCGAATCGAGTAGAGAGAAATTTTAAAATATCCAACGAAACTGAATGAAAAATGTCGCGATGGTATGGAAATATTGGTGGAAACGTTCGCCGGTAAAAAAAAGAGAAATCAATTCGATAAGGACGCCGCGCTGTTTCAGAGTGCACTTTTCTGTTCATTGACACGTTACTGTCGATGAACAGCGTACGACAGAGCAAAAAAAAACGAAACGAAATTAATCGATGTCGATATTTTCTCATAGAGACTACTCATGTATATTTTGCTTTTTCTACTCTTTTACAATCGTCGATTTTTCGCATCAAATATGCATTCGATGGAGTGGATGAAATCAGGGTTGCATCGGTTCGTTCCCCGTTTGATGGACGCCCGAAAATTGGACACGTGGTTATATACGTTTATTCATATTCACTCTTGTGTCATGATTTTCTCCCCCCCCCCCCCTCCCTCGTAACAGCTGCGTCGAAATCAGCTTTCTCTTTATTCTCCAGCTTCTCTGCTCTCTGCCTCTTCGTTTTTCATCCGCTGCTCTGCTGCTGCGCTCGTATTACACGTCCGTTTGTCGAGTGCCAAAAAATCAACCCCTCTCAAGAGACAACTGAAAATAATACTGTAAAACATCCGCTGGGAAAGTGAGATGGAAAGTCCGAGTGTACGCAACGGCGGGTTGGAATGAAAATAGAATAAATGCTGCACCTGATGCAGCCTCGGTGCAGTCACCAGCGAGCATCGTACAGCATAGTCGAGTGTGACAATACACGAGGCCTTGTAACGCTCGTGTTGTACATCTGTGCCCATCATCCCTGCTTTTTCGTATTCCATTATTCATTGCTTACAGATCGAGCTATGGGCTATCTCATTCTCACTATTTTTCATTGCAAACATTTTCCATTCAAATTTGAACTTTTTCGTGCGGTCACAGTTTTTCTAATCCAGTCAAAATAATGCTTTATTTGAGCGTTTCTCAAAATTTTCAATCAGGATGAGAAAAAAAAACGCAAATTTCTTCCTCAAGATGCTCAAATCTTCCTCTATGAGGAACTATATTTTTCATTTTGGCTTCCTCGTAGAGGAAGCTTTGAGGATCGTGCATCTCGAGGAAGCAATTTGCAAATTTCAATTTGCAGCGTTTTTTGGATTTGCATTTAAATTATATTATTTCGACAATTTTTCTAGAAAGTGAAGAGGACGTACAGACTTATACAAAATATCTTACAAAATTTGCAGAAATTAGAGCGGTTGGATGATTTTTCAAAAAACTCAGATTTTCGTAAAATTCGAAAAATCATAAAATTTTAAGCGTTCAACCGATATTTTCCAAATTCAATACTAACCTTCCTAGTATGATACTCTGTTTATAAATAAAAAATTACTAACGAATCTTAAAATTTGCGAAAGTTAGAGCGTTGACACGCTTTTTTTGAAAATTTCAAAATGCCGTAGAATTTATATTTTTCTAGCAATTCCAACAAAATTCTTACCGAAAAATCCATAAAATTCACACACACACACGCATCTGGACATTTTTTCTCGATATGATTTCTCGATGTTTTGGGACATTTTAAGCACATTGATATCGAAAACTGGAAAAAAAAAATTTCACCTTCACATAGGCGTAAAAACTGAAGACTGGAGTGCCTCTTTTTTTCCACTTTAAAATTTGCCATTGATCGTGCTTTACTTGTTTCTGGTTTCGTTCGCAACTGTGGAGAAAATGTCAGTCACGCAGTCAGGCACGAATAAAAATAATGATAACAATAAATAACCAATTGCTGAAAAACGTGTCGCGATCGTGAACACGAAAATTTGTTTGTCTAATCGATGTTCTATACAACGAGATTTTATCAAAGTGTTTATAACACATTTTCAATATGTATCTCTATTCAAATGTTATAACGCGCTGAATATTCAGTATCGAGGAAACGTGATTTCGTTTGGTAATTGATACAAAAAAAGTACAGGAGACCCAATTATCTTGTAAAAATGTAAATTAAATCGATAGAGATCGACACTATTGAATCGAATTATAATTAACGCGCCGCGTTGTTCACTTTATCTGTCTTTTCCAACGAGAATCCATAATGAATCGAATCGTCCATTTTTTCAGCGAAGATAAATGTTTGCAGGGAAGAAATCATGTGAAAAGTTTGTTTTCAAATTTTCTATGCTATATCGTCTGAAAATCCAAAACTAATGAGAATCGTTTGTCAAAAGAAATATCGACAAAGATTTTTCTTCCCCTCGCATCCCTCTTGTTTCTTTTTCCCTTTTGGTTAGATTGATAGGAAAATCCAAGATTGTTCGTTTCTCACGTACGTGTTAACTCTCGCTTTGGCCCTTAGGGCAATCGCATCCGCCCTATTTTTATCCCCTCGCCTTCACCCCTTTCATTCACCTTTCTCTTCAATCTCGTTTCTCATTCATCGTGTCCAAACCGCACTTTTTCTCATTTCTCACTGCTGCTGGCTCTCCTCACCAAATCTTTTCTCTTTTTTTTTTTTTCCTTTTTCGCGTTTCCTGCTTCTCTTTCTCCATTTATTTCCCTCGAGTTGGACTACTCGCAAGCAAAATTAAGATAAAACGCGATGCTCCCAGTTGTTTCACAACATTCAGTTCCCATCTGGAGGTTTTTTTTTTTTTTCAGAATTATTTTTAACGTAGCAGTGTCGGTTTTGGAATAACCCTTCAGAATATAAATTTTGGTATATACAGTATAATAGATTATGATAAGAGAAAGATTCTGCATATAGATATTCACATTGGAAATTTCATACATTTACCATTGAGTCTTATGGGAAATCACACTTTTCATTATATTTTACAATTAATTCTTATCAATTCTTAGAAGAAATCACAGTTTTCATTGTAAAATACAATGAAATGTACAAAATCGATGTTAAATCCATAAAATTACCAATGCGAATATTTTTTTTCTGGATCTCTGTAGCCTCTTGAAAATTTGCCTGGATCTTTTTCTTATCATACATTTAAGATTGAGTGTCCTGATAAATCTCAGATTTCATTGTATTTTGCAATGAATTCTTATCAATTTTCAGGAAAAATCACAGTTTTCCTTGTAAAATACAATGAAATGTACGAAATCGATGTTAAATTCATGAAATTACCAGTGGGAATATTTTTTTTCTGAAACTCTGTAGCCTCTTGAAAATTTGACTGAATCTTTTTTTCATCATAATCTACTACTGTACCAAATTTTATTAAATTCTGAAAGATAATTCTAAAATTATTTCATTTTTAATTTATTTTTTAATTTTTAATTTTATTTATGACAGTGCTGATTTAATTCAAGCAATAAAATAAACAATTGAAGCGAAAATGACACCAATGCGAATATCTTTTTTCTGGTAGTCTGTAGCCTCTTGTAAATTTGACTGAATTTTTATCTCATCATAATCTACTACTGTACCAAATTTTATTAAATTCTGAACGGTAATTTTAAAACCGACGGTACTGGCTTAAAAATAGTTTCAATTACGAATCAATGGAGTCATTTATTTTTCTATTTCGTCCGCGTCCAATAGCCAGCAATAGTATTTTGTTGAATAACGAAAGAGAGAAAATTGGACCTGATTTTTCTAGTTTATTTATACTTTGCACGTATTTATTGAAACTGTCGCTGTATTTTTTTTGTTACAAGGAAGCAGAAGAAAAAATTGAGGGTCAATTTCAAACTGAATACTGCATGAAGCTCTATTATATCGCAGCAGGTTATTCGACGCTGACGAACACGCAGCAACGTTTTGCTGCTGCTGCTGTAGCTCTTTGAAATTCGAAGTGCTCGCTCGTAACGCCAACCCTCGATCATTAAACACCCTTGGAACTGAGCATCTTTTTCTTTCAACCCTCAATCCCACTTTTCTCCGTTTCTCTGTTTCCCTTTTCGTGGCTCTTCTCGTTTTAATCTTCTCTCAGCCTGATGACGATCCTATATAAAAAGCGATCTGCAAATAACGTTAAGAGTTACGGTATACGCTTTTAGATAGGTCGCACGAAAGGAAAAATAAAGGGGAGTAATGGCCATAGTTGGGCTGTCTGCTGTTCGTAATACGAGTCTCCAACTAAAGTCACAATTGAACGTCATCGCATTGAAATTCGAACGACTCCGAAATAACTTTCGACACCATCGATTTTATGAATAGTAACAGCAACACCATTTTGTTTTTATTTTCATTTTTATTGCCATGAGAATTATCGGATCAACGCCTTATCGGACGTTCCGTTAAATTTTAGTATTAAATTGGAAGGAATTACGATTTATCAGTTTTTTAATTATAATTTTAAAATAAAATGTATTTTTCGTAAGTTTTTTTTTTTCGAATTTTATTGATAAAAAATTTTATAATCCACGCGTGATTCGTTCCAACTAGCTGGGGAGGAAAAAGCTCGGAACGATCAATCTGAACAGAAGAAAGAGAAAAAATTGGAGGCGAGCAAAAAATAGCACATCATTCCGTACAATTTTCAAAAAGTGCTTAATCATTCGTTGCTAAATTGAAAAAGTTTAAATCACTATTTTTACTTGACGCATAATTTATGACGAAGATATGAGAAAGTATGGGGTGCGCAAGATTTTTCTATACTTGAAGTAATCATTGACAGAGGCGTTAGTCCCTGATTCGCGTTTGATTATTCGAATTGATTTTATTTTATTTTATTTTTTGGGACTTGCCTGTTTTGGTTTTTGGATTTTTTTGTATTTTATCTGATTTATTTTATTTTTGAGGGCTGCCTACCACCCTCGTATCCAGCATCATTCAACAATGCATGTTTTGGAAGGGATTTTAGTTTCTATCGATCTTGAAAGAGTCTTTGGAATGTTTCATAAAACTTTGAGGCCGGAAAGCACGAACTAACCCATCTGCTGGTGACGTATACGTCGAACGATTCCTTTTAAACGATCAATGGAATCTGAATGAATTAGAATTTCTGATCGGAATGGGTCACGGGCTCTTTAACTTGCAATGCAAGGTGCTCTTCAACGTTCCATCCTCTATATTCACGGTCCTTAAAAAGGGTAGAAATGCCGTGGTGAGAAGCGACGAGTACAGAGAGAAATGAGAAAGAGCGAGAGGGACAAGATCGAAGACAGAATGCATGACGTAGGATTTGAGTTGATGGCTCACAGAACCAACCGAGCAGGGTACTAGAAAGGAGGAAGGGCATCGACTTCCGGATCATTCGAATTCGGGCCGATAGAGCGTGGACCAACGAAGGGTGGCCCGATTGAATATTCTACCAGGGCTCGAGAGTCAGGGAATACAGGCTGGAATAGCTGGATCAAACTTTTTTTTCCGCCTGGACTCTCGACCTGCCGCCCCATTTACTGGCCAACTCAAAATATGTTTTTATTTTTTTTATCTTTTATTTTTTATTTATGTATCGAATTGGCAACAATATTCTGAAGCGAAAAGTCTGTAGCCACTTATTTCTACGAGGCACCGTTCTGGAGATGTGAATTATTTAAGAAATTACCAGTCAGGTGCGTGGATAAAATATACGTGGTGGGGTAAGAGGTCACGCCTCCAGCCGCTCCGCGCGACCGATTGGCGCAAGAGCAAGGACGCTACGGAGGCCACGCCCACAAGAATAGTCACTCCGGCGGCTGATTGGGTGTTTACTCATGCTCTGATATCTCGTTAACGGTTCATCGTAGCGAAATGTGACAAAGTACATTTTTGTTTTTATAATGCCACGTGCCAACGACATTTGATTTTTTTTTCAATTTTAAATTAAAAAAAAATCCGATCATATTTTTCACTGCATCGAATTTCACTCGTCACATCCAGAGATATTCGTACATTCGATATCTGCATATTGAAATTTCCATCAGGGTAAATATCGGTTTATCGAACCGTGTGAGCTTTGCAGAGTAGCCAAACATGCAGAAAGAAATGACAAACTTTGATCCACACAAGCTCTTTGAAATGTTTTGTTTATCAACCCCCACGAAGCCTGACTTTCGTGTCGATAGTCTTTGTAGCAGTGCTACATCAAAAGTTGTGAAATGAAAATTTTTACTGTAGAGCTCAAATTTATTTTCAGTTAAATGAATTCGAATCAAACATTCAAAATAATTGGTTGAAAAAAAAAATCGTGTTCGAATAAATTCTTGGGAAATTATCATTTTCATTTTCATCTTTCTCGTGTGTTTTCGCAAAAGGTATATAAATGAAAAAATAAGAAAAAAAAAACAAAAATGGACAATTGCGTATCTCTGATGAAGAACCTTATGGCCGAAGGGTTCCCAGGGTGGTTTTTGGGCTCGGAAAATATCTCGTCTCTAGCGACAATGCTGATACACAGAAGCCACAGAAGACAGGAAAAAATAAAAGAAAATTAATGACAGACATGCTGCGCGGCTTCTTCATGAAAGGAGAGAAAAGAGAAAATGTGACTGAAAAAGCTTTCTATGGAAGGGATAAAAATGGTGCAGAGGGAAAAGTGAGAATAGAGGATGCGTAGACTGTGCGAGTACAGCGCGTCCTATCGATCCTCAAACGCGAGAGTACGCAACTCTCCGGAGAGGTTTAAAACGCTCAATGTCGAAGCTCGTCTTACCCACTGAGCCAAAAATCCTGATTTTGCCCAAATTTCGTCTCAGTTAATTTTTTTTCCCAATTACTGAGCAGCACCTAATCCTTTTTTTTCCATTTTCTGTTTCAGGTAAATTACACGAGCCAACCATTGAGCATTGGTATGAATTTAAAAAAACAAAAATTTGAAAATCTCATCAATCAATTTTTGAGTAAGTACCAGGACTGCAAATTTGAATTGTCAAAGGGGAGGAAATTTTTTCAAATTCAATGTTAATCAATAAATAAATCAGAAAACAAAAAAAATATGGAAAGGATGGGTAAGATAATGCAAGAACATTTAACATATTCAAATCGTTTCTCAAAGATTTGTGTCATCGACTCAACTTGATCAGCTCGCAACAGACTTTTTGTTTAATTTATGAAAAAATGTTCTGGAATTTGAGCACTTTGTTCACTTCTTGTTCGTTCTTTGTTCGTGGATTAATAGATTTTTCCTTTCCGACATTTCGTATACTTAATCTCAATGAAATAATTCCAAGTGAACTTTAGTAGAGGCTGATTAAAAATTTATCAGATATGTACGTAAGTTGCTGGCGAGCTTTTTCGTCTTCTTTGGCTCTCGATTACTTTTCCGTGTATATAGATACTCATTATTCCTTTTCTTTTACGGTCTCGTCGTTACGAATTTATATTGGATTAAGGGAACCGAGCGTGGGGTTACAGCTGGCTCTTAATACATTATATCCTTGGCGATAAAACGACGAAAGGCAAGTAAGAGCGAGCAGATAATAAATCGGTATAAATTTTTTCGAGAGAGACTTGGGGAGAGTTCATGAAACACGAAAAATCTTTCATTGCCCAGGATCGTTGAAGAATAATTGCTCGGGGATATGGATATCGTTTTTTTTTTTTTAAATTTATCACTATCGACTTTAGTCGAAATTGTTTTTTTTTTTTAAATCATTTTGAGAAAAAAATTTGACATGCAAATAACAAAGCTTAAAAAACGAGGGTGGTGGTGCACAGAGTACCACCTGTTATGACTCGTCATGGCTTGTGATTTCCGGTTGTGGCCCTGACCTACAAGAAAAGGAAAAAAAACAAGAGAGGGAATGAGAGGGAGAGAGAGAGAGAGAAAGAGGAAAAAGGATCGAGTCAGATATAGAGATCGACCGAAAGAGTCAAAGTGAATAGAAAGGGATGAAAAAGAGGGTTGAGCGCATGGAAACTGTCCCGGATCCCCATGGCAACAGAACAACCCTCTCACCTGCTGAGGTACAAATGCTAGAGCCAGCATTCCAGATTCGACCTTCGCTGCTGTTCTTCTGTTATGTCTTCAGGGACTTTTCCACCCTGTTGGATAACGGAAAATATTTTTTTCTTTCCAAAATAAGAATAAAAAGCTTTTCGACAAAAAATCTCGACGTCAGAGAACTCGAAGCAGTCTGGAGATTTTTTTTGTAAATATTCCAAACTATAAAATTTAGTTTTTCAAATAATCCAAACGATTTTTGCTCGAGTCACAATTATTTCGCATCAACGTAATACTGTCGGTTTTCAAATTACCGTCCAGAATTTTATAAAATTTGCTATAGTAGTGGATTATGATAAGAAAAAGATCCAGTCAAATTTTCAAGAGGCTACAGAGATCCAGAAAAAAAATATTTGCATTGGTAATTTCATGAATTTAATATCGATTTCGTACATTTCATTGTATTTTACAATGAAAACTATGATTTTTCCTGAAAATTGATAAGAATTCATTGTAAAATAAAATGAAATCTGAGATTTATCATAACACTCGATGTTAAATGTATGATAAGAAAAAGATCCAGTCAAATTTTCAAGAGGCTACAGGGATCCAGAAAGAAAATATTCGCATTGGTAATTTCATGAATTTAAGATCGATTTCGTACATTTCATTGTATTTTACATTGAAAACTGTGATTTCTCTTAAGAATTAATAAGAATTCAATGTCAAATACGATTAAATCTGAGATTTATCATAAAACTTAATGTCAAATGTATCAAACTACCAATGCGAATATCTTTTTTCTGGTTCTCTGTAGCCTCTTGAAAATTTGACTGGATCTTTTTCTCATTATCATCTACTGATGTACCAAATTTAATAAAATTCTGAACGGTAATTCTAAAACCGACAGTACTATCTTAATAATAATATTTTCGAATAAAGATGCATTTTTCCAACAGCATACTTGCAAATATCTGACTCGATTCCATAGGACAACTATGGCAAATATTTTTGCTCAACTTTTCGAGCTCCAAACTATTTTTTGCGATACATCTCACTTCAACCTGCTTTGGGCGAGAGTTTGAATTCTTCTGCAAGTTCCTAAGATATTTTTCCATCTTACGGTTATGAGATCGTATTACACGCCCAAAAAGCAAGGGGCGTGAAAGCAGTGTTGGACGTAAAGTTTGCTCAAAAGTTAAATGGAGCTTGCGCGACTTTGGGCATGTTCCTTTCATGGTTGTTGCTTTCTCGCCCTCACCCTTTCCCATCCTCCTGTCATACCCTCCGAGTCTTTTCTCCCGTCGTACCCTTCCCCTTCCTCTCCCCCCCCCCCAGGCTGAAATATGACGAGACTGACAGGGAGACCCGACAAGAAATTGTGTGCTCAGCAGAGATCCCAAGTAGATAAGCCTCATCATGATCAGACACAATTTCAAACGAGTTCATTGAATCGACACAGACACTGGAGAAATGCATCGGAGCTGAAACATCATCCTTTTAATCATAAGAAGTCGCCATCAATGAGCAGTAGATTGATTCAAAGAATTTTGACATCGAGAAAAGTGTCTCGATGGCCATGGATTATTTTTTTCAGCGATCCTTCACTTTCCCTATATATAAAAAAAGAAAAAGCTCATGCACAAAGAGTGTAAATGGCTGTTAACGACTTTGGTAATTGTGAAATATAATTGACCCTTAATAGTCACACCTCCAGATTGTGATGTAATAGTCATGGGGGGTGTTATCAACCCCACTCACTTTAGAAGGCGATAAATACTTGAAAAATCGTAAAAAATAAAATAAAAATACTGCAACGTATTTTGAATCCTTGAGTAACGACCATAATGATTATATCTAATTGATGCAATTTTCAATATATAAAAAATGTCGAAAAAAAAAAATTCTGCAAAAAT
This sequence comes from Hyposoter dolosus, assembly GCA_963921915.1. Lineage (NCBI taxonomy): Eukaryota > Metazoa > Arthropoda > Insecta > Hymenoptera > Ichneumonidae > Hyposoter > Hyposoter dolosus. The sequence continues at coordinate 2,731,231 of OY998139.1, forward strand.
GACTTTTTTTTACAAAAAATTATGCAGAAATTCTTATTTTTAATAAATTAAAAAAAAAAAAAATCGTTTCATAAGTCTTAAATAGCAAGCTTTCAGGTGGGACTGATAAGTTCCATTCTCTCAAAATTTCTATTGCGTATCGTCGGTCGAAAGCAGCTGGGGTAAAATTAACCTCATGCGAGTATTGAGGGTTAATTCCACTTTATAAATTAACGTGAAAAAATAATCCAGGCCCATTTGAATGACTTAGACTGGGCGTGTATGTGACATTCGTGCTTATGAGTAAATATACGTACAAGGCTGTCACATCCACCATGTTTGAACACTTGTACATGCCTCTATGTATCAACAAATATACATAATGAATATATACATTGAGTGTACACAGCAAAGCTTCTACTGTTGCTAACCTGCTCACATATACACACATGCATGGATATATCAATTTATACAGATATAGTGTACGAGAAGCCAGAGGAAATGAATACGACAGTAATTTCATACGTAGATGCAACAAGTGTGAACACAGTAGGTAAAGCCTTTCCTATACAGACGTGTGTACAAAATACATACATGTATAGTCCCCGAAGAGCTTCCAACGGATAAGCGAGAGAAACACGTAGATAGTGGGATACGTTACCTCTCATTTCTTTGACAAACGACACAGACATTAAAATAAATGTGAATGCGATATTTTATTAATTTATTTGGTAACAATCTTACAAGCAAATAAATAAACTGTAAAATTCACATTTTATTTTTATAGATTAATTTCTAATGAAATATTTATTACTTACTCAACTTTTGACAACTGACTGGCAAGATTTATTTTTGGCAATCACCGTTTGATTGGCTCGCCTTTCGTGCATGTATGTCCGAGTATTTAAGATCGTGGTCAAGACACTGGGTCCAAGTGACACGTTAGTCAAGTAGGCTCAAAATAATACACTCGTGTGACTCTTGAAAATCATTTTGGCGACGTTACTTCGGGATGTCCCACCTGTTTTCTCTGGCCTGTCGACAAGATTTATCACTCGCGCTTCTCTTATCCACGTGTGGCAACACCGCGGCATTCGTACCCGCGTTACATCTTCAGACGTTTAACCAAAAGAGCTGCGAAGCAATAAAGAACATTTTCTACAACATTTCTGCTGAATGAATAAAAAATTCAATAAATTGTTTTGCCGTGACGAAATTAAAAATTGATTCACTAACGAAAAATGAATTTTTAATTTTTTCATTCGTTATTCGGTTCGGATCATCGCTAGCTCATCGTCTCTTTGCTCGGTTTATCATGCAACGAAATACTTTACTGCTGCATTGCTGTCCGCAACATTCTGCGGTTTTAGAGATTTCGTGGACATCGTACCTCGCGGTTGTCGTCGTGGTTTTCCGACTCACGGCTTTCTATTTCGGTTTACTTGAGAAGCGGAACTCGTCGCGTGCCTTCTAATCTTCTTATTTTCAAAAAATCGTTGCAGAGGAATACTCGTATATACACGAACTCTTTCATTTCACTTCGACTGCCCGAAACCGCGCGAAGAGAAAAAAAACATTGATCGACTATTCTTATATTTGGCCTAGATTTTTTTTTTTTTTCATTTTCATTTTCCACACTATTTCTACTTCCGATCGTTTGGATTTATAACAAATGTCAAAGCTCTGTAACGAATTTTCATTTATTAAAACTTCCAATCAACGAATTATCCAAATTTTTTCGTAAATATTTATTTATCGATCCAAAAAGTTGATATTCGTGGCTCAAACAAAAAAATATGAATTTATGAATTTCTTATAAAAAATCCTGTACTGGGATATATGTATAAATATACTTTGTGTATTTATAAATTCGTATATATAGCTCATGCGGAATAGACGTGATAATATTTGGGTGCGAGGCAAGCAAGGGGTTTGTTTATATATATATATATATATATATATTTTTTTTTTCGAGGCTCATTATAGGGAGGAAGGGGAGAACGCCCAGAAGCGAGTCAGTGTCCTCATCGTATTTATTCAGTCGCTCCAAAGTAGCCATTGAGTCGAGTGTATTGAAAAATATTAACGTCATTGAAAATTCGTCATTCGTTAACGTGTGCAAACGTCACAACCAACATTTAAAAAATATTAATATCATAAAAAAAATCAAGTGTACAGTGATTCGTAATTATAAACATTTGGAATATAAAAATAACAACGTCAATAAATGTTTATGAAAAAATGTGACAACAGTGACAAATATGTTTCATTATCTTCGAACAACATCATGGAAAATTTTAACTTGGCTCAATCGAACGAATCAAAAGTTTCAATGAGTTGAACTTTAATCTATTTTGTAAAATGCATTTGGTTTATTTTTAACAATAAAAATTAATTGAAACTTTGTGGTGGAAATTTAAATTCGATAGAAAAGTTGAATGAATATTGGAGTGGGCAAGGGAAAAGGGTAAATAATCCATTTACTGGAATTAAAGTGCATCTGGCTGGATCACGTTGTCGAGGTAACATCAAATTTAAGTAGGTATATGTACTTTCGGTGAAAGGGGTTGAATGTATATTTGAATGGTATTCAAATGGTGCAGGGAAGCGCGTATTCGATTATTACACAATCCATTCTGATGGCTCGATTCTTCAGACAGTTCGTCGACCCTCGGCTGAGTATTGCTTACACTTTTTTTTTCACACCACCGTCTTTAAACTTTTATCACCGATCCCCAAGTGCCTCGTAATCCTTCTTATTAAATTGAAACTTTCACCATTTCACTCTATTCGGGAAAATGAATTTTTTACCTCGGTCACTTTTTTACATTTATTCAAAATCACTAAAGAATTTAATTGAAATTAATAATATGTCAGAGTAAAAAATAATAGTATTAAAAATGACGATCCCTTTTTAACCGAAAAATGAGTTATTTAATTTTCATCATTTCATTTGGCCTTACATTGAATTTTTTTAAGATTATTCTGCAAATCGTGAGCAAAGTTTTGCAAAATTGAATAAAACTAACTTTTGAACTGAAATGCTTCGTTTTTTTTTTTTTTTCATTCATCTCAGCAATTATGATAACATTGGAATATTGAAGCGAGTGTTTTTCGTAATCCAGGGAGAGAGAACCTCCTGATTACTGTGAGCAACGTGCCCCATTTCATTATATAGTCTCCCTTGAGAATACCACGAAATCCTGTACGTACGAATGAGAATGCTGATGCAAGGTTCGAGCTTTTACTCTGCTCTTCGTATATTGAGCATATTCAGCTCGTTCTATTTTTCTGTGCGGATATTAGAGAGCTTGAAATGTTTTCAGTAACTCGTGATAACCATTTTGTGAAGATACAAAAATGCACAACACTTTAGCATTAAAATTTCACCTCGTCTGACCAAACACAGCTTTTTCTACTCTAGAATATTTTTCCTAATTTTTTACAATTTTTTCTTCTCTCTTGCGGTCTTTTGAATTTTCCTGACAGAAAAATAAGTTGAGGCAATTTTTATTATTTCCGAATTATGCAGACAAGTGAATGACAAATATTGCTGGAGAAATAGAAAAAAAAAAAAAAAAAATAGAAATAGATTTAATTGAAATATTCAGAAAATTTGCAGCAAGAATTTTCGGGAGATTCTTGGGGACCAGCTGGATAACTATAAATACATATCTGCACATTCGAGGCATCGATCCGTCGGTTATTAATTTTGTACTCGTAGTTTGACTTGTCGGAAGAACCGAAGTGGATCTCGTCTTTAGATCTCGGGATGCGGAAAGCCGCCTTAACCGAACAAAGAATATATAACGACGCCGCGGTTCTCGCAGTCAGCACTTTGCTCTCAAATCGTGCAATTAATCACGAAGCCTTTGCAGTTTATACGGAGATCGCCTTACGAGGCCAACTTGGCGCTCATTTGCTCTCGTTCCATGTACATTGGATTTTCCATGTCAAATAACTCGCCGCAATAATTACGTCAAATATTTTGAAACTATCTTAAAAAAAAAATAATAATAAAAAAAAAAAAAAATCGATTATTCATCAGGGAAAAAATCGTGAAGGAAAAGTTTTCAATTATTTTTTTCCCCATCTCGCGCAGTGCGAAGACTGTGTCAGTTTGGCTCGAAGCTTTGAGTCGACCTGTACACGCAAATAATCTCTTGCACATCCCTCGTCGTCAGTGATATGGCACTTGATTACTTCGTGAACGAAGCAAAGACTCGTCTAGTTATGAGAGTCGATTCCTTGCTCATTGGTTATATAAAACGACGTGTCACGGGACTTTCTCGAAAGGGGATATAACTCGGCTGATTATCGTCAAGATTTTCTCGCGTGAAACGAGCCAGCAAGGCGCGCAGAGTAAGCACATCAAATGTATATCTGCTGCTGCTGGCTCATCCAGCATCTTTATCGTCCTTTCGTCTTCATCCTCAGACTTATTCTCCTCGCAGGCTCGTGCTTCTCTCTACTTTTCTACGTGACACACGAGGTCGTCGCTACGACACTCTCGGGCCTCTCGTTACGAATTCTCCAGAAAGTCGAGACTTTTCAAACTGAAATTGGAGCGACGTGGCAAATATACATCAAGCCTCAAAAAACTGTACTAGCAGCAAATTTATATTTTTTTTCTACTTTCATTCTAGTTTGTTGTGCAACGAAAATAATGAATCTATCCTCGCTTCTCTGAATGTACAAATTCGTGAAATTTCAATAAATATTATATTTTTGCTTCTTCATAGAGGAATAAGCTATGAAACGGTGAACATTTTTTTTCCCAGTTTTCAATGTCAATGTGCTTAAAAGGACCCAAAACATCGAAAAATCATATCTAGAAAAAATGTCCGGATGTGTGTGTGTGTGTATGTTCTGGCACTGTAAAATTCAAACGTTCGTAACTCGAGAACGGTTTGAGCTACAGGGCTCCCATTTTGCACAAATGTTAATCTATACAAGCTCTTCATTCTCTGAGAATTTTGTTGGAATTGCTAGAAGAATACGAATTCTACGGAATTTTGAAATTTTCAAAAAAAAGTGTCGACGCTCTAACTTCCGCAAATTTGAAGATTTATTACTAATTTTTTTTTTTATAAATAGAGTATCATAATAGAAAGGTTGGTGTTGAATTTGGGAAATATCGGTTGAACGGTTTAAATTTTATGATTTTTCGAATTTTACGAAAATCTGAGTTTTTTGAAAAATCGTCCAACCGCTCTAATTTCTGCAAATTTTGTAAGATTTTGTGTGTAAGTCGGTACGTGCTCTTCACTTTCTAAAAAAGTTGTCGAAATTATATAATTTAAATGCAAATCCAAAAAACGCTGCAAATTGAAATTTGCAAATTGTTTCCTCAAGATGCTCGAGATGCACGATGCTGAAAGCTTCCTCTATGAGGAAACCAAAATTAAAAATATAGTTCCTCACAGAGAAAGATTTGAGCATCGTGTTATAATTTGTGCAAATAAATAAAATGGAAAAACTTTTGGAACAAGATTGAAAAAAGTAAATAAATTTGAAGGGCAAAGTTTAGTGCACGTAAGACATTTTTCTTGCTGGTGATAAATTCCACGTGTGGGTAGAGTCTCGTATTTTGGGATGCTCTCGAAAGATTTCAAGAAAGAGTCAAAGTCTGGGGCGTGGAAACGTTCGATATTCATGCTCGAGTGCTCGATTACCAGAGAGCCAAAGGGGTTTCTTCCTTTTCTTTCCTCCATTTTCTTCTTCTGCTGGACTTTCTTCCGCCTTTTTTTCTATTTTCATATTTCTCGCATGTATTTTTTTTCCACCCTCTTCCCGTTCTTTTGGTCCGCAATGCAGCGATCTCCTTCGACGCTGGGAGGATGAGCAATAAATCGAAATCCTTTTTCCTCTCTTCCTGCTTCTGTCTCGCTGCCTTTTTTTCCGAGACGGTGAAATTTTTCACGAGCCGACTGTAGCCAAAAGCTTCAATTTCTTCTACTCCGTCATTCGTTTTTTCGTTTTTCTATCGCGCATTCCTTTCTGTCTCGCACACTCTTCCCTCAAGTTCGCGGTTTAATCCTTTCGATGGAAATACTCAATGTTAACTGAAGTAAAAACGATGCGAGTTAAAAACACGATCGTCGTTCTCCTTCTCCCTTCCCCTTCCTTTGTCACTCGAAGACACAAAGTCATATGGAAGACAGGACAAAACTTTAGCTATTGTTCAAACTTTCCAGAGTACAATGACTTTTCGTCTGCAATAATAGTTGAAAAAAAAAAAGAAAAAAATATTTTCTGCTGACAGTTTTATTTTTCTCTCGTCCCTTCGGTCTGGCTTTATCGAGTGGGCTTCGACCGCGATATTTCCAACACGAAATAAATAGGGAAAGTGTGAAATATTTATGAGAACTAAATATAAAAGGCAATTCTTTTTTTTTTTTATAGAAAATTTACAAAAATGGACGTTCGATATTATTTTTAAAAAAATGGTCATTTAAATTCCATTTATTTCCATACGATAAATGAATGAGATTCGATATTGATGGTATCCGGTGGTTATTAATCTCTTTGAGGTTTAATATATATAGGGAAACTATAAGATTTCGATGCAAATTTTAACGTACCGCTGGTGTATAACTTTCCAAAAGTTTATTGACCTCCGGATATAAAAGTTTAGTAGATGCGGGAGCTTTTTTCTTTTAACCTCATCCCTCGGTTATCCTTCACCTGCGCTGTTTATACGCTGGTGCATCTCGTTACAAAAATATTCGCTCGGTATGCATACGGGCGAGTCATTTCTTGTAGCCGAGAAGGCGAAAAACTTATTTTTGAACTTTTCACATTACGATCAGGTCGATAACTGTATGTACTACATAGAACTATGGACTGTTTGATAGATCGCTGGATTTCTAATGAGAAAGAAGATTTACGATGAAAACAATTATTTTTGCGATGACGATAAAAATGCGACAATCATTTTTTTTTTTTTTTAACGAATGTTGAATTTTGTTGATAAAAATGTTATCCGCTGTAGACCGTCACAATTGGACCGATCGGGTATTGAGTTTGCGCGGAAAAACCAAAATTTTCAACTGTTTGAGGATCGTAAAGAAAATAATCCGAAGCTGTGGTAACAAGGAAGCAAGGACGAGAAAAGAGTGTACAGGATCGAGGAAAAAGCACAAAGTGAGACGAAACCTTTACGATCCACGTGCACGAAGTGTCTGGAGCGCCTTAGAACGAAAGTTTAATAGAGCGAACTTTATATACGTGATTCAGCGAAGAGAAGAAAAAAAGGATAGTTTATGGGGTTGAAAATACAGTGATTGGCCCCTTAAAGAAGGGAAAACGCGAGTTATCGAGGAAGTGTGACAATCCTTAGAGCTGGCCAATCATTGTCAGGAGTATGAAATTTATTTAATAACTGCGAACATACGCGATACAGGACGATTTAAAAAAGGACCTGAAAATTTTTCAAAGTCCACAAAATAGAACCATTTCGTTATTGAATTTTCATTGATTTTTTCGGTTCATTATAATTTGCAAACAAATGGAATCTCCAAAGCTTTGTACGCAGTTTTTGGAATATAAAGAATTTATAGAAAAATTGTTGCACGAGAAAATGGGAGCAGGGAGAGCGAGAGAAAAAACAATGGAGAATATAAAAAAGAGAGTAGGTTTGGTATAGAGAAGAGAAAAATGTCGTTAGAAACGTTTCATATATCGGCTGCACATATCAGGGTGAGACACATAGCGTATACAGAATCTGCTTATGTTTTATACGATACTTTTGTCGCTGGTATACGTAGAGAAACAAATAAAGTACAATCGTACGAGTGCACAAAACCTGTGGTTTCGCCATTCCATTTTTCCCTCCTCTCTCTCTCATTCTCTTCCCTTTATATTGTACATAATATCGCACATGCGTTTTATATGTATAGAGTAGTACAAGTACGAGGCTGCTTTTATATGTTGATACTGAGAGCTCAGACACGCGGAATGCTAAGAGAAAAATTCGAAACTCACGTTTTCATATACGCTCGTATGAAGAAAAAGTCAATAATTTCCATATCGACGGGACTCCATCGAATCGGAAATAACATGTAGGAGCACTGAATATTCTTAAATCGATGTCCAATGTTTACGGGAAGAGTGTCGATAATATAAAATTCTTTCGTGTAATCCTAATTCCTTTTAATATTCAAATGAGTTTATTATAATTAATTTTTGGATTGAATAATTGATCGGAGAAAACTTGGAAATGGGAAGAGCAAATAGACGTGAATATTCGGAGCTCTATTTTTGTTACGATCGAGCCAAACGCTTCGACGGACGAACACCTACTGCCTGATTTGGGTGATAATCATTATTCTCTTTGTTTCGAGAATTGTCGTTTCTACGAGCACACACATATCCATCCATACATATTGTTCGTGGGCCCACCATTCACTCATAACATCCTGTCCACGCGGTCCATTTTGCCCCATAATCCATACGTACAGTGGATTTTCTTCAAAGTGGTGAGTTTGCGCCACTTTTGAATGCCTGTGAGGCTTCCGGTAGATGCAACTTGGAGCGGAACCCATGAAAAATGGTGGCTCAATCCCATGAGTCGAAATTGGCACATGAGAAGTAACCCCGTTGGACAAGAACAAGTTTGCTTCGGCCTGGAATGGATTCGCGTGGAAATGTTTTGCTGGTCAGACCAGTCGCTTGTGGCTGGTTGTCGTGATTGTCTTTCATGTTCGTGGACTGGCTCGTGCCATCCGTTTTTTTCTGAAGACTATATGGTGAAACAAAGCCGTTGCGACGAGTGACGGCAGAGGAGCAGGAAAAGCCCGCGCGGATAGAAGGGGCTTAGGCAAAAGAGCTTCGTTGTGCGGGTACCCGGATTTGTGGAGGATGAATTCCAACACGTCCCACGCCCTCGTCGCCACGTGAAGAAAAAAAAAACGTTCCAGCCTGTTACACCGAGAGTAAAAAAAAAAGAATAATAACCAAATGCCTGCGATGAAGCAATTTTATGCAAGACTGATGCTCATTCGATTAGCAATGATTGGTCAATGAAAGATTCAAACTTTTCTCGCTGCACCGATTGATTATCCAAATCCGTGTCATATGGCGGAGGCTATTCGTTCGATGGCGATTATCCACAAAACCGGAAGACGATCAGACTTCATAGGCGATAAAGTCTATTCGACATCGAATCAATGAATCAATTCTATCCATCAACCTGTATGGCAATTCGGATGGAACCGCATTTGCCGAATTTGTACTGTACTTGTAATTCGACCCTATTCCCGATCAAGTATTCATAAAAGGGAGAATTGCAGGGAGCTTATTCGAATGGTAGTGGTCAGGATGCTTTGATGATTGAAACTAGCTGCTTCTATCCGGCTGATCAGTCAACATGATATCAAAAGCATTCCCTCTTGCAGAGCAACCAAAACCACAGATGCCGGTCAATCCTCACCGCGGATTTGGTTCAAGCGAGCTGGAACCTGAGCCAAAGGGAAGCAGGCAACGGGATGTCTATACAACCCACCGATGGTTCGCTGGCAAGAGTCTCATAGAATCTGTCATTGAAAGTGCCAAAAGGTTTCCAACAATGGAGAATGAATTTTCAGGTGCAAGTGGTGAAATTGGTGGTAAAATTGGACCCAGGGATGGGCAGACACTGTGGAAAGCGTTGTCGTAGTCGTTGTCGTCTTCGTCGACGTCAAGCCAAACGTTGGTCGACGCGAGGGACAGTGTGTATGGATCTGGATGCTTCTTGCTGGCAACATGCCATACGAGCAAGTTTTCCCAATCGTCCTCCTTCACCGACGACCTCCTTCCCTTTTATTCCTCAGGGCATTTCCTACATAAATATATATATTCGCGGTACTTGGTATACGCTCGCTCTTGACGATATATTTCTACAAACAGCCTGCTCCGGTAGTATTGGAGAATTGCAACGAGCATGCGGCCTCCAACATGCGAAGCTGCGTTGTAAAACTTGTCATCCCTTGGCATCCACGATATACGAACTCTCGCTTCTCTGCTTCCATTTGGGCAAAGCCGAGCGCAAACATCTCCGATGGATTCACCAGTTTTGTCAAGAGCTATCCCAGGACCAGTTCCAGACTCATCCTCTCTCTTGCTTTTCCCTGCTTTCTCCTCCTGAGATTCGTGAATGGACGAACCAAGCTTTCCACAATGAGGTTTTCAGATTGCCAAACTCTTTCCTCGTGAACAATACCCACGGAATCTTGGTCCCGATCGTCTGACCGCGATGATTGCCAGTCTCACCTTTAAACCAGCCCCCTTTTCTTTTGGCGAAATAAGTAACAAAACGCCTGCTAATGGATAGTGTGGGCGTCCTCGTGTATCACCAGCGGATCACGTTTTTTCTCATTTGTTTTTCGGACCTACCAGGCCTATTAGCCAAAGCCGGAAGCCAGCAAAGAAATTTCTACTATTTCCGGCAATCTCGATACTCCACGATCTTTACTGGGCCAAAAATAGCCCCGTGCACGAGCAACACTTCCAAAAGGAGACTGAACAAAGACAACGAGTAGGTATGTTCCATTTGATGATTCCCGATGCCATACGGAAACAGGAAAACACGGCTGCTGGTCGTTGTTTCAACGTTGATAAACATTTGGGAGATAGCGCAGTCGGTGGAATTTTGAATATGGACAAAGAAGCCACGAGCCGCGGAGGAAGAAACATGATAACCGTAAAAGTCCGGAAAGCAGCATGATTGCAAGGCGGATAGTTTAAAAATTAAAGAGGCATGAACCAGTCTGACTGGTTGGTTAAAACGGTAGAATTGCGTGGACGACGATGACAGTGACGGTGGTGAGTTTGTTCAGGGTCCGAACAAACAGTAGGGATGTGTACCCTGCGGAAACTTTGGTAAGGACGTACACATCCGAGTTGCAGATCCTCTCTCTCGTCTCTCGTCTCTCCTTTGCATCCCTTTCGCTTTCCATCGTTGCATCCGCTTTCTCTCTTTCTCGGTTTGGCTGCTCCGGAGGCTTTTGCTATTCAGGATTCTCCGCACACATACATATACAAAGTCTCTGGTCGTGTTATGGTTCGGCAGGACTGCATCGGCTACCAGAAGCATCATGTAGTAGTATACCTTGTTCCGGCTTGCTCCTGATGATGATGTTTAGTAGCTTAAGTCGTTGGATCCTCTAAACCCTTCTGCCAGTTTCTAGCCCTTCCAAGATTCCATGTTCCGCTGGAGCACACAAGTCCATTGGAGCTTGGTCACGAGAGAGGGAACTGCATTATCGATAATCCAGCTGCAGTTGACAATTGATACGGATCCGTGGACTATGAATCATCGACCACGTTGAATCACAGCGCGATTCTCTGTTATAGCAGAAGACTTGTGGAGAAACCCATCCGGCAACTATTATATCCAGAAACGGCTCAATAACCGCTTCGTTACCGACGTGTATACGCGGCCGGGACTAGAACAATCCTGATTATCGAAGCTCCGATCGGAAGCGGCGATGTTACCTCGACGAACGGATTTGTTCAACATCCAGGTAGCTGCTGCTGCGGCTATTAGCTTTTGCCATTGTCGAACAAATGTAAGCGATTATCGGATTGGAGAATGATCGCAGATTACTGCTGGGATATCGGAGGACTCGTGCTTGTGCGGCTTCCAAACGGCTATGGCTGTATTCCGCGGGTCGGGAATCAGAGAAAGAAAAAGGATTCCTTCGGGATTTCGCCTCTGAGATATTACCGCGTTAAATTTGAGAACGTGGAATATTAACCCCATGATCCTCAGTCGATTCTACCCGATGCGGACACTTTCAATACCCCTCACAGTGCTACGTCTCATTAACCGTTAACTTTAAATCCCACGCCCTTTCTCCCTTCGTTCTCCCGTTGTTTATCCTTTTACCGCATTTTTGACTAATTTTTTGACTGGAAGCAAAATTGTCTCAGGCTCACGTGATCCTGCATTGAAAAACGAAAAGAACAAGTCCAAGTTGAATCCTTTTTGTTGAATTTTAACGGAGTTATGAATTTTTCAAAATTCGGGTCATTTATGACCCCAGGTTACCGGAATAGGTAAAAAAAAAATAAAGTTACCGTTCTAGGGTTAATCCAGTAGTTTCACATTTTATTTGACCTTTGCTGTACTTGAAAACTTTCCAGAAAAAATTGTTGCAATGTCCTCGATCTTGGAGCCTAAAAACTTTGCTTTTTTCAGAATTGCATCTCCTTAACGAGGCAATCAATTCTTTAGTGACAAAGTACAGTCGCTGCCAAAACATTTAAATGCTACTCTGGCTCAAACGTTACTCGCGTATATTATTCAAATCTAGATGCAGGCGAACGTTATCCAATTAATATACATAATACATTTAATTCAGGGACGTTAATAAACTCTGGAATAATCGTGGACGTGCTCATGCTATTACTATATCGTTTCAAATTAATAGCTCTTTACTCCGGTCTCCGCTAACTCCTCCGCCTTACCCTGAAAACAATAATAACACAATTCTCTACTTATCTCTCTCTCTCTCTCTTCGTCCACATCACTTCTGAAAATAGCGCCTGGTGTACGAGGGGCTTTTGGAATAAACCATTGTACCACGCTCTCATCCTCGTTATAACGTAAATTATTATCCCCCGCGCCGTTGAGTATTATAATTCGGCTTGGATATTTCACCACGTCGTCCAGTAGAAAACTGAGACGGGCGAGTCAGTCGGACGTTTTTCATCCCCCTGGGAAAAAGCCACGTGGACACGGACCGTGCACAAAAAAATGACGAAAAAAAACCGATAATAGTCTATGGGATTAAAGTTGAACGTAAAACGACGATGAGTCGTTGGTGAATGGCACAAAAAAAATTAGACAATTTTTCGTAAAATTCGAAAAATCATAAAACTTAAACTGTTCAACCGATATTTTCCCAATTCAATGCCAACCTTCCTATTATGATACTCTATTTATATAAAAAAAAAAATTACCAATAAATCTTAAAATTTGCGAAAGTTAGAGCGTCGACACCCTTTTTTGAAAATTTCAAAATGCCGTATCCTTCGTATTTATCTAGCAATTCCAACAAAATTCTCAGAGACCGAAGAGCTTGTATAGATTAACATCTGTGCAAAACGGGAGCCCTGTAGCTCAAACCGTTCTCGAGTTATGAACGTTTGAATTTTACAGTGCCAGAACATACACACACACACACATCCGGACATTTTTTCTAGATATGATTTTTCAATGTTTTGGGACCTTTTAAGCACATTGACATTGAAAACTGGAAAAAAAAAGTCACCATCACATAGCTTCCTTTATGAGGAAGCAAAACACAAACCATTCGGATTAAGCTCCAATTTCCAGGGTGGCAATTAATTCCGGGATAAACATATTTTAGCGTTTCCATTAGACTAGCGTTTCTTTTGTTTATTTTTTGAAAATTCCTTTAAAAATATCACGTGAATTGATGTATCGGAAGCATGCGAATGAAAAGACACGTTCAAACGTAACTTCCGGTATTAAATCTTGCTGGGGTTTGCGGCTTTGTACTCGTTGGGTAAGTTAAGGGTTGTCGAGGGTTGTCGAGGGTGGGAATTTTACCATTTCCGCATCCCCATACATACTCTACCGCATTTCCGGTTTAACTCGTGCAGTCTAATGTGCCTTAATGGCCGTCGCCGACAACGAGAGAGTTCTGTATCAAAGTGGATCAGAAGTTTAATCGTCACTTTTCAAATCAAGAAATCCAATTGCTATATATCCAATAAGCTCAAACTATTGCATGAAAAATAAAACAGTTGGACGAAAACTCGAAAAAATGTTCAATCCAGTCGGAAATTTCGTATTCCAATAGCAAATTCAAACATCGTGAATCTTTGTGGGTTTTCGGTACGATTCTCGTTTTCGAAACTGGCCAATCTGGCGAACGAAGCTAGTCCACAAAAACGTCGAAAACTTTTCATTGCTGGTGCACGGCGGTGTAGCAAGAGCAAAAAAAAAAAAACGTGCAGACGAGCGAAGCACGCTGTGCGAAAAAAAATAAAACACAATAGAGTGCTGGAACGTTGATGGAGAAAATAGAATATGAAGAAAAAGAGCTGGCGTAGGAAAAAATGAATAATAAGTAGAAAGCTAATAATAATAAGTTGATAAAGCGTGCTGGTGAAATGAATGAAAAACAAACAAAACTAGAAATGGTGCTAAAGTGTCGAGAATATTGTCTGTATAGATGTGGCGAGTGAGAGAAGGAAAGTTATACTTTTTTATCTTTTTTTTTTCCAGGTTATTTCTTTTTTTTTGTCGCACTCACCGAGGCGATTAAATGGAAGTGATAAGAGGACATAATTGCGAGTACCAATTTTTTTTTTTTTACGTTAAAAATATTTCGTGTCGATTTTATCGAATAATTAAATCATTATAGTTCGACTATTTTGGAATGGATTTCATGTTGTTTGAGAAATTGAGAACGAATCATTGAAATAATCGACATTTTAATTAATTTTATAATTACTCACCATCTTGGCTTCGTCGAGAATGCGTTTGGATGACTTTTTACGTATTTGAAGTTGAATTTGTGATAAAAAAGCGTGGAGCTTCAATTACCTCATGATTTAGCTCGTTCTCGCGATCGATGTAGTCGTGGGCTGGCAAAGAGAAAGTTGCAGCTTCACAAATTCCCACGGAAGGAGTGGAGATGGGTTATCCTCTCCATTTCAGTGAGATTTTTATTCTTTTATCATTTATTTCTCCGCAAACGCTTACCACTTTTTTCATCATTCTCAACCTTTTTTTTTTTTTATACGTCCTCCATTTTCTCTCGTTCTTCTCACTTTTCGAACCACGATGCTTTGTCTCTCGTCTTTGGATGAAGCTTCATTAGGAGGAGTCTTTTTTTTTTTCTCTCACCGTTCCTTGTTTCAGCAAAAGTAGCCTCTTTCTCTGTTGGAGGAACAACAGTGAAATAAAAAGAAAAAAAAACAGTTGAAAGAAAAAGAGAAACTGAAAACGTCAGAGCTTTGAAAACGAGTAAATATTGAGGAACAAAAAGCGAGCAATTATTTCACCGCGTGAGCGATCTCGTTTATCAAAATCGCAGTTCATTTCGAGCCATTTGCCATACATTCGCAGAATATTTAAAAATTGGTGATAATATGGACCACCAGTTTTTACGATATTTTTGTAACTTGGAAACAGGAAAAAATGATCGAACCATTTTTTGATTATCCTGTGTTTATCAAATTTTTAAATGATGAATAAAAATCTGTAATTTGTCGAGTCAATCGCACGTTAGGAATTTCGCTTTGTACCTCTCGCCACTAATTTATCATTTTCTTTATTTGAAACGTACGTATAACCAGAAAGAGAATCAAAAAGGTGGACGAGATAAAAGCTCTCGTACTCTCTGCTTTTCCCCTTTCCCATCATTCACATTCAGTCGGTTTCAACGGAATTTTAAATTCTTTTACGCTTCTAGCAAAATTACTAAAATTCACGATTCACGGTTCGTTAGGGGAATAGAGCTCTTGGGAAAATTAATTACACAAAGATCTGGACCATTGGGAAAAAGATTTGAATATTAAATATTCAGGTCCCAATTTCGGGGCAGCACGGGACAAAATGTCGGAAATTATTTTTTTGCTTAATTTTAAAAGAAGACAATATTTTGAGAGCTCAACAAATTAACTTTCCATCAAATTAACATATTCAACCCGCATGAACCGCCTGATGTGCATAAATGTTGCAAATTTCATTTACACAAAAACTGATGATATCTTAGGGGAGAGCCTAGAAAGTTGCAATATCGAGAATCATTAAATTTGTCTCGTGCAGGATATTTCAAAATTGGTTCATGACCGAAGGGCAAAAATAAAAAGACTCCGTTTTAAGGGAAATGGTAAAAATAGACACTATATGCACCGTCTGCCAAGCTCAAACCTACTGGAGTGCATAAGGAGAGAATTTGACGTGACTCTCGAGTTCTGAAACGTTCTTCATGCAGCGATCACTAAATTGCGTGGTTCTCTTTAAGGTCCTTCCCTTAGTCTCTCATGCTGGCGTGACTAGAACACGGTGCGACATACCAAGCTTCTCATCTTCCGACGACTCTCCGGGCGAGTCACTCTGCTACAGTTACTCTCGTGTGTAACAATAGACGAAAATTCTTGGTCTATCGGAAATGAGAGCAGCAACTATTTGTAACATTTTTGCTTCCTCATAGAGGAAGCTATGTGGGAGGGTGAATATTTATTTTTTTCCAGTTTTCAATGTCAATGTGTTTAAAATGTCGCAAAACATCGAAAAATCGTATTTAGAAAAAATGTCCGGATGTGGGTGTGTGTGGATGTTCTGGCACTGTAAAATTCAAACGTTCATAACTCGAGAACGGTTTGAGCTACAGGGCTCCCGTTTCGCACAGATGTTAATCTATACAAGCTCTTCGTTCTCTGATAATTTTGTTGGAATTGCTAGAAAAATACGAATTCTACGGCATTTGGAAATTTTCAAAAAAAGGTGTCGGCGCTCTAACTTTCGCAAATTTTAAGATTAACTAGGGAGCATCACGCGCGCTGAAGCGCGCGAGCGGTTTTCTAGTAGCGCTGCAGCGCTCCTTTTATATATAATAACTTATGGAGGTATGTGACAGCGTCTCGAACTCAACCTGTTTTGGAGCAATTCGATTAAAATAAACATGAATTGAAACAAATAGCAACATATGATCCAGAGAGAAAGAGAGAGATTGTTCATGCCTTGTCCATTATCGGATCGTTCTACGGATTAACCGCTTTTTCGTATTATGTACACACACACGTAAATTTTATTTTTATGAAGATAACATTATTATTTTGAATAAACTATTTGTCAATTCAACACATTTCTATGAACATCATAATAATATAATACAAGTAGAAGTAATGTTTTGAATTATTAAATTTTATGAGCAAGTTTTGAGTGATCTTTCAGCGATATAATTCCTTGTACACATAATTTTTAACGATATTCTTGTCCCGTTGTACTCCGATATAAACTTTGAGAGCTTCCCAAGAACGCACACGTGAAAAGGCCACATACAGTTGACCGTGATTGAAGACATCTCTTCGAAGATCCACGCTAATTTTATCGAAAGTTTGTCCTTGTGACTTGTTGATGGTCATAGCAAAAGCTACCTTTACAGGAAATTGACGACGCTTGAAAGTAAAGGGATAATCATTTTCACAATAAAGTGTAATGCGATGTAGAAAAACGACCTCTCCACTTTTATCACCTGATAAAATCTCACAACGCAATACTGTATTACCCATCTCTAAGATCATCAATCTTGTACCGTTGCATAACCCTTCGTTAATACTCAAATTTCTTATAAGCATTATAATACCGTTTTTTCTGAGGCGTAGTTCATGAGGTGGCAAACCCGGTGGTGACAACGTATTGAGATACTCGGGTAAAATAATTTCATTGATCTGATCGTTGTCACCACAATTCTCGGTACTATCAACACTCGTGTATAGCCGTTCTGTATTTTGATCGAATAAATCCATAACTCTCGAATTGATTTCGTCAACGTCAACATTTCGAGCGGACAGAATTGCACGTTTTGCTACATCTTGGAACTGCTTTGCTCTCACCAATTGTCCGTAAGTGTCTTCTACGATATCTTGGTTTGCAGGCGCCATGCAGCGTTCTGGAACCTGAAGATTATCATTCGCATCATTCAGAAGACCATCACCAACGTCAAGTAAAAATTTTGCAAATTCAACCTCGTTTGGTAATACTCTCATGTTCTGAGTTAACGCATATTTAGAAAAATGTGACCACAATGCACTGTACTTGATTGACAGATTTATTATTTCACTGCGAGTACCTCGCACTTTGACAGGAAGGAGTTGCCGAAAATCTCCTCCAAGAACAATGACTTTTCCACCAAACGGTTTGTCATTATTCATAATGTCCCGCAATGTTCGATCTGCTACTTCCAATGCATGGCGTGGTGCCATAGGTGCTTCATCCCAGATAAAAAGATCAACGTTTTTTAAATACTCACCCTGTTTAGATTGTACTTTGATGCTCGATGTAGAATCTGCGTACAAAGGTACTGGAAGTCCAAACGTTTTGTGTACTGTTTTTCCCTCTGGCAGTAATATCGCTGCAATTCCGGTGAACGCCATTGCACTGACGCGCTTTTCTCTACCTCTGACGAGATTTGAAAGGGTAGAGTATGTAAACGTCTTACCGGATCCTCCTGGCCCGTCGATGTAGAAACAAGTTTGCTCATCATTGTTATTATCTATCACACTCAGAACCGTATCAACGAATCCTTTTTGAGTATCATTCAGTTGCTCATATTGTCGCATGCCAATTTCTACAAACTGAGCAGGAGAGATATCTTCTTCATCGTCGTGCAATATTTCTATTTGCTCCATTGTTGGGAATCGTGAAATATTTGAGTCTTCATTAATAAGCATGCGAGCGATTTGGGAATACGCCTTTCTTTGAGCTCGTTGCATGCCAATCCGTCTCGCATAATCCTCTGACAATTTTTCTTTGAATTCTTCCCAAAGTTCCTCCGGATGAATCGGCTGACAGTGAACCAGTATTCTTACGAATAATCTCCGGAGTAAACCAGGCATCATCCAAATAGCAGCTTCTTCCATTGCTCTCTTCCACTCGTCGTCGTCTTCGATCAAACCTAGAGCTAAACATGTCGCGATGAAAGTTTCGCAAACTTGGCCATTAATAGTCCTCAAATCATCGAAACTTTTGGCTCCTTTAACCTTTAACAAAAGTAACCGAAGATGAAATAATTCAGTTTGTGCCGGACTAACCGAATACATTCGTCCGAACGCGTCATGTCTACGCTGTCGTTTTTCCCACTTACAAACTGTTTGTCCATCAACCTTTGATCTTTTAAACACATAATGTGATGGAATGTCGGGATATATAAATTGTCTCGCAAATTCATCGCGTAAATTTAACGCGAAATAATCGTTCAGCATACCTATCTGACCCATAGCATTCCTTATTCCATCATTATTCATGTCTGCGGGAATTGTCACGTTATGCTCGTTGGGTAAATGTACCGGAAGGCGTATAACAGGATGGCTTTTCTCTTGCATTTTTTTATCACAAATTCGCCAAATTGCCTCGTTTGGTCCTACGTAGCGAGCTTCAATATGATCTGTAACTTCATCGTGATTAATAACGCGTTCTTCGCTTTCCCCGTCTTCTCTGTTTGTTATTTGAATAGCGGCTGCATCATGTCCTTTGAAAATGTATTTGTATAAGTACTTTGGAGCTGTGACGCTTGTTACAATTTCTACATTTATATGGCAATTAAAAATGCGCAACAACGTCGGACAATAAGGTACCACCCATTGATTGTCGACGACGCGTCCTCCACGACGTTCGTATGAAGCTCCAGTATCTCTTCGACGATACTGTGGATAAGCGTCCGCATCCATCGTGGTTTCATTTCGAAATTGTTTTGGAAAGTGTTTGGAGCATTTCCCGTTCACTTCACACCATGCACCACAAGGTCCATGGATCATATTGCCCATAACAATCTGATGCAAATCGGGATTTACATCTGGATCGGGAATTTCAGCAGAAATGCATTGGTTGACTTTTTCTGGCGTTGATAATTTGTTCTTCAATGTCACCAATAGATGAATATGCAACAAACCGCGCTTCTGTGATTCAATTGTGTACACGAATGCACTTGATTCACCAAATAAATGTTTTCGAACGATTAAATCGAGTAAATGTTTTTTCTTCATATCGAAAACACGAGCTGTGAGATCTGGTCTGTCAGATGGTTGCTGACCAGGAAGAAGGTTTTCCTTTATCTCGCGCCAGTTTGGATTGCAAGTCATCGTAATAAAGAGATCCGGTTTTCCGAATTTTCGTACGATTCCCATGGCATCCTGGTAGTGTTGCATCATATTTCGCGGTGAGCCACTAAATGTGGAGGGTAAGATCACTATTTTTCCGACCCGTGCATCTGCGGCGTGTGCAGTAGTGTCTAGATAATCTACTAATCCCGAGTAAGTTTCAGCACGTATTTTTGCTTGATTTTGTTTTATAAATTGTATGCGATCCTTCTCGACTTTCACATAATTATCTACTGCCCACTGTTGAAAAAGACGTCTTCCCAGAAGAATGACATTTCCCTGATCGTTTTCGCGGATAGCCATCCGGTATCTAGTGTGAGCTTCTCTTGATATTCGTTTCTGAGTATTATTTGTTTGTCTCAGATCTCGATGCCAGCCTCGAGTACCAAATGGGTAAAACAGTGGATACACCCAGGGTTCAACATTAGGATCCATGGTACTGACCGATTGTAGTGTCCGCGCATTTTTATTGCATACCGTAACGTACGATTCCGGAATCTCTCCATCGGCCGTCGTCGAAAATACGGCCGCTACCTCGTTACTCCGTTGAAAGTTGAATCTTCGGCGATCCATTCCTGGTTTTAGAGTAAAAAGAAGCTGTAACTCGTCAGGTGGTTGTGGGTTGTCAGATCTATTGGTTTCTTGAGCTCGCAATTCTTCTCCCATCATTTTATATGATTGAGCGAAAACATTGTTCTCACGCATAATACGATCCAAGAGTCTCAGTATGTTTGGATCAAGGGCAGTGTTTTGTCTTTCTATAGAACTGATTGCTTCATGGGAATCTACTATGAACAACTGACCGTAGGTTGGTAATCCATTGGGCGGCGGATGAAGGGCTGTATTTACCTGATAATAAATTTGGCCTTGTATCTTGAAGCAGTACGGCCCAGGACGTTGTCCTTCAAAGTTTATTAAATTGGCATTGAACGAAGCAAACGAAAAGGACGCATTGTAGTTACGAATACGCTCGAAAAATATATTGGATTTTTCGTGAGTTCCATTGAATAAGGAATGTAATTCCGCTGGCATTTCTGGTAAATTTTCGAGCTGTACTTTTCCATGACTACAGCAATCGTGAAATGAATTTCGCATGTTGGATATTTTTTCCGATACAAAATGTGCAGCTGTACAGTGTATGCATAGCTCAGTCATGCCACCACCATAATGTTCTTGTACATTATCTGCTTCTTGTTGTTGTACTCTCAGTTGCAATTCAACATTTTGGTGGGTATTTAAATCTGGAAATTCTTCTTCTAAAGTTCGAACAGAACCATCATTTGAAGTACTTTGCACAACTGTAGCAGATTCCATCCGATATTTGCATTGACTTTTAGCTTGTTGTGCCAACCGAATACGTTTGTATTCTATTTCTTCTTCCGGTGTGCGAACTACTTTCCGTCTTCCCATTTTTTTATATTGTAGGTTTTATTATTTTACACGAACAAAGATTAATCGATTGCTATTGATGTAGTATTAAATTTTTTTCGTATTGAACTATTTGCTTTGTGTCTTTTTTGTAATTAATTAATAATATCAAACAGTATTAATATGTACTTAAATTATTAAGATGGTATCCAACCAACACCAAGTCTAATTGTGTTGGTTAGAAAGTTGAAATGTTTCAATGAAATAGAAGCAAATTAATGAGATAAAGGCAAATCAGTCAATGTAAGTAGCAGTATATTTTAAGCCGCTGCCGCGTCTCTTGAAATAATATTTGTTTGCTAAATGAAAGTTGAGACTTTTATAGGTATTAAATTGTTCGGAAAACGATGATATTTTTACACTTAATTACCTATTTTTACATTATTTCCATCATTATCATCATCGGTGTAATAATGAGTATTATTATCATTAGTATTAGTAATGTTATATTTATCAAATGTCGCAATTAGATTCAGATTTTCACGATCATATCATAAATCATATCATTTTCATGTATCGAGTCATTATCATCATCATATCTCAAATCAAATCATCATCATTATTATCAACAATACCACCCTAACCAATTGGTGGTTTCGAAGGATCTGAAATAGAAAATATCATATTGAGAAATAAAATATGGAGAATAATGTATATTCTGAAAATTCATTGTTTCTTCAATGAAAAATCAAAATTTATTTTAAAAAATTCATTATTTTTTCAGTAAAAACTCGCATGAAAACTGAAAACACTATATACTGTATACTCGGCGTTATATACGTGAAAATATATTTTTATTGTATGAAAATTTAGAAGTTGATGGAATGGGTTCAGGTGTTCGAGGGATTTCATGAGAATCAGTGGGGACTGAGAATTCTGTCTCTAGTTGTTCGTATAATTTTTTTCAATTCATTTTTATTCATTCTTGAGGTGAGGGATCAGTTGGCTTTACTCGCCACTGTGAGTGCGAGAAATAGCTGCAATTTTCGAAATTGAATATTTTCGACACAGTTTCATCAATCAAAAGCCCCTGTAAGCGTCTTTTTTCCATCGTTCTGCGTGCACTGACAGGGCCCTTTTCCAATTAGTCAAACAACGTCGAAGAATTTCAATTTCGAAAATTCGAGTTGAGGTTCAGTAACTGATCCATCACCTTAAGTATAAAAAAAAACTCCAGTTTAACATAACGCCTTAAAAATCAGTAGCTCTACCAGAACCCGGCAACGGCTTGACTGAAAGTACAAAAATCGAATTCCATTAGATTCAGTATGACACCAGCAACGGGGTGACCTTCGGATATAAAGTTTTATCAAAAAATAAAAAAATGTCCGATGCAAACCGAAAAAAGTAGAAAAAAAAGTTTTTCCGCAATTTTTTGCAAAAAAGAAAGTGTGAAAATTGATATTTTGAAACCATAGACGGTCATCATGTTGCTGGTGTCATACTGAACCTAATGGAATTTGATTTCTTTTTCATTTTCGACAAGCCGTTGTCGAGTTATGATGGAGCTACCTATTTTTAAGTCGTTACGTTAAACTATTGTTTTTGTATTTTTAAATGAATAAAAATGGACTGAAAAATTTTTTTGTACATATTTCAAGATTTCATTCATCAAGCTCAATAACTTTCGCGTTTTCATGTCTTTATGAAACCCTAAAAACAAAAAATATAAGAGAATAACATTTTTTCCGTGGCTCCGAAGTAAACTGCTCCCTTAAAGCACATCGTAAAACGACTGATACGAAGTGACCAAGATATCAATGAGAGAAGAAGCCATGAATGAACTTGTTTATTTCAGTGGGAATTTTTTTTTACTTGACGAATACGATGGAAATTTTTCAATTCAAAATTCAAAATGGAATTTCATTGATTTAGTCCCCATTGCAATTAACATTGAATAAACAATCAATGTTTCATGCAGCGAAAAATAAAACCAATTCATTACGTCACGATTATGGTCTGACTACTAATGCTGTCTCTACTGACGGGGATATTACAAACATGCTTAGACAGAGAATAAAGAGTCTGCGTCTATAATACAGAATTTGTTATTCTATCAGAATGGCAATTCAGAAAACTGAATGATCAATCAATGTTTCATATAGCGAAAAAGACCAATAAATTCTGGTCTGACTACTAATTCTGTTTCCCCTGAAGGAGATATTGCTAACATGCTCAGACAGAACATAAAGAGTCGATGTCCATAATTGAGGATTTGCTTTTCTATCAGGTAATGAAACTATAACGTACGATCTCGATTACGTCCAATTTTATCGAATCACAGAATTAATTATAAATAAATCATAATTTATCTGTTTTTATGGTTGAACAAATGATCTGAATCGAAATGAAGACTCCGTGTTCGGACGCGGAAACGCGTTCGGAGAAATACAATTTGTATATACAGTTTGTGTACAGAAAAATCCAAAAATTCTCATACGATCCAATATAATATTAAATATTTAAATGTGGTATATATTTTCAGTATATTTTAAAAGTAATTCAAAGCGTATAAGAAAATTTCGCCGCCGTATATTACTTGACATATTCTTTATATTTTGTCTATATATGGTATTTTCACACGGGGAAAAAAACAATGAAAGTTTTCGTATCGACTTTGTGTTTAAATCTTGAAAAAAAAATTGTTCTATGATCCTGATTAAATATTGAATAAAAATCGTGAGCTCTGCCCAAGAAAAAATAGAATTTCAATTCATTCCAACGATTTCAACGATTCAACAACACAACATAACACAGGAAATGTGTATTCAATTATTCTCTTTGTTCAGTTACACGCTGTATTTTGCAGTTAAAATAATAACAAATTAAATGACTCGACTCTCACTGATTCGTTGTTTGAGCCATTTATCATAAATGATAATTAAGTTTACGTTACATATTGAAAGGTCTACGAACGTGAAGAAATTAACCTTTCTAATTTTCATTAGTTCTTGCATCTGATTTTGTAAAGTATTGAGTAGGATCTTTTCTTCGTCTTCTTCGATGTTCTCTTTTGAGGAATAAACGTAAATGCCTCAGAGTATATTGATAATTCTTCACACCTTGAGAATCTTCACACCTGTCAAAATTATTAACGCATACATTTCTTGGTGATCGCAACCTTAACATAAAACGATGAGAAGTTACGAAAAATGACGATTTTTTAAATTATTCTTGAGTTCGTGCAAGGACATGCAGCAGATAGCGAGAAATAATTTTGTTTATAAATTTGTTAATATATTAAATATTCGTCAGTTATGGCAATGTAGAATGTACTGCACATGCAGTGGCATTCGTCAGTTATGGCAATGTAGATTATACTGCACAATAATATATTACAAATACTCTTCGCACACGCAATGAATTAAAAGTTTTGTGAACGAATGAGTCATTAGTTCACAGAATCGAAACTTACCTTTTAATTGGTGATTAAACGAATCTCGTGTTACAGTGCAATATACCTCTTCTCATGGAGTAATCACGGTATATATTCATTAATTAACTTTCGCATTGAATGAAAGCAGTGCAATAAATGATTGCATGAATGTCAGTCTTTGATCATTTTCGAGGTTGCGTTTTTAACTGTCGTAAGAAAAATTTGTCGACGGAGAATGACAGAGAAAAAAATATCGACGGAGAAAGTATGACATCTCACCGTCAAATCGACCTTTCAATCGAATCGATTTCGATTTGGTCGATATTTTTAATTGTTATACTTAATGATTCATTTTTCTTCATATTGCTACTATAGCAGTGTCGATATAACCATGATCGAACGTGAGAAATAACATGGCCATATGAGACTTTACGCTATTATTCTTCCGTTACCATGGCAGCAGATTCTCAATCGACGGTTTAGTCACAACAACTTACGCCGTCAAAGAATAAGTCCGCAGATCAATCATCACGAATATTCGTATAGTCGAGAATAAAATAAAATAAATAAATAAATAAAATAAAAAGTCGAGAACACAAAACTAAGGCACCAAAGCCAACAACATTTTTTTATTCATCATTTTTCGCATTATAATATATTTTAATGATAATTTTTTTTTTTTTTACTGCAATCACTTTTTTTCATGAACGAATTATTTTTATTTATATTATCTGGACTGCCGGTCAAATTTTTCCGACACGCTCCTATTCTTTCCGCGCTTTCTAAAATGAATAAAAAACGTTTATCAGTGTGATATGTACATTTTTAACGTGTCAATATTTTCGATTTTAATTTCAAATATTTACCTTCTTGGGCGTGCACGTTATCTCATGCATTAAATCTGTATTCATGGCATCCTTATCTTCGAGTTTTATTGAGGAAACTTGAACGTATGGTGTTTTGTCGAAATTCATCACGCCGGTAATTTTAATGGCGCAGCCTGTCGTGAGTCCTGATGGCAAATTATCAAAACTGGCTACACGTATAGCCAGTTTTGTCTTCCCATCGGTAATGGCTCCGACTCCGTACGCCGAATCGCCATTTTTGTGGTTCGTCATCTTGATTGCCATCTTGAGGAATCCCGATATTTCTGGAATGATAGTGCAATGAAATATTTTTATTGAGAGTTGTATCTATTGTAATTTTTCACTAATGACTATTTTCCTCGAACCTTTTTGATAAAAAAAAATACATTTTTTGAATATACAGGAATAATAAAAATATTTACCAATCTTTCTTCCTTCCATATCCCCAAGCTCCGACCATTCCACGGGCGTCGACTGCGTTTCGATGTCTGAGTTTCCTCGAAAGAAGCCCCGATCTCCGTCGATCGATGTCTGCTGCTGAATCGAAAGTTCGAACGGAACGTTGCCTGTGTTGTACATCGGCTTGGCGATTTCCTTTGCCACGGCTCCGTTCAAATGAATTATCTGAAAATAAATACATATAAATGGAATTTATTTTTGTTGTCATTATTGACAAACATTATTAAAATTGCTAGAAACAATGTAAATAAATAGAACAATAATTTTTGTATACGAACTTTATTCATTTCGACGACCGACGCCACCCGATCAATTTCATTTTGCCAAGCGAGGCATTGGATGCGTTTATCCGAGTCGTTGTTGAGGACGAATTTGAAAAGACGAAAATTGCCTTTGGCACCAACAACCCTCGGTGCTTGTAGAGCATCAACGTAGCCCAATATTTCGCTGTAATGAAAAAATAATAAATTACAAAAATTTAAGTATAAAAAATTGCATGTTATCAAATCGAATTTGAATTAAAACTTACATCGTATCGTCCGGACACACGATCGCATCAATCGTTGCACTGCTGGTGAATCGCACGGTAGCAGCAGTTTTAATCGGTGTCGATTTTTTGTCTGTTGGAGTTCCCGTTCCCGTTTTTTTCGGCGGCATGTCACGCACTTTTTTTTTTTTGTTGAAATTGTTCAAAATACAGAAATATCAGTAATGATTGATCTGCGTCGTTCTTCTTTGACGGCGTAGGTTGTTATGGTTAAACCGTCGATTGAAAATTTGCTGCCATGGTAACGGAAGAACAATTGCGTAAGGACTCATGGCCACGTTCTTTCTCGCCGCTCGACCGATTTCTCAAACAATTTGTCGTCTATATCGATACTCTCATGATCTATGGCGTCCAGGCGATCGCCTTGATAATCTTCGGTGTCTTGATCTACAGCTTCATGGTTTTTGGTCTCTAGATCGACGCCGTCATAGCTAATGGGGTCAAGATCAACGTGTCAATATTTTCGACGTTCATATGAATGCTGTTTTGATGTCCAGGGGTACGTTTTCAGGGTATCCGGTGTTCAGGTCGACGGCTTCACGGTTATCAGTGTCCGGTCGTATCTTTTTATGCTCTTACAGGATCGCGGAATCTCCCGTGTTATTAAAAACCATGGAATCGTTGATCTAGATATCGAAAACTATGGAGAAATATAGCTAGACATCGAAAACCATGGAGCCGTCGACCTAGACAGCAAGAACTATGGAGACGTCGTCCTAGACATCGAAAATTATGGATACATGTACCTAGACATCGAAAACCATGGAAAAATGTACCTAGACATCGAAACCCATGCAGAAATATACCCGGACATCGGAATCTATCCAGGAAGATACCTAGACATCGAAAACCATGGAGAAATATACCTGGACATTGAAAACTATGGAGCCGTCGACCTGGACAGCAAGAACTATGGAGACGTCGTCCTGGACATCAAAAATTATGCAGAAATATACCTAGACATGGAAAACCATGGAGAAATATACCTGGACATCGAAAACCATTAAAAAGTATACTTGGCCATCGAAAACTATGCAGAAATTATACCTAGGCATCGAAAACCATGGTAAAATATACCTAGACATCGAAACCCATGCAGAAATATACCCGGACATCGGAAACTATCCAGGAAGATACCTAGACATCGAAAACCATGGAGAAATATACCTGGACATTGAAAACTATGGAGCCGTCGACCTGGACAGCAAGAACTATGGAGACGTCGTCCTGGACATCAAAAATTATGCAGAAATATACCTAGACATGGAAAACCATGGAGAAATATACCTGGACATCGAAAACCATTAAGAAGTATACTTGTCCATCGAAAACTATGCAGAAATTATACCTAGGCATCGAAAACCATGGTAAAATATACCCAAACATCGAAAACTATGGAGACGTCGTCCTGGACATCTAGAACCATAAAATCGTTGATCCAGATAGCGAAAACTATGTAGAAATATACGTAGGCATGGAAAACCCTGGAAAAATATACCTAGACATCAAAACCGATGGAGAAATATACCCAGACATCGAAAACTATCCAGGAAGATACCTAGTTGAAAGAAAAAAAAACATGGCCTAATTCGTCTTGGAATTAATTTATTTTTCCAATGTATTTCACTTTTATGCATAAGCAAAAAAGTTTTATTCTGGTAATCGACAGCCGGAACTTTCAAATTGAATAGCGGGACTCAAAATTCAAGATTTCCAAGCAACCAATCACAGCACGAATAAAATGTCAACAATGGATTCGATATATTTTCGATACATTTGAGCCCATGAACTTTTTATTAGAGGATTACTAATTTTTTTTTTTTTTATAAAGAGAGTTTCATAATAGGAAGGTTGGTATTGAATTTGGGGAATATCAGTTGAACGGTTTAAATTTTATGATTTTTCGAATTTTACGAAAATCTGAGTTTTTTGAAAAATTGTCCAACCGCTTCAATTTCTGCAAATTTTGTGAGATATTGTGTATAAGGCTGCACTTCCTCTTTACTTTCTAGAAAAGTTGTCGATATTATATAATTTAAATGGAAATACAAAAAACGCTGCTAATTGAAATTTGAAAATTGCTTCCTCGAGATGCACGATCCTCAAAGCTTCCTCAACGAGGAAGCCAAAATAAAAAATATAGTTCCTCATAGAGGAAAATTTGAGCCTCGTGCATCTTGAGCATCTTGAGGAAGCAAATACCAAATTCCAATTTAAACTCGTCAATAATTTTTACACTTAAAATTAATGAGTGTAATTCCACTAGTGTGTTTTGCAATTGAATGATTCAGTAAAATTCCAATCAATTGCAAGCAAAGAAAGAAGAATAATAAATTTCTTAAAGATCCGTCAAGTACTTTTCCCCATCTCCCCTTGCAATCATAGCTCCAAGGGATGAAAGAAATGAGGGTGAGACGAAGCTATTTTTTGTTGTGTTCAAATCCCCTTCCTTTTCATTTCGATCCTGTGAGAAGTGCGAGAGAAATAATTCGAGCAACAAATCCGTACGAGAAGATGCTTTTCGCATGTCTGTTTCGCTTTCTCTTCCCCTGCTGCTTCGGTTTGTTTGTACCCCCGACTCTGATGCTCATCAACCCCTGGCAGCGTGTTTCTCTAGGGTTGCCCTCACCACCTCTCCACCTTCCAAACTCTCGGGACTAATTCAGTTCCGTGGACTCACTCTGTTGACTATGATGAATGCTAGGCGAGCTTCCGGCCTTTCCTTTTTCACCCCTTTTTTACCCTACAAAACATCTCACCCTTTTCTTTCGTCCTTTTGTTTCCAAGTGCTTGGAAACTCTGCCTTTTGCTGTTCCAACGTGTCAACCCCCATCGCCCTGCTGCTGTGTCCGTTCAACTCTCTTCTGGCAGATAAAACTCGACGCTTCCCCCATTCCAGGTAAAATAAACCCTTGAATTATTAATCCAACATTTTGTCCACTCGAGCCTCGAATTACGAGAAAAAACTTTTTTTTTTCCATTTGAACTTTTTCTTTTTTGTTTGTTTTTTTTTTGTTTACGAAAAATTGGTGGACGAGATTGAGTTGAAGATGGAAAGCCCATGGATACTTCATATATGTAAGGTTTGTCTGAATGCCCACCCCTGACCCCCTCTATTCATCCCCTCCACCCCCTCCGAGACTGCTCGTCACACAGTCTGCCGCAATGCTGACGTAACGGGTCGCTGACGTCACGCTCTTGATGCAAGCTCGCAAGGGGCCAATGTGCTTCGAGCCCTCAACCCTATAACGCATGCTTTATTTATTATACAGGTCTTTTCAAAAATGCAATGCTTTTTCTCTGTTGTAACTGATTTTCTCTTTTGTAACTGATGATCAAAAGGCATCGAACAAACGTTCGAATCTTTTTCAATGTCTCTCTCTCTCTCTCTCTCTCTCTCCTCGTACCATTCTGCCGTGTAACTTTTTAGTTTCCGCATGTGTATATCCATTTGTATCCATGAATCCTTTTCTTTTGCTCTTGTTTGCTTTTAGTCGCTTGTTTTCATCGTCTGCTGCTGGTGGGATTTTATATTTGAGCAAACATCCAGTACACGGAGACCGTTTTTTTTTCCTGTTCGGTCTGTGACAAAGCGTTAAGGTAGTACTGTCGGTTTTATAATTAGCGTTCAGGATTTAATAAAATTTGGTACAGCAGTAGATTATAATATGAAAAAGATTCAGTCAAATTTTAAAGACGCTACAGAGAACCAGAAAAAAGATATTCGCATTGGCAGATTCGAGAATTTAACATCGGTTTCATACATTTCATTGTATTTTACAATGAAAACTGTGATTTCTCCTAAGAATTGATAAGAATTCATTGTAAAATCCAATGAAATTTGAGATTTATGATAAAACTCACTGTTAAATGTATGATAACAAACAGATCTAGTCAAATTTTCAAGAGACTACAGAGAACTAGAAAAAAGATATTCGCATTGGCAATTTCGAGAATTTAACATCGATTTCATAAATTTCATTGTATTTTACAATGAAAACTGTGATTTCTCCTAAGAATTGATAAGAATTCATTGTAAAATCCAATGAAATTTGAGATTTATGATAAAACTCACTGTTAAATGAATGATAAGAAAAGATCCAGTCAAATTTTCAAGAGGCTACAGAGAACCAGAAAAAAGATATTCGCATTGGCAGATTCGAGAATTTAACATCGATTTCATACATTTCATTTTATTTTTAAATAAAAACTGTAATTTATTCTGAGAATTGATAAGAATTCATTGTAAAATACAATGAAAAGTGAGATTTCTCATAAGACTAAATATTAAAAATGTATGAAATTATCAATGGGAATATTTTCTGGTTCTCTTTAGCATCTTGAAATTTTGACTGGATCCTTTTCTAATCATAATCTATTACTATAAAAAATTGCATTAAATTTTGAAAACTAATTTTAAAATCGACATTACTACCTAAAGTGTGGCACGAATAATAGGTACAAATTCTTTCGTCATTAGGAGTAACGAAATTTGCAATGCTGTATAAAAAAAGAAAAATCGAAGAATCGTGTAAACTTTTTGTGATTCTCATTGAAAATTCTAAGCAGCTTCCAATTACTCGAGCCAAATTACCAACTGAAAGCTAACGAGCAACTAAATCAGCTGTGGAAAGAAAAAAAATAAAAGCAACGTTTCAATGTTGTTTCTCAATTTTGTGTGTCTCGTCGGATTTTGCTATTATTTTACAAGGCTGCAATAAAAAGCAATGGTTTCTCGAGACAAGGATACATTTGGAAATGTAAAAGTTGCAGGAAGCAACGTTGAATATATTCTTCATTCTTCCTCAACGTTTTTTGTCTCTATTCTCCTCGTAATGATAAGGAAAACAGGGACATGCGCAAGGTCGCTGGCAAAGAAGAAGGGAGAGGGCAGCGACATATTTCTTACACTTTTCTTTCAGAGCATTTTTTTCCCTCGACCATTTCCGATTGAATATACCGCGCGCTCGTGTAATCGACAAAAGAAAAAAAAAACAGTCAGGCTAAAAAAAGCTCTGGTGGACGAGGGTGGGGGTTCGAACGTAAAAGAGAGGATTCCCCGATGAAGAGCAGGCCGCGAGTATACGATGCTATAAAACTTGTTCTTTTTTACCTCTCCGCGCCCAATTACCGCGTACTTCACTTGCCAAGACAAGAAATGAGTCTTATTCCTTCTGCTTTTTTCCGCTGCTTCCGCCTCCGTCTATTATTTTCTTTTCAGCCTTGCCGAATGTCCACCAACTTTTTATTCGATTCTTTCGTCTTCGATTTCGACGTCTCCGCCTCGTTCGCCATTGTCGAAACCTTCGAATGGATTTTTTTGTTTCTTCTTATTTCTTTTTTATGAATAAAAACATTTGTTGATTAAAATATCGACCAAAGCTTCGGCACATTCGAACCCAATCTACAAATTATAATCACTTTTATTTATTTTTCGTTATCATGATTTTCAGCAGATTTTATATCCATGCAAATAAATAAATCATCCTGCGAGCTTAAATTGTTGAAAAATCCGAGTCAGAAAGATTGGTATTTTGTTCGAAAATTAATTAACACGTTATTGTTGTGTTGAATTACAATCAGTCAGATACAATCTCGAAGTGATAATCTACTGATGTCTCTCGTTATCGTACTTGGCACGCTCAACCAATTTCCAACATGGCTCGGAATTGATTTCAGCCATGGCATATATCGGGCTCCATATACGAACCGATTATTTTTCCAGGTAAACCGAGCCACGAAGTCGATAAAAAAAATGGTGAAATCTTTTGTGATTTCGTAATTGAAGTTGATTAGAGGGATCGAGTTGAGTAAAACTCGTTTTGGAGTCATTTCGACTGAATTACTCTGGTTGAGAAGACTAGACGATTACTACAAACGCTAAAATTGACTAATTGATGCTCGTGGAGGTTTGTAGTGGAAGAATTTTCGAGTTTGTTGCAACAGAAGTTTATCAGAGCGATCGAGTTGAGTAAAACTCGTTTTGGAGTCATTTCGACTGAATTGCTCTGGTTGAGAAGACTAGACGATTGTTATAAACGCTAAAATTGACTAATTGACGCTTGTGTTTATTCTCATCGAACTGCTCTCAAATAGGTTGGCTTCAAAACGCTGTCGCATGTGTCGATAAGTTATTATACATAAAAACAGCGCTGCAGCGCTACCAGAAAACCGCTGCACCCTAGTCGCTACTAAAGTGTTTATAATAGTGGGAATCCGTCAGATTCTTAAAAAAAAAACTGTGATTTCCATACTTGACACTTGTCCAATGCGTTTAGAGAAAATTATTCCTATCGACTTATTTTTTATTTAATATCAAACTAAACCTGAACTTCGGTTCCGGTATCGGATGAATCTCGTCACGATAACGAGACGTCATTTAAATTTCTACACATATTTCATTGTTTTGACAGATCGACGTTCCAAAGCATTGAGGCTAAACTCGTCTGGTTGAGTAGTAGAAAGAGATGGAGAAAGAACGAACGTTGCCTCATATAAAATCTATAAATACTACGTGAATCGTTGGAATACATATTTTTCCTTTTTCTAATTAATTGTAAACGTTCATTAAATTATTTACACGATGAAAATTTCAGTTATTGAAAATTATTTTTTTTAGCATATGTTAAAAATAGTGTGAAACGACAGGATTACCTTAAGGCGAATGGCCGATACAGAAAGAGGAAAATTGAAACGCGAATAAATCCGTGACTAGCAGCCGTTTCCCAAATTGATATCGCGGAGCGTTAACAACGCTAGAGCCACATGTAGACATAGTTCTCCAAATTTTGTCAAGGTGTTTTATCGGTGCGATTATTAATGTAGACGCGAGCCGATAAACGGGGTTGCCTCATTACGATGTGTGGTCGATTAATCACACGTCATTGGAGCCTACAGAACAGCACGGCTAATGGTAATTTAAGGCGTGATCGTGTGTACGTAATCACCGGTCCGTCCAGCACACGATCGTTATCGAATCAGAGCAGCCCAACCCACGTGACATGCTCTTTCCAACTAAATAACAATCAACATAATTAATTGCCGTTGTCGTTACTGCTCGCGTATATGAACTTGGAGCCGAGGCCTGCGACACTGGGCGATGCCATACACGACAATACAAATTTTTTCACATTTTTCTTCTAACCAGTTCTCGAGTAACTAAACATTGAAATTCACGTATATAAGCATAGCGTTTCCATATATATAAATAAGTATATATTATAGAATTTTGCTTTAATTCTGAATTACTCGATAACTAGGCAGATAAAAAATTTAAAATTGTGTTTTCGCACTTGATTTTGAAGAACGCTATCACCAAATTTTATCAATTTCTCAATATTTAGATCTTCCTACCGAAACTCCTTAAATTCTCCAAAGAAATTCTCTGTCTTATCTTTTTGAAATTTTTTATCAGCGTGATCACCAAATTTTGTCAATTTCTTAATATTTAGATCTTCCTACCGAAACTCCTTAAATTCTCCAAAGAAATTCTCTGTTTTATCTTTTTGAAATTTTTTATCACCGTGATCACCAAATTTGATCAATTTCTCAATATTTCGATCTTCCTACCGAAATTCTTTAAATTCTCTACAGGAAACTCATTACTTCTTATCTCTGTGAAATTTTGTATGTTTTTGACATGGTTCAGCATGGCAACGTTGTATCGTCGTGAACCAACCTCCTTAAGCCGGCACGACGTGTGCGCCGGAAAAAAGTCTAAAGGCGTTCGTTTTTTGACGCGACTAAGATGCGCGCGATAACGTTTTGTCATTGAAATGCTTAGCTCGCCATTATATAATCTGGGCACACCCTCTACATTCAGATTTGTATAATTTATCGAAAACTATCAACAAAAGGCATCGCGGGTTTGATCCAATCACAATAAATGACAGCAGGTTGAAAAAAAGGCTCTTCAATCACGCTGTTCCATCCTCGTGAGCTCGTGCTCTCATTAAAGCCGGCAAAGTTTTGATTAATCGCGGCAAGAGAGTCACGCTATGTTATATTCCAATTTATAGTTGTTGGCTCGTAAATGTCGGCTGTCGCGCCTAGCACGAGTACTTTGTTCCCTCTTTTTTGACATGACGAAGCTAACTTTTCTATCCAACTATATCGGCCACCGTTGATACCCAATACAACTGAAACATCGAGTTTCTGGTTAATTTGTAGCGACACGCAACGCGGGCAATGTGGCAAATGTTTTTTTTTTTTTTCAAATTTTCACACTGCGAAAAATGTCTCGAATTATCGTTCGTACGATTTGAGCATGTTTTCCTCTCTCCATTCGATTCTTCGGGATGCTAGCTGTAAATTTATAAAATGCAAGAATTTTTGCTCGACACGTGAGAGAAAAAGCTCGGTAATCGAGTCACGCTCATCCCTCGTTATGGTTAACACCCCGTGCGTGCAGTGGCGAAAGGGTTACGATATTAAATTGTAATAAATGAATAATTTAACGTCCGAGCTTTCATCACGAGCAGGTTTACTTTGGACGCTTGATTTTTTAATTTTTTCATCGTATACATAGTGCGGCAATAGCTGATGAAATATTTAATTAATAAATATTAATCAGGCAGTAATTAACAAAAATTGAATAAAAATTTTGAGTCAATATGAAAAATTCTTTATTGAGATAAATAAGCAGGTGAAAAATGTTTATTTGTTTGATTTTTGCTGTTGCAGGCTTAGAACTGTGGATCGGTGGCTCGATACTTGGCCCCAGGAGTGGCCCAGGGGCTTACCCTGGGGACCTGAGAATTGTCCAAGAGTCAAGTGGAAAACGTGGGGCCGGAAGCTCCAGTGGCTGCGGAAGGCTGGGGCAATTAAGGCCTCGGCAGCGTAGCAGCAAAAATAGGATCATCATCAGGAGGCGAGCGCTATGAACGCCAGCGTCAACGTCGAGAGGAACTCCTGGCGGTTGCCTCCCGACGAGACCGTCCAGGTCGCCGATCCTCGCTCAAAGTCTGCTCAGGTAAAAGAGGTAATCGATTCAGGCTTACACCTTAATATTGGTGTTGCTCGAGTGTATGCCTGACTCGTTGTTTCGTCCTGTACCACTGACTCTGGAACGCTAACTTGTTTTTTTTTTTTTTTTTACGAATTCCGTTAGCCTGGGGGTCATAATGACCCCAATTTTGAAAAATTCATATATATTTTGTAAAATTTAACGAAAAGGGTTAAAATTGGGCTGATTCTTTAATATTAAATTCACTGAAAATTAAATTTTGTCAAAAAACTTCGATATTTTGTTCAACACGGTAAACTAAATATTTTTGAATAATTTCAAAAATTTCAAAATTTTGACAATATTTTTGATTCCTAACGAAACTGTCAGCAAAATTGACGATTGGAAGGACAAGAATTTGCTTTTCGAAGAGACTTTCTAGAATATTTCTTGCTGCAATGACCAAATTTTTGTGATTTTTCAAAACAGTTTAGTCGAACGTATCCAACAAAATATCGATCTTTTCCAACAAAGTTTTCTTTTCAGTTTTGGATCACGTTCGCCTGAATCTAGATTCGAATAATATACGAGTAACATTTGGGCCAGAGTAGCATTTAAATGTTTTGGCAGCGACTGTGCTTTGTCACTATAAAGAATTGATTAGCTCGTTAAGGAGATGCAATTCTGAAGAGAGCAAACTTTTTAGGCTCCAAGATCGGGGACATTGCAACAATTTTTTCTGGAAAGTCTCCAAGTACAGCAAAGGTCAAATAAAATGTGAAACTAGTGGATTAACCCTAGAACGGTAACCTAATTTTGTTGTTTACCTATTCCGCTAACCTGGGGTCATAAATGACCCCAATTTTGAAAAATTCATACCTCCGTTAAAATTCAACAAAAAGGATTCAACTTGGACTCATTCTTTTCGTTTTTTAATGCAGGATCGCGTAAACCTGGGGCAATTTTGCTTGCACTTAAAAAAATAGTCAAAAATGCGGTAAAAGGATAAAAAACGGGAGAACGAAGGGATAAAGGGCGCGGGATTTAAAGTCGCACGGGCTCGCTTTTGACACCATTTTTCTTGAGTCAAATCTCGACGACGTCTCCGCAAGGATCTTTTTCACACTTGAATAATTTGCACGTTACTAATTCCCTCGTCAAAATCATACTGCGCCAAATGTTTCCCCGAGATTGTCTCACTGCTCTGTCAAGCTCGAAACGTTTTCAATATATATTCGTGTTTTAATTGTTGTGTGTGTAACTAGAATAAAACTATAAATGTCATTATGATTAAATGTCAATATAAATAATCAAATATATAATTGAATAAATAGATAAATAATTAAAAATATAAACGACGAATGCCGCTGTGCGAGATTTTTCTCAAGCTCTCAAAAAATTGGAATACATCGATGTATCGTTCGCAGAAAAATTCATTCCTTGGATAAGATTTTACTCTCACTTTGTATATGTAAGAAATTCTCTCTGGGTTGGATCGAGTGATGGAAATTCCGTGATTCAACGTTACAAATCTTCTTACGGAACGTGCGACTAACATTCCTGGAATCGAAATTCACAGACGTCACTGAATAAAGCTCGAAGCAAATTGAGACAAAAATCGTGCTGTGTCAGTGAATTCCAAAATCTTTTTTTCTCTCAAAATCAATCCGCATTTCGCTAATGCAACAAGTTTTTCTTGTATTTTTTTCCCAGAATAAAAATAAAATAATTTTCATTGGGAAATTAAGTGATATATATTTTTCTGGTGAAAATATTTCATTTGCTCAAGAACGTTGCTGTGACTTTGCAGTATTTTCAGTGTAAGAAAATTTATTTTGAAAAAAAGGGTAAGGGCGGGTGACTTTGGCATGGAAAAGTCCATGGGTGGCCGTTAAATCTCAGTTAGGTAAGAAATAGATGTCACGTAAGTTCCGGGAAATCCTTAGAGATTGGAAAAATGCGAGAGCACCAAAGTACATTCTGTGCGAGTTCGAATTGATCGTTGTGAAGGTTTCTTCGTCCTCGTCGGAGCCTTTTTCCATGATCAATTCGACACTTTATTTTCTGGCAGTTTGTTTTTTTCCTTTTTTTACTTTCCATTCTGTATTTTCCCGAGCAGTCGCGTCGTGTTTTCAGTGCAGCAAATGCCAGACCACGAAACCACCCTCGAGAATTAAAAAGATTAAAAAAAAGGGAACAAAATAGAGAATAACGAGTTCGTGACATTGCTTCGACGCGATTAATCATTGCGGAAGCGAACTCGGCGCAACGAAAATATTTTGAAAAGAGAACGAGAGAGATAAATTGTTTTTTTTCCAACTTTAGGAAAAACAAGAGTATGCCAATGAATTTTCCACAATGTTGACGAGTTTTCCAAGTTTTCAAACGTCACGATTTTCAAAATAAGAGATCACATGTTTCCCACAATCCGAGTTTCGTAACAGCAGGCAATGAATAAAAAAAGTTTCTGCTGGATGGATGATTAACGTCTTACGATCACAAAATTTCTTTATTTAGGATTCTTCAATAATTTTCTGTGCCCATTCTTGACACCAAAACTAACAATTTTCTCCAATGAAAAAAAATTTTCTGTCGTTAAGGATTTGACATATTAATTTTCCAATTTTTAACTTTTTCCATCTAAACGCGTGTAAATTGAAGTCGCGTTTCGTTTGAGTTGCAAAAAACAATGTGATCAGAGTTTTTCGTAAGAATTAAAAAATAAGGCAACATTAAAAATTGGAAATTAAATATTTCAAATTCTAAACGTCAGAAAATTTTTCTTCACAGGAGAAAATACATTTATACAAAATTTTGAAAGAATAAAGTCGTTTTGTGATAGTAATACCTTAAAAAATAAAATTAAGATAAAAAAAAAACAAAACAACACAAGGCAACAAAGTGGGTGTTGAAGACGATAGATAAAGAATAGAAAGGTAAATGATCGAGAGTTGGTATGCGAATGAGTTCCGAAACTATAAGCCACGTCCAAATATTTGTTCCATAAATGTTGGTACACCGTTGGGGCATGAGGGCAGTCGAAGAGGAGGAATACACGATGGAACGCTTGATGAATTAAATTTTCGAGATTGTAAACTTGGTTCAGCATCCATGCAAGTGTGTGTGTGTATGTGTGTGTGTGTGTGTGTGTGTGTGTGTGTGTGTGTGTGTGTGTGTGTGTGCGTGTGTGCAAGCGGAGAAAACGAGTCTATGAATGTAAAGTGTGAATATGACAGGATAACAGGAGTGAACAATTTGTGTAGTTCGTTGCTGCTGGCTTCCTCTTTCGTGCTGCTGGAGGCTAGTTGAGCCAAATATTTATGGTAATTAATTCGCCATTATTCAGCTCGTCGAGCGAGGAAAGCAGCAGAGTCAAGTTTTGATTATGCGTTGCTGGTTCGGGTGAAATAGACGCGTAGATAGTACAAGACAAAGAGAAAGCTCGAGAAGGAGATAACGCCCGATAACTACGACTTTGTGTCTGCAACTATGTACGAGCGATACGTTTTCGGGGCAGAAAGGCAAAGGCTTTTCGACCCGATTTCACAACACAAATATTTTTCCTCGCGGGCGTGAACCTGCCGCGTGTAAACAAGCTCTCTACACGAGTATTTATATACTTTGCGATCTGCCATGTATAGGTACATCACGTATGGATGTATATTATCGAATTTTCAAGGCAGAGCCATACATCAAAACAACATAGCGAAAATACAGGAAAAGGAAGAATCGTCTGCGTTGATTAAGGATGCTGAGTCCCAAATTGCAAATGATAAGAAAATTCGCAAAATTTTGAATGTTTTTGTATGAAATACTTAAGAGATGGTGTAGAAATTTCACGATCATTAGGAAGCTCGTTAGTGAACAATTAACATCAATAAATTAAATGTAGTCAAATCGAGTCTTGTGGAAACTGGTATAACTTTGCGATAAGGTTTTTTTTTTGACCTCCCTATTTTTTAATATCCACAATATACTGAAAGCAACGAAAACCAAACCAAGTTAATTGATAAATATTTGTTGTATTTGTTGAAAAAATTGTTCTTAACAAAATGTTAATTTTTTAATAACAAGCTTTCTAATCGTCGTGAAATTTTTACACGACCTCGTAAATACTTTATGCGAAAACATACTAAGTTTTCAGAATTTTCTTATCATTTTTTATTTCAACCCTTAAGGTGGTCAAAGTCATGATGATAGAATTATTAAAATTTGGCATGTTTTTACATGAAGTATTCGGGCGAGGTTGTGTACAAATTTCACGACGATTATGAAGCTATTTATTGAACAATTAATATTAACAAGTTTCATAGGTACTCAATATCCTTAATCGCCGGAGAGTGTAGCGCCGATGAGTCGGAGGACGTGATCGAAATGACGCACTTTGACGATCGTTCGCGGAGCTTATGACGAGATCAATTCGGATGGCAGGTGGAGCGCGAGCATTTTGGAAATGGCGTACAGCAGGAACAATTGTGGAAGCCACCACCCGTGAAAACTCCATCCGATCTCTCAATGATTCCACTCGGTCGGGTATCCGCTCGAGCGATACGTTATCCCATATGCTGCAGTTCAGCGTAGAGCTGATGTTGCACTTGTTCGATACTGTTTCATTGCGGATGCTGGCGCCCGTGTAGAAAAGCGTGAATTGTCGATGTTTCGCGAATCAACCCTGAGCAGCTCTCAAAGTTGACAATTTTTATTGGCATCTGCCAATTATCGAGTCGTCAAGGCTGGAAAAACATCGAGCAGGCAGTTAATTGGCCGAAAAAAAAAAGAAAAAGCGAAACCCCCCGGATGAATGTGAAAATCACGCGGTAGGAGAAAAAGGGAGAAACGTAAGCTCCATTGCCACGTGTATGTGTGCACGTAACCAGACACAGAAACACACGTGTGTCGAGTGTACAATCCCCTTCTGAATTCTGAAGGGAAACTCCGCGCCTCGTAATTCTACTTCTCACGCAACAGCAGAGAGCAAAGCAGTAACTACTGCTGCTACTGGTAGTTGGCAAGATTTTCGTTAGTTGTATGTGTATTCCCGAGGAACAGATCGCTTAACAGGAGTTACGTCAAAGTAGCTGATATTGAGCCTCGTAAATAACATACGGAACGTATGAAATAATTCAGGCATGTGGGTTGTCGAATATTACCAGCAGTTCCATGCACTTGCTTGTGGAAACGAAGGTTCATGTAATTGTACATTTTAGAAAATATGTTTGTTTCTCTAGAACGTAGCATTGATGAGATAATAATAAATTAGTAATTTTCCGATCGATCGCATATATGTCTGAGATGGAGGAGGCTCGCCAGCAATCAGTTAATATTTCGTAAACGCAGACAAAGATTCCCTCCCACTTTTCTCTTTAGAATTTTTTCATCTGCTTCGATTTGCACGAGGCTGGGAGGGATTCTGAAGAATATCATGAAATTGGCTTTTACTGTGGAATACATAATGCCCCGAGCATATCTTTCCTTCAAAGGTTTCGAGTTATCACGCATCCCAAAGCAGTGAAAGGCTCAAACAGGGCTTACCCTACTTGCCACTTAAAGCCTACTTTGGTAGTGTATATAACTGCACAGTGGTTTCCACTACCCACCCGTTTTTAGCGCGCTTCTTTGCCTTCCGGCTCTTTTGCGCCCCCTGGAGCGCTGTGTATACGTTGCGACGCCGAGCGGTCTGTAACTGCGGCGACAGAGCTCCGAGAGGGCGAGGATGGCTTGGAATGGGCGATCGAACGTTGTATTCACGTATGCGCATACAGGGGGTCCCCGATACAAAGCGATGTAATAGACACAGGGATCGGTTGCATCTTCGGGTTTGCATGAAAAAATGTCTTTTCCATTTTTTTCTACGGTGGATAGTTTAGGAGATAGAAATGAATTTGATGCCGGCCAATGGCGGGAACGGATGGGCGTGGCTGGAGCTCCGCCCACTCTACACTTGTTCTTCGTTCGATTGGCTGCGACGAAACTTGCTCTGTATCTCATTAACGGTTGATCAGAGAAGAAAGTTGCAAAGGACTTTTCCTTTCGAAATTGGACAATCTGTTGATCCACAAAGTTTCATCTTGGTACTTTGGATACCCGGTATATTAATGGATGCTTCGTGGTTAGGGTGAATGCGAGATTCGTGTAAAGGAGATGGAAACATTTGGTGCCAAGCAAAGAGGGATGAAGAGCCGTGAGTATTAGTGCGAGACCTCGAGAAAACCGCCAGCGAGCCACCCCTAGCTGGTCCGTAGCTGTGCACCAATCTTCTCAATGCTTTTCGTTTCTCCTTCGCGTAGTTATAGCTATAGGCCAAGTCGACACTTTGCACCGAATCACTTCCGGTTATACACAACCGTGCCAACCCATCTGCTTCGAGAGGGAGGGCGAGCATTTTTTTTCTGTCTTTGTTTGCGTAAGTTGAGGCCAATAACTGGAAGGCCTTGTTCATTCAATACGTATTACTGTGTAAAATCGTGTCGTCCCAGAAGCTCGGAAAATCGAGGCAGAGTGGGTGAGTTATAGGGGGCTGGAAAGACACATCAGGCTTAGTCTAGCATTGTCTCGCCTCGAGCTCGTATCGACTCTTTGCCTCTCTCAATATCTCATCGTATATATTCACACATATACACAACATTCTCTATTTCCTATGTGTTGTATATATTTTCATATAAATAACAACATATACTTTGATGCACGGATGTGTCGTTACTGTATGGACGTTTGAAAACAAATCTTCGATAAAGGAATTCCACCTACGCCTCTAGCTTTATCGATGAAAATTTGTCATGACGCGA
The DNA here is from genome assembly GCA_963921915.1 of Hyposoter dolosus. NCBI lineage: Eukaryota > Metazoa > Arthropoda > Insecta > Hymenoptera > Ichneumonidae > Hyposoter > Hyposoter dolosus. Next base: position 2,773,457 of record OY998139.1, read on the forward strand.
TGCTCACGGCTTCGCGAGTGCCTGGTGAATAGGAAAACCAAAGTGGCGCTTAGCGTCGAGGTGTGTATTTTTTTTCTTTTTTTTTTTTAATTCTTTAGTGCCAAAGTTTTCGATTTAAAGGACGTGCACGTGTTTTTCTTTTTATTTTTTATTTTTTGGATTGTTTAAAACGAGACTGTGCAAATTAATTGTGGCTTCCGATGGTCCGTTCATTACTGACCGTTTCTACTTATAGCCAAGACTCCCCTTGCCAAAGTTATCAATATACAAAATGCATTTGTATGTGTATATTTAGATGATTTTATTCATGGTCACGAGAGCTCGTGTCAGCCTGTCTCTCTCGAGACAGAGAATCTCTCGTTGCAGCCGGAAGAAATTTGCCAAAGCATTGTCAGTTTCTCGAATCTATCTTTGGATCGTTTCGTACTCGCGAGCATTCGTCGAGATAGTCGAGCATTGTCTGTCTTCTCGTCTAGAACACGCTGCAGCCGCGCGAATCTTTATAAATAATCCATTTTCTCTTCGTTTCTCCATTTAGTTTGTTTTTTAATATTTCCTCGTCCAGTGCGCGCGCGCGAGTCTTTGGATTCTTTGTTTCGCCTTTCGTCTCTGTTTGTTTTCATGGAAACGTTAGTTTCAAACATTCCAATCGATTCGACTATAGTTGAATTAATATTCATTGAAAACTTTGCGTAAACTTTTTCAATGCCAACAATGGTAGAGCTTTTTTTTAATAATTTATTTTGACCGAAAATCAATTGTTTATCAAAACGATTGAATCATTTTTTTGAAAAATAAAATAAAATAAAAATTAATTTTCAATTCAATTGCGAATCATTCGAAGTGTAGTAATCAATGATTGCACGAGGTGGCGGGACAGTAGTAGGAGGATGCACAAAGATTCAAACGTATCTAGTAAGTTTGCGTGAAAAATAAATAAATAAATGAAATTTGGGATTTTTGGTTCCGTACGATTTTTCGCACGTCAGTGAATAGAAATGTTGAAATTTCCATTGATGGCAAAACGGTTCGAGAAATATTTTTGCTTTCACATGTTTTATTCCCAAAGATTTCGTTGCTCTTGATATTCAGACGTCTCCTCGGTCGAGGAATTTAACGTTGGAAAATTTTCATTTCAAATCGTGTCACGAGTTGGAATTTGCCAAATGCGTTCATAAAGCGTTCAAAAAGAAACTGATGATGGCCAATTTACTGACGAGGAATAAAGTCATGACTATTTCGACAGTAAATATATATCCAGTGTCCTATAAAATTCATGACTGAAAATTTATTCCATATATCCATCAGAGTGGTGGATAGTAATCAATGAATATTTCATTACCAGTCCATCGTAATTTTGCAATTCAAGAGCTTTCCATGTTTTCTGCAACTTTGACAACTTTTTTGCATTAATTAATTAAATAAATAATTAATTAATCAATTAATTAATTAATATGTCAAAAGTTCTCGATAACCAATTCGTTCGAATTTGGACAAAGGTGAGAAAATGAGGAATGGACGAACTGACTTTTCATAACTCGATGCTCTAATCTTGGAGGTCCTGTTCGAAGCTTTTCCAATAGCCAAGACGAAAAAAAAAAATGAAAAGAAATTTAAAAAAAACATATTCGCGGTTATTGGCAAATTAATCAAGTTCGATATCGATTTACATAAACAGCTGCGGGCAGAGAATGTTTACATATTCTCGATTCAGATTCCAGAGAGACTCGTACCGCGGCATTAATAAACTGTATCGATGTGTGCACAAATGCTTGCACATATTCGTGGTACATGAAAAATTTTAATATTTCGAAGCTGCGGATCGTGGAATGCGGTGAATTTTTGTTCCGGGAAAGCAGACGATATCCCGTGGATAATTAACGGATCGTTTTTTTTTCTTTTTTTTTTTATCGATTATCTATATTTCGTCTAGTTCAACGTAGCAACGTGTGTTTGTATGAAATTTTATCGGAATATCGGGTGGCTCGTTTTTCAGGACTTGACGTACGGAGAGGGTGGTCACAACTGGAGAAGCATAATATTTTCTTTGCTGGTAATCGGTCTTGTTATCGCTGGCATTGTCACCGCCATTTATCTTCTAGGGTAAGTTTATATTAAGTGATTTATTAATTAAATAATCTTTCTGTTAATTTGCTATTAAATGAAAAATGATTTTTATAATAAAATATTTCGGTATGAAGTTAAGATTTTGTTTGAAAAATAAAAATTTGGTGTGTGGATGGTGTTTTTTTTTTTTTTGTGGCTTTAGGTACGTTGATGAACTTCTTTATTGGAGCGGTAGACGTTTAACTTTGGACGAGTGCCTTAGCGGTGATCTTTCACCCCATCGTTTGCCACCGGCCTGGATATCACATGACAAATTTGTCTATCAGGCTGACGACGGTTCTCTCGCTCTACTCGATACTTCAAACAATTCTGTGTCTCTCTTAGTCTCCAATCACACTCTCGTATGTATTTAAGCTTATTAGAAATTCCAATTCATTTGAATTCGTTGTTTGTTCCAAGAAAAATGGGGGTAGTTTTTACCCCAAAGATACATCGATCGAAATATTATTTATGGTCGATTGAAAATTCGAAAAAAATGATGAAACTAAAAGTTTGCTTTCACGTTATACGTTTCAAATCGTTTTTGCTTCGTCATAGAAGAAACTATGTGTCGGTGAAATTTTTATTTTTCCAGTTTTCAATGTCAATGTGCTTAAAATGTCCCGAAACATTGAAAAATCATATCTAGAAAAAATGTCCGGATGTGTGTGTGTATGTATGTTGTGGCACTGTAAAATTCAAACGTTCATAACTCGAGAACGGTTTGAGCTACAGGGCTCCCGTTTTGCACAGATGTTAATCTATACAAGTTCTTCATTCTCTGAGAATTTTGTTGGAATTGCTAGAAAAATACGAATTCTACGGCATTTTGAAATTTTCAAAAAAAACAGTGTCGACGTTCTAACTTACGCAAAGGTTAAGATTTATTACTAATTTTTTTTTTTATAAGTAGAGTATCATAATAGGAAGGTTGGTATTGAATTTGGGAAATATCGGTTGAACGGTTTAAATTTTATGATTTTTCGAATTTTACGAAAATCTGAGTTTTTTGAAAAATCATCCAACCGCTCTAATTTTTGCAAATTTTGTGAAATATTGTGTATAAGTCTGTACTTCCTCTTTACTTTCTATTTTTGTCGATTTTGCTATCGCCGCCAAGATTTTCCATTGTAAATAGATACAAAAATGAAAATCATCGAAAAATCACAAACGATCGTTCTCTTTCCCGTGCAGATCCTCTTTCCACCAAAAACTCAATTACGACAAAATGATGGAGGAAAAAACCGACAAGATTAATCCTTAATGAAAGGGGATTTCGCACCTGTTGGCCACTCATCCAACTATTACCTTCGTGTGCAACGTATACATGAGCCGTATGTTTCATGGGTCGAGACCACGAGAGAGTCGTTCGGGTTAAGGGGACGGTGGGGCCAGGGGGAGGATTGCATTAGGGGTTTCTGCGGTGAATCCTCACATTGCCGCACGAACCAAAATGACATGTGCCAGATGTATTTCCAGCGATGCCATTTTCGTAGCTGGTTGATAATAATTCTTGTCGACGTGTATAGGCTCCGTCGGGAAGGTCGACGACCAATTTCACGCTGCGATTCGGACTCGTTTATTTCATCGTATAAACAGATGAAAATTGCTTGCCAGGATATATGGAGATGAGAGAAAAAAACAAACAATATTTCGCTGCATATATCGATAAGGCAAAAAAAAAAAGCAGTTGAGAAATAAGTTTGTGAATTTTTTCCATCTCCACACTTTCTAAAGACTCGTGCAACTCGCGCTGGATAAGATCCCGAGAAACTTGAAATTCCACTAAGCAAATTTCTCCAAAGTCGCGTTATATATATTTTCGTATTGTTGTATCCATTTTGGAATGTTGAGAATTCGACTCGGAAAAGTAAGAGTTTGAAGGATCCTTATCGAAAGCTTTTGAATCGTTTTTATTTATTTATTTATTTATTTATTTTCTAGCAGCATTAAGTTTCAGAGAAGAATACTTTTGTGTTTCACATTTTTGTTTGTTTTGTTTAAACGCATAGAAACATGAGTTGGGAAAGAAGCTGATGGGAGTATTGCATTTTTGTGCTCGATAGCTCGATCTTTTGTGGGGATGTGTATATACGGATCGCTGAGTTTGTAAGTGAAAGCAAAGAGCTTTCGTATTATGTGTATATTGCTTTATCGTGAGCTTCGCGAGCAAGGGAAGCGTGAAGGGAAGAGAAAGAAGAAAAATAAGGCATGAAAGAAGAGAAAATAAAAGAAGGGAAAAAAAGAGAGGATCGTGAGGGGAGGAAGAACGATAAATGCACAAAATGATTGATCCTCATCTGTGAGCATTCCGTTGAGATGCCATTCGTACAGAAAGAAAAGCAGGAGGGAAAAAAAAAGCATCGACAACAATCGACAAACGAAAACAGAATGATCGTAATGAAAATACGAAAATGTTTGCCCGCGCACGAGAGAAATTCTCTGCGATCCACACTGTTTGCTTTGTTAATTCGTACTCAAATTTTCAAGAGAATAAATTGGAAGGATTCCGAAATTCAAACTACGGCGTCCAGAGCTTCCTAACAGAAGAACCAGCCTCGGGATGCTGCATCTCTTGTTCCCTGGACCAATTCCAATTCCTCTTGTCCTCAACCAATGCACTAGCAACTTTAGTTCTCATCGACTCTCCTCATTATTTATTCTCCTCCGTTTCATTCAATTCGTATACTACCCCGAACATTTTCATTTTACTGTTGAATTCCTCGTATCAATCTAACCATGGGCCGAATTGACCCGACGTCACCACAAACTAGAATTAGAAAATGAAAAAGACTAATACACAATATCTTGAAAAATTTGCAGAAATTAGAGCGGTTGGACGATTTTTCAAAAAACTAAAAATTTCGTAAAATTCGAAAAATCAGAAAATTCAAACCGTTCAAGCGATATTTTCCAAATTCAATACCAACCTTCCTATTATGATACTCTATTTATAAAAAAAAAAATTAGTAATAAATCTTAACATTTGCGGAAGTTAGAACGTCGACACTGTTTTTTTTTTTTAATTTCAAAATGCCGTATCCTTCGTATTTTTCTAGCAATTCCAACAAAATTCTCAGAGAACGAAGAGCTTGTATAGATTAACATCTGTGCAAAACGGGAGCCCTGTAGCTCAAACCGTTCTCGAGTTATGAACGTTTGAATTTTACAGTGCCAGAACATACACACACACACACATCCGGACATTTTTTCTAAATACGATTTTTCGATGTTTTGGAACATTTTAAACACATTGATATTGGGACCTAAAAAAAAAAAAATTTCACCGTCACATAGCTTCTTCTATGAGGAAGCAATAAATGCTTTTTCGAAATATTGGGATAGATTACAACTTTTGAGTTATGAAAAAGTTTTGTTCCATAAATAATTTAAAAAAAAATGATAAAAATTAAGTTTTTCAAATAGATATTGCAAAAGTATGAGTATAAGATCATTTCGACTCGGATTGCCTTATACATACACTCAGCAGCAAACCCTTGAAATGCAGGAATGATGAACTATATTGACACAATACATGTGTCCATGTTTCTATGGAATCTATACGCTTTCTATTCTCCACCTTTTTATTTCGGGTCAGGTTAGTAGAAAACGTGTATCTACTGTGGATATGTAGTTGGAAAAAGCAACTGGAAGGCGCGACATCGATCGTTCGGACGATCTTTGTCGGTCATGCGAGTGTGACATTCCGTCACGATAATATTACTAGAAATTGAATTTGAAAATTCGCGACGACATTGAGACTACGTGGCTGAAAAGCGTGAATCATATTTTTTCAGTCTCGAAAAGATGTATCCAAATTTTTTTTTTTTTTTTCTGCATTCAATTTTGTATCGAGCAACAATTATTTTTTTTTCTGTATTGAATGAACAACTTGATATTAATAAATAATAATTTTATATTTTTCAGAGGCAGCTCAATGTTCAGGGATTTCAGTGCAGCGCCGATTTACGCTACGTACTTTTCAGACACGATGTCAAGCCGGTGAGAAACAATGAATAAAACAAGAGCGTAATTTTATAAATAAAATAAGTTGGCGTTTTTTTTTTAGTATTTTTTTTTTTTTTTCCATTAGAATGGCGGGAAGTGTGTTCTTTCGTATGAACTAACTCAATGAACTCTACGCCTTGATTTAATTATGCTCCGGAAAAAATGTACCCCATTTCCCGGAGCACAGTCTAGGAGGAGAAATACATTGTGAGACTTGCATTTATAGCAATATACAGGGTGTCCAAAAAGTCAATATAGTTAATGCGACAGTCGAGTCCAGACGTGAGTAAAAAAGAGAAAATGTCCTTGGCAGATGGTCTCAATTCGTCATAGTTTTCGAGATATTGCAATTTTTAATCATTTTTTCAAATGAATACTGCACTGGAGGCTCCAGTTTGGCCAGTGCGGGAATTTTCAAGTTTCAGCTGATTTTTCAAATGGCAATTCTAAATCGATGGAAACTAAACTCATATTTTAAGGACTCGGGATCGAATGTCATTTTTTGGACACCCTGTATGTACGTGCAACGCCAGGAGAGCAGGAGGGCTGGATTACTCCCTAGACCAGACGGTTTTTTTCAGTTTGGACATCCTTCATCCCTTCTTCGTATGCCAACAGCCCATTCGCTCCGCTGTCCTCTAATGGAACGCTTCCTCTCTCTCTCTCTCTCTCTCTCTCTCTCTCTCCCTTCCGCATTCTTTAATTTTTGCAGAGAGAAGAAAAAAATTCTATCTCACATTTTTACTCGGCACCAATTCTCTCGAGACTTCGTGACTCGAAATATAAATTTGCAGCGTCTGTAAATTCTAGAAGATCGCAGAAGGTTTTAATTAGTTATCGTTGATTGGAGTTTGCTGGTTGATTCAATTTTACGAAGGAATTTGGAGCTCGATAGAAAAAATGTATCGAAAAATGGAGAATTCGGGTTACTGTCGGGCAGCAGGGTGAAATTTTCATTGCATAACTGGAAAGCTATATCGACTAAACTAAGCAATTGCAATGGAAAAAAATAGAGCGGAAAATCTCGTGTGTTTGTTTTGAATAAATAGCTCGTGAAGGTTGAGGTTGAGGCGTGGAGAATTCACGTGGAATGTAAACTCGATTCTGAGGGAGAATGCGCACGAGTCAGCCGACCTACTCTAGTGAATGAGCCAGCTCTACGAGCGATTGACCATGCTAGGTGTATCCGTGACGCGGGGGTGGTTGGCCTCGATGCCATGCAGAAAGGGAAGAAAGCGTTGATAAAATACATGGTGGGCTATGACGTCAGCAGGGACAAGAAATAACCTCGCGGTCTCTTTCGATTAATTTACAATTTTGCATCGAATTTTCCACTTTCCACCGCCAAAGAAATAATATTTTATATAAATATAAATAAGGGAGCAGGTTTGAGCAGCGTTAGAGATTTTTAAATCGATAAAAACGGAGGAAAGGATTGTGGAGGAATGAAAAAATAAGCAGAACGATTCTGCACTGAAAACGAATGTTTGTTGGGAAAGACCGATATTTCGTTCGATAGGTTCGATTTTTTTTTATTTTTATTTTTTAATCATTCCAAAAATTGTGTCATTGCAGCGAGAAATCTTGTAGAAAGTCTCTTCGGAAGTTAATTTTTGTCGTGCCACTCGTAAATATCGCTGACAATTCCGTTAGAAACTATAAATATGCTGCCAAAATAACGAAAATTTTGAAATTATCCAAAAATATTATTTTACCGTGTTCAACAAAATATCGACGATTTAAAAAAAAAATGTATTTCCAGTGGGCATGTGGGATGGGAATGAAAATATGGTTGTTGAACGAGAATCTGTTATGGTAGGAAATAAGGGTTGGTCGGTTGGTCACGACGAAGAGTTTTGCCTCTTTCCGAAGCAGCAGCCTTGAACCCCCTCCAGCGTGTTCACAAGGTAGTTTGCATATATTTGCAGCATTCGAGATTCCTCGGCTGCGGCGAGAGTTTCCCGTTCAACCGTTTACTCTGTTTCTTTTTCTTTCATCTTTTTGTATATTTTCCTCCTTGTGTTTTGCTCTGCTCTTCATTTTACCAACTTGGAAGAGAAAGAAAATGTTTTGTGTTTCGCGGTGTCTGGTTTACTCGCTCTTGGAGGCTCCGAGGCTTAAAGAGGGATGCACGTACATGCATAGCCCCGCCTCCCGATTAAACATCCGTCGCAGCAAGAAAAACGTCGCGAGCATGTATAACGACGTGATCAAGCGCACTTTAAAGTCGTTTAAGCTACGCTACGTGATTTAAATTTTCTCGACTAAGGTGAATGGGCAAAAGTGCGAGGAGGCAGTGATGCCAGCAGAGAGTGGCCAAGAGGCAATGGAGATGAAGAGGTTCGTGCTGCAAGCACGCCTATACGTTTTTTCTCTTATCGTCCTTGCTCCTTTAACACGCTCCAACGAGTCATCCCTCTCGCGTCTTTTACGAGAGAAGAAATTGCCTAAACCTTGGGCTAGACATTGCCCTGCGGGGTGACAACTTTTTCTCCTTTTCTTTCTATTCCCAGCTGCTTCGCTTTTTCGCCTTCTGCTTCTTAGCATCAAAAGTCTTTCCGGAAACCGCTATGCTATAATTTTCCACCTAATTGCCCACACTGTGCGTCGTTGAACTCATTCTTCAGAGGATACCAACGTCTTTGCAGTTTTTTTCGAGCAAACTCTTCTCATTACGTTGTTATTAGATGTTTGCAAGTTTGTAAGCAAGAGAAAAGCCATTGTAAAGCTTGAAAATTATTGATTGTTGCATTTATCGACTTTCTTATGGGTTGAGGATGGCGATATTCTGAGAGACGGTAAACATGTCTCGTAATAATTTTTATTTTCTCGTATAATGATCCTCAAAGTTGTTCAGGTGAAAATTGAAGCAATTATCAGGTTAAATGTTGGATATTTGATTTCCGATCGATCGTCGTACATGGAGAGAAAAATATGTTAAAAATTACCGTGCTGTTACTTGATCGTGATGTAAAAGACACGCGATGCAGTATTTATGGATGCATGTTACAAAAATTATGGGTATTGATGAAAAAAATTACTATCTTGCTTAGAAAAAAAATATATTTCGCAGAACAAAATTTAAAACGTGACAAAGAATTTTTCTGATGAAGCACGGTAAATTTTACCGTGATGGCAGTTCTCGTCACGTTTGTTATAAAGCATGGTAATTTTTTCCAAAAATCCCTATAGCATTATAAGTTTTTTCTCTCTGTATAAATGGATCGACATTTGTTTCAGGTCTTTCGGCACACTTTTACTGCGCTGTACACCGTTTACGACGTTACTAACGAGTAAGTAAATTTATACTGGTTTTTAATAAACTAAAATTGAATCCAGCCTCAGCCTCAATTAGCAGCATTGAAATTTATTCAAAGTGCAATACAAAGTGCAATACCGCGACGACGAGGGGCATGTCAAATGTGCACACTTAATTAATTGCGGTTGAATTTGTCGCGCTTGAGGCGGCTAGCCGCTCGACACCAGTCAAAAGGGTACTGCTAATTTGAACAATGCTTTGTGCCAAAAGTTTAACGCATTGATTAAAGTGCTGCTAGTCAATCAACATAATTACACATACTCTGAAATATATATTGTTGTAATTTTCAAATTTGTCAGGTGGCAAGTTAAATATGTAAATCATTTAAAACGTACACAATATCTTACAAAATTTGCAGAAACTAGAGTGGTAGAACGATTTTTCAAAAAACTCTGATTATCATAAAATTTGAAAAATCATAAAATGTAAACCGTTCAACCGACATTTCCCAAACTCAATACCAACCTTCCTATTATGATACTCTATTTATAAAAAAAAAATAGTGATAAATCTTAAAATTTGCGGTAGTTAAAGCGTCGACACCTTTTTTTTGAAAATTTCAAAATGCCGTAGAATTCGTATTTTTCTATCAATTACAATAAAATTCCCAGAGAATGAAAAGCTTGTATAGATTAACATCTGTGCAAAACGAGAGCCTTGTAGCTCAAACCGTTCTCGAGTTATGAACGTTTGAATTTTACAGTGCCAGAACATACAAACACACACACATCCGGACATTTTTTCTAGATATGATTTTTCGATGTTTTGGGACATTTTATGCACATTGACATTGAAAACTGGAAAAAAAAATTTTTTACCGTCACTTTAGCTTCCTCTGTGAGGAAGCAATAGGCTAAAAGGCACGAAAGTTGCGTCAATCGGTTTTGTTATAGAACGATGATTGGTTGTTTTGTAGCCATCACACACCCATTCGTCTTCAAGCATTGCCGAAAGTGCAGCATACGCGACTTCAATACTCCGCATGGTTGGGCAACAGCACAGCCCTTCTTATGATATCAGAGAACGACATTTACATGAGATCAGGGCCAACGTCAACGGAGGACAAGAGATTAACGACGACGGGGATTCCCGGAGTGATTTACAACGGGATACCCGATTGGTTGTATCAGGAAGAAGTGCTGCCGAGGCCAGAAGCTATTTGGCCAAGTGCGGATGGTTCAAAACTGATTTACGCGAGTTTCAACGATTCCAAAGTTACGACGTTGGAATTCCCGTGGTTCGGGAGTCTGGTGGGTCAGGATGGACAGAGCTCGAATCCTTTGGGCACAGCGAGACGAGGCTCGTTTCCACCATCACGATCAATCAGGTATCCGACACCTGGTTCCCCGAATCCCGAGGTTGATCTTTGGATGTTGGACCTTGAGAGCAAATCAAACAGCAGCAGCACCACCAAGAGCAACGTAACGACATTTAGCAGAAAGCGACTCAAGCCACCGACTGTATTTGATGGCCAGTGAGTTGATGAAAACGCTTGACGCGCGAGTCCATACTTAATGCCAAGCGATCTGGGCTACCGAGCTTCTAATCGATTAACCAGCTACAGGTTCCCATTGTCTTGATTTTATTAACAGGGAGCTCTACCTCATATCCGCCGGTTGGATCGGCGAGGATTCGACCAAGATAGCCGTTGTTTGGATGACGAGAACCCAAAATTTGTCGGTTGTCTCAGCTTGTCAGGCGCCTTTGTGGCAATGCGAGGAAACACATTCCGAGAGGGCCCCCGAAGGCCAATGGTTGGATGCCCAACCACATCCTATATTTGCACCGGATGGAGACAGCTTCCTTATACTGGCTGCTGTACAGGAGGGTGGACAGGAACATTTCACCCATATTAAGCACATAACGTTGACGCAACAGAGAATAGCTGTTTTGTCGCATGGCCGATATGAGGTTGGTTCTGCCACTGCATCCATTCATCAAGCCTTACTTGCCACCTTGGGGTACAAACTGCCTCAGGCCTATTAAGGAAAATAGTCATTTCCCCACTTTTGTTGGTTGTAGAATTTTTTTTAGTGTGTTTCAATTTAATTTTTGGCTATACAAAGTAAACAATCTTTTAAAAAAAGCTTTAAACATGTTCCACAACAATTTTCAAGTCGAAATATTCAGTACTTCATTTTTTATAACAATTTTTGTCGCTGTCGTACAAATTTACCCCATGCTGTCAAGTACGTAATTCTACAGAGGTGTGGTAAGGGTTGATTCGCTCCAAAACGAGACAACGATATTATACTTATTTTTATATATTTATCTCATCCAGGTTAGCGAGATCCTCGCCTGGGACACGAAAGCACATCTCGTCTATTATCTTGGGACGAGAGAACGAAGGCCTGGACAAAGGCATCTCTACGTCGTCCGTGATCCAACAGCTGATGATCCACGCCGTTTAGAACCACTTTGCGTTACCTGTGACCTCGGTGACGTACTATGGAGCAGTAGATTTTACTATACAAATTGCACCCACTTTGGTGCATCGGTTAGTCCACCTAGTCACAATGCATCATCCAGCAATACCAATAACCAGGGATATTACGTCTTACATTGCGAAGGTCCTGGCCTCCCATTGGCTGGCGTACACGCCATGTCTAATCACAAAATGGTCAGAGTGCTTTACGATACGAGAATACAACGCGCCGACAGATTGTCACAGTTGGCCTTGCCAACGAGACGAAGTTTCGAGGTTTGTTGAAATTTTTTCCTATGCATCGAAGCAGACTCGACTGAACTAATCGCCGCGGGCTAAAGTTTCATGATTACCGATTCGTCTGCAAACGTTTTTTCCGCCCTTGCCGTCTGTAAACATGGGTATTTCGAGTTCGGCCATTATTTCACCTCCTTAACGTACTGAAAAAATTCTAAAAAAATTCATGCCACTATTTGAAGTATTCATTTTTAAGTGCCAATTGTGAAATTTTTGAAAATTTAATTTTTTCATAAGTTTTTTGTCAAAAAAATGAATAAAATTCGGAATTTTTTTTTATTTACTAGAAAAATTGTAACTCGGACAAAAAAAATGATAGCGAAATTTTTCAAATTGGAAATTAAAGTTGAATAATGTGGCTTTGAGAAAAAAATTATTTCGTTCCGTTTGCCCAAAGCTAAATGCTTGAGTTTTGGGCATGAAAACAGGCAATAAATTACGTACAATTTACTATTACATATTTACATATTTTATTAGCAAAAAACGTTTATTTTTTTTTCTTTTTTAACTACAACAAATATCTGGGTGTGTTAAAGGGTGTATGGTAATTTATTTATTCAAAATGTTTTTTGGGCATATCGATGCTATTTGACTGCCAAAAACACGACAAAACCTTTTTTTTTAAATTCACTCACTTACCTATCAAATACACGCCGCCTGTAAACCTGAATATTTCGTGTTCTTTTTAAAGTTCGCGCATGCGTAACCACCGCCTGCGAGGTACTAAAAATTTGAAACTTGGGCACTAGTTCCCCCTCCCACATAATTTTTTAAACTTTTTAACTTTTTTAAAAGAAATACCCACGTTTAGAGACCAAGTGTTAAAGAGGTTGGCTTCATACGACAATATGATAAGAATTTAATAAAATTTGCTGATAACATTCTTTAGCATCAAATACGATGACGCAATTTTTTTCAAATTTTTCGTCTACATAGTTGTCGAATAATTGGAGTTTACAATATGCAAAAAATATACCTATATATATCTGAATTCTATGCTTATGCATGTAAACTCTAGTGTTCAATAACTCGAAAACTATGTAGAAGAAAAATCTTAAAAAATGTGTATATTCATATTTATTACTAAAGAATATACTCTCCAAATTTCATTAAATTTTAATCATTTCAAATTTTCCTATGCTTTTACCATGGCAACATTGTTGTGTGTAGCCAACTTCCTTAAGATAACACCATCAGCAACGCGTCTCGTACCAGTTTATAATTATTTGTTCGACACAAGTTTTCATTTATTGCGATTGTGAGCGTACAAGTTTCGGTCGAACGTTTACCGAAGCAGATTGAATGGGGAGACCCACCGACTCCACACACTGCTGGGAAAATAAAATTGGCACCCTGCCAGGCGTGTACGTTTCGTGCACGTTCCAAATGTGCAATTTGCGCTCTCCTCCCCTCTCTCTCTCACACACACCCTCACTCCACCGCATAACAAACTCGACAACTTTGCTCACGTAATAAACCTCGAACGTATACAATGATCCATGTTGTACTCCGGTGTGCAAGCCGTGTACTGGATACGGTGCGTGATCCCCGAGTGCTCAATGCGGAACCTGTAGATTCGCGCGGCAGTAGTGTTCAACGTGTTGTTTCGCCGCCATGTCAGATTTAGTTAGTGTAGGAAAGAGTGCAGAGACACAAAAATCTACATGGCAAAATATTTTGCTTTTCTTCAGGTTCCTTTGCCTCAGGGCTGGAGAGCTCAGGTTCAACTATTGTTGCCGCCTTCCTGGCGGGAAGAACTTCGAGACGCTGCCTTTCCAGTGCTCGTTGAGGTCAACGGGCGCCCCGGAAGCGAAGCGGTTACCGACAAATTTCGTATCGATTGGGGCACTTACATGTCGAGTCACAATGACATAGTGTACGTCAGGCTGGACGTACGTGGCTCACGGGGACAGGGCAAAAGAGCACTTTTCCGAAGAATCGGAGGTGTCGAGGTCCAAGATCAATTGACCGTGTTGCGTCATCTTCTCGATACGCTCAAGTACCTCGACGAGACAAGGGTTGGGGTTTGGGGTTGGGGATACGGCGGTTATGTAACCGCGATGGTCCTTGGAAGTCAGCAAAATGTATTCAAATGTGGAGTTGCCGTTAATCCAATTGCCGACTGGCTATACTACAGTAAGCATTTCGTTATATGTTGGTGTGATCCCTAATAGCGCTTGCCTTATTCCTGCCGTCAACACAAAGCCATCCCTATACAGAGAGAAAAAACTTGTAATCTTTATAGGGATTTCTAGAAAAAATTACCATGCTTTCTAACAAACGTGATGAGAACTGCCAGCACGGTAAAATTTACCGTGCTGCATCAGAAAAATTCGTTGTCACATTTAACGTATTAGGATTTTTTCAAAATTTTGTATAAACGTTCTTGACACCAAAACTAACAGTTTTCTCCTATGAAGGAAAATTTTCTGATGTTTAGAATTTGAGATATTTAATTTCCAATTTTTTATTTATCCCATCTAAACGCGTGTAAATTGAAGTCGCGTTTCTTTTGTTTTTTTTTCGCGCAACTTTTTAACGAAACGTGACTTCAATTTACACGCGTTGAGATGGGATAAATAAAAAAATGGAAATTAAATTCTAAACGTCAGATAATTTTTCTTCATAGGAGAAAACTGTTAATTTTGGTGCCAAGAACGTTAATACAAAATTTTAAAAGAACCCTAAATGAAGTCGTTTTGTGATAGTACTACCTTAAAATTTTCTCAGCAAGAAAGTAATTTTTTTCATCAAAACCCATAATTTTTGTAACATGCATCCATAAATACTGCATTGCGTGTTTTTTACATCACAATCAGGTGACAACACGGTAATTTTTAAGGAGGTTGGATCACGAAATCAAAATAATCAGAATTTCATAAAATTTGATGATAACAATCTTTGGCATCAAGTATAGAAACACAAATATTTTCAAAATTTTTTACCACATGGTTATCAAATAATTGAGAGTTAAATCAAACTTTTTATGCACGAGATTTATACCTATATATATGTAAACTCTATGCTTATACACGTGAACTTTAGTGTTCAAATAACTCGCGTACTACGTGGTGGAAAAGTCTAAAAAAAATTGCATTGTTATCCTTTCTTAAAAAAGACGTGGTCGAACTCGAAACTATCGATTTTCGAGAGAAATATATCGAAATTGAGCCGCTATTGGTTGCCATGGATACGTTTATTTATTCATGCCCATGGTTTTGTTTATGCGTTGCCATGGGTCTATTTATTCGTTGCCATATGTGGCAAAACCGATTTTGTGAATTCAAGTGTCAGATCACGTGTAATACACGCTTCAAATTTATTTGGGCAATCGAAGAAATTATAACAGCGTGAAAAATTTAATATATACACAATTGTGTGATACTTTAGGTGATTAAATAGAGGGAGTAACCAAAACACGGAGCGGGCGCGTAGCGACCGCGTTTTTGCTGATATATATTATTAAAGAATATTTTAACCAAATTTTGTTAAATTCTTATATTTTTGAGTTTTTTAATGTTTTTAACATGGTTCAGCATGGCAACATAGTATCGTCGTGAACCAACCTCCTAAAAAGATTTTTTTCTCCGTGTATAAAAAATTTAACATTTGAAAAAAAAAAATTTCTCGAGCTTTTTCGAGCAATTGCACGTGTCGATTTTATGCAACAGATTCTGCTTTCACGGAACGAGTGCTCGGAGCACCGGCCGAAAATTACAAGGGTTATGTGGAGGCTGACTTGACTCAACGTGCGAGATTAGTACCGAGTCATAGCCTCTTTCTTCTACACGGTCTAGCCGACCTCACAGCGCCTTACACGCACGGCATTGCCTTTGCCAAGGCTTTGTCCGAGGCGGGAGTTATCTTTAGGTACCAGGTCAGTTGTTTCTCCACGTTTCACCATTTATTTTATTATTTCTTTCTCCTAATAACTGTATTTCAATTTTTATTTTTTATGCTTCTTTTCAGAGCTATGCGGATGAAGATCATGCCTTGACAGGGGTGATCGAGCACGCCTACAGTTCCATGGAGGACTTCCTTGCGGAGTGCCTCACTCTGGACGCCTCCTAGTGCCTCGATACGATTTCTCCCTCGTTATCGATAACCAGTCTATTCAACACATGCTTCTAAACAGCATTCTCGTTCTAATTATTCACGCGTATACACCAAAAAGTAAGAAACAAAGATTTCCAATAAATTCCACAAAGAACGAGGCTAAATAAACGATTGCAAAGTAGCAAAAAATCAAGAGGGAACCACACACACACACACACACACACACGCACACGCACACGCACACGCACACACGCAGCATGTAGACGAGAAATCGATTTTTATTCGAAAACTTGATACGAAAAAACAAAAGTAAAAAAAATACTATAAACCATCTACGAAGCTCATTAAACTCCCCACGTCCTCTTTTTCGTCCCACGAGAGAAAATCATCGTAGCTTTTAGAATTGTGTGAGAGCGATGAACCGAGAAATATTGTATCGAATGAATGTGTCCACTCGTGCGAGTAACAGTCCCTTAAACATAAATATACACACCCACGCACACGCACACACACACACACACACACACACACACACACACACACACACACTCGAAAACGCAATCAATATATTAACGGCTAAAAAGAATAATAATTATAAATAATAACGATAAAATGAAGAAAAAGAATTTAAAAAAGTTTCTAAAATCGAAAAACGTCATCGAGCATTCTTACGAGCGATACATGCAGCAGCGTGTTGTATATCATATCGCCTGCACCATCTCTTCTCGCTCCGAATCTTTATTACGAATATCATTCCTGTGTCTTTTCTCCCTCTAAAAGTTAAACGATCCGTTAATAAATCGTGAATCGAATATCGCGTTCGGTGGAATCGAACTTACTAAAAGCTTTTTATTCTGGCTCTGCTCTCGTTTACTCGGATCATTGCTCATCTTCATTTCGCAACACAATCTTTTCAGCAAATATTTCGAACCGGTCGACCATCAAATAATTATATAGCAATCATGCAATAAATCCTTCAATAAAATTCCATCGATCGTTCTAAAAAGCCTCTCGCCACTGACTCGACAAATATCTAATCGCACCTGCCGCGTTCAGTTATATTAACCAAAGTCCTCGCATCCCCGCAACAAAATGATCGAAGAACAAAATTCCATTATGACGAGTCACGAAAAATTCATTTCCGGCCTATCGCGCAGAGTTCATCGATTAATGATTAAAAAAAAATTTAATAAAAATAATAATAATAATAATAATAAAATGAAAATAAATTTACATACTTGTTGTACAGCTTGCTAACGCCTATATGTATATATTACACAACCACACACACGCAAACCCACACGCGCGCGTGCACACACACACACACACACACACATTATTATGTATTATGCATACTATACGTAATTGTTACCGCCTATACGATAGAGAGTTGTCCCAACTTTCAAACGATTGACGTTTGTACATATTGATATATTATTATAATTATAATTATAATTATTATTACTATTATTATTATTATTGTTGTGATTATTATTATTATTATTATTGATTTAATTATTACGAAAACTCGATGCTCTGGATCTCGATCGTCGTAGACACAAGTTACTCGTTAAGTAGGATGAAAAAAAAAAGAATGGAGTTGATTATTTCAGCGAGCATATTAGCGACAATTAATTTCTGATGCTGACCTCAAAATAAAAATAATTCGAAAAGAATGGGGATTAGAAATTTTGTTTAATGAAATTGATAGAGCGATGTAATTGAAAAATTCTGAGGATGGAAGCGAATAAAAGTGAAAAAAGTGAGAATTGCTTGTCTATTTTGTCGCCAATTTGGTCTCGTGCTGGTTGCTTCGGTATGCCAACAATTTTTAGAGTCGTTATGGGGAATTATCATGGTCATGGTGCCGAAGAAATTTAGACGCGATCAATGAGATGGGTAAACGTTTAAAATGACTTTGGAAACTCGAGGGGACGCGACGCTACCCTTATGTATGCCGACAATCAAGGCTAGTGCAACTAATCAAACAATAAATAATTAACGACCCGCGGAGACCGTGGCATAGTTGAAAAAAAAAAAAAAAAAAAAAAATTATTAAAATAAATAAAAAACGAAAAAAGGTGGATGAGAAGGAAGATTCAAATTGTAGGTGTGACGGTAATCCTGCGAACCTGCTAAATGATTATTACTCCATCGTACATTTTTTGCAAACTCGTATGGAAAAACACTCATTCTCACACACGCACACTACAGACGGAACTACTGAGATTCGTTAATCGCTGTGAATCGTATGCTAGGAAAAAAAAACGTTTAAAGTGTAATCATTATTATAATAATAATTACAATACTAATAGTTTATATTATAATAACCCATATAATTATAATAACAAACTCCCTCATTATAATAGGAAACTCCCTGTCGTTGAGAGTGTGGCGATTGCAAAATAAGAAATAATTAATAATAATTATAATACTTTTGGAGGAGCGAATGCTTCGAGGCATCGTGACGGTCTCGGACCCTCGAGTGCCTCTCTTTGCGGATTCACCGGCAAAATCCCCGCGGCTCCAACAGAGTAGCCTCACCTCGGAATCTCTTCGGGGCGAGGCTGTTTCTTTCTTGACGTTCCTCCCGAGTCTCTGTCCTTGCCCCGGCAACCTCGTCCCTCTCTTTCTCGTCCTCATCAGGGTTCCTCTGGTTGATCGACTTGCGCTCTTGTCGGAGCGACTCCATGGGCGCGGAATAGTAATTAATAAGAAGAAAAATTATATTAATCATTATTTATTTGGATCAGTGTGGATTGAGGGAAAAAAACTGGAGGAACAGGAAGGCGAGAAGAGGAAGAAGAGGTTTCACTGGAATTGGAAAAAATCACACTAAATTCAAAATGCTCAAAAAACTTCAAGGAACGATGAAACAGAAACGAAGAGAAAAATTTATTGATTCATTATTTTCACGGTTTCTTAGTTAATTTATTGAATTCGATAATCATCAAATTTTAAGATGAACACAAAATTCTTCGATAGAGTTCAAAAGAGGTGGTTAAAAAAACTGAAACTGCGAGGTCCCGTGGGCAGCTTTTTTTGGTCCAGCCTCGAACGTAGATTGAAATAACGGAAATGGAGAAAAAAAAACATTTACGGGCCTACAGAGAGAGAGAGAGAGAGAGAGAGAGAGAGAGAGAGAGAGAGAGAGAGAGGGAGAGAGAAGGAGATTGACGAGAAACGAAGATTGTACACTTAACGAGGCAAAAGTCACGATCAATTATTAATAATAATTAAAAGTTCGAGAGGGAGGGAGGAGAAGACGAAAAATTAGTTGTGAAAAAATAGTGGAAAAATTAGGGCAGAAAAGAGGAAACGTCGAAAAGATTGTTTCGAATAAAAAATAATAAAAAAGTAGAGCAGGAAGGCACGGTAGAGTTATTTAATAATAAATAGCTTTTGGTAAAGTATTATCGCCGCTAGGCCGTAAAAGCGCGACCTGATTTTCACGCAAAGTCGCTCGTCCCCCAGAAATTAGTTTAAGAAATAATAAAACATCCAAAAATTGAACCCCATTGAACGAAGCTAAATTATAATTATGATACAAATTTAAATGAACAACCAATTATTGAACAAGATCGATTCACACGAAGACCCTAGACGTTCAAATTATTCGATGGAGAAAATATAAATAAACAAGGAAATTAAATTCATACGTTGATTAAAAATAATAGAAAATTATTAAACTTTAGAATTTAATGATCCATGGCGAAGAATTTTTTGGAGTTCCAATGATGAATACGTTTTATGTGAAATCAGAAAAATATACCGGAGTATATAAAACATTCACTATATATATATGGATATATATTTAATATAAAGTTGCAATAAACGTTATTATTCATTATAATCAATTTTTTTTCCTTATTAACGGTTTTCGTCTGGGCTTATTAATCATTTGATATGAAAGACAATCGTTTATTTGTTGTTATTCGTAAATATTAAAAGTTATAGAAGCTCACATTGTTTATTCGTCATTTGATTATTATTTCGTTAAATAAATAATGTCAAAATAAAAGTGTATATATTTATGAATGAATTTATATATCGATGTATTTTTCGTCAAGATTTTCGCTCAAAGTCAATTAGATTTTTTTCCATCGTGATAGTAAGCGAAAAAAAATTGATTAATTAAATTCGTAACTTCGGGGTCTTCCGCTTTGTGTCGCGCGGGAATGTTGAATTAATTTTAGACGTGAGAACGTGATATTTCGAGAGAAAGAGAGAGAGAGAGAGAGAGAGAGAGAGCAAAAGAACGAGAGTGAAAAAAAAACAATATAGATAGAACTGATAGATAATAAGGAAAATGCGTCGTTGTTTTTATTAGATATTGAATGTGCACTTGAGTTGCCGACGATTTCGTGGATCGCACCACGATACGAAACCGAGTTATCTTCCATGATATTAATCAGGGGGGGATAATGAATGTGAAAATTGACAAAAAAAAAACAATTAAGAGAAAAATTACAAAAAAAAAAAAAATAAGGAGAGATAAAGAAGGAAATTACGAAATAATGAGATAACACCCACGAGATAATCATGTTATTAAGACTCTGCGTTTTTTAATATCAGCGAGGCTCGATCCGGGCATCGAGCAAACAAAGTGTTTTCAATAAACTGTTACATATTACCTGAAATCCATTTTTACTGCTTTTACTGCTTTCAGTTTTTTTTCTCCCGCCCTTGACGTTTGTTTACAACAATTCGGTTGCAAGGAAAAATTAGTTTTTCTACCAAAGGCCAGCAAAAGTGATCGAGCAATGATAAATTTCGTCGATATCCAGAGACTCGTTAGAGTCTCGGGACAAGCACATTTAACGGCTTCGTCGTCTGCTGGCCCGAGACTCGCCCGAGTATATTATCTCTGAACAAAGAAAATTCGGTGGTGGGGATAAGCATTTTCTTCAATTACGAAGCCCAGGAGTAATGTTATGATCTGAAATTTGAACTGGAGACTCATTACGTTGGTCCCCGTTGATTGAGCCATAAATCATCACGATGGATGTCGTAATTGCTGAGAAAAAACTTCGCACAGGCTAAATTATGCAAAAAGTGCAGTAGGTGTGCGTGTAAGTGCGCGCAGACGACGCTAGCAAAGGGCTCTTAATGCCCGTGGAGTTTCCATTACCGCCGTCACTTTAAGCGGTCAACTTTCGGTTTTCAACTTTTTTATTTTGAGACTTGGTAGAGTCTCGGCGAAAGTCTACTTTACCAACATTGACATTTTTATTTAGTCAAAAGATTTATTAAACAAATGTACTTGTCCGGGCTTTTTTCCCGTGAAGGGTATCATTTTTATGCAAACGAATTTCTTCATTTTTATTATCAAAATTTTAATTTTTTTATTGATTAAGAGCTGTAGAAGAATTGCAACAGATGGCGCGAGGCTGCAGAACCGAGGACGTCGACGATAAAATAGGCAGTGAACTTTTGTTCATAAAAATAGATTTCTTCTTGAAATTCTTTTGAGTTTTTTTTTTTTTTTAATTTCTTTACGGTAGAAAATAATTTGGGAAATGATAAATGTTGAGAAAAAAGTAACACGACATGTTTTCTATAAATTTCCATCATTTGAATTTATTCGTAAATCAGCTTATATTTGTAGTTTTCTTTTTTATTGAACGATTGCACAATACTTCAAGTGTTTGGGTCTCGAAGGAACTTTTTTTAAATTCATTTTCTTGGGGAAATTAAACTTGTATGACAAACTGTTTCTTACATTCGGATTTAGGCTCGTTCATCAGTAAAAATCATATTTACACACTTTTGATGCACATTAAACTCCCTGTACCTTTTTTTCGTAATGATTTTTATGAATATTCACACTTATCCACATCCTTGTACATTTTTCGGGAATCGTTTACCATTCTAACACGGAAAAGACAGAATATAACAATTATTATACACATTCATTTTTCTTTCGATTATTTGATACATTACTTAACATTCTCGAGGTAGGTGATTGAATTTCCTGTCTTTGTGACACTGTCTCAAAAATCCACTGCAGTAATCGTCGGGTCCGAACGACCCGCACTTTTCCAAAATTTTTTCGTTATTTTTTTTCATCCGGCAACGTTTTAAGTATCACGTGGAAAACTTCTACAAAGACGTGCCAAAATTTTTAAGGTACGTCAGATTTTTTCGTAATTGTTGAAAAATTCAAAATCGTTGAAATAATATTAACAAATTGATTCGTTGCGAAGAAACAGAAACAGTCGAATTGTTTTTAGTTTTTGGTTTAACAACTTGTCGTTAATCTTTGGCATGATTGTTATCACTAGAAAATAACTTTTACAATATATTTATAAAACTGCTGACAATACCGACGTTTTACATTATTTTTGTATTTTTTTAACAAGCTTCCTTTCAACATGGAGTGAAAAAGAAACTATGGCATTAAAAGTGCATCATACTATCACGTACTTTCGAAGAGAGCTGCTTTTTCGAATTACATTTCGTCGTGTCGACTTATTTCAAGTGGAGGGGAGTCGATAGAGGTTTGTGAATTCGAGGGAGAGACCCTTCAGCATTTTTCATGCATGGTGTATAAATGTAAGGTTTGTTATTTGGGTAAAAATTGTTCACTTCGATCATTTAATGGAAATTTCGAAATTCGAAATTTAAATTCGAAATTCGAAAATTTAATTGCGAGCGGTTCATTATCACAGTGACAACATTTGATTAAAATTTTTGTTCTCTCTCGCCTCGCTCTCTCTTCCTCTCGATTTATTTTTCTCTCATCACTTTTCTCTCTTAGTACTTTGGTACAAAGAATTGTTATTGTTTTTTCTTCTTTAATAAATGAGCGTTTTAAAGAAACTGATAATGGGCTCGCAGCTCGTTGGTCCAATTTTCAATTTCCATGAATTAAACTCTCGAGTCATTGACGTTTGTCACCTTGATGGAAATTCCACTGTCATCTTCGTCCTCCTCTTCGGTCATTGTCGTCAAGCGCGTCATTTCGTCAGGTACAAGGAGGACGCCTTCCTTGTTGGGATGTTTCTTTGACTTGCCAACGCTGCGTTATCAGCAGATCGCGAAACAACAATACAGGCCCAAGTTATTAAATAAATTAAGGAAAAACGAATATTCACCCTCGAACACCACACCGAGTCTCGTGGAGACATCCAAAAATTTTTACATTTTATCGTATCAAAATGATGCAATTTTCTCGATGACCAATCAATTTGATTTTACGCTTTTTCCCCCATTTCATTTCAATCAAAATATTTGAATGTATTAAAAATCCCATAATAATGACAATCAATGTTCAACATGTCTCAGGGATCAAGGGGTGCAAGAATCAGGTTGGTGTCTTGCATGGTGTTTTAGGGTTGAAACAACGGAGAGAATGTCGAATTAGAAAGCTGAAAACCGCGGAATATTTGAAACTGTTTTTATGGCTATAGAAAAAAGAATGAAAATTTGGGAAAAAAAATTGTTTCAGCGTTCTAATTGGCTCGGAAATTGCGCGTGAAATGGCATGATTTACGTTGATCGTAAAGGTGATCTGAAACAAAGGATCTTGAGTGAGTAGTTCGATGAAAAAATGGGTGCGTGAAAACTGAAGGGATGTTGAAAGCAGCGAATGACGTTTTGTTAATGTGTTGATGATGATTATAAAAGAGCTAAGTGACATCGATGATTTTAGTAACTATAAAAAAACAAAGAGTTGAGAGCACATTGTATAGATAAAAATGCATACTTGATCATCTTGGGGATCTTGTGCTGTTTATTTTCGTTATTGGAGTTGACGTCATTGACCTGCTTCCAAATACCAGTTTTGTTAACCTCCTCGCTAATGTTAATGCTGGTGAGTGGGATTTTCATGATGTTCCCATTAGCCAATGATATTTGCAGATTTCCCGAGGATGGAAAACCAATCGGCTCGCTCGGTTCCTGTGGAATTTCCAATAACTATTCGCACGCTCTCACTCTCGCTTTCTCTCTGCTCCCTTTTGCGCACGATACAAACGTGAAAATTCTCCATTTTCATGAGTCATCATTATTCAAAGTTATCAAAATTGAAAACAATTCAAATTTAAAAAGCTTTATCATGGAAAATAAATGTCTGAGCACTTGATGCTGCTCCGTGAATTTCTACTGTTTCCATTAGATTGAGGCTCTTATTTATAGTGTACCTGATGAAGCTGAGGGTGGGTGAGTAGTGGTTCACTGAAAATGAAATTTTGTTAAAAATCGTCGATATTTTGTTAAACACGGTAAACTAAATATTTTTGGATAATTTCAAAATTTTCGTTGTTTTGGAAGTATATTTAGTTTCTAACGAAAATGTCAGCGATATTTACGATTGGAACGATGAAAATTAGCTTCCGAAGAGACTTTCTACAAGATTTCTCGCTGCAATGATACAATTTTTGGAATTATTAAAAAAAAAACGTTTAGTCGAACGTATCGAACAAAACATATCGATCTTTACAACAAAATTTTATTTTCAGTGATTGGTATGACGAAGAGTGCATTTTGGAAAAGTGAAAAATTGATAAAAATCCATGGTATACGTGCGACTACGGTTCTGTGCGTTTCGTTGTTTATTTCTTTTGTTTTTTTTTTTCTCTGTATTTCCTTGGAAACGATGATAAATAATAATTCTTAATAATGAACAAGTGGACGAACGTAATCCAAACAATGCTAATAAGATTATTTCGGGGTTAATATGTAGACGAACATGAAGTTGTGTGAATATATATCTATGTATATATAAGTTGTACAGTACACAGATAGAGCCTTGAGTATTACTAGAATAACAATAATGCAACAACAATAACAATAAAAATAATAATAATGACGATGATAAGAATAAGAAAAAGGGTTCAAGGCGGGTTGATAGTTGGCCGGTGAAGTTATCGAACCTCAATCTACGTTGGTGTATGAATAACCGTGGTAAGTCAAAAAACCGAGAAAAACAAACGTACACTGAAAACTAAATTTTGTCACAAAACGTCGATATTAAATATTTTTTTGATATTTTCAAAATTTTGACAATATCTTTTATTTCTAACGGAATTTCTTTTTATTTCTAATATTCCTTGCTGCAATGTCAACATTTTTGTCATTTAAAAAAAAAAGTCTAGTCGAACGTATCCAATAAAATATCGATATTTTCCAACAAAATTTTCTTTTCAGTGTGTACTCTGATTTTTTGGCGGGGGAAGGCCGTTAATTCAATTTGTTTGCGAAACACTAATTAGGGAAAGACGCAACTAATTTTAGTTTCGCATATTTAAGCGACTCACTTGATATATATATATTCAAACTTAACGCTCAAGGGTGTTCAGTTTTTTGGCCGTTTATGCATTTTCTATTCGTTCAATTAATTTACTTATCAATTATTTCGTTATTTGTCCGGGCTATCCGGAACAAGGCTCACTCAACAGTAACGGAAGAAATCGTTATAGTGCTTTCGAGGCTCGAACATGTTTTTGTTATTTTTTTTTTTTTTTGTATTGACGTGTTATTGAGTTTGTCATAGGCTTGGGTTAGTCCGATCGGAGCTGAGGGTTCCCTTTTTATTTTCGTATAGTGTCATATTGACAACCGGACACGATCTTAACCGGATGCCATGTTTTGCGGGTTATTTACGACATACGATTGCTCTCAGTATTCGTGTTACGGTGCTAACCTCGCCGCTCTCCAGCTGCCGGAGATCGTCAGCGTGCTTTTTGCTCGGTTCTGGCATCACGTCGTCCAAAATCTTGAGCTCTCGCTGGGTAAAGATAAAATCGAGTGACTTCCGGATACCGATCATCACCACGAGCTGGAAAACAACGAAATTTTTGCTAGACATTTCCACTTCATCGTGACGAGCCTTTGGAAAGAGTTTTTTCTTTACTAACCATCAGTGGGAAAAATATGGACGTACTGCTGAACGATTTAATTGTCCACAGACAGGCCAAACAGGTCAGTTGGAAAATCGTGAACATGTGGACTCTTTTCAGTGGTACCTTGGTTAGAGAATTAAATTTTCTTTTAAATGTTGATAATTAAGAATGTTGAGTACCTATGAATTTTGTTAATGTTAATTATTCAATAAATAGCTTCTTAATCGTCGTGAAATCAGTACACGATATCCTGAATACTTCATGTACAAACATACCAAATTTTAAGAATTCTATCGGAACTACTTTAACCACCTTAAGGATTGAAATAAAAAATGATAAGAAAATTTTGAAAATTTAGTATGTTTTGTATGAAGTATTTAAGAGGTCGTGTTAAAATTTCAAGATGATTAGGAAACTCTTTATTGAAAAATTAACATTTCGTTAAAAACAATTTTTTAAACAACTACAAAAAATATTTATCAATAAACTTGGTTTTGTTTCCGTTGCTTTCGGTATATTGTAGATATTAAAAAATTGAGAGGTCAAAAAAAAAAATTATCGCAAAATTGTACCAGTTTCCATAAAACTAAATTTGGCCACATTTAATTTATTAATATTAATTGTTCAACAACGAGTTTCCTAATGGTTGTGAAATTTTTACACGATCTCTTAAGTGCTTCATACAAAAACATACCAAATTTTCAGAATTTTTTTATTTTCTTGTTTTCAAATTTAAAGCCTCTATCGTCGCGTTGATAAACTAACCAGAACGGCTGGTCCAAATTAATCAACATACCTGTCGTAAAAACATGTAGTCCGGTTGATACTTGACAGGCATTAGCATGATGAGTATTCTATCGAAGAATTGAAGGCCTTTCAAGGACGCGACACCCATGTAAAGAAAGACGCCGAATAGTACGGGCATTGGTATGTGTCTCAACATCGGCGTCAGAAGAACAGAGCAGCCGATCATGAGGAAGATGAGTATGTGAGTTACGCGTTGCTCGCGAACTCCGAGAAATTGGGGCTTCTCACCCGGCGCTGCGCACTCGGATTCGAGTTTTAATGAGTTAACATGATTTATTGATAATACTGTAGCTGCGACGAACCATGGCAAACCCATGACGGAACAGATTTCGATGAGGATCGCCAGGATGAACAGATCGAGATGGTAGCCACATCCTTTCTGAAATTTTTCAATTTTTTTTTCTCCTTTTTAATGCAGTTATCCAGAGGGTTAGTAGTATCTTAAATTCATACTAACCTCTATCACTGAAAATTAAATTTCATGAAAAAACGTCGATATTTTGTTCAACACGGTGAACTCAATATTTTTGGCTAATTTCAAAATTTCCATAATTTTGACAATATTTTTAATTTCTAATGGGTCTGTCAGCAAAATTTACGATTAGAATGACAAAAATTTACTTTTCGAAGAGACTTCCTAGTATATTTCTTGCTGCAATGACAATTTTTTTTTTGATTTTTCAAAAAAAGTTTAGTCGAACGTATCCAACAAAATATCGATCTTTTCCAACAAAATTTTCTTTTCAGTGTACGTTATTTCAAACCTACCATTCTCAAGCTTCGTTTTTTGCTACGAAAGTATGTCAAAAGGGTTGTATCTTCATGTTAACCGTGTGCACTAACCTTGAGCTTGTTCTCTTTCCGGTTAACGATAACGGCGGTAATCTGTTGATCCATGAATATCAAAATGGTACCGAGTAACGCAGGCAAAAAGGCAACGAGAGCGCTCCACCAAGGGTTCCTCTGGAACGGCCAGATAATCCAACCACGTCCGTCCAAGGTTGGTTTGAACTCTGCCGGTACTTCGAGCTTTGGTGTCGAGATGCCAACGTAATAATCGAGCGCCGACATTGAGAATATGGCGATAATAACCGCAAAGTCGCTCACTATTTGGCGAACCTGAAATCAAACGGATACATTCTTCTTATCCAACAGTATCCGTTTGTTTCTGCGAATTGCCTGATTGTCTGAATCCCTTATTCCAAAAGAGGATGCTCAATGTTGAAAAATTCCAACTCCTTACCTTCGATGGAAAGAAAAGGGCGTTTTTGAAATCCTTCAGCTCGACAGACAGTAGGAAAGTGCCCATGAACAGGATAATTGACATGAGGAAGACATCAGGTACATAATTAGGTGTCACGCATCCATCTCCGAAGAGTGTACCATTGTACTTCTACGAAAACAGACAAACAGTTGCAGAAAGAAATTGGTCCATCCAAAATCGTTGAATATGACAGTTTCCGTGACTTACCGAACACGTGGCTCGATCCAACGATGTCCAATTTACAAAGTCTTCCCGGCTTGACAATGGGTTGGAAAAATTGCTTGGCTGAATGCATTCGCAGTTAATGTTCAGCGTATCGTTTCCGTGCATATTGATAGGAAACTTTTTACCAATTGAGAGAACGTTTTCCACGGACTGCGTAGAAAAATGCCGAGTCAGAATTTCTCAAAAATACAAAATCGGACGAACGTGATATGCTAACCTTATAGATGAAAATGAATGCTATGAGAGTAGCAAAGTTTTCTTCGGTGAATCGAGTGATGTAACACACGAGTGCACTGGCATCAATGGCTACGAGGATCAGCAGAATAATCGCGATCCATGTGCCGATCCAGAAACGAAACGACATGTAGTCCCAGTCCGATTCCCTGAGAAGAAAAAGAGAAAACTGGATGGAAAAACACTTCCTGAACATGAAAAATCAAATTTGCAATCAACTGCACGTGAATTCATCGAATGGCTAACGCAATAAATGGCATAGCTTATGATTAGGTCAATAGTCATTATTTGATGCAGAGCGTGCTGCCACAGATGTAGGAAAGAAGATTGAAGTTAAGTCACCGAAAAGGATATAACCAATTTGGGGGAATTTTTGAATAACTATCTGCAGGACGAAAACAATGAGATGAGTGGGAATGTGCGTTCACCAAGACACGTGCTTTTGGTGTGGTGCATCAATTTTTGGTCCTGGTCGTGGAGAAGGTTTCTCACAAATGGAGAGTCTATTGTCGTGCTTCGCCAAAAGGATCAAAATGATTACAATTTGGAAGTGAGTAAAATAGCTGATTGAGAAACGTGCTTACATGCTAAATTTGTAAACAATCGTCTCGAAAACGAGAACAGGTCCCGTCGAGCCGAGAATAGTTAGAGGCTGTCCAGAAAAGAATCCGTATCCTATACCGCAAACAAAACCTGAGACGAGTGATTCCATGGCTGCCATGTTTTTACCAGTTGCTTCACTCAATAGTCCACCGAAGGTAATGATGGGGGAGAGACACGCGAAGTAAAGAAATATGAAGGATGCTATACACTGGAGAGCCAAGGCGTCCTTGAAATCCGAAAAGTAAAAAGGTGCTTTTCGTTTGATGTCATTGATGAGGCCACCAAAAAGCCTACCGCTTCTGGAGAGACCAGATTCCTCTCGCAATTTCTGTTCGTCGGCTTCTTCGTCCACTTCTTCTTTAGGTTTTTCCTCCTTTGGCCTTTTTCTCGTATCCTGTGAAGGTGTCAATTGAGCAGTTAATCAATTTGCGAAAGAGATTCCTTGCACCCCGGAATCTCTCGACGCATCATACTGCTAGAGAATTTTAATTTGCCAGCTAACCTGAGACGGAATAGCTGCTGGTGGTTCTATCCGGATGGTTGGATCCCATTCGCCAGGTGGCAAGACGGTTACGGCGTCAAGGAATTCGTCTACACCAGCCAATAAGTGATTACGGTTTTTGGCTTTGTATGCAACGTCGTGGAAGACTTCGTCAGACATCAATGTTGCCATGGCACGACCTATCTCATGAAAGCCTGAGATTCCACCCTGTAACCATGCATGCAATTTGATAATAGGATATGGATAGTTATTGCATTTGCCAATAACCCCGGATACAAGCAAATTTTTTCTATTTATTTATTGACATGACTAACCATTGGTCCAAGGAGAATAAAAATGAACCTAGTTGGCACTGGAACTTCCGTGAGATCTCCCATCATCCCGGCTTGGCTCAGTCGAATGAAGGCTGACAATGGCTTGTCCAAAAAGTCAACTTCACCGACTAGGATATTGCTAGCCTCAGCACCAGCTGGTATCTTCCTCATGAATTGAACGTTGCTCTGATGGTAAGTGGACAAATTAGTTGCTCATCATGATCCCCATAACCACGAGGGGAAAATCTCCTTTTTCAATACTTGGAAACTAAACCTCTTACAGTTTTTTTTGTTCGTACCTTGTGATTACCATCACCATTCTCCAAGCCTGAAGCACTGTGAGTCCTGTTGATGGATACATTGCTGGGACTTCGGTCCATACCATTGTTTCCTGGTTCCTGGCCTGTAAATTGTCTAGCTTACTGCCTACTGCTTTTCTCGTTGCAACCAACAATCGCTCATTAAGAAAAAAAAAAAAAAAAACAAAAAAAAAAAACAATCGATCGTTGTAAAACCATCGTGCCCGAGTAAAGTACAAAAAACTTGAAACGACGAATTTGACGACTATTGTAAGAAAAATTCCCTAGAATTCAATAACAATTTTTTGCAATGAGACACAACCAATGAAAATGGCGATTGTGGATTTTGGAGGTTAACCATTGATGGCTCGATTGGGAACACAACGTGTAGTATGAATATTATAGTTGCAGTGAAGGGAAAGCTCGTACAAGTGCGGAGCTGCAAGAAACCCTAAACAACGACCATTTGCTTTCAACTACAAGAAAGTTTTTAACTAAAACATTATGTTTTGCATGTTTGTTGAAAATTGGCGGGCTCGAAAGAGCAAGGGTTAGTACGTTGTTTTGAGTGGCAAACTATCGGAATGATTGCGAAACGATTCTCCCGTTGTATGAACAATGAGTTTAGTGCATTCGATTGTTTTTTGCAATGATAATAGTGCACGATGAAATAGTTAGCATGCATTGAAATCGTTGTTTCTCGGGCTTAATCGCGCTCTGGAAACCTTTGTAGTAAAATGACTTGAAATAAAGCAAAACCCACATTATTGAAAAGCACATACAAGCGTGTCCTTTACCAGGGTTACCAGGAATAGCGAGAAAGCGACCACCACCAGGATTGAGTCCTACAACCCCACTGCCAGGAGTAGCCCCGAGCATCACAGGCGCAGAATTCGATTCTTCCACTATAAGATTCGTTCATTAGGCACCAAACGAGAAAGTGATGCACGAAGGTTTTTGTATGTACAAAATAATTTAACGAGCTAGAAAAATCTACTGGCCGATTGAATCCTGTGGAATTGACAGCTTGATTGTGCACGACATATGAACATATATACAGCGGGTGATTAACCCTTACTTGCCACACCTTTGTAGAATTACGTACTTGCCACCATGGGGTAGATTTGTACCCCAGTGACAAAAATTGTTATAAAAAATGAACTACTCAATATTTCGGATTGAAAACTCTTGCTGAACACATTGAAAGTTTTTTTAAAAGATTGTTTACTTTATATAGCCAAAAATTAAATGTTAGTACACTAAAAAAAAAAAATGCTGAAACCAACAAAAGTGGAAAAATGACTATATTCCTCAATAGGCCTGAGGTAGTTTGTACCCCAAGGTAGCAAGGAAGGATTCAACCGTGACAGAACCATTGCGAGGAAAAATAAATAAATATCCTTATTGTGATCTTTGATCATTCGGATTAGAGTTCTAAATCGAAAGACGACAACGTATAGCAATATGTAGAGACACACGAAAGTTTGTATTTCACAGATTATTTTGTAAATAGCATGCTCGATATAACTGGTGAGAAGAAGCTTTCCCAATACCTAATTGTCAATTTATGCAGGCGGCCCAAACCATTTGATTACCCACTGTACGTTTCTTGATTATTTGATTATTTGATAGGGTGAATGCTAAATCTTTGATTCTCGGAGAGAAAATAATATCATTAAGAGTGATTATGGCATGATAGTTCACTTTGTACCATGTCACCATTGTTAGGGATTCTAGCAAATACATGGTAATTTTTCATTCATATTCCATTGAAAATTACGGAATCTTTGACATTTGCTTGCTCAAATTTCTGAGAGGAACATTTTTGATACAATTCTCTCTCCGTGTTGGAAGATTCCACAGCTTATCCAGCCGCGTACATAAGTTAACCATGGCACAGATTCCTCATTATGTTCCGGGCGAATGCCACAAAATATAAACCTTTTTTTTCTTTAATATCGAAAACCGAGAAAAGAGACGTTCTTGACGACTGCGAGCAAAGTTGCATGAACAAGTTTATACTTTGGAGCATTGCCAGCAAGAGAGCCTGCGTTTGAAATGTAGACAAATTCATATGTGTCCAGAATGTGTTGGCAGTTGAAACTGCAATGAGATCCGAGAAGCACTTTTCCATTGAAACAAGGGGAAATAAGGGAACAAAGAAATTATAATAAAGAAAATGAAGGATGAGAAGAAACAAGTATAGCTTTGGAATTCGTAGATTAAAACAGCGTGAGCCCTCTCACCTTGTAGGTTAGTCATCGTGAACCTAATTCATGAGGTATGCTGAATTCAACAATGGCTTTCTGGAAAATTGTTCACTATCGGTGTATGCAATTAATTTTTAACGAAAACATTGTGTCTGTTCATTATTTTTGGAATGTTGGGCACTTGATAGATATTTTCATTCGTTGGTTAGAAACGTTCATGGTTGGTTAGAAACGAAGGGAATGTTATTCGCGTTTACCGATTATGGATTTTGGTCTGATGATGAAATGTTTTGCTCGTCCATATACGCACATGAAATTAAACAATTGGATTAGCATGGAAAACAGTGATTAGCTGAGCAAGAAGGAACGATGGGGGTTGAATAAAGCAACGCTGGCTTAATGCTCTTGAGTACCTGGCACAAGTAGGTATGGACCTTTAAGATCTTTAGCTTCTTTGGAGATGAGAGCGGTTTTTTGATCGGGGCAGCTTGTGCTACGAATTACCGACGCCGGTGCATAAACCTCGCCAGCATCGTGGATCGGACGCTCCTGCAAATCTGACGTCAACAAACGTTGCATACCACATGAACAGTCACAATCTGCAAAACGTTCGACGCACACGACTTGTTTTTAATCATTTTCAATTCCAACCAAACTCAACTTAAAAAATAATAAATCATAAAACATTATCCAGAAACAATAAAAACATAAAATTCATTATAAAATCAATGCAACCAAAATTATGTAATAAGTAAAAAAACATAAAAATATGATAACCTGTTAAAAAATTCTTGCATCTATGTGATGAGAAATAATAATAAATAAAAACGTGATAAAAATAAAATCCTTTTCGGGTTTGTCGAGGGGTGGATGTTTCCTGTGATTGAAAAATGAAAAATAAAAAACGTTTCCATTTCTTCGTTCAACATGTCATCTGTGCCGTCGAAGCTTAATGAACTGCTGGAAAGAGTAACGCTCCAAGAAATCTAATTGATTGCAATTTTCAACACATTCTGGTTTCCTGAAATGTCAAATTTGTATATTTGTTGCAACAAAATGTAATACTTACTTTTCGATGACGAATGATTCCTTCCGATGTCTGCTAACGATCTGATGATTGGTAATCTCGACATGTTGTTGTCCTTGCGTCTTTCGTGTTGATGTCGATGTCTGACCAAAAGGGCTTCTCGGACCTGTCGTCCAATAGAATTTACGATATTGAATTTACAGGAATAATTAAAAAAATCTATAAAAAAAAAAAAAAAACGTTTGATTTAACAATTCGATCATTGATATCGCATGCTCGTATCCACTACATTATTGCTGCTCGCATTTTTCTCGAAGCTCAATAAATCAAGAATCCAAAGTCCTAAGCGCCCAGAAAAAAAATATCCATTTAAATCTTTATGACACTGACGTTCGCAACGTTGGGGTCTAACAAAAAATACTTTTTCTATTCATCGTTTGTTCAATTTAGTGCTTCGATGCGAATAAAAAATTGTTTGATCGACAAGAACAAAAGACAGAACTTTGTTGCATTCCAACGATGCAAATTTCAACATCGCGTAAAATTTATACTATTGACATAAATAAATAAATCTAGTCGCTTCACCGGAAGATCCTAATTGAAAAATGTTCTCTACGTTCTTGTTCGGACAAAAGTATCAACATTTATTATTAAGGACATAAAAAATAACGTGCAAAATTTGTACACATGCTTTTGTAAGAATTTAAAAACACGTTGGAGCATAAGTAAAAAAAATATGAAAGAAGATTTTATAAACATTTAGTCCCGGAAAAGGAGAATCAGTTGCCACGAAAATTTCAAAAATTCTACCAATTTTAGCAGCAATTCATTTATTTAAAAAAAACTACGTACTCACGCTATGGAAATTCATTTTTTTTTCAAATACTTCTCTAATCATCTCCGCGTGACATTACGGCTAAAAATTGACGAGTAACATCAATTGAGTCAGACATAACTTGGCGATTGCGATACACGTTTACCTAATGAGGCTCGTGAAACGAATTCGTGGAAACGATTTTTCTATTGGGTTAATTGACGAGACGATGGCATTGATAAGAAACACAGAAAAAATTTGAAACAAAAAAGGAGAAAAAAAAAATATTTCCAGCAAAGGTCAAGGACACTGGTTAACAACAGTACATAATGTTTACACAAAGATTGAACAACTGTAACTAGGTGTCCGAAACCATGACCACTGGAGTTTAAAGTGCACGAGGGTTAAACTCTATTGCCCAGAGTTGAAACGTTGAAGTAAATGATTCGAAATATAAAGATATTTGGACACATCTGTAAAACCAGTTTAAGGCTCAAAATTGATAATAAATGAATAACATTTACTCTTGAATCTGTATGGACACTACAGCAAACAATGGACTAGAAACGGTTCGGTGACGTATCTACGTGCTGATGATGGAGAGTGTGATGGACAGCTCTGCGAGTGATAAAACGAACGAAATATTATGACTATCCAACCTTTTCTCTGGCTTCGTTCGGCAAGACGCCCTTGCCGATCATGCTGTCCAATACGAGATCGGAAATCTGTTCGAGACTGCTGGCTTCCATGTCCAACATGACAGTTCCATTGAGTATTAAACTACGTAGTTCGAATAGCGAGTGGAGGGACAACGTGGCAACATGGGGTTTGCTCCAACGGTTACCACCTTCCTCGACATCTTCTTCAAATTTGATCCATCTTGGAAATTTAAAATTAAAACGAGTCATTCCGAGATTTATCATGAGGTTTTGTAAAAATCACCTTTCTCAATGGTCTAGGTAATCCTATCACCAGGCCTCAATCCAAGGGATTTCCAATTTTTTTTTTCTAGCTTCACTTAATATTTTAATGATTATTTCTGTAAAACTTCAGGGTTGGTCATCGACCTAATTACAGAGACAAAAAGTATGCAAATTGGGTATTTTTGCAAAGGAATTCTGAGCCGACATACAAAAACCCAACTTCCGGTCGTTATAAATGTGTTTGTGATAGTGGGAATCCGACAGATTCTTAAAAAAAAATCTGATTTACATACTTGACACTTGTAGCAATCCAATGCGTTTAGAAAAAATTATGCTTATCGACTTATTTTTTACGGTATATCAAGTTAAACTTGAACTTCCGTGCCGGTATTGAATGAATCTCTTCACGTTCATCGTTTTGACAGATCGACGTTCAAATGCATTGAGGTTGAACTCGTCTGGTTGAGCAGTAGAAAGAGATGGAGAAAGAACCAATGTTGCTTGATATCAAATCTATAGAAATACTACGTGAATCGTTGGAGTAAATATTTTTCATTTTTCTAATTAAATGTGAACGTTTATTACATTATTTACACGTGGAAAATTTCAGTTATTGAAAATTATTTTTTTAGCATATGCTAAAAATGTCAATTATGCAAGTCTCAAATATGATCAGTGGTATGAATAGTGTGAAGCGACAGGACTACCTTAACTTGGCTAACCATTTCAGGCCGTGCCTGCAATTCGCCTGGGTTAGTATCCCAATTGCGGCTTCAATTGGGGAAATGAAATTTACCTGGCTGTTTCTTTCCACTCCATTTCATCACCTTCCTTGACGAGTTCCTCCATTTCGGAGAAAAGAGGATGAGACTCGTGAGCATCATCGCCAACTTCCTCACCCAAAATAAACTGCACTCTCTGGGCTGGTGGGGTGACTAAAAAAATGTACAGATTGGAGGAGGTTAGAGAAAACGAGAGACACACTTTGCCACCGTGAGAATCTGTCGATGATGGAATAGTATATTACACTACAAGGGCAGAAAGTTTGAGATTCCTGCACTGCGCATCATGATGCTCGAGACGAAGCCGAGGGCCATCATGTTGCGCAGTTCAGAGCTCTCAAACTTCTGCCCGTGTGGTGTATACTATTTTTCTTCATAGCCGGTCGAAAGTACGATAGATTCACGATACATTCACGACAGATTCGTGCATTTGATGCCTGCCCCGACATTTGCGGGACGAGTGAAGCGAGTGCCGACTGGTCGGGGGCAGAGATCAAAGCAAATACAAATACGAAAATGACAATTAATACCGAATCGTACCATGACGCTGAAATTTGCAACGTCGGTCTGCAACGAAAAATATTTCATTTTATTGACGAATTGACATATTTTCGAAATAATCCAAATTATGTCGAGCCGATATACTTTTCGATTCGCAAAAACCGATCGCTTCATCATCGGAATTATATTCTACAATTAAATAATGAGCTTTGCCAAACAAGTCAAAGAATTTCATTGCATTCCAACGATGCCAACCTCAACGTCGTACTATATTTGAAACTTTGATTTTGGAGTGGTTCGTTCTTCGACTTTTTTCGAAAAACTTTAATATGGGAAAAATGACGCATGGAAAAACATTCATTTTCGAAAAACGTCAACCCGACAGCTTTGACTAGAGAAAACATGGTTAGAAACAAGTCACTTTTGGCCGAGTTATGCAGAAAATACTATTTGCGCCCGCTGTCACAGAGGACGATCGTGTTTTTTTTTTACCAATGCAGGAATCTCGGACTTTCTGCCTCGAAATCGATGCGGAAAGTGCGTACTGTCGACCGGCTATGAAGAAAATGGCATTTCATAGAAAAATAAAAAGTTTAAAACAAAACTACACAAGAAGAATATTCGTGTGAAAGAATTCGGGGTCATGATCTCATCAATGGGAACAGAGCAACGGTCGATCAAGTGATTGGTATTTCGAACAAATTCTTGATGAACTTGAATGGTTTCTTTGTTGCATCGAGAACTAAATATTTGAACGACGTTAACAATGTTTTAAACAATATTGAACAATAAACATTAGAAATGAAAAACGAAGCAGTCCTGAGAACTTAAAGTTAAAAATAAATGGTTAGTAACACGGTGGCATATACTTTGTATGATACAATGTATTTAACCATAGCTGAGATGACAACGTGTCAGCCACGATCAGTGCAGCAGCAGAAAGTTATGCTACGACGTAGCGATGAAGGAAAAAGACGAAGGGGTAAAATCGAACATCAAACGATGAGCATGCCATGATTCGAATGCTACTGAAGTTGTTGATTGATGATCAATGAGGCATTCGAATGACATGAACAATTTTTGAGAATCAGTCAAATCGACGTGGCTCAATAAAATCATAAGAATTTTTTCGAATTTCGCACTAAATTAATCATCAAAGTGTACGAGAATTGTTTTTAAAAATGATGCAATTTTGGGATGGGAACGTTGCTTCATCGTCATTCATCATGAAATTCAACGTTTCGCCTTTCTCAAATGTGTTAATTTCGTTAATTAACACTTTTCAGAGTCGCTTTGGAAATTTCATCACCGACTGTTCTCCCAATCCTCAAAGGTGGGAATGTGTACTCAACCGTGCATTATCGTGTGTCTGTTTAATTAGCCAAACAAAAGTGCTTCGTGGGTTTTGACTCTCGATTGTGTACAATGTCGATAATCAATGGAAGAAATGTGATTAAAACATCGATCACGATCTCGCTTACATATGGTTTCGCCATCGGGATCGCAGATGCTAGCAAGGCGGCTCCTCCGTGCCAGCACCAAATGTCCTGAAATGTCAATGATTTCTACTCCTGTTTGAAAATTTTATCGAGAAAAAAAACTATTCAACATATCCGATTATGTTTTAGGGGTTTATGGGTTAAACGGGTTATTAACCCTCAATCGCTGGATGTCTTCAATGGGGTGATAGGAGTAATATAATCTCCGATTCTCAGGACAGTGGAAAAAGAGGGCAGGAAAAAGATTTTGTTTTCATGGGTTTCCCAAAAGCCATGTATAGCATGTCAGAGGGTTAACAATTCTCCGGAGTGCTCTGATGCGAATTTTCCCGTTATTGGATCACTGTCATACCGATGGGCGGTGCAGCCTGATGCAGATGGAGTCGTGTCACGTGACTCGAGAACATTTCGTTTTATTATTCTTCGCATGAGCACTTTTAATTCCTCTCTCGACGCAGCAGCCAGTTACAACGATACAATCCAATTGTGAATGCATTGCACTGCCTATTATAAGTGAACCATATTGTCATTCATACATAGTGCTTTGCAGTATTTTTCATCTCTGAATTCTCGCATTCCGATGGGAATGAAAAATTCCAAAAACGGATTTTTCGTTCCACTTCGTGATTCTGATTTAACAATTGAGTAACAATGAGGCTTTTGTGCTTTGCGATCACGTAATAATTTCGATTTCGGAAACTGTGTCATTTTCTGGAATTGAAGAAAAAAAAAATTTTGTTTCGCATCGTGAGCGTTTGCGAAGATTGATGCAAACTGCAACTGCGACCGATGGGGACGATGATTTCGTAAATGGTTAATAAATTTTTATGGCAACCGGACGTTGAAAGATTATAATAATGGGACACACCGTACATGTATATTCGTCCATGTGGCGGGAAAACGTGCCCATTATTTCGTAAAGAACGCTTATAATAAGTGCATGCTATACCTGAAGGGCACTCGACATCTGTTAGATGTCATTGACGGCATTTTAATGGAGCGGTAAGGTCAATTATGACTTTGAAGTTTATTACAAGTTATTTCCTCGTTGTTCATAGATTAGATAATTTCTCGAGTGTCTTGTGTATACAGATATACGTTTAAGCTCGTACGAAGATACAGTGATAATCCGGACTACACGAGGCGCTGAATTATCATTAGAGAACTCAATGAAGATGGTGTTTGATTAAATTCATAAAACACAATCAAATAGGCCTCTTTATCAAACATTCTCAACGGTATCACAGTCATCAAAGAGATTGATTTAATTAGGGCATCTCATTTTAAATCTTAATCTCAACTTACTCGGTCGATCGTCAGCTTCTCCTTTGCTCCCATTGTAAGACGCTGGACGATTCGAATGGTGATGCTTGTGATGTCTACGATGTCTTCTTTCCCCAGGAAGGTGGACTCCGACGTATACGGTGTGTGCCCTGTGACCTGGAACCCAAAAAAGGAACGAGCGACCGTTTTTATTCACTCAATTCATTGGAATGAGGAATGGATCGAAAGTCTGGGTCACCGAGACCCCAGCAATCGAATTAAGTGTTCGACATTGTGGTCAAGGGTCAATTTCTTGGATTTTCATGTTTCCAATCTTTTGTGCAATCATTCCGTTGCAGTTGGCGTATTAGTAAACGGGCCGAGGTCAGCACGCTCGAGTGGCGAGAGCATCGTTTAGGTCAAAGGGATAACGATTTTCGAAGCCTTTTTATACTATCGACATGCAATCCGCCATCCGATGAGCTTCGGTGGCAAAATAAATAGTAAGTAACGAAACCCAACGCCGACTAAATATTTAGACGTGACGTTACGCCAGAATGAAAACTTGATAAATATGCTTACGGCCTATAAAATCATGCCCAATCGAGCTCCGGGTCCTACAGACCCATGTGTCAAAAAATTGGCCCGTTGATCAGGGAAGTGTCGAAAACAGATTTCTTCTCAACCCCGCGGGAGAAAATTTACCTTCGTAATCTTTTTCCGTGTAAGATTGATGGGTGATCCGAGCACCTGGATCCTTGGGTGCCTCTTCATCGCCGGTAGTGGAAGGTGCACTGACCACTTGCCCTCGCCCACCTCCTCTGGGAGGTGGACCTCCTATGCCAGGCTGCATCCACGGCCTGGAATCATCGAACAAAAGACTTATCAATATTAACAATTTATATAATTAACAATAATAACAACGAACAATTGCCGTTTCCTTCATTTGTTCTATCACTCAAATCGTACTCACATGAAAATCACAAACAGTTACTGACTTTCATGGTCAGCCCCGTAGCAATAAATGTTTGATCACCAAATCCGAAAATACTTACCATTGCAAATAAAAAATTGAAAAAAACATAAACAAATAGAATTGAAAAAACAAAACAATAAACAATTGGTGGGTGAAATTTTGTGAGCCTTTTGTTCTGCTGGTGAATGACAGCTGTCAATCTCGCACGTAATTTGAAACGTACTCTCTTGGCAGCCGACTCGTAACTAAAGTGCCATGGACGGGAAACATCGCCGGGAAGTGCGCAAGCGTTGCTCATACGTTTGCATCGCGAATCCGAGCGCTTGGCGAGGAAAAATCAAGCTCGAGTTGACAAAAGTGATATACGGGGTGACGGCGACAATAAAAACGTATCAAGCGGACTTCTGATTATGTTTTTTTCAATAAAAACGTCAAAGTCGAATGGAATACACACTGGGTCAAATTGACCCGGTCGAGCGATCACGCTGTCAAAGTCAAGTGTCTCAGTCAGGGGAACAATGAATTTGACAGCGGACAGTAGAACCGCAATAGGGGCCGAATTAATCATTGCTTCTGTCCTATTATGGAGATATATCATTTTTCAATTTCAACGATATAACAATACCGCATCAGTGCTGTGTGTGGAGAAGCTATTATTGGACGACGTGGTATTCTAGAGTCTTTTATTCATCACTTCCGATAAGCAACGTAATCAACGTCTACGAAAGACTGTCGAGCCCCTAGCCATCAACACAATAACGTGGCGTCGTCACTTATAAACGCCTTTCTGTCAATTTAGCTCATGGGTATAGAAAGCTTCACGTACTGGAGAGAGAAGCACCATGCTCAGTGAAAAATAAACTGATTTAATATGAACCCCGAAAGGTGAACGATGAAATTGATGAAATTTCGAGCAATTAATTTATTTTGATGCATTTTATTATAATATGAGGAAATTTGTTGAAGATGAAGAAAATTGTGAACAGCAACGAGACTGTATTATTGGCAAGTATATTTTCTGCTTTTTTGCTATACCGAACAAACCGGTCGCGCATCACAGTCTTTGAAAAATAATCTTAAGTCGAGAGGCTTAGATATGTGCATCGAAAGGAGATTCACATCCTTTACGTCACCTCATAAAGATTCTGAACCGGTTGAGCGAACGTTCAACATTCTGCAACTGTTGATCATGCTTCTCAATTCAACCAGATTCCGATGTCAATGAAAAACAGACAAAAAAATTGAGCCAAGCTTTGGAGTTTTATTTTTTTTTATTTTTTATTTTTATTTTTTTAGGCAGCCAGCCAAGCCAAGCACATTCCGTGGAGAATTCAATGCACGAGGACACTGAAAGCACGTGGTTCTGGACGATTTACAGTCATAAAAAAAAAATGCAGTTGAGAGGAAACTAATATGTATCGAGAGTATTTTGATCGAAACAGTTGCTCAGATCTACGATCCACAGGATCCAGTAGATTTTTTAAATACACCGAAAAATTAAGAGGATTAATAATTCAATTGGAAAAATGAAACTTTTTTCCCAACGACCGTGCGGACTCAATTTACTGTTCCAGAGTTAGTAATCGCGATCGAGAAATTCCCATGCACTTCTGTCAAGGTTGTGCTTGATGTACACCAGCGAGGAAGTATATCGCGACCGCGAGTCTGCTTATCATATGTTCATCGCGTGTGACTCATTTATATTTGTCGAAGGACTTGGATTTTTTGTGGCTATAATCTCGTCGTATAACGACGCGTCGACAATGATGCCGAGCTCGCGCAGTCAATCACACACGTGGATGAGCAAAACTCGACTATATCCAAACATAAAAAAAAGGCGCAATGAGTTCATGGCGAGGCTCAAAGCTATAACTAATCTAAAGCGACTTATCTCCGGCCGACAGACTGTAGCATTTTGTGGATATTTCGCAGCAGCAAACAATATATTGAAGGGCAATAACGTTCTTGCGA
This sequence comes from Hyposoter dolosus, assembly GCA_963921915.1. Lineage (NCBI taxonomy): Eukaryota > Metazoa > Arthropoda > Insecta > Hymenoptera > Ichneumonidae > Hyposoter > Hyposoter dolosus. Next base: position 2,815,727 of record OY998139.1, read on the forward strand.
AGAAGAATGGAAAATTTCATTAGCAATCTGAATATATACATGGAGAAAAAATAATATTATGAATTCCCAAAAGTGAAAAAATTATATAGAGATTCTATAGAATTGTTCTATTGAAATGACAGAATCGTTCCCTATAGAATCCCTAGAGAGACCATATATAAATTTGGGCATATAGAATTGTATATGTTTTATAGACATTCCATACGGAATATGACGGCTCTCGTGAAATGAGCATCACGCAAGATATCGAATTTTAGAATATCTGCTCTATAGAAGATCTATAGAAATTGTATAGAAATTCTATCGTTTTTCGAGTTAAAATAAAGATGGAATCAGAGTTTGCTGGTACCACATCGATCCTCTGAGGGATGAAAAGTAATTTTTCATCTAAAATTGAGTGGAAAATATCGAAGTTTTCGTTATATTTAATCTAGAGACTCGGTAGAGTCTCGGGACAAGTACATTTGACAGCGTCGTTTGCTGGCCCGAGACTAGGCCGAGTATATTGTCGCTGAACAAAGAAAATTCGGTGGTGGGGATGAGCATTTTATTTAATTACGGAGCCCAGAAGTAATTTCATGATCTGAAAATTGAACCGGAGACTAATTACGTTAGTCCCCGTCGATTGAGTCATAAATCATCACGATTGATGCCGTAATTGCTAAGAAAAAAATTTGCACAGGCAAAATTAAATTAAAAAATAAATTAAAAGGGCTCTTGATGCCCATCAAGACTGATTTTCATGAAAGTCGATGCTCGATGACAGAAGCGACGATTTTCTTTTACCGCCGTCAAGTTAGCAGGTCAACTTTCGGTTTCCCACTTTTTTATCTTGAGACTCGGTAGACTCTCGGCGAAAGTCAATATTCTACTTTACCGACATTGACGTTTTAATTCATTCAAAAGATTTATAAAACAAATGTACTTCTCCGGGCTTTTTCCTCGTGAAGGGAATTTGCCATGTAGAGTAATATGAATAAAAAATTTCCATCTATTCGATAAAATCCCTGCGAGGGGCGACGTGGTACCGTAGTGATTAATTTTTTATCTGAAATTTGGTGAAAAAGTCAAACTTGCCATAGTAATTTTTGTTTTATTGTGAGACGTGATGGTTAGTATCACGGGAAACCGTTGACTTTCTCATTCATCATCATGTTCCCTACGTTGCGACACATGACTTTTTATAACGTGCCAGCAAAAATAGCACTTTTCGGGTACCAAGGAGAATCGATGCTTAAGGTCAATTTGACAAAACTTTGAGAAATTAGTTCGTGAGAAAAAAACTAACCACGGAAGCTTTCATGTCCGCGGTCAAAGATCGCGCGTGGGATTCGTAACGAGCAGATAAATTCGTTAGCATCCCTCCATCAGTTTCCCAAGCCCACGACTGCATGAGCTATGGAGCAGCATCCTTTGTCTAAATTCTACTATGGACCTCAATGAAATAACGTGGGTGGATTGCCGAGAGCGCATTTTCCAAATCACGTTAAAAACCTTTGATCGAATTTGCTGCCTGCTGTCCATGAGTTCACAAAATATCATTAAATTCTATGCGGAGTTTCACAGTCGTAATCATTTGCAAATTATCGTTCGTGACGTGTATGTATCAAATGTGATGTTCCAATGGGATGTAACAGTTTGGAAAGCAAATAATCTGTGTTGTGAACACTCTCCGTTGCGAGCCACAAAATTCCATGACGCCCGTTCGTCATTTTATTAATTTTCTTCTTTAAGGATGTTGAGTACTTACGAAACTTGTTAATGTTAATTGTTCAATAAATAGCTTCTTAACCGTCGTGAAATTTGGACACGACCTCCTGAATACTTCATGTAAAAACATACCAAGTTTTAAAAATTCTATCATCATTACTTCAACCTCCTTAAGGGTTGAAATAAAAAATGATAAAAAAATTCTGAAAATTTAGTATCTTTTTGTATGAGGTATTTAAGAGTTCGTGTCAAAATTTCACGTCGATTAGGAAGTTCGTTATAAAAAAATCAACATTTTGTTAAGAACCATTTTTTAAACAAATACAGCAAGTATTTATCAATAAACTTGGTTTTGTTTTCGTTGATTTTATTATATTGTAGATATTTAAAAATTGAGAGGTCAAAAAAAAAACTTATTGCAAAGATATACCAGTTTCCAGAATACTACATTTGACTATATATAATTTATTAATGTTAATTTTTCAATAACGAGCTTCCTAATCGTCTTCATACAAAAACGTACGAAATTTTCAAAATTTTCTTATTATTTGCCATTTGGGACTCAACATCCTTAATGAAAATGTTTTTGCAAATCTCGGCAAGTATGTTCGACATTACATTGGAAAAGTGTCTGCACGTTATTCATGGATCTGCTCGCACGTCCATTCCATAAATATCATAAATATTCAATGAACGTTCTAGGTTAGAAACGAGGCGTGTGTTCTTGAAAACTGTTTTTCTCATTATTGCATAAAAAAAATAGTCGAATGGATTATGCACGCAAAAATTCTTGGTAAAACCGTTTTTGTTGTAAATTGTGGATTTTTTGTTTCAACTTTTGATTGATCCACAGGAATTTTTGTCTTGGAACACTTTGACGTACGACGACAGTTAATTTTCCCGTAACAATAATAATTCATTTTTACAAAGCAAAATGTTGATATTCATTCAACAAACATTTCACGAGATTGCAAAATTTACAGCTCAAAAGAAATAAACGATGAAAAAAAAGAAAAAGAAAAAAGAGCTTGCAGCTTTTTTTTCATTCGAAATATTCAATCAAGTTCTCTTATCTCTCCAATTTTTAAATCACTTTCCACGAATAATTCTTGACGCTTATAGACATCAAAGAATTATCACGTTAGGGTATTCTTCCAATTGAATACTCACAGTGGAATTACAGCGGCGGCTGTGAGCAGCGAACTTGTTGTAAGAATTAATCTCACCCCCCAAAAGTTAAATCGCGAGTGTTTGACCGACGAGTTCTCGAGGCTTTGAAAATTTTTTCTCGTCACGTAATAACAAAATCTGTACCACTCTGCATTGGATTAAACTTTACTCGATTAACCTATAAAGACACAAAATTTGAAACCCAAATAAATATAAACGATAAAGAAAACACATACTTGTGATTCGAATGGTTCATGTTAATCCCTTGATTCACTTTGTGCCAAAATCACAAATTTACCATCACTCGTAGTAAAAGAAAACAACAGTCACGCGGTTGATTATTACGGGAAACTGTCGATGCACTTTCATATAAAATAGTTCATGGGTCCGATGAAAATAAAAAATAAAAATAAAATGGTGAGTGACTCGATAAAAAATCACTTTTCAGTCACTTGTCAATAAAAGTATAAATAAATAAAAAATGAGAAAATGATAAATAAACACGTGCTCTGTGAGATAAAATTTCAATGGCTATTGAAATTTATTTCCAAAGGAACGAGAATATATGGGTATTTTTTTATTTATTTTTTATTTCGAACGTTTATAAATTTGCATATATGTTTGTTATGTTTTGTGACGGGTTGAGGGAACTAATGAACGCATACGAGGTGTTTACGCACTGACTGCTTCGCGTGGAGTAAAACGTCATTAGCCAAGAGACACGGCCGACGTTTCAGTCGGGGCACAGGCCAGACGTTGTCGAGCATATACACGCAAAAGTACCTAATCGCAGCAGAAGGAGATATAGAGAGTGAGAGAGTCAGCACTTGGAGAGGGGGTGGAGCGGACAAGCGCGAAGTTGATAAGACTGTAATGTTCTATGCGCGATTGTGAAATAAGCCAAGAAAGTGAGAAATTAATGGAGGGATTCAAAGAACTCAATGGCAATCAACTTGATGGTTTATTTTTATCCATTTTATTCATTAACTATACCGTGCCGTTTGCTCGTCGTTGGTGCTTCATTTTGATGAAAAAGGAGCAACTGAGCTTTTTATTATTTTAACAACATTCACCGATTAGCCAAATATAAAGTCACATTTTTTTTTTTTTTAATGTCAATGTGCTTAAAAAGTCCCAAAACATCGAAAAATCAAATCTAGAAAAAATGTCCGGATGTGTGTGTGTGTGTGTGTGTGTGTGTGTATGTTCTGGCACTGTAAAATTCAAACGTTCATAACTCGAGAACGATTTGAGCTACAAGGCTCCCGTTTTGCACAGATGTTAATCTATACCAGCTGTTCGTTCTCTGAGAATTTTGTTGGAATTGCGAGAAAAATACGAATTCTACGGCATTTTGAAATTTTCAAAAAAGGGTGTAGTCGCTCTAACTTCCGCAAATTTCAAGATTTATTATCAATTTTTTTTTTTTTATAAATAGAATATCATAATAGGAAAGTTGGTATTGAATTTGGTAAATATCGATTGAACGGCTTTAATTTTATGGGTTTTCGAATTTTACGAAAATCTTAGTTTTTCGAAAAATCGTTTAACCGCTTTAATTTTTGCAAATGTTGTAAGATGTTGTGTATTAGTTTGTACTTCCTCTTAACGTTCTAGAAAAGTTGTCGAAATTATATGATTTAAATGAAAATACAAAAAACGCTGCAATATTTTAAATTTGCAAATCGCTTCCTCAAGATGCTCAAGATGCACGATGTTATTTGTTTTAACATAATTTTTAATATTATATTTATTATTTAATTGATACAATTTTTATTTCATTTTGTATATTACCTCGAAATGGTTTCCAACAAATAATTCTGTTGCGTGGAGAAATGTAATGAGTTCATCGGTGTTTGGAAATCAGTATCGTATTTTTGACACTTGATTCGGCCAGAGAGATTAGAAAACCGTAATGATAGTTGAAATGTCAAAATATTTCAAAATTATTTAATCTGTTTTGTAGGGAAGCGATTATCCGAGTGCAGGTGTACGAGTGTGAAATAGGTTGCGAGAATTGATGAGGCTTTATCTTAACGCTTTGCAGTCTCGAGAACCGAGTGTGCTTAGTACTTTGTACAGAGGCTATTGATGAAGCAGCAGCAATCTATAGTATAACATTTCGAGTCTTATCTCGTAATTACTCAGATTTTTCAAGAGTCCTGTTTTTTTGAATATTTGTTTGTTCCTTTTTTTTCACGTGCTCAGTTTTTCCTTGAATTCGGAGGTGTTTGCTCGAGTGAATTAGCAGCTCGGAAAATTCGTGTCGACAGAGAAAACAACGACGAGAATGTCAAAAAACTTTTTCTTTTGCTCAACACTTCGACGTATACTAAAGCATTTTCAATCGAGTCAAAACTTAGCGATACATATTCTGGGTCCCAGTGACCCAGAACTGTTTGCGAGTATATATTCTCGATTTTTAGTTTTTTCAATCAGCTGTGAGCCAGTCTCTCGCGAAGCATAACGTTTCGTATTACAACTGCCCTTGAACATTATGGAAAAAAAATGAAAAAAATGTTTTATTTCCGTTGGTCCGTCCGTCATGAAAAAATCTTAAAATGTCGTGTTCGCAGCCTGTATTTTTCCACAAATCCTAATTAAACTAAATGCTAACCAATATTCATTGGTTCACCGTTAAGTACAACGTGCGTGAGAAAAAATTGAAAATCAAAGCGCAGTCGCATGACATTTGCCGTCCTTGACGTTTAGTTGTTTCACTGACCCAGCATATGACGTATGACCAGACTCCCATGCTGTATACGAAACTTTTCTTTTCAGAGATCATCAGGCACCTACGCATGGATTTTCGGGCAGAAAAAAATAGAAGAACTCTCTTATTTACTGATGGATTAGCAGCTCGAACCACATGACGCGTTTTCCATTTTTCTACCCAACTTTCCATTTTTTCGAAGTTACATTCGTTGATGAGTCTCTGCGGTGATTCACACTTTGCTTCTCTCTGACCCTCGCGCCCATTTATATATCCACACTCCAACAACAAAACTCCCAGCTCCCTGCTTTTTCTTGCCTAACTATCTGGACAAGATTACATCCGTTTGCCATCAAGCACTAACTTGACTTAATCAAAGTTGGCAGGTTTTCTGAACATGCTGGGAAAGATCGGAAATATTATGTAATACGTCCATGAACACGCCATCATCACGTAACGGACGCCTGTCGTGAGTTGTTTACCGTGTCCGCAGAAACGAGTGTGCCGTTCGTTAATTAGTATGAGAACAGCGTGGAAAGGGCAGTGACAAAAGAAAATAAACGATAAATAGGGCATCGTTGCGCTTATCAATGCAGTACTCGCATGCACGCACGTTCCCGGCAATTGAATCTGATTATCTACAGAAGTTTGGGCCTTTTTCGTCTATCGAGATACGAATGTGATAAAAATTCGTAGTCGCATTTTTTTTATTGGGTTAATTGAATTAGACACGCGAGCAGAAGATAATTCGTTTTGTTGGTTGCTTCATCGTTTCCTGCTGCTGTGGGTGAGCACGGAACGAAGTGAAACGATCAACCGTTTTCCGCGGATCATATTATTCGCGGGATTCTTTGATTCTTCGCGGTGAAAACAAGAACCGTCTCAAATATCGCTATGGAGAGGTCAAGCGAGATAAAAAAGTGTGGCTCGGTTAAAAGATTGAGCGATATGACTCGATGAGCCGCAAAAATAATTGCGGCTTCCTGGAGGAAAATCTTTCGTCCAGACTTCGGCACGCGCGCGGCCAGTTCACTGAAAAGAAAATTTCGTTGGGAAAGATCGATATTTTGTTGGAAACGTTCGAAGAAACGTTTTTTTTTTTTTTTAAATCACAAAAATTTTGTCATTACAGCAAAAAAGTCTCTTCGAAAAGCAAATTTTTGTCATTCCAATCGTAAATTTCTCTGACAGTTTCGTTATAAAACAAAAATATTGTCAAAGTAACGAAAATTTTGGAATATTCTCCAAAAATATTTAGTTTACCGTGTTGAACAATATATCGATGGTTTTTGACAACATTTTATTTTCAATGTTGCGAACTACCAAGTTCGGATTAAGGGTTTCACGAAAAACAATGGCAGATCGACGTTATACATTGACATGTGACCAAAATTTGCAAATTGTTTCTTCAAGATTCTCAAAAGATGCACGATGTTCAAATCTTGCTCTACAAGGAACTATATTTTTTATTTTTGCTTTCTCATAGAGGAACCCTTGAGCATGGTGCATCTTGAGCATCTTGAGAAACCATATTTGCAAATTTCATTTCGCAGCGTTTTTTGTATTTCCATTTAAATTATATAATTTCGAAAACTTTTCTAGAAAGTAAAGAGGAAGTACGAACTTATACACAACATCTTAGAAAATGATAAAAAATCAAAGCGGTCAGACGATTTTTCGAAAAACTCAAATTTTCGTAAAATTCGAAAAATCATAAAATTCAAACCGTTCAACCGATATTTCCCAAATTCACACACACACACATCCGGACATTTTTTTTAGATACGATTTTTCCATGTTTTAGGACATTTTAAGCACATTGACGTTGAAAACTGGAAATAAAAAATTCACCGTCACATATAGCTTCCTCTATGAGGAAGCTAAACAAAGATCGGTTAGTCTAGAGTCAGTATAAATGAAAAATAATTCAAACTACGCTCCGTTTGGAGCGCGTTCCCCGCTTCCAAGACACTTTCGAAAGCGACCGGACCGAGGAACTTAATTTCATGTGCCTTCGAAGAAACCATGGGGAAAAAATGCCGCTTCGATCTCACGCGATGCTCCGGATATACACCTCGAAAGGTAACAATACATAGGAGCAGTCGATGCTGCTTTGAACCGGAGATAGCCGGTTAGTACCAGCTTGGATCACACCTGGAGGTATTTATTCCGAGGCCAGTCTCACCGTGTCTTTACTCGTGTGTAGAAATAAAAATATCAAGATGCCAAAGCAGATATATAAAGATAAAAGCACAAAACAAGGAATAAAAACGAAGCGTGTGGATAGTGTCACATGTTCCAAGAGTAAAGATGCTCCGTTCTGGCGTTCATATGGCAAAAAGCATGTGGGATAACAAACATTGAGATCAAACGAATCTTCAATCGTTAAATCTGTTTAATTAATGTATCAAGATTCAAACACGTGTCAGTTTATCTTTTCTTCCGCTCTTAATGATTCCACACACGCTGTTTCACGTATTGGCCATCGCAAGAGTCATCAACCTTTTTTGCTATTGGACGACGGAGTAAATTTTCAACATTTTCTTGCGTAGATTCGAGATTTGTCCAAGTAACGCAATTGATTCTTTATGCTCATACCTTTCGAATGTCTCATGGTTTAATATTTTGCCTGGCCCTACTGGGTCCAAGGAGAGACACTTGTTCAACTCGTTCAGGATAAACAATAAATTCCCTCCGACAGATTGTCTCCACAATTTCTATGAATTCATGAAACTTTCGAATTCCTGGTAATTTTTTTCGATACACATACATTTTTTAGCATTTTTAATTGATCATTAATTTTCAGTTGATCAAATGAAATGTGAATGGAATTTGAAAAAATCTACAAATTTGGCTGGATAATTTCTTCGAATATTCTCGTACGTCGTATAAAAATGCAAAGGACCAAGTCCCTGTCGGGGGCTGAAGACGAAGACGATGAAGAAATGTGTTTGATTGTTTGCGATTATAGAAAACAGTGAAAAATTAAAGGGATCGAAAATATTTGAGTTTTTACCTCGTTAAGGGTTCCAGCCGGCCGGCTAATAATTAAATCCAATCGTAAACATGTGCTCCACTTTTGATTTACTGAACTATCGAGCCGAGCCGAAGAAACGAGCGTTTGTTTTAAAATGGCGAAATAAGAAGACGAATAGCGTCACTATTTTTTTGGCACTCGAAGAGAATGTGCTACGCGTATACACGGTGGGAAAGAACTGCTTCGAGATTTTTATGAATAGGTGGTGGATTACATTAGACAGAATAGTGCGAATGTGCGCGTGCTCGCTGCTATATAGAGCAGCTTCCAACCACCCCCTTATCGAACTGTTTCTGGCTGCGCTTCCCTCCTGTATGTACCGGCAGGCGGCATTTCTACTGGCTTGCTCGCTTGTACGCTCAGTATTGATCCCCGCTCGCCGCCCCGGTCTTTTATACACACATGCTCCTTCTCCATACATATACAACAGAGTAAACTTGCATTTTTACACTTTTACAGTTCTCGAGCTTATCACCGAGTGTCCAATTTTTTTCCCCTGGCGCCCATATTTAACCCTAGAACGGTAACCATTTTTTTTTTTCACGTATTCCGGTAGCCTGGGGTCTAAAAAACCCCAATTTTGAAAATTCATATCTCCGGTAAAATTTAACGGAAAGGGTTCAACTTGGGCTCATTTTTTTCGTTTTTTCATGCAGGATCACGTGAGCCTGGGCAATTTTGCTTTGGGTGAAAAAATTAGTCAAAAAAGCGGAAAAACGATAAAAAAAGGGAGAACGAAGGGAGAAAGGAGACAATTTGTTTATTATTTTTTTTATACAGAAAAACCGTTCGATTCGTAGCTTTCGGAGCAGGACGATGATGGACTTTAATTTTGTCGAATTGAGTCGTTTATATGAATTTTCGTAAAGCAGAGATTTCACCATTTAGACTATAAAACCAAGACAATGGTATCGTGTGAATTATTTTCGCTCCTCCTGTGACGCGAAAAGTGTCGCTGAACTCCAATGAGGACGATGGCGTGATACACACGGGGCGTGCGCCTCCATCATATACGCGATCATCTGTGATACACGCGCCTGGAGCCTCGGCATTACAATCAGATTATTTTCGATTTCAACATTTTTCCAGTCTCTAGTGATGAGAAGAGGCAAACGTACGACCCACCGGAAAATACGGGAGTGAGACTTTTATTCGGTGTCATAAAAACAAGATGACAGCGAAGCGTCGTTGTTAGAAATCGTACTTGCGATGTGCCGAAGCAATAGAGAAACTTTTAAGGAGGTTCGATCACGAAATCAAAATAATGAGAATTTGATCAAATTTGGTGCGATAACATTCTTTGGCATCAAATATAGAAACAAATTTTTTACCACGTGGTTATTGAATTATTGAGAGTTAAAACTTTAGTGTTCAATTACTCGAGTACTACGTGGTGGAAAAATCTTAAAAAATTTGTATTGTCATATAAATTATTAAAGAATATATTAACCAATTTTATTACATTTTTATCTTTTTGAAATTTTTTACGTTTTTAACGTGGTTTCGCACGGCAACATTGTATCGAAATAAAAATAATCAGAATTTGATAAAATTTGGTGATAATATTCTTTGGCATCAAGTATAGAACACAAATTTTTTCCAAATTTTTTACCACGTGATTATCGAATTATTGAGAGTTAAAACTTTAGTGTTTAATTACTCGAGTCCTACGTGGTGGAAAAATCTTAAAAAATTTGTATTGTCATTTATATTATTAAAGAATATGTTAACCGATTTTAGTAAATTCTTATCTTTTTGAAATTTTTTACGTTTTCAACATGGTTTAGCATGGGAACATTGTATCGTCGTGATCCAACTTCCTTAAGATACGTACGCGAATGTCTGTAAAGTTCTACTGAGAGCAGGAGAACCAATGACGCGATCGAAGGGAATTCAAAACTTGAGTTTATCGATGATGACACGCAAGGTTGTAAAGTACGAATAAGTTCGTGAGAGAAACTGAAAACAAGAAGAATGGACTGTCATTTAAACTCGGAAAAACTTTGACGAAGTCTCTTGCGACGAAATTGAAAATAAATATCGTACAAAAAAGAACGACGTACCGAGGCGTAGTAGCTCAGCGAAAGATTCGGAACTAATCCTGGGATGGAGATCGAGCCGTGCATCTGAGATCGCATAATGACGATTAAGATCTTGTGTCGCAGATCGTAGGAATGACGATTAACCCAATGGGAATTGTATGCACCTTGTCCGACTGCGACACACTGAAAAATAAATGAATTGAAAATTTTAAATTGGTGTTTCATCGATCCCAAGAAAATGATCAAGGGCCTGACCGTGTTTATCAAGTTTTCAGCGGGCCATGCACTGATGAAAAGTTCTGCCATGAATCCAAAAGTAATTGCGAAGAATTGTGACTTGACTATGAACGGCTGCGACTGGTGGAAGAAAATGTTTTTAATAATTTTCCTTTCAAGGGCAACTTTGTTGAAAAGTCCAAAAGTTATTGGTTCATGTGCTGTATTTATTGATTGATAGAAATAAAATGAAATTTTCTCACAGTTACTAACTGCACGCCACCAGTGACGACCGAGAGAATCGTTGAAAAAATTGTTGTGAGAACGATGAAACGTGTCGCACGTACGGATTCTTCTGCGAACCTGCGTTTGTCAAATGATGTCATTTATTTAAGGACGTTGAGTACCTATGAAATTCTTAAATGTTAATTGCTCAATAAATAGCTTCTTAATCGTCGTGAAATTTGTACACGACCTCCTGAGTACTTCATGTAAAAACATACCAAATTTTAATAATTCTATGATCCTTACTTTAACCGCCTTGAGGATTAAAATGAAAAAATGATAAGAAAATTCGGAAAATTCAGTATGTTTTTCTATGGAGTATTTAAGAGGTCGTGTAAAAATTTCTCGACGATTAGGAAGCTCGTTATTAAAAAATAAACATTTTGTTGAGAATAATTTTTTAAAAACAAATACAAAAAATATTTATTAATAAACTTTGTTTTATTTCCGTTGCTTTCAGTAGATTGTAGATATGAAAAAATTGAGAGGTCGAAAAAAAAACTCATCGCAAAGTTATACCAGTTTCCATAAAACTAAATTTGGCTACATTTAATTTATTAATATTAATTGTTTAATAACGAGCTTCCTAACGATCATGAATTTTTTACACGATCTCTTAAATACTTCATGCGAAAACATACCAAATTTTCAGAGTTTTCTTATCATTTGCGATTCGCGACTCAACATCCTTAATTTACGTTTTTTAAGGAGAAAAAAAAAAGATTATTTTTTCCTCGTGTTGAAATTTTTTTTTCAAAAGTCAGATTTTACGTACTCGAGCAAATTTTGATGCTTCTTGATGCATTCATCAAACTCGCGAAGGCTCCCGACTTTTTCAAATTCTTCTGCGAGCAATTCGAGGCGTGCTCCAGCGAACCAGACGAGAAGCGACGTTTGACAATCGACCGAGCCGATCGAGGCGCATTGAAATCCTACGATGGCTTGGTGAATGTAAGCCAATTCCAGAGCCGGCGAGTAGTCGACGGCGAAAGGATACTTAACCGTAACCGGTAGAGGTTGAGAAAGCATCAAAGGTCCACAAATCATAGCGAGGTTGGCAAGAAAAGCGCACAAGTTGATGGCGACGTGGAACAAACTGCAGCGATTAGCATATTCCTCAAGTTTTTTCGACTCGCGTGGCGTTGCATTTGCTATAAAATCGTCGAGAGCACGATGTAACATCTGCGATTAAGAAACAAGGTTAGCATTCGCATTGCTTTGTGTTCAATGTTAATTTTTCAATAACAAGCATTCTTCAAAAACGACTCTTAATCGTCGTGAATTTTGTACACGACCTCCTGAACACTTAATGTAAAAACATACCAAATTTTAAGAATTCTATCATCATTACTTGAACCACCTTAAGGGTTGAAATAAAAAATGATAAGAAAATTCTGAAAATTTCCAATGTTTTTGCATGAAGTATTAACGAGGTCGTGTAAAAATTTCACGACGATTAGGAAGCATGTTATTAAAAAATTAACATTTTGTTAAGAACAATTTTTCAAACAAATACAAAAAATATTTATCAATAAACTTGGTTTTGTTTCCGTTGCTTTCGGTATATTGTAAATATTAAAAAATTGAGAGGTCAAAAAAAAAAATTGTCGCAAAGTTGTACCAGCTTCCATAAAACTAAATTTGGCTACATTTAATTTATCAATATTAATTATTCAATAACGAGCTTCCTAATGATCATGAATTTTTTTACACGATCTCTTAAATACTTCATACAAAAACATACCAAAATTTCAGAATTTTCTTATCATTTGCGATTTGGGACTCAACATCATTAAGCATGGCTTCGAAATACCAACCTCCAGCCGTGACTGTTGTACTTTGCAAATCATCATTTTGATGAAAACTTGAGAGCACGCGACGGCAATGCATAGTGTTTTGGTGAACGAGAGATGGTCCTTCAATTGATAGTGCATAGCATTGAACATAATGGTCACCATGACGGCAGGTGAAATGGCAGACAACCAAAAGAGAAATCCATGCACTCTTTTCTTGGTACGACTAGCTCCTCGCGGTAATGGCCAAGTACAAAGTAAAAATACTGACATTTTCGTGTACTGCAAAGCACTTTTAGGCGTCACGTTAAACATCCTGTCGTCTAAACTTTTCACAAAAGACTGAAACAGTTTTTCTCTATTGATACTAACCTCAAAAATCTTTCACTAACGATTTAATTGAGTTTCTAATTGAGCTTCTCATAAATGACATGTAATTTCTCTAATTAGAAAGTGTAATTACCGAAGAACGATTTTCAGAATTTATTCATCCATTTTAGACTCCGAGCAGCTTAATTAACGACAAAACAAAATAAATATTGAATGGAAACTCTGGAACACAGTAATTTCGTGTCTATTATCCCAAGGGCTGAAAAATTGTGCTTTTCAACCCTCAACTTTACATTCGTGGGTGGGCCCCATCAATTTGTAGGGTGAACGATAAAAGCTCGTGGGATACGAGCAGAATATCCTGACGAGATCGATTCTCCCAAAGTTATGACAACACCCCGTACATTCGATCAATATGATATTTAGGACTAAATTGCCACGAATTTTCAATAGACACTGATGCTCAATAAGTCTTTTAATAATTTATTTATCGTACACGAATAATAACCTAGCTCGTCCAGCTCACTTTCACCATAAATAATTCAGCTCGGGACGTTTTTTTCAAGGCACCACACTGAAAAAACGAAATTTGCTGATACAAGAAAATTTGTGTTGAATCAACGAATCTCGCGGTCACGGACGGCGAAAAAAATATTTTGTTTTTTGTATAAAACAATCCAGTTATTTCAACTGCCCAAAAATAGATAACCAACCCCTAGTTGGTCCACCCAACAACCCAAAAGTTGATTAAACTGATGATTTAGTTTATACAACTGAAAGTTTTTTTAAACGCAACGCACGGTATTTTTTTTTTCTTAATCTCTCAAATCAATCAAACATTTAGTCGGCCAGAGTTCGATTTTGTTATTCAAACGACTTCATTTGGTCACAAGAAACGACTAAAGGTGTTGAAGCAACTGAACGACTGCAACAGGATAAATTGATTGTTTTGACCACCTAAGTTGGTGCCTGAACTACATATGCGTTCGACGCAATATTACTTTTTTGTGAATGAACAAAATTTTAGCGAACAAATTGAAATTTGTTGATTCAAAAGATTTCTTTTCTCATTGTGCAGAATACAAACATAATCAATTTATTCTTACTGTAAGCGAACAGCGCAAAGACCCGAAAAAAAATCCAGCTTATTCCGAAATTCACTAATTTTTACAGATTTCCATAAAAATATCCAAAAATATAGAAATAACTTACGACTCCTCGATATGCAAACCACCCCACTCAGTACCAGCCTCACTCGAGAAATCGCCTTCGTGTGCTGACTGCTTACAAAGGGTTGGATTTAAAAATTAATGGAAAAGGTTCGTTCTCCAAAATGTATTGGCTCGAGTGAGATTTCGAGATTTTCTTATATGCGCTCATTCAACTATTAAATCGATAAGACGTTTCGATCATATATGAATCGCGATTAGAGTCAATCCACTGGACCAGAAAATAGTAGAGCTTCCAAATTGAGATAAAAAAAGCTGTCAACGTGTCCTCTCGCCCTACGTCTCGTATTGATCGAAACCCCGGCAGGAACATTGTCCTTTGAAAACGAGTGTCTTTCCGACCACTTGGGCGTATGAGAATCCCCGGCGGCAAATACTTTCCGCCGAATCAAGATGATCGCTCACGTGATTGCGAGCATCGTGTCATTGGAATTTTGAAAAGTAACGAAAACCATAGAAATAACTGGAAACATAAATAAAATGAAAATATTCACGAGCGTGCTAGCTCCGGGGCAGGATGTCCGACTATTATAAACATACGAGACAAACAGTAACTCGAAACTTGTTCGTAACGCCAGTTCCAAGTCTTAAGGAGGTTGGATCACGGCGACATAATGTTTTCCATGTTAAAAACATAAAAAAATTGGAAAAGATGAGAATTTAATATAAAATTTGGTGAATATATTTTTTAAGGAGGTTGGCTACACACAACAATGTTGCCATGTTAAAAGCATAGGAAAATTCGAAATTATTAGAATTTAATGAAATTTCGTGAGCATATTCTTTAGTATTAAATATGAATATACAATTTTTTAAAGATTTTTCTTCTACATAGTTTTCGAGTAATTCAACACTACAGTTTACATGCATAAGCATAGGATTCAGATATATATAGGTATATTTTTTGCATATTGCAATCTCCAATTATTCGACAACTATGTGGACGAAAAATTTGAATAATATGGTGTCATCGTATTTGTCACCAAAGTAAGTGTCACCAAATTTTATTAAATTCTTATCATATTGTCGTATGTAGCCAACCTCCTTAATTATATATATGAGAATACAATATTTTTTAGATTTTTCCACTACGTAACACTCGAGTAATTGATCACTAAAGGCCACGTGTATAAGCATAGAGTTTGCATATATACAGGTATACATCTCGTGCATAAGAAGTTCGATTTAACTCTCAATTATTCGATAACCATGTGTGGTAAAAAATTTGTGTTTCTATACTCGATGCCAAAGAATGTTATGACCAAATTTTATCAAATTCTGATAACACATGTTGAAAATGTAAAAAATTTCAAAAAAAAAGAATTTAATAAAATTGGTAAATATATTCTTTAATAATATATATGACAATACAATTTTTTTTTTAGATTTTTCCACTACGTAGTACTCGAGTAATTGAACACTAAAGGTCACGTGTATAAGCATAGTGTTTGCATGTATACATCTCGTGCATAAGGAGTTCGATTTAATTCTCAATTATTCGACGACCATATGTGGTAGAAAATTTGTGTTTCTCTACTTGATGCCAGAGAATGTTATCACCAAATTTGATTAAATTCTGATTATTTTGATTTCGTGATCCAACCTCCTTAAGCCGGACGGATTCATCCCTCGGCGTCGACTTGGCGAACGAATCGACGTCACACGCGATTCTTACAATGAGTGACTACAATGAATTATTCATTGTTTACTAATCAAGACTCAACAGCAAAAAGGAACCTGCTGCTTCTTTCGATTTTCCGGGCCTCATTTTTCCATATTAGTTTTAGGAAAGTCTGATTGGAAAAAATTGAGCTTTTCTCTGTTGTCCTGTTTCGTTGAGAAGGATCGATTGGTGCAAAGTGATTACTCGTTCGAGTCACAGGTTGACCTGCTCTTGTCTCCAGACAGTAGAATAATCTAGAGAAAAAAAAATCGCTCCAACGTTTAGTCGTGTCCTATCGTCCATTTATTCGTTCTATTTGTTCAACAATCACAATACTACAGTCGAGTGTTTTGCAAAATCCGGCCGTCCAAGCTGGAGAGCCGCCAGAATATATTACATCGTCCTTTGTTTTTTCTTGTTTATTTATTTTGTTTTTACGGTCATGGTACTAAGCCTCACTGTTGCTATCGTCGAAAACGATTCGTAGGGTCGTGAAGAACGAGAACGTTTTGGACAAAAACTGCAAACAACAAGGACCCAATTAATAATGGTAAAACGGGACTACGTCGTGAGCCGACGACGTCAATGCTCACCGCTGTGTAATATCGTAGCGAATGTTCGGGCAAAATACCAGGCACGGAAATGGAGCATTGCATCTGGGATCTCTGCAGAACGAACAACACGTTTTTACGCATTTCGGGCGTGTTCTGAATCCAAGGAGAACAGTAAGCGCCCTGGCCGATTTCGTTTGACTGAAGTGAGAATTAGGATATGTAACGTTATGATGAACTGACACTATTTCATTGCGAATCCGTCATTTTATTTTCAATCGCATTTCAAAGCTTACGAAGTTTATGAGGTTTTCAGCCGGCCAAGCGCTGATGAAAAGTATCAATGCCAGGCCACCATCGATCACCATGAATTGAAACTTGATGGCCATTGGCTCGTGCTATTAAGAAATCCGAACAATAAAAAACGCAATAATAAAAATAAATAACAATAAATAGAAGGCAAAATGGTACCAGGGAACTACGATGTCATAGTAATTTTTGTATATATTATTTTCTCTCCGCGAGCGGAGTGAATAAAGCAGAAGAGAAACTTACACTAATGATGTGAATGGCGCCTGTCACTATCGACAGCCCTGCCATTAATGTAGAAGTGACGATAATTAAACGCACGACGTTTATCATTTGGTCGGTGTTGCTGTTCCGTTAAAATAAATATCCACAGCATAGCAAAAAGGAAAGAAAATTGAATTCACTCGCATCTGTTACCGTCCAAGTATTAATATTGAATAAAAATTAAGCTACAGAAGTTGGCTACATACGACAATATGATAAGAATTTAATCAAATTTGGTGATAACATTCCTGAGCATCAAATACGATGACTCAAGTGTTTTCAAATTTCTCGTCTACATATAGTTGTCGAATAATTGGAGTTTACAATATTCAAAAAATATACCTATGTATATCAGAATCCTATACTTATGCATGTAAACTCTAGGGTTCAATTACTCGAAAACTATGTAGAAGAAAAATCTTAAAAAATTTGTATATTCATATTTAATGCTAAAGAATATACTCACCAAATTTCATTAAATTCCAATAATTTCGAATTTTCCTATGCTTTTAAAATGGCAACACTGTTGTGTGTAGCCAATTTTCTTAAGGAGGTTGGCTACATACGACAATATGATAAGAATTTAATAAAATTTGGTGATAAAATTCTGTAGCATCAAATACGATGACACAATTTTTTTTCAAATTTTTCGTCTACATAGTTGTCGAATAATTGGATTTTACAATATGCAAAAGATATACCTATATATATCTGAATTCTATGCTTATGCATGTAAACTCTAGTGTTCAATTGCTCGAAAACTATGTAGAAGAAAAATCTTAAAAAATTAGTATATTCATATTTAATGCTAAAGAATATACTCACCAAATTTCATTAAATTCCAATAATTTCGAATTTTCCTATGCTTTCAACATGGCAACATTGTTGTGTGTAGCCACGCTCCTTAAATTGATAAAGTGACATTTAAAAAAATGTATTTGTTACTTGAGTAAGATTTGATGTTTTTTAATGCATTCGTTAAATTGCTGTATCGATGTGACATTTTGGAACTCTTCGCTCAACAATTCGAGACGAGCTCCAGCGAACCATATGAGAACTGCAGCGTGACATTCGATCGGAGTGATCGAAGCGCATTGGAGCCCGGCAACGACGTGATGCAAATAAGCAATGTCCCAGCCTGGATGTTTATCAACGGGGAATGGATACTTAGCGTCCGATGGTAAGTTTATCGGGAGTATCAGAGGCCCGCAAATCATTGCGAGACCCGCCACAAGAGCAAACGCGTTGACGATAAAATGCAACGGGGCGCAACGGTCCACGTAACGTTGAAGTACCGCCATCTCTCGGGGTGTTGCGTTTTCAATGAAATCCTTCACGCTGCAGTGTAAAACCTGTTACCAACGACAGCTTTCTTACAGTATCGATCTGCCTTCTGTTTTTTTTTTTTTTTTTTTTTTCTTAATTAACAGTGTAATTATCACACCTTCCCTGGACACTCTAGTCGATAAGGACGAGTCAATGCTATGCCACGGGCTTAGATGCCGAATGGATTTTTGATAAAATGGGTTACGATCGTGCTTGAAAAACTATCGAGCGTACGAATTCGAAAAAAAAAAAAAAAAAAAATTGAAATGACAAAAGAAAAGGAATAATTATTGAATCAATAAATCAATGCGATTCGTGGTTTTTTTATAATTCCATTGAAAATTATACTCGAATCCCGATGCAACCCACGCAGAAGGTTAATAAAAAACAAGATGCTCAAATCTTCCTGTATACAGCATCTTGAGCATCTTGAGGAACCAATTTGCAAATTTCAACTTGCAGCGTTTTTTGTATTTGCATTTAAATTATATCATTTCGACAACGTTTATAGAAAGTTAAGAGGAAGTACAGAGACTTATACACAATATCTTACAACATTTGCAAAAATTAAAGCGGTTTAACGATTTTTCGGAAAACTAAGATTTCGTAAAATTCGAAAACCCATGAAATTTAAACCGTTCAACCGATCTTTCCCGAATTCAATACCAAACTCCCCATTACAATACTCTATTTATAAAAAAAAAATTAATAATAAACCTTCAAATTTGCGGACGTTAGAGCGATCGCAACCTTTTTCTGAAAATTTCAAAATGCCGTAAAATTCGTATTTTTCTAGCAATTCCGACGAAATTCTCAGAGAACGGAGAGCTGGTATAGATTAACATCTGTGCAAAACGGGAGAGCTGTAGCTCAAATCGTTCTCGAGTTATAAACGTTTGAATTTTACAGTTCCAGAACATACACACACACACATCCGGACATTTTTTCTAGATATGATATTTTCGATGTTTCGGGACATTTTAAGCACATTGACATTGAAAACTGAGGAAAAAAAAATTTCACCGTCTTCCTCTATGAAGAAGCAACAATAATTTTTTTCGAGCCTCTTACATGGCAATAATTAAAAGTAAAGCACAGAAAGTTGGAGAAATGAGTTTTTCACGCCACATCGGTAATTAGTTGGGGTTACATTGAAAAATGAATTCCTCAGACGAAGGGTAAGAAAGCGTGTCTAGTGTGTATTGATCGAACCTCCAGTCGTGAACGATGTCCTTTGCAAACAAGTATTTTTATGACGAGTTGGGCGCATGAGAATGCCAGGCAAACACTTTTTGTGAGTGCGAGGTAATCGTCGAGCTGGTAGCGAGCGGCGTTTAACAATGCAACGCCAAGGAGCGAGGGAAAAATAAGAGACGACCAAGAGAAAATATTGAAGAGAAGCTTGGCGAGCCTGTTAGCTTCGGGCCAAGGTGGCCAAGTAAATATAAAACAAACACAAAGCTTAGTGAAGCCAAGAGCGACCTGAGGAGTAACTTGGAACATGGCGTAACAAACTTGTTCGCGAGACTAACTTTTTCCTTCAAACTAGAAAACCTAAGCCACGTTAATTGTACAGCGTCGTGATGAGAGGATCGGGGTGCGATGAAACTCTCCAAACGTCGTTAATAATTAACGGAAAATTTATAACGACCCATCGGCGCCATCGTAATGATGATACCACATAATGATTCTTACGATTGCATATGACGCAGCAGAGACTCTCGTACCTTTGATTGAATTATTCATCATGCAATGACCAAACGGGAACCGGCTGCCAAGGGACACGTTAGACTTTCGTTACGTTTCCGTGCAGCTTTAATTTTTCTGAAACAGTTATTTCAGACGATACTTTGTGCCACTAATTCAAATTGATTTAACGTTTAAGAAAATTATCACCCCCATTTCCTGCTGGTGCACCATATCCCCCACTCTCAGCGCCTTTTCCCCTTGCGAACGGTTAGCTTTCTTACTTGGCGTTAGTCTTCATACGGAATTGGAAGATACAACTGTGTTGTCGACGTGTTAAACACTTGGCTTTTCCTCCACTGAAACGCCCGCGTCATCATGCAAGCAACTTCCGGTTTGTTCATTTCATTCGCGTCGAGTGTTGCGTTGAGAAAAATTAATCTCTGACTTACTTACCTTTCAGGCAATAAAAACACGTGTGATTTCAATATTTTTACAAAACCTTTTTATCCATTGAGAAACAAAGCAATGCGGAAGGGCTTTTTGTTTTATTTTACAAGTGATGACGATGCCGATGATGATTGTAGGGTGAAAAATATTTTAACGACATGTGATGGTAAGCGGGAAATTAAAGGGTTAAGGCAGCGATGATTCCCTTCATTATCCTGCCCATTTTACTTTTTATCTGCTGATCCATTGCATGTAGTGAATATACATGACATCTCCCAACTTATTGCTGCGACAAATAATCGCATCGATCTTCCGATTGAGACAATACTTAACTCATGAAGAAGCATCAATTGGCTGCTATTTATTCTCGCACCCATTGCTTTTTATAAAATTTCGCAAATATCACAATTGGCAAATGTTGAAAAAAGAATTATGAATTCTATGAAATTTATTTACTCTCCAAAGACTGCTCTCAAAGTAACAAAATATGACATCGTCGCTGAGACAAACTGGAAAAAATAAATTGTTGATTAATTCTCCAGCAACGAGAAGCTTATTATTTGTTGTTGAATAAATATTTAAATGGAAACTTACCGAAGCGTAAAATTCGAGGGTCAGAGCAGGAAGGATCCCGGTGACCGTAATGACCAGCGGCTTTTGGCTTCGTTGTATTACGAATACAATGCTCTTGCGCATTTTGACCGAGCTGTCGACCCAACGCGTGCAATAAGTGATGTCACCCAATTTGCTGCTCTGATAAAAAAAAAAAAAAAAATGTTCCGAGACTCTGAGAGACTCCGGATCAGACAGTGCGGCAGTTTTGGAAAATAGAGACGGACTCTCACCATTTCTGCCAAGTCGTCAGCTGGCCAAGCGGTTAAATAAAGCCTCAGAAGATTGCAGACGACCAGGAGAATGAACTGCGAGACGACCAAAATCGGTTGATGCTAATCAACAACGAGCGAATCATTACAATCATTGCATCACTATTCGAGGAACGATTCTCATGACGATTTCAACGAGCACGATATTATCACGAGAAGAAAACATAATATCACATTTTAGACCGAAATTTGGCGAAAAATGTCAAATTTTTTGCGTTTTTCGCTGACACCCCTTAGAGAGGCGACGTGCAACCAGGAAACTATGATGCCTAGCAATATTTGATATAATTTTCTTTCCATGCATGGAAAGGACTTGTTAAAATTCTTTGGAGGCTCAATATCAATTCATAACGAAGAATTCATTTATAGAAATTTATGAGGCTGTCTATACGGAACCGCAGAACAGCCATCTGTTGGCTATACAGTTCTTGATTATCCGGCAAACAGCGCTCGTGCACGCATATAAACTATCCTTTTTCTCTATACAATTATGTCGATTTTTACAAAACTTAGATCAGGTGAGGCTGTTGATACAACTGTGTGACAAGGGGCAGGTATTTTTTCTATATTCACATTTGACTTATCTCACTTTTGGTTGTTGATTCAGTTTTCAAATGCGCAAGAGATTAGAAGACGAACTTGCCCTTGAAAAATTAATATATAAGATATCGAATAATATTCATTAGGATCCCGTTTTTACGTTTCGATACAAACATGACGGTCTTCGTGACGAACGTCTCACCCATATTCATCGTTTTTGGATTCTTCGCAATCTCCTTTTTCCAAGTGATTGGTGAGTTCTTCTTATTAAACGGATATTTTTCGCGATCGGCGATTGTTGACGATCAAAGTGTTACATGAAATTTATAGGAAATTTCATGTTCTATAAATATATATTTAGCTATAACCATATTGTTATAAGTTTGGAGCGCTAAAAACAAAAACCTATCAATCATACAGAAAAAAGTTTCAACTAAAAGTTATAGAAAATGATATCGTCTACGAAAATGATTTCTACTATTTTTGTCGTACGATGCACAGTTTACGAGATATTTGACAAAACGCGTTTCCCAAGATGGCGGCTGACGCTCGCGCCCCTCCGTCTCGCCAACTTGTATTCCAAGCGTTCCATATTATTTTATTTTTTTATTTTAACGATTTGCTGTGGATTTCAATAAATGAACCAAAAAGTATTTAATTTTGGTATAATTGTCAATTTTTTTTAAATTTTGGCCTGTCATTCAAAATCCATATAATAAAATATTATATTACAAAATATAATATTAAATTATATCTAATAATTTTTATGAATTATTATTGAGTACTATTAAATTACTAATTATTATTCATTATTCATTATTATTTGATGTGACGAGACATGGTCCGGCAATGGTGATCCTTGAAATCAGAGTCCGACATGCTACCATTGAGCTACGGCCACCTCTTAGATCCACAAAATGTCAGACCGTGACATTAATAATAATAATTATTATTGAATTATTTATTAATAATATTGTATTGAACTTTTCCATTTGTCGTTCTCATTGAAATGCAGATGGAGAATCAATGTTGGGGAAACCGGCACAGAACCCCAACAATGTATGTCTATCCCGCCAGTGTGTTTCCGCAGGTAAGTGAAAAACAAAATCTATTCTGCAAATGAGCTCATGATATTTAGACCGAAGAGTGAAGCCGCCTCAAAGTTAGAACATAATTTTTTTTCCCACTAATTATCCGATGTATGAAAAGTGTAACAAACGAAAAATTACTGCAGCATCGAGAATTCTGAACCACATGAATTCAAAAGCGGATCCGTGCGATGACTTCTACGAGTTCGCGTGCGGTATGTCTGCCAAAACTGCCCCGATACCTGACCAGCATACCATGGTCGATGCACGAATCAAGAATCGATTACTTGTGGAATTGCGTTTACAACGAATGATTGAACTCATTGACGAATCAACCGCATCGAACCATTACAGATACATCAAGATTCTCTACAACAATTGTATGAAGTCAGGTGAGTTACGTAACGTATTTCTTGTTCGTGTTAAGACTATTCCGATTTTTCTATGATAAGGAGCAGCAACTCCATTTCATTAAAAATGGCCAAGGGCTGTGTCCGAAGCGTAAAAAAAAGTTTTCATCATTGGATTTAATTGAATGTTGTTATTCGGTATCAGAATGGACGCGAAATGATTTAAGAATAGAAAAGTGGCGAGGGGTTGTAAAAGCTGCTGGCGGTTGGCCATTGATCTCTGAAGACACGTGGAACGTCACACAATTTCAACAACAGAACCTGTTGAAATTCATTTTCAACATCGGCTATCAAGTAGATTTGACCAACGCTTCGAATTACATTTTGGGTGTATGCATCCCATTATTTAAATGAAATTTAAAACACAACTCATTATTCAGACTTGAAATCACTAAATTTTGTTTTTTCAGCTCTCCGTTCGAGATCCGCCTATTGATCCTAATTATTTGAGGCAAGATTTCAGCAACAAAGTACTTATGGAATATTGGAATTACATGATCGATGTTGCTGCTTCACTTGGTGCTGATAAAATGAAGGCTCCCATCGATCAACTGGCAGTTCTAATCTTTGACATTAATCTTTTCATTGTAATTATCATTGTGATCACACAGAAAGCTTCCTTAACTACTTTAGCGATTGCTTGACGAAAAGGTGTAGAATAATCCGCGAATCACATGACTTTTAATGGGGAAGCGTCCCGGATCATGTGGGTCCTGCATGCCACTTATCACGTGTTTGGAGAGATGAAAATCTTTGAAAATTCTTTAATACTTTCTTACTTAAGGTAGTACTGTCGGTTTTAGAATTACCGTTTAGAATTTAACAAAATGTGGTACAGTAGTAAATTGTGATAAGAAAAAGATCCAGTCAAATTTTCAAGAGGCGGCAGAGATCCAGAAAAAAAAATATTCGCATTTGTAATTTCATCAATTTAACATCGATTTCGGACATTTCATTGCATTTTACAATGAAAACTGTGATTTTTCCGGAAAATTGATAAGAATTCATTGTAAAATACAATGAAATCTGAGGTTTGTCAGAACTATCAATGTTAAAGGTATGATAAGAAAAAGCTCCAAGCAAATTTTCAAGAGGCTACGGAGATCCAGAAAAAAGATATTCGCATTGATATAATTTCATGAATTCAACATCGATTTCATACATTTCATTGTATTTTACAAAGAAAACTGTGATTTTTCCTAAGAATTGATGAGAATTCATTGTAAAATATAATGAAAAGTGTGATTCCTCATAAAACTCAATGTTTTTTCTATAGCCTCTTGAAAATTTGACTGAATCTCTTTCTAATCATAATCTACTAATGTATCAAATTTAATTAAATTCTGAACGATAATTCTAAAACCGACAGTACTAGCTTAAGAAAAACGTTGTGATAAACAGAATTTTGAAAAATAACTTTTCGCTGGGTCGAAAAGACCCATATGATCCACGGATCAAGGAGCCCTCGCGTTTTGTCCTTTTTCAATGTTTTTGTTTTCTCACCAGTCAAAAAATAGATAATTACAAGAAATTTGTCGATACATTATTGGAGGAAATATTTGCAGAGAGTATTTGGGACACAGGCCATTGGCGATCGGTGCCGTGAAACGACGAGAACGAGTCTCGATGAGCTGGATGAAAAATATCCGAAACTGGGCTTCCGGGAGTTCGTTAAAAGAAACGACAACCCAGTGATTCAAATGAGTTTCGACATCGAAACGCTCGATCGTTTGAATCAATTATTTTCCGAAATGGAAAGCAGAACTTTAGCCAATTGGGCAATATGGCGAATAACGACAAGATTTTTTAAAAGTTTGAACAAAGTTTCAGCTCAAAAAACCGAAGCATTCCCGCAAATTTTACAAGGCAGAACAGAAAAACAAGCCAAGTGGAGACAATGTGTTGCGAAGGTTCGGACGGTTTTTGACTTGAGTTTGGCTGCTTCGTATAAAAAGCAATACCTCGACCAGAACATTGTCAACGATCTGATAGAGATATTGGAAAACGTGAAGCAAGAGTTTACCGGTTTCGTAAAAAAGGTGCAGTAGCCATTCATTCAATCACAAATTACACGAACAGACATTTTCCAATTGTTTTGTTTGTTTGTGCAAAACTTTGTATGAATGATTCGAATCAAAAAATTCTGAAAAAATCCATTCCAGTCAGAAATTTTATGTTAGCCAAGGTTATTAATTATTAACGATTCCTCCATTGAATTATTGAGTGGTCAAGTTAATTTCTTGTAATGGATAAATATTCGCATAACGTGTAATAAGAAAAATCGAAAAATGAGAAAATTGTTCAATAATTTTTGTTCCTCGATGGTGCTGGTTTGATTTCAATGTTAAATTCTAAAAGAGCAGTAATGGGTGCGAATTTTGGTTGACCGACACGTCAGCCGACGCGTTAATCCTTAGCAAATGATTTTTATTCAATTGTACCAGGCAAAATGGTTGGGAAACCAAACGAGGGAGCATGCTGTTCGAAAAATTGAAAAATTAGGTAGCAATTTGTTGACATGTCGTGAATTAATACCGGACGAAGAGCTCGAATCCTATTACGATGGATTCGAGTTGGCGAATGGATCATTGGAATCGAACAAAAAAAACATAACGAGATTCTTGGCACAAGTTCGAAGACGCAAGTTCCTCAACGCATCAAAATTGATTGATAAGGATGACTGTGGAAAATTTTTACTATCGGATGACGTGGACGAGCCGAGCCAAAACTATTTGTGTAAGTGGACAAAGACGCGATACTGATCTCTCATTTCTTGTGCCTTAGCGTTGCGGCATTGCAAGAGAATTGAAGGAGTGAAATTGTGTCTCTACAGATTTTGTTTTTGAACTGTATATCGGCGCTTTGTACGATATCGATCGACCGAAATATTTCACTTATGGAACTATCGGATCATTGATGGGTCAGAGAATCTCGAACGCGATTGATGAGCTGGGCAGGAACTTTAATGGACAGGCTGCTCTCGAGGAATGGTGGAACTCGGAAAGCATTGAGAAATACCACGAGAAAACACAGTGTTTCGTTGATCAGTATGAAAACTACGTAATTGGTGATTCCGGACTCAGGGTAAATATTGTAAAGATTTTAACACTTTGCAATAGGCTTACAAGTTGAGATTGTTATTTCCGACAAACTTCAAAGTCCTACTAAATTAATTAAAATTTCAAAGTGATCCATATGGTACGTGATTGATTTTTCCTCAGCTAAACGGTCTGGCAACACAAAAAGAAAACGTGGCGGATAACGTCGGCGTGAAGGCGGCTTACAACGCGTTCGTCAAATGGGCGAATGAGAGTTTGCCAGAAAAACAACTGCCTGCACTTGATTATTCTCCGAGACAAATGTTTTGGATTTCTATGGCCAGTGCCTATTGTTCCAAGTACCGACCGGAGGACTTGGAAAGTAGGGTTATTGAAGACACGCGCTCACCAAACAAATGGCGTGTCAACGGGCCTGTATCAAATATGCCGGAATTTTCTGCTGATTTCAAATGCCTCCCAGGTTCTAGAATGAATCCTGTGGATAAATGTTCCCTGTGGTAGCATTTCGCGTTATGACTGTCCAATAAAATTCATCAGATGTGATTAATTGGGAAGAAAATCGCATTATTTATTCCTCGATCTGTTCTGTAGTGTTTTGAACGTAAAAATTCACTGGAGTCATACTACAGGTTTCGAAATCGTCTTATTTGTCCGACAGATATCGGTCAAGGTCAAGACGCGCGTTGTACAGTGGCAGAAAGCAGTGACAGATTGTCATGGGAATTGTTCCTGACCCTTTGATAATTAAGGACGTTGTATGGCGACAGTCAAATCTAAATTTTCATTTTCAGTTTTTCTTACATACAAAATGGGTTGCGAGCCTCAGTTGATCAAAAAAAGTTGTTACAAATTGACTAAAGAACAACATACTCTAAACCCAAGATTGTCCGAGGTAATCTGTATTTTTTATGCAATAACCAAATTTTCGAAAAAATTTTACGACCGACTTTTTTGAAAAACTAAATAAAGCTTCTTCGATGTTACATAAAAGTGTATGCAAAGTTTTAAGAGGCTTCATCATTGAGAAATCGAAATATTTAATGTTGAAAATTGAAACTTTTAACACACGCTCTTATGAGAAACTTCTGAAAATTGTGATTTTTATAAATAAATATCCTGACTTCTACATGGTGAACGTCTTAAAATTTAAAATTTAAAATTTCAATTCCTTCGTGCAAATTCGAAGGAATTCTATCGATAGAAAATTTTGCACACGCAACGTTCTTAAGGGCCCAATGAATGAAAAATAGCAATAAACTCACGTAGATCAAAGGAAATGCACCGGAGATTGCAGCTAGCGCCATAATGATGTTGCCCTTCAAAACCAGGAACCGTACCGCATAGTTCGTCTCCCGAGCGAAGCTTTTTCGAAAACGAGCCAATTCCAAAGTTTTTGGGTGAATTATGCGGGCCTACGAACTTTTAGTCCTCCAACAATTGAACTTACTTGATTATTCTTTGATGCTCGATGATGCACTGGCCCAAGTCCAAGTCGCCGATAACTTCGTCAAGTCTTTTTGCCAATATTTCCAACCCAGCAGACGTGTACCACAAAATCATACCGACCATGGAATCAACTGTCACACAAAGGCCTGTTTGGAGGATCGCTATGACCTGAGACAGGTACAGAGCATATTTGATGATTGGTGAGTCAGTGGAAAAGGGATACCAGGCGTCAGCCGGTAGAGTTGTGTTCATGACCAACGGACCGCAGGAGAATGTGACTGCTGTCATGAAGAACATGGTTGACAAGGTCATGAGGAAATACAAGTAACGGTCCGAGTATTTTTGATAAACGAGTCCATCTTCCAGGTTGGCGTTCATGACGACGTTTGTCACTTCGGAGAGTATCTTCTGTAAAGGTTAGTCGATCGCGATGTCATCCTCGACTTTTAGGATCAATCATCTGCTCCATTAGCTCGGTAAGTTTTCATTTTATCCACTTGAAGTGGTACAAACACTTGGAAGAATTCGAAGCAACTATATCGCGACCTCTATTTTCCTATTTTCGTATCGATCCAGTTCGAACTGGCTCCGAAGGCTAAGCGTGCGCAACCTCTCTTTTGGCAAGTGCGAAACAGAGCTGTGCACGCCTCTATTGAAAACAGAGGTCTCAGTGCAACGAGAAAAAAAAATTAAATATTTACAATCACCACTTTTCCCAAAAAGCATCGAAAATTGTTTTTTTAAGCATTGTTATCTCATCGTATGGCAAGCTTAATTACCTGTAAGCGACGTCGTTGAAATTTACAAATAATGAGGTTGATGGAGACTTCGGTAAGGGCTGTTAATTCAGAGAGGGCTTTCATGAACACAGTGAGCTCGTGACGATAATGATAAACCCCTAGGAACAGAGGAACAATGAGCAAAATTGCATTGATTAAGCACATCCACCAGAGGAATTCGGCGCAAATATTCTCGAGCCTCGATGACTTGGGATCGGATGGCCAGGTCGATGTCAATCTTCCGCAAATTCGTATCAACCTCACCACATTTTTAACCGACGTAACGCGTTTCGGCATTTTTCAGTGACGATTCAACGATGCAATTTACATTGTAAAAGAACGAATTGCGAACAAGAACAAACGCTTGGCTGATCTTATTGACTGCAACTGTACGCCATAGAAACAACTGACGACGAACGCCGAAGGGTTGGGGGCGTCCAAAGGCGTGGAGGTATAAGTGTCTTCGATATTTTCCAAGATACATCGAAGAGCTGTAATTATAGGCTGTGAGAAAACCGACGCCTGCTTAAGTTTTCACAGTCTTTCCTATTTCCAACAAAGAGAATCTTTATTTGGAAAAAACAATTAAGGCGGGCAATTTCACTAGCTGGCTCGTACGAAGCCACTTTCGTTAAATCAACTTTGTACTCTATAATTTATATTTAATTTTTTAATGAGACCACAATTGTTTCCGTATCATGCGGAACAAGTGACAGCAATAGAATTCCATGACCTACCGCAGTTTGATCTTTTCAAACACGATGCATCACGAAAGTGAACTCGTCGTTCCTCGTCATTGCAGACTATTCCGCATTGCGTGGATAAGTACGAGAACGATGAAGAGAGAAACTAGAAAAATCGTGTGTGTTTTCCCCAATTGCCGATATAGACGGAAAATACAGCAACAACCGTTTTGCTAATATCTCATTCGTTCAATTTTGAGATTCATCGATACGTAGTAATATAGAGACAAATCTGGAAGAAATCCACCGACTGAGACTGCCACAGGTTTTTGGCACCTTTGAATCAAGCAAATGATCATTCTCTGCATAGATTTCGATCTTCCCAGCCAGGCAGATTCGTAAGCTCGATTTCCGATCGCTCGACTCTGCAAATTAATTATAATCAATTTAATTATATATATCCGTAACGCAGGTTTTTCAAATAGCGTTGGAGACGACGATACCGCTTCGATTAATTGTCCGCAATCAAGGTCATTAAGATCTCACCATTTCCATGAACTTATCAGCTGGCCAAGCATAAACGAAGAGCTCCACACTGGCGTTGAAAACGATGTTACCGACACGGAGTTTTACGGAAAAAGGCTGATGCTGCCATAAATAAAGTAAGTTCCATTTTATTTTCTCATATCGAGTGTCAAAAAGAATGAAAAAAAAAAAAACTATCAATTAGTGTTGTTTTTTTAATTAGTTATTTTATGATACACTGTACTCTTTTCTTCGCCAACACGGTTATGCCATTAGAAATCATTTTTCCTGACATTTGGCTCAATAACTGTTGGCTCACCTTTATTTGAAAAAATGTCATTACGTCATGATATTTTTTGTTCATATGTTCGTAACATATATATTGTAACAAACGAGGTACGGTACGAAGTGCTCTCTATTCGTCATTACACCCTTACCTATTGCTTATATCATAATTTTTTGGCACGATTGAATAATATGCTCACTCGGCCTTTATTTTTTGTAAAATTGTACAATTTAACAAACGAGAAAAGGTAAGAATAACGATTACGAGTTTCATGAAATTCATTCATTCTCCAATGACTGCCCTCAAAGTAACAAAATACGACATTGTCGCTGAGACAAACTGGAAGAAATAAATTGTTTATTAATTCTCCAGCAACGAGAAGCTTATTATTTGTTGTTGAATAAATATTTAAATGGAAACTTACCGAAGCGTAAAATTCGAGGGTCAGAGCAGGAAGGATCCCGGTGACCGTAATGACCAGCGGCTTTTGGCTCCGTTTTATCACGAATAAAACCCCCTTGCGCATTTTTACCGAGCCGTCGACCCAACGCGTGCTGTACATGATGTCACCCAATTTGCTGCTCTGATTTTAAAAAAATTTCGTTCGAGTCTCTGAGAGAGTCCGGATCAGACACTGCGGCAGTTTTGGAAAATAGAGACGGACTCTCACCATTTCTGCCAAGTCGTCAGCTGGCCAAGCGGTTAAATAAAGCCTCAGAAGACCGCAGACCACAAAAAGGATGAATTGCGACACTACTAAAATCGGTTGATGCTAACCAGTAACCAGCAAAATATTACAATCATTTAATCGCCATTTGCAGAGCAATTCCCATGACAATTCCAACAGACGCTTATCTTTATCAATTGGACTTGTTAATCCATGGAAAATATTCGTCCGGGACTTGGCATCGATACATGATGCAAAAACGTAGAAGAAATCATGTAGAAATCTGGCGGGCAATCCACGGAGGCAAATAAAAGAGTGAGCACAAAAATTTGCTAATTTTTGTACTTGGTATTCTTGGAACCATAAACCGTTGAAGATCGCCATGGGAATTCCACCTCAGCGTTTGCTGAGGGTCCAATAAATACAAGACATCGGAGTCGAACTCACGTAGATCAGAGGAAATGCACCACAGATTGCAGCTCCTGCCATAGTGACGTTGCCCTTAAGAATGAGAAATCGTACCGCGTAGTTCGTCTCCCGGGCGAAGCTTTTTTCCAAAACCGGCCAATTCCAAAGTTTCTCGGTGAATTACGCGGGTCTACGAACTTGTAGTCCTCCAACAATTGAACTTACTTAATTATTCTTTGATGCTCGATGATGCACTTGCCCAAGTCGAATTCGCCAATAACTTTGTCAAGTCTTTTCGCCAAAATTTCCAAACCAGCAGACGTGTACCACAAGATCATACCGACCATGATGTCAACTGTCACACACAGGCCTGTTTGGAGGATCACTAAAACCTGGGACAGGTACAGGGCATATTTGATGATTGGTGAGTCAGTGGAAAAAGGATACCAAGCATCAGCCGGTAGAGTTGTGTTCATGACCAACGGACCGCAGGAAAATGTGACTGCTGTCATGAAGAACATGGATCCCAAGGTCACGAGGAAATACAAGTAACGGTCCGAGTATTTTTGGTAGACGAGTCCATTTTCCGTATTGGCGTTCATCACGACGTTTGTCACTTCGGAGAGTAGTTTCTGTAAAGGTTAATCGATCGCGATGTCATCCACGACCTGAAGGATCAATAATCTGCTCGAAAGAGCACAAACACTTGGAAATCGGGTCCTATATCCGAAGAGTGCGTGGAACCTCTCTTCTCGTTATTTTCTCAAGAGTGATAGAGAGCTGGCTATTGTTGGGCGACAAACAAAAATGGAGAAACTGCGCGGGGGCAGTGGTGCATGAAACTTGAATGCATGGACAAATACCTGTAGACGTCGTCGTTGAAATTTACAGATAATGAGATTGAAAAAGACTTCGGTAAGGGCGGTCAATTCGGACAGAGCTTTCATCAACACAGTGAGCTCTCGACGATAATGATAGACGCCAAGGATCAGAGGAACAATGAGAAAAATAACGTTGATGAAGGACATCCACCAGAGAAATTCGACGCAAATTTTTTCGATCCTAGATGACTTGGGATCGGATGGCCAGGTCGATGTTAACCTTCCGCAAACCCGTATCAACCTCACTACATTTTTAACCGACGTAACGCGCTTCGGCATTGTTCTGTGACGATTTGACGATGCGATTTACATTGTGAAAGAATAAATTGCGAACAAGGCGACAAACGTCTGGCTGATCTTATTGACTGGAACTGTACGCCATCGGAACGTCTGACGATGAGAACGTCGAAGGGTGCGGCGCGTTAAGAGGCGTGGAGGTAAAAGTTTCATCGATATTTTCCAAGATACATCGAAGAGCTGTAATTATAGCCTGTAGGAAAACGAACGCCTGCTAAAGTTTTCAGAGTCTCTCCTATTCCGAATAAACAGAATCTTTGAGTGGAAAAAACAATTATGGGGGCAATTTCACTAGCCGGCTTCTTTGTAAGTTTTCAAACGAAGCCACTTTAGTTGAATCAACTTTGTGCTCTATTATTTATAGTTAAATATTTAATAAGACCAAAACTCTTTTCGTATAATGAAACAAACGAATGCAGTAGAATTCAATGACCCGCTGCAGCTCAATCTTTTCAACCATGATGCATCACCAAAGTCAACTCGTCATTCCCCGTCGTTGTAGACTATTCGCATTGTGGAGAAGTACGAGAACGATGAAGAGAGAAACTAGAAAAATCGTGTGTGTTTTCCCCAATCGCGGATATAGACAGAAAATACAGCAGCAACTGTTTTGCTAATATCTCATTCGTTCTATTCTGAGACTCACCGATGCGTAGTAATATAGAGACAAATCTGGAAGAAATCCACCGACTGAGACTGCCACCGGTTTTTGGCACCTTTGAATCAAGCAAATGATCATTCTCTGCATAGATTTCGATCTTCCCAGCCAGGCAGATTCGTAAGCTCGATTTCCGATCGCTCGACTCTGCAAATTAATTATAATCAATTTAATTATATATATATCAGTAACGCAGGTTTTTCAAATAGCGTTGGAGACGACGATACCGCTTCGATTAATTGTCCGCAATCAACGTCATTAAGATCTCACCATTTCCATGAGCTTATCAGCTGGCCAAGCATAAACGAAGAGCTCCACACTGGCGTTGAAAACGATGTTACCGACACGGAGTTTTACAGAAAAAGGCTGATGCTGTCGAAGATGAAGTAAGTTCTATTTTATTATATTTTTTCATAGCGTGTGTGTCGAAAAAGAAAAAAAAAACTATCGATCAGTGACTTTTTTTCGAAATGGAAAATTTTTAAGAATTATTATTAATTTTTTTTTTTTTTATAAATAGAATATCACAATAGGAAGGTTGGAATTGATTTTTTCGAAATATCGGTTGAACGGTTCAAATTTTATGATTATTCGAATTTTACGAAAATCTGAGTTTTTCGAAAAAATCGTCCAACCGCTTTAATTTTTGCAAATTTTCAAATTTGCATATTTTTTTTTGCAAATTTTTTGTTTTCTCAAGATTTAGCTCTTTTCTCAAGCATCGTGCTAAATCTTGAGGAAGCAATTTACAACTTTCAATTTGCAGCTTTTTTTTTACATAATTTTATGTCCGTCTGCTTACGCTGATGAGAGTCAGTCCTCCACAAATAATTCCAATGGTTGTTGTGACAGTAGTGACGAGCGCAATGAGCCGGGTAGCTTGGGTGACTTGTGCTGCATAGACCAAGAGTTTTTGATGCTTCGTAATACAATTGACAAGGTCGTTTTCGCATCGAGATTTTTTAATCTCCGTACCAAGCATCTCGAATCTCGCAGCGGTGTACCAAAAAAGCATTGCCACTTGATTGTCGATCGAAAGAGCTGCAGCAATGTGAAATATTGCCAGAGCTTGTTGCACATAAATGACGACATAGAGCGCGCGAAACTCTATGGCAAATGGAAATGACGAGTCTGTGGGAAACGGCTGTGATAGTAACAGTGGCTCAAGGATAAAACCGAGACAAGCCAAATACACACAGACCGTTACCAAACCGTGAAACGTGCTGGTCTTCTCGAGATAACTATCCAGAACGTGACGCTCAAAGTTATTCGCTTTTGTTAGAAAAATTTCCATCTCCTCGAGCAAATCCTGAATCACCATAATTTATCATTCAAATGTACATCGCAAAACTTATCATCTTTGTGTAAAAAAAAAAACTCTACTGCAAAATAGTGTTTCTGTCTTTTTCGCGCAGAAACCACTGAACCAATTTACATGAATCTTTCACAGAAATGAAGCTCATGAATCAAAATAAGTTTTAGACTGTATTGCATACCGATAATTTATTTTGGGACACCGAACCGAAAAATCAAAATTTTCGTCATATTTTCCAGTTTCAAAATTCACAAGCAACTAAAAATCGTTAAAAAATAATATTAAAAAAAAGCTCCAATTACCAATTCAAAGACAATTCGAAATGGAAGATAATGAGCGGTAGCTGGGGTAGCAGTCTGTGACAAAAAAAAAGTGGCAGCGATTTTCGTAAAATCAAAGTTTCAAGATTTAAAAAAAAAAAAATTTCTACTTTTTACATTGCTCATCTCTTCAGGAAAATGAACTACTCGCAGTAAACGGTAAATAAATTATATGACGATAAACGAATCTCAGGATCTCAGGAGTTTTCTCAAAGTTTTTTTTTACAACTGGCTTGGATTATTGTTTTAATTTTTGAAGATTTTCCACGATCTCTTGGAAGAAAAAAAAATCTAGCTGGACCCTTCATTGCCAACTAGGTGTGCTGTGGGGTGAAACCCCCAGGCAGAATTATTTTTTTTCTTTCTCTAATGACTCTTGACGAGAATTAGAATAATAACATCAATAAATATCTAAATAAATAAATAAATAATAAATGAATAATAATAAATAATAATAATAAATCAAATAAAATAAAAAGCAAGAAAAAGAATTAGAAACAAAGTGATAGTGAAAATTTGTATCCGATGTTGTTAAGATATTGAAAATTGCTAAAGCCAGCGAAAAATGAAGCTTTAATTGTCTTAAGGGGCTTTTTCCAAGGAATTTCCGTTAAATTTGAATGAGTGGAGCAGAAAAAAAACCCAAATCGAAATAGCATGTGCGTTCAGTGAGATTTATACGTACCTGGAAACGATTCCGATGATATCTACAAACGATGATTTTCATGAGAGCTTGAGCAGTGGCGCTCGTCATCAAAACGGCTTTGACAGCGATAACAGGATCATGGCGAAAGTTCCAAACGCCATTAAGCAGTGGTAAAAAAAGAGCAAGCAAAATTACGAAAGCGATCCACCATCGAAAACGAAATCGTATTATTTGTGATTTAGGGGCAGTTGTCCGGGGTGGCCAGGAGCAAACTAAAAAAACACTTCCTTTGACGAAAGAAAGAGAAGCTTGTGGGCTCAGCTTAAACTTCATTCTGACACGAAATCCCATGCAGATATGTTTTTTTCCAACCGGCACAGAGTTGGGAATAGGGGTGGGGGTTAAATGAAATTATTGTTGGAGCTGAAGACTGTTCCGAATATTTAGCAATAGCCGAAGAAAAAATAACTCTCATCGCGATGCAGGAAACATTTTTCTTCAACCCCTCATTACTGATGCAACAAAAATGAAGTCGATATTACCCCGAGGCTTGCATTTCTTTTTTTACCTTTTTCACCCTTAGAATACCTGTAGGATAATTCGCTTCTCGAATTATCTTACCATTCCCCAGGGCTGCTGGATGAGAAAATTGCATTATTACAAAATATTTTGTGTTGTATAGCCCCAGACATAATCATAGAGCGTTGGCACCTTAAGGGTGGCACGCATTATCGTGGAATTTATTATTGGAAAACGGATATGGTTTAGGGGATAAAATTATATCCTCCAGAGCTAAATAATGACGAGGTAACGGCGTGGAAAAATAATCGATCGAATTATCGAAGGGTTCGAAAGAGTTTAACCGACCGACGTACATGGGGGTTGGGCGGTAAGGCGAAGCTTTCACTCGACGCTAGCAGAGTTTATGCTCTTGAAAAATATTCAGTGTACCAACGATCGCCCAACTGAACCCTCAACAATTTCAAAGTTAAATTCCAATTATTCATATACATTACGAAAAAAAATAAAAATTAACAAGAACATTCGCTGATGCAAAACGAAAACAAACGAATAAATTCCATTCATCAATCCGTTACCGTTAGTGAGGATTCGAAGCGAGAAACAAAACGGGTCAAGAATATTTTTTTCGTTAAAATAAAAGATTTTGAACCATATTTCGAGATTCTATCTTTTGCTTTACGGATAAAAATAATATCGGAAAATTATTTCAGAAAAATAAAAGTTTTATTGTTTTCTGTGTATAGTGAAATGGGAAGAACGAGAAACAACTAAATCGTGTAGCAGGATTTTTGCCGACCGTACAACTGATAGATCGCCTTAATGAGAAACTTTGTTACGGAAGGTAAAATATATCAACGTTCGGTAAAGTAAACAGCTGCTCGATCAAAAGTGAATAAAGTAAATTCCGGCGTGTGTTGTAAAAAAAAAAGCAACGAGTCTCGAAGAATTGCAGTTGTCGGAGCGGAAGTTTTGTGAATTTGAGAAAAATCAATGGTTCGTACGACACGATACTTTTTTTTCGATTCAATGTCAGACGAGTCGACGTGAAATTCGGATACAGACTTGAGCCACGTGGAGAACAAATCGGGTGGTAAAACTTTTGTAATTACCAACATGGCAACTTGTTTTTTCGGGCGCCATCTGCCGGTTCAGTGCCATTAAGGAGAGTGGCTACACACAACAATGTCGCCATGTTGAAAGCATAGGGAAATTCGAAATGATTAAAATTTAATGAAATTTGGTGAGTATATTCTTTAGTATTAAATATGAATATGTAAATTTTTTAAGATTTTTCTTCTACATAGTTATCGAGTTATTGAACAATAGAGTTTACATGCATAAGCATAGGATTCAGATATATATAGGTATATCTTTTGCATATTGTAAATTTCAATTATTCGACAACTATGTAGACGAAAAATTTGAAAAAAATAGTGTCATCGTATTTGATGCTAAAGAATGTTATCACCAAATTGTATTAAATTCTTATCACATTGTCATATGTAGCCAACCTGCTTAAAGCAGGCCTGTAAAAAGTTATAATTTACCATGCCGACTAATTTTATACGAGCACGCGTCGAAAGGTAATAAAAATAAAAAAAATGATGGAATAACTTTTCAGAGATGTTTAGCTCGTGATAAATCCACGCTTGGTTTCGTTTCCATGGTTCTTTTTTATCCAACCATCAAATGGAACATCACTTTGGGCGCGTTTGGTTGCCAGATCGCATCTCGTTCCGAAGCCCACTGTATATACCGATTTATAAAGTTATTCTTACTTTTTATATCTCCAGCGATAAGGCGTTTAGTCGAAAGGTTAGTGCCGATTGTGTTCGAGCACGACAATCGAAAAAGTTGTTTGACGTTTATATTATGCTTCCTGATCCCGATTGTGCATTTTCACTTGACTAACCACTAACCATCGCGGTAAGTGGACTAAATTAACCCCTCGAAATGAGGTAATCCTATCGCCAGGCCCCAATCCAAGGGATTTACAAGTTTTTTTCTATCTTCATTTAATATTTCTCTAATTAATTCTGGAAAACTTTAGAGTCGGTTATCGACCTAATTACACAGAAACAATGCCCATATGCAAATTGGG
This sequence comes from Hyposoter dolosus, assembly GCA_963921915.1. NCBI lineage: Eukaryota > Metazoa > Arthropoda > Insecta > Hymenoptera > Ichneumonidae > Hyposoter > Hyposoter dolosus. The sequence continues at coordinate 2,854,016 of OY998139.1, forward strand.
TATTTTTCCAAAGGGATTCTGAGACGACATACAAAAACCCAACTTCCGGTCTCTATAAAAGAGTTTATAATAGTGGAAATCCGTCAGATTCTTAAAAAAAAATCTCATTTACATACTAGACACTTGTAGTAATCCAATGCGTTTAGAAAAAATTATCCTTATCGACTTATTTTTTATGTAATATCAAGTTAAACTTGAACTTCCGTTCCGGTATTGAATGGACCTCGCCACGATAAAGAGACGTCATTTGAATTTCTACACATATTTCATTGTTTTGACAGATCGACGTTCAAGAGCACTGAGGTTAAACTCGTTTGGTTGAGCAGTAGAAAGAGATGGAGAAAGAAGCAACGTTTTGCCTAATATCAAATCTAGAAATACTACGTGAATCGTTGGAATACACGATTTTCATTTCTTTAATAAAATGTGAACGTTCATTACATTATTTACACGTGGAAAATTTCAGTTATTGAAAATTATTTTTTTAGCATATGTTAAAAATGTCAATTATGCAAGTCTCAAGTACGATCAGTGGTATGACTAATGTGAAGCGACAGGATTACCTTAATAAATAAAAAACAGCATTTGGAACGCTTTAAATTGCTGGAAACAAAATTTTACGAATTGATTTCAAACAATTCCAAAAAAAAACCCAAAGTAGTGATGACCCAGGGTCGATATCATTTTTTTTTTTTTGCTAACAATAATCGTTTAACCGTTATCTTTCTACTGAACGATTTATCGCGTGATTCGTTCGATCAATGCAATTTATATATCGCTTGCAAATTGAGCGGTTTTCGAGGTTTGAAAAGCTCGAGCCCCTCTTGGCTTATAGAGGCAAGCTCAATATGCCATTGCCGAACGATATCGTTTTCAACAGTGTTTCGTAACAATCGTTAGAATGGCATATCTGCGACGGAAATGATGAGACACGATGGTTATCTCGGCAATAAATAACACGCTATAACTTTTAGGAGAATCGATGGTGCTGTGTCCAAGGGTCCGACAACACTTCTGAACCGTTGAAATGCTCAGTTTCATTCGTTGCTCTCCAATTTAATCCTGTCCCCTTCCTCCCTTTTTCTCTCACTCTCCAAGTACATAAATTTACTGATTTCACGATAAACTTCAGCAATAAACAATCTCCTTTGGAGCGGGGAGAAGAGGGATAAAAATTCCCCCTCCTCGCACTTTCTCTCTCATTTTTCGGTCAGGCTCGCTCTGGCCGAGTACGAATTTCAATATATAACCAGCGAAATGCCGATATAACCATAGAGGAACGTTATTCGAGACGTATTTTACAATTGAGCGTCGATGACTCGAGAGTTATGGATTTATTAACCAATTTACGTTCGGTGTGTCAAATAGAACCAATTTATTTTCGACTGTGTCAGCATGACTGTATTGAAGTATTATTGATGGTAAGTAAACCAGTAATTTTCGGAACAAGCCAAGGTCATCACGTTTCTTCGGGTGTTAACCATCCGTAACGAACCATTTAACCATTTCAACTTTAAGGCTGTTGAGTCCCAAATTGCAGATGACAAGAAAATTCGGAAAATTTGGTATGTTTTTGTATAAAGTATTTAAGAGATCGTGTAAAAATGTCACGACGATTAGGAACTCATTATTGAACAATTAACATTAATAAATTAAATGTAATCAAATGTAGTCTTATGGAAACTGATATAACTTTGCAAGAATTTTTTTTTTCGACCTCTTAATTTTTAAATATCTACAATATACTGAAAGCAATGGGAACAAAACGAAGATTAATGATAAATATTTTTTGTACTTGTTTAAAAAATTATTCTTAACGAAATGTTAATTTTTTAATAACGAGCTTCCGAGTCATCGTGAAGTTTTTACACGACCTCTTAAATACTTCGTACGAAAACATACTAAATTTTCAGAGTTTTCTTATCATTTTTTTATTTCAACCCTTAAGGTGGTTAAAGTTATGATGATAGAATTATTAAAATTTGATATGTTTTTACACAAAGTATTCAGAAAGTCGTGTACAAATTTCACGACGATCAAGAAGCTATTTATTGAACAATTATTATTAGTAGTTTCATAGGTACTCAACATCCTTAATATTAGGAAGAAAAATACATCCTTAACAATTTCCTCGTTCGTCTTTTCTTTTCTGTATCGAATTAAAAAATAAAATTTATCACTCAATCTAACAGTGTTGTCTTTGTTCTCTACCGATAAAAAAAAAAAAATATATTTCCTTCACATTTTTACGAACACGCTGATGATCTCATTCCAAAATGATTTTAATCTAGAATCTTGAAAGATCGATTCAAGTTTTGCCACGCGTTCTCCTCTCGGTTTAATGAACTTCTAAAGATTTCTGCTGCTCGCCTCCTTTTTACGGTGATAATTGCTGTAATTAACGAAACAGTTGGAATTGATTAGACTTTTTTTTTTACCCAAAATAACGAGGACAGAAAATTCTGAATTCAATTTTTTTACTTACTGGTAAACGATCGTTGACACGAGGACAATCATCACGGAAATGGTCGTCACAGCCATAATTCCGGCGAGTAAGATCGCTATTTCAAGGGGTGAACTTTCTCTCGCAGGTTTCGGTGCCTGGAAAAAAAGGGAGAGCGAGTCAAACTCGTGCATAGAATTGAGTATTAAAAAAAATGTTTTAAAAAGCTCGTTACAGCTTTCATTTCCCTTGGGCCATTAGTTTGCGTCAGACTCCTGGTTAGTATTTGAAGGGAGGAAAAAATATAGACAAATCGATTCACAGGCACGAGAAAAAATCACGTTCTGAAACATTATTTCCGGAAATCTTCTTCTCATTCAAACTTCCATTGAGAAAAAACATTTTTTGCGGCTGAAAGTTGCTCGTGGTGTATTTTTTCTGCTTGAAAACTTGGCTCATTAGCGACAAGAAAGAGTTGGAGAATAATGTTACAAACTGTCAGCACAAAAGTGAGCTCTTCGATACGAAACACTATCGAGTGTTCAAATACTTGGCATTTATTTGTTGCAAATAATAAAATTCATGAATACAACAGTGCCGGATAAAAATTCTTCCAAACATTTCATTTCTCGAGAAAACAAATAAATTGGAGGACAAAAACACTGTTATCAAAAGTTTCAATTCGTCAGAGGCAAGAGGCCGTCGATTGAGCCGATGAAAAAAATGCAAACTTGGAGAAAGAATGCTGAAGCAGTCTCTGGGGGAAAGTTGTTGAATTAAAACTCGAGAGTTTGGTACTCCAGAGTTCGCTTACAGTCTCTTCGCAGAAAAACCTCCAACTTTTTTCAAGTTTCGTAAAAAAAAAAAAAAACACAATTTGTTTTGTTTTTTTCGCGACACGTCGAGTCGATGATAATAATTAGTTGTAATCACTATTTTTTTTTTTCACTTTCAAGAAAGTTTCGACACATTGAATCAGCTTTTTTTTTTTTTTAATTTTGATTGGGAATTTTCACAGATATATCGCCAGCCACTGAGCACTGCAATTTTTAACCAGCAATAAAATTATCGATGGCCCTTTTTTGTCTCGCGTCCTTTTTACACATTCGTCAGATTCGTTGTGACTAAAATTACTCGAATTTTTTAAGAGGTACCTCCGTTGTCGTGACAGCTCCCAATTTGGCATGACAGCAAGTCACGATGGCGAGAAGGATGAAAATTTTCATCGGTGCACTCATAACGAAACTGTTTGTGCTCCAGTGACGAGTCGAACTCGAATGACCAGCATCGTCTTCGCTTCCTTTCAGTCTTGGGAAATTAATATATATATATATATATATATATCATTTATATTGAGCGAGTTGTGGAACGCGACAGTGTCGAATATCGTAACAAAGTCTTTATTATGCTGCCGCCCGCTTATCAATTCGATTTGAATGACATCCACTTTATTTTCCATCTCGCTCATCTTATCGATCAAGATTACAGATATTTGGAAATTCCAAAACATATAAAAAAGATATTAACGAGCGTGTGATAAAGTTGACCGAAATGTGTTCGTAATTCTTCTTCCTTGTCTTTTAATGACCGTCAAACTTGGAATTCATTGCACGAACGTTTATTCTCTTCCGCAAGCTTTGTCATTGTTAGTTTTTTTCATAACTGAGATCCATCGAATCTATTAAGCAATCGCTGAGAGATTATCCACTTAACGCTGTAGCAGATACGATAAGAAAACTCTTAAATGGGTTAACGATCTTTCCCCCACACTCGCACATCAGCTTTATCCTCATATTTTCGACACCTGTTCGCACTCGAAAATAATAAACAATAATTTGACAAATTTCTGAATTTATTTTTTTTTTTAAATAAATCCAATTGGAATTATAGGCTTCGAGGAAAATTGGATTTTGGGGCGAGAGGTTTAAGGTAATCTTGTCGCTTCACACTAATCATACCACTGATCATACTTGAGACTTACATAATTGACATTTTTAATATATGCTAAAAAAATAATTTTTAATAACTGAAATTTTCCACGTGTAAATAATGTACTGAACGTTCACATTTAATTAAAGAAATGAAAATCGTGTATTTCAACGATTCACGTAGTATTTCTAGATTTGATATTAGGCAAAACGTTGCTTCTTTCTCAATCTCTTTCTACTGCTCAACCAAACGAGTTTAACCTCAGTGCTCTTGAACGTCGATCTGTCAAAACAATGAAATATGTGTAGAAATTCAAATGACGTCTCTTTATCGTGGCGAGGTCCATTCAATACCGGAACGGAAGTTCAAGTTTAACTTGATATTACATAAAAAATAAGTCGATGAGGATAATTTTTTCTAAACGCATTGGATTACTACAAGTGTCAAGTATGTAAACGAGATTTTTTAAAAGAATCTGACGGATTGCCACTATTATAAAAACTTTTATAGCGACCGGAAGTTGGGTTTTTGTATGTCGTCTCAGAATTCCTTTGCAAAAATATCCAATTTGCATATTTTTTTTCTCTGTAATTAGGTCGATAACTGACCCTGAAGTTTTACAGAAATAATTAGTGAAATATTAATTGAAGATCGATAAAAAAATTGGAAATCCCTTGGATTGAGATCTGGCGACAGCATTAGCTTAAAAATTCGTCAAATAATGTCGAAACAATTTTTTTCGTTTTTACCCTCATTCGAAATGAATGATCGATTGCGTTTTTATGTGTTGAACACGGTTTGGTCCATCCTGCGGATTCCGAAATGAATATCACGCCGTTTGTATGAATGGAACACAAGGCTGTAGTAACCTCTCGTCATGTCAAAGCTGTTTCCGATTGATGTCACGACCTATTCCTACAGGTTTCATAACGAAATTGAAAATCCATTGAAAACCATATTTTAATCTCGTTAAGCTTGATCGAATGATCGTTTTCATTTTGTTACCAAACAATCGTATATTCGTATCCCTATCCCTACTCGAATTATCATTAATTAATTAATTCATTAAAAATCAATAAAAATTTGTAAGAAAAAATGGCATTTTTGGATTCTTGGGTTGCCCTGAGTGCATGCATCGCCTTGATGCAACTATTTTCAAAATGATTTTCAGAATCTTCGTGCGTTAGTTTTGGAAACACAGTTTAAAAGTAATTAAATGTTTTCTTAATTGCAACCACCTCGTCCCACTTAAAAATTGTTAATTCTTTGTGTGGTTAGTAACGTTTTCACGAAAGTTTTTTTTTGCTCTTTTAATCTCCTGGGTCCCGTTGCACGTCCAAGTTCTCAGGAGATCGAGAATTAAATTAAGAAGCAGAGGCGGTATTATAAAGAGAAGGTTTGTCTACTGCGGCATGAAGCCACCAGGGATCGACGTCGTTGCTGACTGCATTTTCGTTTCCCATGCACTCGATTCTCATCTATCAACTATATTTTCATCATTTCCTTTGCTTTTTCGTACGCCCCAGGGAAATATTTTTATTTCTTCGGAAGTGTGACGCCGTGGACAGATGAAGAATTTTGAAGCAGGCTGCACGGTTAGCACACCTTTTTGCCTTGTTTATTTATAAAGAACACACGTCGGGACATCACGAATCTAACTTGCAAAATAATCCATTAAGTTATTGGTCAAATTCATTTTTTATCATTTTTATTGTCATTATTTTTGTTGCTTTTGTTACAAGCGTTGATCGGTTGTAAGAAAACCAAGTTTGAGGTCAGAGGGTGAAGCACGAATGAAAATATTGAAAGCGAGGGATGAAAATGAGCGAAAGGGTTAGTCCGCGGGTTACTTGGGTCATGGAGACGATATGCAGTGAAAATTTCTGCAACGTTCGATATGTTTTTAACAGTTTAAGGCTTTCAGTAAAAAAAAAACGATAAATCGTTCGATTACGACCGGAAGTTAGGCTCCATGGTATACGAAAAGTTCGAGGGATAATGAGGCAGCATGTTCCGGAGGTTCGGATCGTGTATGAATGATAGTCAGAGTTGAACGGATGGAGGAAAATAAAGGAAAAGGGTGACAAACTCATGGACCGTTGGAAGCAGCCTCTGATGGTTGTCCCAGAAATGACAGGGGGTGGCAACCGGTCTACTCAAAATAATATCACCCGAGCTGCTCATCAATCATCCCTGTGTAATGAAAAACAGAGAAGCCCAGCAACGACAGCGATAGACTATTCCTATAAAGCTTCTCATCTGCTACCCTCCTCCTGCCCACCCTTCCTGTCTCCCATCTTCCCGAAAAAATGACGAATATGCTTCCCGTTTAAATCCCATCTAACCCTTCACTAACCTATCAATCCAGTGCTTAATTATCTATTCTAATATCAAGACAGAATGAAATTCAATCAAAGTGAATGGAAATTCTATCATTCGATGCAGTGTATTAAAATATTAATAAAAAATATTCAACCATTTGTTTTATTTTTAATGATTTAAAAAGTTTACATCAACATCGTTGATTTCTTGTTGGACGAATATCAATAAAGAGATTAGAGAATCTGCAGTCCTGTTTGGTTTCTGGTTTAGTGTAACGATTTTGAAATTCAAATTCCTACTATGCAGCTTTTTTAAGGATGTTGAGTACCTAGAAAATTTGTTAATGTTAATTGTTCAATAAATAGCTTCTTAATCGGCGTGAAATTTGTACATGACCTCGTGAATACTTCATGTAAAAAAATACCAAATTTTAATAATTCTATCATCATAACTTTAACCACCTTAAGGGTTGAAATAAAAAATGATAAGAAAACTCTGAAATGTTTTCGTATAAAGTATTTAAGAGGTCGTGTCAAAATTTCACAACGATTAGGAAGCTCGTTATTAAGAAATTAATATTTTGTTAAGAATAATTTTTTAAACGAATACAAAAAATATTTATCAATAAATATTTAATCAATTATTTTATCTAATCAATCAAATATTTATAAATAAAAATATTTATCAATATTTTCGTTTTGTTTATATTGCCTTCAGTATATTGAAGATATTAAAAAATTAAGAGGTCAAAAAAAAAAACTTATCGCAAAGTTATACCAGTTTCCATAAGACTACGTTTGACTACATTTAATTTATTAATGTTAATTGTTCAATAACGAGCTTCCTAGTGGTCGCGAAATTTTTACACGATCTCTTAAATACTTCATACAAAAACATACTAAATTTTCTGAATTTTCTCATCATTTGCGATTTGCTTTACGTTGTCATGGTTGTCGTCACTGTTTTGCAATTAGTGCTCATGAGGATTTCCCATAAAGGGTAAAAGATTTTAATTTTCCATTCAAAATTGGTTCATTCTTTCGACTCATCGAACATAATCTCATGTATGAATTCTTTTTTATTGGGAAATCAATAAACCATCTGACGAAAATATCGTCGAGTCCGCAATTCCCACCAATGTTTCCCCTCTCTCCATTTATCGGTCTCCTCTTACCTCATTCGTCATTCTCCTTTTTCCTCATCGCGTATACCGATGAACTACACTTTCATAAAAAAAAAAAAAAAAAAGAAAAGACTTTTATTGAGTTCCCAGAAAAAGTTAGCACGAATTTTCGTCGTCGGCCTGCCGATCCCCACAGCATGTTCTCTTATTTATGCTCCACACATTTTTCCCGCAAAAAAAAAAAATTCAAAATTTTTTTTTTTTACAATATTTTTCCAGTATTGTACAGACCAACACATTATATTTAATGATCAATGACTAATCAGACGATTCCGTAGAGACGAAAACATTTGTTACCAACAGAAACAAAAAAACGTAATAAAATGTCCAAAATTGTTTCAATGACCCGAGAAAACTTTGGAGGCAGTTTTAATAGAATTTCGTGCATCTACTTGTCTTCGTTTAGTGATGTAAAAAAAAAAGAAGAGCAAAAAAAAAGCTCCAGTGAGGTCATCAGATATGTGTGAAAGTTTCATAGGCCCTGTCCTAAAAATTACGTTTAACTTTCCTCCTTTCTCTGTCTTTCACTCTCAGGCATATATCTTTAGCAAAAGAATATAGAATCAGCCGGACGTTTCCAAGTTAACTCGAGCGGACTGTGGATTTTTCTTGGTTTGACCTCATTTTTTTCTCCTCTTCATCGCATCTCTCGCCCCCGAGACTCAATTCTGTCTCTCGTGTGACCCTCGTCTCTTAAGAGTAAAAGAGCTCCTAAGTATATCTCGTTTTTTTTTTTATTTCACTTCTTGAGAAGTTCATTCTATTCACCAAGCTTTCAGTGCTGATTTCTTTTTCAATCGTTTGGTTAGCTCCTCATTTTTTTTTGCTTGTTCAGGGAAAGAAAATTCATCGCGCTCAATACGTTTCAAACTTGTAGAACGTATGAAAACGATTAAAAAAAAAAACAAAAAAAAATTCTAGTCTAAAATTGATATCCAAAGTTTTTTGTTAAATTCGACTGAACCGACTTGTCTATGTGTGTGTGTGTTTGTGCACTGAAAAGAAAATTTTGTTGAAAAAGATCGATATTTTGTTCGATACGTTCGACCAAACGTTTTTTTTGAATAATCCCAAAAATCGTGACACTGCAGCAAGAAATATTTTAGAAAGTCTCTTCGGAAGCAAATTTTTGTCATTCCGCTCGTTAATTTCGCCGACTATTCCGTTAGAAACCAAATATACTGCCAAAATAACGAAAATTTTGAAATTATCCAAAAATATTTAGTTTACCGTAGTCAACAAAATATCGACGATTTTTAACAAAATTTCATATGCGTGTTTTTTTTTCTCTCGTTTCTTCGACTTTTTATTCGAGAATACTTTTCCCATCTGAGGACAAGGAAAAAAAAGAGGTGCGCAATACTCTCGTTAAGTTTGCCTTTCATCTTTTTTCGTCGCATCTAATTAAGCAACATTTGTCCGGCAATGTTGGAGCTGTTTCTTCGCTATTTCTTCACGTTTTTTCTCTTTTTCTTGTCCCCCAAGTTGTGAGAGCTCTCTGTCAGGCTGTACTAGAGCTCTGGAGCCCTAATGAAATTGCTCGTAAGTAGAGAAAGACTCGTACTCGCGAGGAAAGCAAAATACAGCTCGACCACATGAACACAAATGTGCCAGGAAAGATGAGAGATGATAAAGCATTTTTCCAAAAACGACAAATAAATTGCTTGTTGATGATAATTAATCAGAAAGATCTGATTTAACGATTTTCCCAATTTTTCCTTGTGCTGAATGTTTAAAAAACTATTAACAATTATTATTAATGATTATTAACAAATTTTTATTCCTTTATCTACGTCTGATTGGGTGATCGATTTCTCTTTCCATCGATATCCTAAATAAATGGATCAATACATGTTTTTTTTTTTTTTTTTTTTCTAGTATATTCATCAATTTTTCTTGATTTTGATGATAATTAACCAGAAAGATCTGATTTAACGATTTTCCCAATTTTTCCTTGTACTGAATTTTTCAAAAACTATTAACAATTATTATTAATTATTATTAACAAATATTTATTCCTTTATCGATTTCTCTTTCCATCGATGTCATAAATAAATGAATGAATATATGTTCGTTTTTTTTTCTTAAATTTTCGAAAATTTTTCTTGATTCTAATGATGAAAAGTTTGATTCTTTTAATAAAATCATGATTTTGAATATTTTGGCTAAATAAGTTGATGGTGGAAAGAGCTTTCTTGCGATCTTCGTTCATCGTGCCAGTCAATCCTTTGGTAAAACACGGTTTTAATGCTCCAAACGAAAGGACGACAATACGAATAGAGAAATAAAAATATATGTCGACTGGCACGACCTCTGGAATATATCGTGTTAGGAAAACTTACTTTTCCGTACACGATTCTGCATTGCGAGAAGATCTAGAGAAATAGTGAGAGTAAGTGAGAGGGAGGGAGAGAGAGAGAGAGAGGGAGAATTTGTGGAGATTCGTAGCCAACTATATCTGGACCTATTCAAGAATTCATTACGTTCGATTCTCCTCCTCGTCCTTTCGTCGAGAAACCATTTCGCTCAGGAGCTCGCTTGGTAACCCAATTTGGTATTCACGTGGCTTATCGTTTTCGACAAAAGAACCAAATATACAACCATATTTACTCTATTTTATTGACAATGGAAATCTCATCGTACGAATCTCATTATTTACCATAACTTTACCATTAATACGTCATTTCAAATATAACAATTAATAAAATAAATTATAAATGAAAGCATAGTTGAATTTACTTTGAATAATCTTATAAATATGACTTTAAATTCAATGATGTTGACGTGGCTTATCTTTTTCGACAAAAGACCCAAATATACAATCTATTCACTCTATTTTATTGACAATGGAAATCTCATGGTACGAATCTCATTATTTTTCATAACTTTACCATTGATACTTCATTTTAAATATAATAAATAATAAAAATAATAAATAAAAATAATAAATAAATATAATAAATAAATATAATAAATATAAATAATAAATAAATATAATAAATAATAAAAAAAAAGGAAAGATAAATCCAGTTGAAATAATCTAACAAACATGAAATTCAACTACAGTCGCTGATTAAATTATCCACATTTAGTAAATGAATAAAAAAAAGGAAATAATTTCTGAATTGACATTCCTTTTAAGGTGGTTCGGTAGAATCGTAAGATTCCGTGAAACCCTTTAATTTCGTTACAGGTACACTTGCACGTTGTTAATTTTACGACAACTGTCATAAGAGAACTATAAAATCGATTATCAAGCAGAATAATTCTTCTTTTTGTCCATTCCAATGCAAATCCCAATGAAAATGATGTCACGAATGTACGAAACTCGAGGACAATTTATTTCACAATCGTACGGGCAGAAAAGTAGAAAAACCTTAAGGAAGAAGCATGGAGTAAAAAAAAGGCTCCGAGTCTATTCTCATCCCGGATAAAGCGCTCGTCCTTCCTCTCCACTTAACATCGAACTTTGTCACGTCTTTTTTCTCCTTTTAATATCAAGACGACTATTCTTTTCCACCTCCGTCTCCTTTTCTGGTCCTCGCGAACGCTGCCGCGCATTTCGGTTCACAGATACACCCTCTTTTTTTTTAATCTGAATCTTTTCTTCCCTCTCGCTCCAGACTACACCTCGTTGTCTCATTAAGGGGATCCCCTCCTCCGCCCTTTCTCAAGTGCTCGTTTTCCTACTTTTAAAGTTTCTGTTCTAAACAATCGAGCCAACGTTTTTTTATCCTTTCGCCTGACTCCTTATTCTTTACATCACCATTTTTTTTTCGTTTAATCGCTCGTTGTCGATGAGTTTGATCAATGTTGTGAAATTATTAAATTCAAGGGATAATTCGACGAAATTTTTATTTTCCTCATCGATTCCTTAATGTTTTGGCAGGGAAGTAAATATTTTTGAACTCGTGGAAATTATTTATGTTTCGATTAGTCCACCGAGACGTAAGGATAAAACGAAAAATTCCAATTCAGCTTTATTTCGAGCCACAAGTTGAAAAAATATTTGGCCGCATGAAAACGTGTTGAAAAATGAAACGAAATAAAAGATTCAGACAAATTATCGAAGTTCGTGGTCAGAAATGGAGACTCGGGTATTCTTAGCCCTGGAGAGTCGTAATCGTAAAGGGCAAAGGCAGAAAATTCTCTTCCGGGAGTTTCGGCGTTACACTTTGAGTTGGAAGGTCAAGATGATGCTGATCCTGTGGCATTTTTGTTTTCTCTGTCTCTCACATCCAGAAATACGTTTGATTCAGATTTACGAGCAATTCGATTTCCTTGAAATTTTTATTAATTAAACTAATTTATTGTTTTTGGTCCAGAGCTGAAAAGTTTGCTTATTGGAAAAGCAAAGTTTAGCGGACTTGGAAAAAAATCGCGGCCATTGTTTTTGAGTTTTAACGAGTTTTTTTCACACCTCCTTCGCCTTATTATTTCGTTTTTCCAATTTGAAATATTCCAAACGTTTGATTTACTTATATTCTGCCCTTGATATCTCAATTTTTTTGCATCATCCCTCTGGACCGATCTACCCTTGATAGCTATGCTTCGGCTCCTCCTTTGTTCCAGAATCCGTAACCCGATAAACCGAGCACACTATCTGCTGTTTTCCATCAATTTCTGTTACTCATTCCCTGCTCTCGCCTTCCCTCCATTTCATCCCTTTGAGTACTTATCAGACTCTCACTAATGTTTCATCAATACAATTTCTCCTTTCATCGCTTGCCGCCCACCGCGGAAGACGCGATAAAATCGAAAATCTCCGTCGAGCGATAACGCCCTCTTGTCGACGTTTCTACGGAGTGCGAGTGGCCGTGATAACAACTTTGCTTGTGACCAATTATATTTTCGATAAAAAGTAGTAAGACTGACAAAAGTAAAAAAATTATCGAATTGCAATTTTTGCTGCGTTTTTTGTATTTGCATTCAAATTATTATGACAATTTTTCTAGAAAGTAAAGAGGAAGTACAGACTCATACACGATATTTTACAACATTTGCAAAAACTGAAGCGGTTCAACGATTTTTCGAAAAACTAAGATTTTCGTGAAATTTGGAAACCCATAAAATTTAAACCTTTCAACCGATATTTTCCAAATTCATTACTAACCTTCCTATTATGTTAATCTATTTACAAAAAAAAAAATTAGTGATAAATCTTAAAATTTGCGGAAGTGAGAACGTCGACACACTTTTTTTGAAAATTTCAAAATGCCGTATCCTTCGTATTTTTCTAGCAATTCCAACAAAATTCTCAGAGTATGAAGAGCTTGTATAGATTAACATCTGTGCAAAACGGGAGCCCTGTAGCTCAAACCGTTCTCGAGTTATGAACGTTTGAATTTTACAGTGCCAGAACATACACACACACACACACATCCAGACATTTTTTCAAGAGATGATTTTTCCATGTTTTCGGACATTTCAAGCACAACGACATTGAAAACTGGGAAAAAAAATGTTCACCGTCACATAGCTTTCTCTATGAGGAAGCAAAAAAACATTGATATTCTACAATTGAATAAAAAAAGCTGTCACTCACGAGAGGTATTTTATCTAAAAAATGTATGTTTTCTTGTAGCTTAGCTTTTACGAGATTCGTGTACGGATGGAAGCAAAATACGTGTGGATAGAATTAGAGGCGAAATGTTGTCTGTAATTTAATGCAGAGAAGCACTAAAGCCCCATCCTTATTCGTACTTGTGCGAGTCTTCGAAGTGGTTAACCCGTTCGAATCCCGCACCCTTGCTCGCATCCCTTTCTCCCACCTCGTCCTCCGGCTTTTCCTTTTATAATGTATGCTTTATATTTCTAGTTCTGGCTTTTCCCTTCTGAATACAAACCGCAACCTCTCTATTTCCTCCATTCACGCTAAGAGTTTATTTGTGCATGTGTGTCGCATTGTTGCTTAAATAAACTCCCTCCATGTCTATACTCGAGAGGATGACACTCGACGTTTTGTTTTTTACGCTCTTTTTGGCGCGTTGCCAATTTTGCGAAGCAGCCGAAATTAGCAGAGATTTACGAGGCGGCACGAGGTTAGTCAGTGGCGCACGATAATCAGGCTGTTTGTTATTGAATAGCGTAGCAAAAGAAATAACGAAATGAGCGAGGGTTAAATTTCAGAATTCATTTTTTAAAGAAAATTCAGAACGCATTATCTAAAGAAAATTCAGAACTCATTCTCTAAAGAAAATTCAGAACTCGTTTTCTAAAGAAAATTCAGAATTCATTTTCTAAAGAAAATTCAGAACTCGTTTTCTAAAGAAAATTCAGAACTCATTTTCTAAAGAAAATTCAGAACTCGTTTTCTAAAGAAAATTCAGAATTCATTTTCTAAAGAAAATTCAGAACTCGTTTTCTAAAGAAAATTCAGAACTCGTTTTCTAAAGAAAATTCAGAACTCGTTTTCTAAAGAAAATTCAGAATTCATTTTCTAAAGAAAATTCAGAACTCATTTTCTAAAGAAAATTCAGACTTCTACAAACTACTCCAGGTCTATAATAAGATGATGGAGCAGTCGCTATCTCGTCACTGATAGTACGAGAGAGATAACTGCAATTTTCAAAATTGAATATTTCCGACACGATTTCACCAATAAAAAAAATCCCCTGTCAGCGTATTTTTGCCATCGTCCTGCGTACGTTGACAGAGTCTTTTTTGTGATTAGTCAAACGAGATCGATGAATTTTAATTTCGAAAATTCGAGGTAAGGTTCAGTGACTGATCCATCATCTTAAGGAAAATACTAATTTTTCCACTTTTCTTGGTTTTAGCATTACTTTAAATTGTACTTAAATTTAATTTTTGGCTACACAAAGAAAACAATCTTTCAAAAAAAGCTTCCAATGTTCTACAACAATGTTCAAGTCGAAATATTCAGTAGTTCATTTTTTATAAAAAATTTTGTCACCGGGGTAGAAATCAACCCCACGGTGGCAAGTACGTAATTCTACAGAGGTCTGGCAAGTAAGGGTTATTTTGTAATTGAAAACTAAGCTGGTGGAAAGGTCCGAGCAGGGCCAGTGACCAATCTCCACAGCCATATGAGATTTTTGAGTATTTCCTGCCTGCGCTGCTGTCCTATACGTCAACGTGCATTCCGTTTCGATCAGTATCGGAGAATTTGTGCTTCGGAGCTCTTAGCCAGCGCTAATTCCTCTGGAAAAGCCTCTCCGGTGGTGTGCTCTTGCCGGAGCGTACGGAAAGTACGAAGTGAGTAGAGGGACGAGGCAGCAGATCGAAGCGTGGAGAGGAGAGGGGAGGAGAGTGTTGCGAAACCAATATCTGCGGTTTAAATTTGGTCCACCCAGGAAGCGATCGGTTGGATGCTAACCGACAATGTAAAGCTACAATGGCCTCATACGTAGGGGTGTGCAAGTTACCGGAAGTTGAGGTGGAGGAAACGCAGCTATATATGTATTTCTGTCTATGTTTGTGTGGCTGTGTGCTACACCGGATCGTGCACGCTTCCCAACCCTTTTATCTCTCTAGCGCTCTATCCTCATCCGTGTCGCTCTCTTTCCCTTGCTAACCCTTTGCTTCTGCTCGCGTACCAACCCTCTCCGTTCGCTTCGCCATTTCTCTTCTCCCTCGCTCTTTTGCTAACCTCCTCCTCTCCTCCTCTTCTCCTTTCCTATTTCTCTGTTGGTTCATCGAGTTCTCAGAGCCGTGGCCATAGTTTTGCAACCTCCGACGTTACGCCTCTAATGTAAATCTCGCTAATGCATTATGAAAATTATGCAAATTGAGAGAACGAAGCGAGCCGAGCTCGGGAAGAGTACCACCAGAGATTTCAACCCTTTTTCCCTCTGCCTCTCTCTCTCTCTCTCTCTCTCTCTCTCTCTCTCTCTTTCTCTCGTTCCCTTGCCCTCTTTGTCTCTGTGTTCGTATATATTTCTGTTTTACTCCTTGCGAGCGGTGGAAGTAGGCCGCGTAAAATAATCCAACATATGCATGCGTCTATCGTTGCATTCCGCAACCATTTTTTCCCATTCAATAGCTTTTGCCCTTATATAGCTAAGAATATACACCAAGATATCGAGGTGTATAAGTTCATCAAGACTTTGATGATGATGATCACTTTTCGGAGTTGTTGCACTTGGTTTTTTTTGCTTACTCATAGAGAAAGCTATGCGAAGGTGAAAATTTTTTTTTCCTGTTTTTAATGTTAATGCGCTGTCCCAAAACATCGAAAAATCATATCTAGAAAAAATGTCCGAATGTGTGTGTGTGCGTATGTTCTGTAACTGTAAAATTCAAACATTCATAACTCGAGAACGGTTTGAGCTACAGGGCTCCCGTTTGCACAGTTGTTAATCTATACAAGCTCTTCGTTCTCTGAAAATTTTGTTGGAATTGCTAGAAAAATACGAATTCTACGACATTTTGAAATTTTCAAAAAAAGGCTGTCGACGCTCTAACTTCTGCAAATTTTAAGATTTCTTACTAATTTTTTGTTTTATAGATAGAGTATCATAATAGGAACGTTGGTATTGAATTTGGGAAATATCGGTTGAACGGTTTGAATTTCACGATTTTTCGAATTTTACGAAAATCTGAATTTTTCGAAAAATTGTCTAACCGCTTTTTTTTACATGCTTTTTCGTTAAAGTTTACGAATGATTTTTTTTCGGCAATCCTGTATTTACTGCCATTAGTAACCACTTGAGAATCCTTAATGATACGTTCTCATTCCTAATGAGGATCTTAATGATGAGGTCGTGAATATAATTCGAGAAGTAAATTGTCAAATATTGGAGAGATTTTCTATTCTTAATGAGGTTAGTTCGTACGTTCGACTAATTCCTTTAATGCTCGGCTTGTACTTTCAACGCAATGCTTTATTTTTCAAGTTGATAAATTCATGACGACAGAGAAGCGTCTTCGGTCGAGTGTGCTCGTCGAAATTCTCGAGTGAAATTTCGGCCGAAGAAGCTTTCACAAATTCGGGTGAGAGAAACCTCGGGTTAGGCTCTTTCCCTGCTCCTCCGCTCGCTTCGTCCGCGCTTTCTTGCTCCTAGACGAATTCCTTATCAACTTTGAAAGACTCCGCAGTCGTTCGGTAGTCGTGAGTTGTTCTATTTCTCTTTCTCCCTTTCCCTCTCTCTTGCAGGGATTTTTCATCGTATGCTACGATGCAACTTGGACCTTACGTAAAAGAAGAGAAAGATAAATACCAAGAAAAGCTCAAGTTATACAGATTCGTATAGGACGGAGGAAACTCCCAGAGGAAGATCGAAGCAATATTCTAACTGCATTTCCCTCCGAATGCACCCTCACGATCAAATATTTATCAACTATACTCTTTCATAATTTTTCCATGTTTTTTTTTTTTTATTTCCAGCCTCCGGATAAATATTGTCGAGCCTGTAGGTACAATCGTAATCTACATTTTTGCTTCCTCATAGAGGAAGCTATGTGACGGTGAAATTTTGTTTTTTCCAATTTTCAATGTCAATGTGCTTAAAATGTCCCAAAACGTCGAAAAATCATATCTAGAAAAAATGTCCGGATGTGTGTGTGTGTGTATGTTCTGTAACTGTAAAATTCAAACGTTCATAACTCGAGAACGGTTTGAGCTACAGGGCTCCCGTTTTGCACAGATGTTAATCTATACCAGCTCTTTGTTCTCTGAGAATTTTGTCGGAATTGCTAGAAAAATACGAATGCTAGGGCATTTTGAAATTTTCAAAAAAAGGGTGTCGACGCTCCAACTTCCGCAAATTTCAAGATTTATTATCCATTTTTTTTTTATAGATGGAGGATCATAATAGGAAGGTTGGTATTGAATTTGGGAAATATCGGTTGAACGGTTTAAATTTTCTGGGTTTTCGAATTTTACAAAAATATTATTTTTTCGAAAAATCGTTTAACCGCTTTAATTTTCGCAAATGTTGTAAAATATTGTGTATAAGTCTGTACTTCTTTTTAACTTTCCAAGAAAGTTGTCGGAATTGAATAATTTAAATGGAAATACAAAAAAATGATGCAAATTGAAATGTGCAAATTTTTTTTGTACTCGTACCAAAATGTAGGGACAATTAATTATTACAGTTTCCTTTTTTTTCAATAAAAGTTTGCGAGGACCTTGATAGGGTGATTGCGGCCAAAATACGATGATTAACGTAAAAGTTGCGATTGAGAATGTGTGATTAATCGGGAGGAAATTGAGGTCTTTGGTATATGGCAAAAAGTTTATTGAGCGACTCGACCACCATATACCGATAATAATTTTGTTGAAAAGTTGGAAACAGGTGCAAGGGCGAGGGGGAGAGGTGGAGAAGCTTTTAAGGGTGTAGCAACTCGAGCGAGGGAAAATTTCAAGTTATTATCTGTTGGTAACAGAAGGTTGAAAAGGGAGAGAGTAAGGAAAATAGAAAAAGTGTGTTTTACCGATGTAAAGAGCGAGAGGGAGCAAGGAGAAAGGTGGGAGGAGGAAGTAGGCCCGGAGAATTTATCCAGTGTCTCAGAAATCAGCAACTCCGATTAAAGTCACTCCATCTCTTTCTCTTTGGCAAGCCAGCCCCCTCTCGGAGTTGAATTTTCCTGGCAAACTTATAATCGTCTCGGCCTCGGGGCTTTGGCAGGATGAGCAACAGCAGCATCGCCGCTAAATTGTTAAGTAGTCTCTGAAACTGCCAGGAAACAAGCAGAGAGAATGGAGAGATAGTGAGAAATGCCACTGGCACGAAACGACTTGCAGCACTACTTTGCTCCATTTTAAAAAAATCTCTTTCTCCCTTTCTGCTCGTCTTCGCATGCTCGAGTATTGCAAAATTCAAGGACTAAAAGCTGCTCTTGTTGATTTTTGGTAAATGTTCAAGTATTTTTCGATGAATTCGTCAATTCTTTCGAATTTCCAGTGAAAAAAAAAGTTTAAATTGTTGAGATTTATCCACCACGATCGGGGTGGAAAAAAAAAAATGTTTTTCAAAGAAAAAACTCGTTGCGGAAGAGTTTTGAGTTTTTTTTTGGAAAAATTGATGGACATGAGAAATCGTATATTTCGATCCTCATCAGCTGATGTGCTCGCGCGCTCGCTGAGCCACGAATACGAAACAGCTATGACGATGAGAAGCGCGGATAAATTAATAACGCGGTGACCCTTCTCTCGTGGTCACAGAGTGCAGGTCCGCGAAACGAATTAGCGTTAGGTCGGGGTGCTTTGAATAAAGGGTTGCTGGCGACGCAGGACGATACGCGAGGGATTTCCCAGGTGACGCGGTTCCCATGTATACGTGGTCATAAATACGCTTACAATAATTATTATCATACGACTCACCGTGAATGCAAGTTCGCTGACGAATATATGTACGTGTTCATGAACGAGCGAAAATGACGCGGAGATCCTTGCATTTGGCCACATATTGTTTTACCGCATAGCCACACGAGGCCTCAATTACGAGGCGTACAATTAATTAACCACAGGTCCCTATAGTCAGTGGGGACCTGCGTCATAGCGTCATAGGTAATGAGAAGAAGGAACAATAATCGAGCCTGGATCTTGACCCATAGCCAATTGTTTCAATATATAATATTTCATTTTATCATATTCGTTGGAATCGTGAGTCCGAGTTGTTTGTTGTTTTTTCGTGTGCTTTTCATTTTATTTCCTCGAGGGCTGTAGAAAAATTCGTTTGTTCGAAGAATTTTCTTTTCGCTTTTCTCCATTCGAATGTTATACAGACGTCATTATCAAGCTGACGGCATTTTGCTTACTCATAGAGGTGACGGTGAAATTTTTTTTTTACAGTTTTCAATGTCAATGTGCTTAAAATGTCCCAAAACGTCGAAAAATCATATCTAGAAAAAATGTCCGGATGTGTGTGTGTGTGTATGTTCTGGAACTGTAAAATTCAAACGTTTATAAATCGAGAACGGTTTGGGCTACAGAGCTCCCGTTTTGCACAGATGTTAATCTATACAAGCTCTTCGTTCTCTGAGAATTTTGTTGGAATTGCTAGAAAAACACGAATTCTACGGCATTTTGAAATTTTCAAAAACAGTGTGTCGACGCTCTAACTTCCGCAAATTTCAAGATTTATTATCCATTTTTTTTTTTTATAAATAGAGGATCATAATAGAGAGGTTGGTATTGAATTTGGGAAATATCGGTTGAACAAAAATTAGAGTTTTTTGAAAAATCGTCAAACCGATTTATTTTTTGCAAATTTTGTAAGATATTTTGTATGTACTTTCTCTTGACTTTCTAATTTTTGTTTCCAATGATCCGAATGAAGAACGGTTCTCAGATATCGGATTAAAAGAAAAATGGAGAAGGTCATTTTCAAGGTCTACGACGACATCGAACGAGAGCAATTCTCGAAGAGTCTCTTTGACAAATTAATACCGTGATAATCAGCGACGTAATAACTGACCCACATGTTGATTCGCGCTAGTTTTTTCGATCCAATTAAAAGGTATAAAAAAATATATATAGTCTCGGTTACGATGCATCGTGACCTTTCGACCTCCACTTTCTGGAAAATTCATCAATGCAAGCGATTCAGTCTTTCTCCTTTTTCCTCTTTCTCTTTTTCTCCCCCATGGTCTCCGCGGCGTGCTACACTTAAATCTCGTACTTTCGAGTTCTCCCAGAAATTACGAGACGTTGCCTGCTTCAACAAGCTGCACTTCATTTTTCATCCCCAACAACTCAATTTAGCTTCCTTGGTATTTCCTTCACGAAGCTTTTTCATATAATTTCTTCAACCAAGTGATTTCGTCGGATAACAAATGCGATGTTGCAAATATTAATAAATCTGTCAAAACTCGAGACTTCGTATAGAAAAAACTGAATGAAAATATATTTTACGTTCCAAGTGACAAGCAGAAGCCTAAGCCGGATATCTAGTCCGTTTTCGTTAAGGCTCGCCAAAGACAATTATCCACCTAAATGTGAAATGGAATCCTGCTCAATCACTTAACCTTTTCCACGTCGCATTCAATTCGTTTATACTCCGCGAGCAGCAGCCTGCTGCCTCTTACGATTTTTTTCCTTCAGCCCCTAAAGTCTGGGAATGCACGTTAAGGAGGTTTATACCTGAAAGGGCGAAAAAGCTTCTCGCAACAGTGCTCGTTTCTTCTCTTGAAACAATTATAGCTTCAGCGCGCGTTTTCCTCTTGCTCCTTTCTCTTTCTTCGTCTTACTTAATTCTGCCAGCAAGACTTTCGTGTTCTTAGTTGCTGCTCCTATACTTCATCATTCTCATGTAACCATTTCACGATTCATTTAATCGTGGCCCAAGGGTGCTACATTTACCGAACGAAATCTTCCTTCGCCAAACCCCCGAGCATGCTCTTGTCTCTAGTTCTTATTCATCCTGTGGCAAATGGACCAACCATGGAAAACAAAAAGCCAACAATGTGTTTTAACGTTTTTTACACTTATCTTTATAGAATATTTACCAATTGTCGATTCATTTGGAATTTACTCGCCATTGGTAGTTCCTCAACGAGTCAGTCTCGTTTTAACCCTTACTTGCCACCATGGGGTAGATTTGCACCCCAGTGACAAAAATTCTTGTAAAAAATGAACTACTGAATACTTTGACGTGAAAATTGTTGTAGAACATATTGAAAGCTTTTTTTAAAAGATTGTTTACTTTATACAGCCAAAAATTAAATTTAAGTTTAATAAAAAAAATGCTAAAACCAACAAATGCGGAAAAATTACTATTTTCCTTAATAGGCCTGGGGTAGTTTGTACCCCAAGGTGGCAAGAAAGGGTTAATGAATTTTAAAATTGAATTAAAAAAAAAAACTGAGTCACAACTCCAATCGATGGTTAATGTTTTTTTTTCGATGTCTTTTAGTTTTAATAATTGGATCATTCGTAATTATCTCTTTTGTAATAAACGTGTTGTTTCTCTTGTGGCAAATGGACCAACTATGCAAAACAAAAAGCCAACAATACGTTTTACCGTTTTTTTACATTTATCTTTAGAATATTTACGAATTTTGACTTTATTTTGAATTCACTCGTGGAGTCGCTCTCGTTTCAATGGATTTTAAAATTGAATAAAAAAAAAAAAACTGAGCCACAACTCCAATCGATGATTAATATTTTTTAAATTTTTTTCCGATGATTTTTAGTTTCAATAATTGGGTTATTCGTAATTATCTCTTTTGTAATAAACGTGTTGTTAGCGAATTGGGGAACCGAGAGAAAAGAAAAGTCGGTAGCTTCGTTACAAGTTTTTTCTGTCTCAATATCGTTACTAAGCTCGCGATGTCCTGCTCCTGTCTGGCTCGTTTTCTATTCTATCAAGGCGCGGAGCATTATCCTGACAGGAGGATTCTCAGCGAAGGATACACATCTCTACGGATTCGACATCTTGGAGGTTTCTGTTGTCTGAAGATTTGATCGTTTGCGAAGGAAGAAAAAAAAGAAGCCGCGACCACGAGAAAATGCGTCTGTCGCCCTGAATGTTCGATTTTGTCAACCGGCCACGAGTAAAACGTGGATAAAGAGAAATTGTCGCAGACATAAGAAGAAGAAAAAACAGAGTAAAAGAAAAAAAAAAAAAAAACAATTTTAGTGCTTTTCCTCTGGACGATTCTCACGAGGCAAGGAGTAAAAAAAAAACGACGTAAAATTGTCTCGGGATTGCCGTGATAGTCGTGAAAGTCGAGTGGAGAAGTTGTCTTGTGCCTTATCTCTTTTGCTGAAGGACCAAGACAGTAAAAAAAAAAAAAATTTAAAGCAAAAGGTTTTTTCAAGACTCCTCTACGCTTTTCATCGCGGCTACGACGTTCCCGTGCTTCCGTATTTTATTCTTCGATCGATTCCCTCGCGGTACTCTCATTTTTTCAATTAGTTCTCGAAGATTATTAATCCGTCGAGTTATTACTCTGCTGTCGTTCATGAATTTGTCATTAGAACGATTAACGGTAATTTGCTGATTGAACAGTGGTGGGAACAGTTCGTAATTATGAGGTTTTGATTTCGATTAATTTTTAATGGTCACACCTCCAGATTGTGATGTAATTGTCATTGGGGATGTTATCAACCCCACTCACTTTTGGAAGGCGATAAATAGTTGACAAATCGTTAAAAAAAATAAAACAAAAATACTACAAATGTATTTTCAACCCTTGAGTGACGATACCATGATGATTGCATTTAACCTGTGCAATTTTTAATGTCCTCGTGAAGAGTTCTAGTCAATTGCATTTCCAGATTAAAATTGATCCACCATTTTTGAAAAAAAAAAAAAAAAAACAAAAACAAAAATATTTTTCAACCCCGAAGCTGTGGCTCTATGACGAGTTTTCGTAGATCTGGCAATTCCGAGTGATGGCGAATGTCTCCCTGCGTGTCCTCGTGAAGAGTTTTAGTTAATCGCGTTCCCGGATAAATTTTGATCCACGATTTAAAAAAAAAAAAAAAACAAAAAAAAAAATTCTATCCCGAAGCTGTGGCTCTGTGACGAGTTTTCGTAGATCTGGCAATTCCAAATGATGGAGAATGTCTCCCTGCGTGTCCTCGTGAAGAGTTCTATTCAAACGCGTTCCCGGATAAATTTTGATCCACGATTTTTGAAAAGTTTTTTTTACAAAAAATGATACAGAAATTGTAATTTTCATTTGAAAAAAAAAAAAAACCGTTTTACAAGTCTGAAATAGGATGCTTTCAGGTGGGACTTGTTGACTTAGCGACGATTCCAAAAAGTATACCCCAGGTTTTACACCGTCCGCTTCCTACGACTTCCAAAACTGAACTAACGGGCCCTTTCAAATGATAAAGATGAGACTCTCTACTAGCAGGTTAAAACTATCGATAGACGGTGTCACAAGTCCCATTTTCTCGAAACTTCTGTTACGTATCGTCGGTCGAAAGCAGTGAAAATTTCCGTGTGGTGTTACCTAATTGAGTGGAAATTTTTACCAAGTGTTTTGCAACGTCTTTTGGGACCTGTCGGTTTCGATGTTTATAAACGAAACCGATAAAGGTACAAGGGATAAAAAGATGTAGATAAGAAATAAGTGATTGATTGATCATGAGTTTGATGCTCTGGAGGCAGGTGCTGGAAAGAAAGGAAATAGTTGGACAGGGAATAGGAGGAGGGAAGGAAAGTGAAAACATGTTTGCAGAGACCAAGAGACTCGAACGTCTTGTTGTCGTTACCTAAAAGTTTTCTTAGCCCGGAGGGTTAGTGAAACTGGCTGCACCTCTTCTTGCTACATTACCAAGTCCACCTCTTGCCACTTGCCCCGAGCCAGTTTCCACTCTTGTCATTGTCAAACTAACCTCTCACCCTGCTGCACGGAGTTGTCTTTCGCGTACCAATATGTCTTACCCAGAGGGTTGGAGGGCAAAATCGTCGACAATTTTGTCCCCTCGGGTCTCTTGGATTTTGATGCACGTGAGTTACACATACTGAACAAGAGTCTGACAATGCCAACCTGCAACTGAGCTGTTCGTATCAAACTTTTTACTGAGTCGAAAAAATCCGACCTAGCTGTGATTTTTGCTTCCTCATAGAGAAAGTTATGGGACGGTGAACATTTTTTTCTTCCAGTTTTCAATGTCAATGTGCTTAAAATGTCCTAAAACATCGAAAAATTATATCTAGAAAAAATGTCCGTATGTGTGTGAGTGTGTATGTTGTGGCACTGTAAAAATTCAAACGTTTATACCTCGAGAATGGTTTGAGCTACAGGGCTCCCGTTTTGCACAGATGTTAATCTATACAAGCTCTTCGTTCTCTGAGAATTTTGTTGGAATTGCTAGAAAAATACGAATTCTACGGCATTTTGAAATTTTCAAAAACAGTGTGTCGTCGCTCTAACTTCTGAAAATTTTAAGATTTATTACAATTTTTTTTTTTTTTCATAGAAAGAGTATCATAATGGGAAGTTTGAATTTGGAAAATATCGGTTGAACGGTTTAAATTTTATGGTTTTTCGAATTTTACGAAAATCTGAGTTTTTTGAAAAATCGTCAAAGCGCTTTAATTTTTGCGAAATTTTGTAAAATATTTTGTATATAGTCTGTACTTAATCTTTACTTTCTAGCACAGTTGTCGAAATTTTGTACTCAACCTCGTCGATCGTATAATGAATTCCAATTAATTCCGGAGGCAGTTTCTCGATCTGTTCATGGAATTTTTTTGTTTTTACAACTACCAACTATTCGAAAAAATGAATGCTGTACCAATTCCTCCCACTGTTGAGGTTAGTATATGATTTTCGGTCACGTACAATCAGCGTGATTGGAATAAGTTTGCCAAATCAACGATGGGAGTGAAAGGCGAATGAGGTTAACAGGGTAAGATCGGTAAACTTTGATAGGAAAAATAAAACGGTTAGTAACTGTTTTCTTAGCGGTTATTTGGTCCGATGATGAAATACTCCATCGCAGGTATTTCTATTTTTATCCGGAGATTTGTTCCACCTCCTGCCGGTATCCATCCTTCCGGAATCCCTCGGAATCCAAGACAAGGGGTTAGTCTCTGTTTCACCAGCTTGAGCCAGGTCTAAGGATGATCCTTGCACACGCTCTGATTTCTCTTTATATTTAACCTCGCACCTTCCTTTCCTCCTGCTACAAATTCCTTTCTCATTGAATCGAGTCCAGAGTTCGAAGGGTAGG